>CM046874.1:485138202-485840808 GCA_025667525.1 Glebionis coronaria
AAATTTTGGCGTGTTTCATTGATAAAAACCAGCCACTGCAGGCGGTTCTTTATCTATGGCGGCTCAAACCCGTGGTTCCTTATCGATAAGGTACCGCGGGCAGTGAAGTTTGTCAGAGCGCCAGTTTTATTAAAATAACCTTTTTCAAACCAAACCCTCTCTCTCCAAAAAACATACAGCCGACGGTTTTTCATCTTTTCCACCATTGTTGAAGCTTCAAAAACCTTCAATCACTCAAATTAATTTATTCCAAGTTCTGGGTTTCACTCATCCTTCATCTAACATCAATTAATTTTAAGTACTTTCTTTCAATTTCATCTATTTTGTTCTAGGGTTCATCCTTTCATAATTGGGGATTTTTAAAATTGAAATTGAATTAGAACCTTAATAGGAATATTGGTTGACATGGTTATTTTACTATGATTCATTAGGTTCATATTCGTTAAAATTTCACTAAAACCCACTTGTAGAACAAATCCGAATTTTGGCTAAATGATTTTGGTTAAAAGATGGAATTGAGATGAACCCATGAACAAATAGGTAGTTGCATTGTTAATGCTTACCTAAAAACCTTGTTTTGAAAAACCAATGTTCTAGTCCATTGTTGATCCAACATATGTCATATGTTCTTGGTTAATAATGTAATAGACACATTGTGAACGTGAGAATGTTACGGATTCAATCCTTTGTTTGTCAAGAAATTGATATAACATATTCTCATATTTTTTAGTTCTGAGTTTATTTTTCATATGAGTGATTGGAAAAATATTTTCTTGTGTTTATTTAGGTACTAATCATGCCTTCACAATACCAAAAGGATCATCAACTCACCAAACAGTATATGCCAAACCTTTCTGACTTTTGTCACTCAACTTACCTTGCCCATACTTTTTCCTCCCTTCAATCCCGTTGCTTTCATGAGGGTAGAGTTGTCTAAAAGGATGTCAAGGATTATGTCTACATCAAGTCCATGTTTGAAAACATTGGATTTGATTGTTTATTGAACATTAAGGAAGACATCTATCCTTGATTCCTATTGGAGTTCTTTAGCACATACTCCGTCATTGAAAACAACCATGGAATATTTGTTAGGTTCATCTTGAAAGATCAACTCATTCAATACTCTCTCGAAGTTTTTGGTCAAATTCTTGATGTCCCATTTGTAGGCACTTGTCGCTTCACGGATAAATGGAAGCTTAATGCTCTCCTTGAATCCTACAATTGTCCTCCAAATGATCATGAGAAAATTGATCTTGACTTCATTGTTGACATTGTCTCCAAAAAGCGTAATCGAACCGTTAAAAGAAGCCTTCATACTAAGGTACGTTCGGTGAAACGTCATCAGGTTCTCTTAAGCGACCTTAATGATAATATGGTCCAATGGACCAATATCCTTAGGGAAAATGTGTTTTGTCTTGGTGGAAACCGGGATCATGTTCCGGCGTGTTTAGTGCATATGTTATATTGCATCTTTACCAACACCAATTACAATTTGGCATATTTTATCGCTCAACGGATCAATTATGCTATTCACAAGCCTAAAACAAACCTCCCTTACGCAATGCTTCTCACTCGCCTTTTTAAAAGGGTTGGCCATGATTTTCCAAATCTTGATCTTTCTCAGTTTCAACCGGTCAAACGGGTCATGCTACCTATTCAAGAGGTATATAATAAAAAGACAAGATGTGATCGTAAATCCGACCAACAAGAGTCCAATGATAAGGACATGGACATGCCAACAAGTGATGGTGATGACATTGGCACAAGTGCTCCCATTGATTCTTCGAGTACTTCTCACCACTCCACAAACTCATTCGTGGATGGTTTAGATGACATTGCTTCCCCTCCTCATCATTCCACTAGTGAAGTTCCTAATAATCTCAATTTAGAGGAACTTTACCGTCAAAATCTTCGAACCCAAGGTGATTTGCATGAACACCGGATTGAGTCAAGAAAGGGAATGAAGTACTTAGGAAACATGATCAAGGGATTGGGAAAGAAGAGAAGATGAAGACTTTGAGTTGTTTCAAAGTATACATGTTGGTAAACATGTAATGTGATGTTGAATATTTTCTTCCTCTTATTTTTATCTTGGATGTGTATTAACTATATTCTACTTGTTTGGATTATTTTTAATTTATCCTAAATGTTTGCCATTGTGATTTGCATAGCTTTGTACATCCTATGTGTTAGTTAGCTTCCTAGATTTTGGTCAGTAGTTAACTTTGGCTTGAAAATCCTTTGGTAAAAATTTGGGCAAACCAAAATTTGAGGAAATACCATTTTTGAACACCACTGGTCGCTGTTCCTTATAGACCCGCGGTACCTTATTGATAAGGAACCACCGCTCCTAGATAAGGAACCGTTGGCTACTGTGTCCGACAGAATCTTTGCTTTACACTATTTTCCTTAATCTGTGTAAACCTTGCTTGATTCTTTGTAAAAACCTGCACATTTGCTAAACTAGGTTAGCTAAATTCATTGTTCACATAAAATGCTTTTAACCCATTACTAGTTTGGATCATCCCTTCACCCTTTTAAACCCACCTTGTTAGCCATGTTCTTCACAGATCAAACCATTCTTCCTTAAACCTTAAGCCCTTCATTTCAACCATGGTTTCTACAAGAAGCTGAAACTCATCCAAAACCTCCACCACAAAGAAAAATCTTAAGATTAAGATTAAAATGGCTAAACCCAACTCCTCACCCTTTCACACTCCCAAGAATGAGATTGTCCCAATTCTCATTTCTTCATCAAACTCACCACCTCTTGCTCCATGTAAGACTTCATCAACCCATGGAACCAACCATTCTCATGGTTCTACCTCCTCTTCATTCCAATCTAGGATGAATGAGCTTTCCTCACCCTTCACTCCAAGTAATCTCTTGGATGTGACCACCCAACCACAACCCATCCAAAGCATTCCCATTGTGAATGACTTTGATGATACCATGGTGACTTCACCATTTACCCCTCCTAACTCACCCTTTTTACCCTTGGAGAGCTTGCCTCCACACTCACTCACATCACCCTTGGAGAACATTCCTCCTCCACCTCCACCTCCCTCAAACACTCCCATTTTGGGTGTTCCACTTCCCTTCTTTATGGGTGATTCTTACTTCCTTGGGTTCCTAGAAGCTCATGGTTCTCATTGTCCATGATGCCTCTACAATAACTACATCATTCAAAACCTTAGGATGGAGATGTTGGGACTTCATATGAGGTTGAAAGGTTTCTTGCTCACCTTGTTTAACATGCCTCATCCTAGGAGATGAATGGTGATTTTCTTTAAAAATAGTTTTCAAGAAAATTGAAGCCAAGGAAGATTACTAATCAAGACCTAGTTTTTTTAAGCTATCTTTAGTTTAGTTAGTTGTTTTTCTTTATTTCCTTTATGTATCTCTTTCATGAGTGTTTTATTAGAATGAATTATGGACTTAGCATTGTATGCTTCTATCTTTATGTGGACATTAATAAACTTTAATTCCAAATTAAAATTGAACCTAAATCTATCACAACCTCTAAAACTTGACTAAAATTGGTTCAAAATGTTATCCAAAATTTTGTCACCCTTTGTCAAGACATTCTTGGTGAATGTGTTGCTTTTATGCAACCCTGGCAAAATTTAGTGCTGATAGAGGTAAAATTCCAAGATTTGCTATTTTTTGATAAAGTCTTAGTTTTTCTCAAAACCCTGGAAAATCTAGGTTTCAAGTCCACTGCACGCGGTTCCTTAAAGACGCGCGGTTCCTTAAGTGATAAGGAACCGCCGGTCCCTATAAGGTACCGCGGACAGAAATCCATCTTATGGCTCGTTTTTGGTCTTTCTTCATCACCCTATTCCCAGTCAATATTCCATGTTTACTCTATTTGGCTAAACATTCCTTGACACTTTACATTTGATTTTCAAACCTTTGCCTTGTATACTTTCTTCTTATACCCCAACCTTGAGATTTCATTCTCACACCTCAACAATGCATAACTCTCCCTTTCATAACCTTGACATTTCTTTGTCACAAACCTCCTCACCCAAAGCTTCCTCATCCAAGCTTTCTAAGAAACCGAAAATCTCGGTTAAACCTATTTGGATCAAGGAAAATGAACCCTCTTCATCCAAACCACCCTAGAACCCCACCTTCTCTCCAATCAAGTATTGGAATGAGACCTACTCCGTTAACTCCATCACCGGAGAAAAGGAGAATCTCCCCCCACCACCAAAACCCTTTGACATCCCTCAACTCAATGATCTTTCAACCTTCCCAAACCTCACAAGGCATTGCGAAAACATTACCTACCCACTCTCCGCACCACCACCAAACCCTAGGTGTGATGGCCTTCCCCCATCAACCGAATTTGTGTTGCATCATGGATCCTCGTGTGCTTGTTGTCGATTTCAACAAATTGAACTTGCTCATGTGTATGAGAAGTTAAATTTTCTTGAATTCCTCCTCACTCGACCTCCTCTCAAAGTTTTCGTTTACGTGGACAAAACTTCGAATGATGCATCGTCGTCTTGTTTTTCCAACTAAAGGGCTACACTCCCTTGGAGTCAATAAAACTTTAGTTATTTTAGAGTCATTTTTTTAGCAATCTTGGAAAATTATCACTATTAGACTAGCTTATGCTTTGTGGTTTATTTTCCATATCTTTTGCTTTAGATACTCATATTGTGTGTATGACTATCTACTTTGTTTGTCTTTTTCATATTTATGCAATATGAAATCTTTGTGCTGTGTTTGTTTTCTTTATTTGATATTTCTCTCTTCCTTTTTGAGTTGATCGTGGTTAATATTTATAATTGTTTATGGGTGATTCCATCAATTCTAAATTTTAACCCCTTGAGAAATTTATCATCTTCATTGGTTGGATGTTTCCTTTCTACCTCCATTCCACTAATTGAACCTTGATTTTGTCATTTACCTTTTTGGATATACTTAGCAAATACTTGCTTCTAATTTGAGATTTCTTCTCCTTCTCCCTCTCAAGTTACTTAGTAGGTAGTAATCATATATACATTGGTGTTTCTTTCCTTTCTACTAACCTTTGTGTAGCATGTCACCTTAGCTCATACACTTGGTGCCCCAAGCAAGGGGGAGCTACTAGCAAAGTCCGGATATCTTCAAAGACTTGTGCTTACCTTTTTGCTACGACAAAGGGGGAGAAATGATAGTGATAAACTCGTTAATAATCGATATTTTGTGTTTCTAAGTAAATGAGTTTATAGTTTGTCGTAATCAAAAAGGGGGAGATTGTTAATGCAAGTGATGCCTAAAAACATTATTAGTGTTAACTAATCTTTCTTAGTTTTGATCACAACAAACTATACAACACATTTAGTGTAAAACACAAAACGAATTATTTAACTAACACTATCATCAAGGTAATAATCATATCACTAACTTTTCTTAATCATACTTAGTGATCATCAAAGTGATTATCCTTAAAACTCACTTTTGTTAATATGACAAAAGATTTTTTAATAAACATTCTTTTTAAGAAAATGTTTTATTAAAATGGAAAATGTAAATTTGAAAATGGCATATTCCATATGTCATAAGAATATCCTTTGAAGGTTTAAAAAACCTCAGATATTCCTACCCCACTAAAAGACAAAAAAGGGAGCGGACTCTACTGGGCGGTACCTTAAATAGCTAGGCGGTTCCTTATCGATAAGGTACCGCCGGCTAGATAAGGATCCGCGCGCTAGCCGTTGGACTTTGTCTTCTATAAATAGTGGATCAAATACCATTTTCCAACAAGTCTCTTGGACGTTTTTCTCAGCCCCCTTTCTCTTTTCTATAGCATAATCATTAGTAAATGATCACTTAAAGTGTTAAGGATGTTTACATATGATTATCCTCTTGATCCCCTCCTTTACCTTGTCCAATGAGAAGATCACTCACTCACTAGTGTTGTGATAAAGATGAATCCATGAATTAGTCATGTTCATCATGTTAGCCTTTTTAATTTTGTTGATCCATTTGTATTTATGAAATACTTGGACTAGTTGTGTTCATCCAAGCTATTTGTAAATACTTGGATTTGTTGTGTACATCCATTGCATATGTGTTTGCTTGGATTTGTGTTGTGTAGATCCAAGCTACATGTGTGTACTTGGATATGTCTAGTTGAGTTGTAATAGATTTGTGTAGTAGTTCTCATTAAAATATAAAGTGATGTGGTTGTGTCTTGTGAGTTCTCACTAAACTTGAAAGTGATTAGTAGTTGTGTTGTGTGAAGTTCTCACTTAGCTTCAAAGTGAAGAATCGTGAAGATTGGTTCTAGCTTTGGATTAGAACTCGACATCTAGCCTTGTGTCGTTAAATGGTGAAGTAGGCAAGGTCGTGAAGATTGGTTCTACCTTGAGATTAGAACTCGACATCTAGCCTTGTGTCGTTAAATTTTGATGTAGGCAACGTTGTGTAGATTGGTCCTAGCTAATGATTAGGTCTCGACATTTAGCTTAGTGTCAGAAAATAATGTAAGCGACGATGTAAGGCTTTCTCCGCCAAGAAGGGAGCTTGTGGATATAGCGGAAATCTCGAGTAGGTGTACTCGAGGAGTGGAGTAGAAACGAGGATAGAAGCTCGTTGTCGAACCACTATAAATCTTGGTGTCTTGTGACTAGGTTGTAAAACCCGCCCTTAAAATCCTTGAACTTTAAATGCACGCAGTCAGAGTTACCTAAAACATTATATATATATATCATCATAAAATTAATTCATGAATATTAATAATACGCAGGTATCACGTAAGTATTATTTTCAGAAAAATGATTGTTACATTTCAGAGTTTCAGCGATAATTTAAAAACACGATCACGAATACACGCGAGTATTTAAATTAAACGAAATAGAACAAATAAAATGTATGTGTTGTTATGGTCGGTGGGGGCCCAAAAAGGAAAATGAGAATGGGCTGTAGCCCATTTGTTTTGTCTAGCTGGGGTTAACAAAAAACAAAAAGAAGAAGAAAAAAAAAGACGGGGGAGTATATATTATTTTGGGCAGCAAACAAAAAAAAGAAAGAAAACCCTAATCACCAATGGAAGAGCCATCATCTTCCTTCTTTCCTTCTTCCTACCGATGAACACAACATCAAGGAAACAAGAAATATTCGTAGGTTTAGTTCAAGATCAAGGTTTGATGTCGTTGGTTCCTTATTCCCTCCCACGCAAGCCAAGGTAACCCAAATCGCGTTTTTATGCTTCCTTCTGTTTATTTGAATCACGAACCCAAATCAGTTTGGTGGTCGGGTTGGTTTCAAGAAGACCAATGGGTCTCGGTGTGCTGTTTTGAGACCAGCCGCGGCCAGGGTGCACGCTGGTGGTGGCTGTGATGTGCGGCCGCAGCCAAAACCCTCAACCGAGGGTGTATGTTGGGTATACAGTGGGAAAAACACGAAACCAGGAGAAACCCGAGACCTAAGGCTCTCGGTGGAATAATAAACAGACAGGGGTCTCGTTTGGTTTGTATATTCAGGAATTAGCGACATTTTAGCGACGGAATTTTCTGTCGCAGTTTGTCAGGCCAGATTTGGGACAGTTTTGACCACAGCTTTTAGCGACAATTAGTACTAGTTAGCAACAGATATTTCTGTCGCTAATCCAGTTTTGGATTTAATAACTTTGTTGGCTTGTTTTAGTGCGACCGATAAGGGGAGATCTCGGAGGCTCGGGGCTATATTAAAATAATAAAAATGAAGATTTTGATTATATTTTTTTTAATTTTTTCTATAAATGGTTATGATTAATTTAGTTTTTAAAAATTAAAAGGGTACAATATTATTCAAGGATTTTATTCATTTGAAAATATTTCTAAATTTAGAAACTTATATTTATAGCAGATTATTATTTTTAGCAATATCGTAAATATCAGAATAAATATTACATTAATCAGTAACTAATTAAAGACAGTTAGAATACAATATTTCAAGAATCAATTTAATACTAGAATACAGAATACCGTGTATTATACAGTAATCAGAAATACATGATGTATGCTAATCAGTGAATATTTAAAGAACAGTCAGATTTATAAGAAATACACCAGAACTGTTAGATTTACCAGATTATATATAAGACAACAAAATAATACAAGAGGATATAAAACAAGTTAATAACAGTTAGAATCAGTGAAGGATACAGTAATCTGACAACTCATTCACGTCCCTTATTTTGTAGTAACCGTGAAGTCGGAGTAAATCCTTCAGCTTTCATTCTTGTTTCATTACTGGACACGAGGTACGGATTCCGTCCTTTCAGTAAGGACTTCCTTTCTATGCATGATTAGGGATTCCCGTCTGCAGCCAAATGTTTTCCCCGTATGTGTTTAAGCTTATCAAAAATCATGTTAAAAACGAAATAAGTTGCCTGAGCATTATATACAAGCACGATCAGTTTATGTATTAGTTACGGAGGTACCGTAACCACGGCACTAGAGGCACAAGTGTCGTGACTCACATGCAGGAGAATGATATCCTGCATCCTCTCACTCATGTTCAGTTTGGCCATTTTTATATGTATGTTTAGTGGGGAGTATGGATGCATCCTAGGCTTATCAGTTTACAAGTTATCAGGGTGAATGTGGTGTGTGCTCTACATCCTTCACATTGGAGCTGATCCCTCCACCCAGCACAGTATTTAGAGGTCACCCCTCTATAGTTATTTAGAGGTCACTCCTCTACAGCATGACGAGGTCACCCCTCCAGTTATTCATGCACGGTTGTTACAGCACGTGACCTATATAAGCTCTGGCAATTAAAATACAGTAAATGCATTTTTTTCAGATTTAACAGATAACAGTTCAGCTTTATTATTTATGAATCAGACTTTACAGATTATACACAGATTTCGGCTGCAACTTTACTTATCAGAATTACAGCTCCAGTATTTCATCATCTGTTTCATTTCAGAAATTCCTTATCATGCTTTATATTCGTTCACTGAGCGTTATGCTCAGCCGTAGTTCCCTTTCATGTTCTAACGGCAGGTACCCCAGGACGCTCTTAGGATTCTGAGAGCATGTGCATTTGGATGGAAGCTATCCAAACTCCTTACTTTATGTACTTACATTATTCTGCTTATTTGGACATTGTTTAGTCCTTTCTTTCAGTATTTTATTTTCCATGTTTTGAGCTTAGGTTGGATTACCGATGTTTGATTCTAGTATTTCTGTTATGGTCATTTAATGTTTTAGGACATTTACCTTATACTTTGATGACACGCCATAAATACACGTAACAGTCTATTTATCCAAGTGGGGTGTTACAATTATGGTATCAGAGCTATAGGTTCAACCTGTAGGCTCTAAAACTTGACCTGTGACTAGTGGGTAGTCACCAAGAACTTCCTGTATTTTGGCGTTGTTATCTTTCATGTTTCTATTATTCAGTCAGTTTTCTTCAATTATCAACCAGTTTTCTTAAAGTTTTGACTAAGTAAAAGGTTGGTACAGGACTGGCCATATTTAGTCGCATGTACTTTTCATTCAAATTTTGTTTTGGTGAACCGACCCATAGGCGTTCACCCTTGCGCGTTCAGATTTTATATTGGTAAACCGACCCATATGCGGTTACCCTTACTCATGTCAAATTCATGTTTTCAGTCAAATATTACTGGGTGAACCAACCAAAAATGTTCACAATGTTCAGATCAAATTTCATGTTTTTCAATTGAATGTTGTTTTGTGAACCGATCCACAGTTGTTCACCTTTGTCATATCAGGACATTTCATAAATTTTGACAAGTATGGATCGAACCAGAATAACCCATACTTAGTCACATGTTTTCTTCTTTGAATTCTGTGGATTGAACTATAGCCGTCCACATCAGTTGATATTACACCTCAGTTGATTATATTTTTTATTTTTTTATGTTCCTTGTAACATTCAAATTTTCATACCCTCACGTTGATGTTATCTTCATGATGATTCAGTTTCATGTCTCCTTACGAGGATTATCTTTTCAGCAAAGTAATGATGTTTTCATGTTAAGATATACAAGAATTTCAATAAAACCCATTTTCATGATAAATCATGATTGACCTTCATTAATCATGCTTCATGCTGACCACTGTGGGATTCGATTATATCATACTTTCGGCCTCGAAACAACCAGCAGTAAGTCGACACAGGAATTGTCAGCCTATCATGTTACTTATTCCAGATCAGTTTACTACTGTTTAAATCCATTTATTTCTTTGATTATGTCAGACAAGAGACACCAGTACCGATCATCCCATAAAATTCTCACCAGTGCCATGTACCGTATTCTATATATACACCATGTGCAGTGTCTCAGTTATACTCCATGAACAGTATTTCATGAGTACTCTACGCACAGTGCCTCAGATATATTCCATGTGCAGTATTCAGTTTGTACTTCATGTACAGTAGTCCAGGTGTACTCCAAGTACCCTACTCCATGGATATTGCTAATCGACCCTCAATCATCTCAGGTGTTTTCACTTGTCGATATTCTACCAGGTGCTAATGCTACTTGTGAGTTGAAGATTTCGCTAGATGCTGATGCCGCTAACACTTTGAAGACCTCACAAATGCTGATGCTGCTGATACTTTGGAGATTTTTCAAGATGCTGATGTCGTTTATACTATGAAGACTTTGCAGAACAAGGACGAAAAATTTTAATTTGAAATTCCTGACAAGACTATATTTCAACCATCAGACGCTACCATTCCATTCCATGATTTTACTTCCTTAGTTAAATGTCACACTTCACACAACTATTTTTCAATCAAAAGAGTGGGGACCGGTACCCAGCCGGCCACTCAGCATAAATAGTTACAGGAATCGCGGTCATGATAATGACGTCAGTAAACTGACAGACAAGGCGGTAATGACAATCACCGTGCTATTATTTAATCAGTCAGTAGCCATCGGAACTCCAGAACGGACGTGACCAGAAATACAGAGGTCAGCAGTCTAACCGGTCTGTCAATCCTAGCAGTTACCAAAATTTTCAGCCTTTTCAGATTCATCTACTAAAACTTATGTCAAGACATCAGTCAAGACATAAGTCTCATGTCAGGACACCAGTCATGGTACACGTCATACGAATCGTTTCTCAAAATACGAGTTAGAACTCATAACTCCAATATGTTTCTAAACCAGGCCCTCAGTAATTCAGGGTACCTTTCAGAAAAGGGGTATACCCGTTCTATTATGCCACGCATGAACCAGATCATTTGAAATTTTAGTCACCGCCACTAGAGTATGATTCAGGTTAAACACGCAGCATTCACTCTGTGAGGTTACAGACGATCATATTCAGTGAAAAGTCGCCATGTTCACTTCACATATTCCTATGTTAGCTTTATCTTAAATCAGGTAGTCCCCTACCTCTCAGCCAGAAAGGACTCAACAGTATCACCATATTTATTAAAGCCTTATTTTCAGTTAACGACGAGATCCGTCTTACTAAATCCTTAATATATTCATTATACTTTCTGTGAGAAAAAAAAATCAGTACAAATTATTTCTGCCTTACAAGCGCATGACTTATCAGTCCATAGCTACGAAGACTTTTAACTACCAGTTATAAATTCACTTCTAAAATTCCTCGAATCCATGATCAGCAGATTATACTAAAATTTCCAGATGTCATTCCAGAAATTCATTCCTAACCACGAGACAGAGTTTAACATCGAGCTTGTCTCAACAACAGAAACTGTTTTCAGAACTCTTTATCGTAGGACTTCAGCTGAGTTAAAAGAGTTGCAGCATTTGCTGCAAGAGTTACCAGAACAAGGTTGTATTCGCCCTAACGCACCACTAGGAGGTGTACCGTTTCTGTCTATCAGAAAGAAGGTCAGTAACATGAGATCATGTATCGATCACCGAAAATTTACAAGATCGCCATTCATAAAACGATACTCATTCCACGAATTAGAGGTTACCTGACCTGCTACAATATCTCAAATATTTTCCAGAACAATTCGCAACCGTGACACCAGTAGTGGTGAGAGAAGGACTTGATGTTTTCCAGACTGCTGTTGCACATATTGCAGTCTCTCTAAAAATTTTGATTTTATACTTCTGAGCTCCCTAATGCTCCAGCTATGTTATGAAATTTATGAATAAAATTTTTCCATGACTCTCAGACAAAATCGCCAGTATATCCATTGATCACATTCTGGTCTGCCAAATTCTAGAGAAGAACACGAGAATCACCTTCTCACAGTGTACAGAATCTTCGATAGGAGAAATTTTATATACAGCTTTCCAGATATGAATTACAATTGAACAAAGTGGCGTTTCTGAGCCAACCTATTTCAGTAGAAAGAAATTTCAGATAATCCTACGAAGGTGAAGGCCATCACCTGATGGTCCCGACCGACGCTTGTGAACGTAGTACAAAATTTTCTAGAACTCAATTGACTGCTACCGCAGAAATTGCTGACAGTTCTCACTAAAAATTCTTCCATGACTATCCAACCAGATTTCCACCAGAATGTTCCATAATCCCAGACAAAACTTTGATAGAATCCGTATCACACATTGATGCAGCTATGTTCATATCTAAATGCCTGACATATCACAGATTCAAGATAGAACACCGACATACTAGTGAGTTATTACAACCATTAAGAATTCGGAACAGGAATGAGACAAGATTTCATGAAGATTGTTATCAGTTACCACAGACTTAAAAGAAGTATGATACTATCTAAGTCATTGTCGACCATGTAATCAACCTGTGCGTTTTCTTCCATCCGGAAGGATTACGTAGTAGTGGACCTGCAGAAAATTTTAGCAGTAAATTGTACAAATTCAAGGTATTCCATCGACCATCATATCAGACAGAATTCATGTTCACGATCACGTGTATGTTTATGTTCATTCACGTTCACGTTTAAGTTCATGTTTATGTTTACGTTCACTTTCACGTTCACGTCTCATTCGCAGTATGTTGCTGTTTCAATTCATCTTTTATGCTATCTCATAATTTAAGCTCACGTTTGTGTTCATAACATTGTTCACGTTTAAGTTCGTGTGCCATTTCACGATACACGTTTCTCAGTTATTACCGAATACGGTTACAGAAAGCTTGAGAAATCAGACTCAGGTTTAGCACAACTATTCCATAACCAGGCAGACGTTTCACATCTCAGGCCGTATAGTTTGACATTCATTCCTCAGTCAGCATACATTCATGATATGTTCTAGTCTCACGTTCACAGTATGGTTCACTTATCACACTCATTATATATTCCATGCCAGCGCTCTTCATATAATTATGAACCACGTTCACAATTGTTCACTTAGCATGTTCACCATTGTTCACGTAGTTCGTCCCTATATATTCTCAGCAGCTTGCTCAGAGATATAATTGTTATCTTTTCAGGATAATTGTACGTACCGTTTCATATATACTACATGCTATATCGTACTTATTCGATCAGATTCAGAAAATTCATCTTAAGTATGGAACCAGAAACTAGTAAGCATCGTCAGGACAGAGTCATCAGGACCAAGATTTTTCCTTGTGCTTAGATATTTGAAGGAACCGGTACGAGTGGGAGGCCACTTGAAATGGAGGAGTCCATCCGGACTTCTCATCATTTCCTTCAATAAATCAGTTAGGTTCTTCCAGTCAGGCTACGTTCCATGTTCTCTTCAGTCGCGTCATGTTACATGTTCACTACAGTCATGTTATGTTTATACCTTTCAGCAGCATTATGTCTTACTTAGAAGACGAATTATCCTTTCAGCTCATAGACCTTTCCAGCTTTCATGTTCTTTCAGTATATGTGTTCTTTCAGCTTATACGTCTTTCAGCTTACGTATACTTTCAGCTTTTTCCCCAACCAGCTTAAATACCTTATAATTCGAGGATGAATTATCCTTTTAGAGGGGAAGAATTGTAAAACCTGGTATAGTCGTATCTTTAATTCGGGGACGAATTATTCTTTTAGAGGGTAAGAGTTGTAAAACCCGCCCTTAAAATCCTTGAACATTAAATGCGCGCAGTCAGAGTTACCTAAAACATTATATATATATATATATATATATATATATATATATATATATATATATATATATATATATATATATATATATATATATATATATATATATATATATATATATATATATATATATATATATATATATATATATATATATATATATATATATATATATATATATATATATATATATATATATATATATATATATATATATATATATATATATATATATATATATATATATATATATATATATATATATATATATATATATATATATATATATATATATATATATATATATATATATATATATATATATATATATATATATATATATATATATATATATATATATATATATATATATATATATATATATATATATATATATATATATCATTATAAAATTAATTCATGAATATTAATAATACGCAGGTATCACGTAAGTATTATTTTCAGAAAAATGATTGTTACATTTCAGAGTTTCAGCGATAATTTAAAAACACGATCACGAATACACGCGAGTATTTAAATTAAACGAAATAGAACAAATCAAATGTATGTGTTGTTATGGTCGGTGGGGGCCCAAAAAGGAAAATGAGAATGGGCTGTAGCCCATTTGTTTTGTCTAGCCGGGGTTAACAAAAAACAAAAAGAAGAAGAAAAAAAAGATGGGGGAGTATATATTATTTTGGGCAGCAAACAAAAAAAAAGAAAGAAAACACTAATCACCAATGGAAGAGTCGTCATCTTCCTTCTTGCCTTCTTCCTACCGACGAACACAACATCAAGGAAACAAGAAATATTCGTAGGTTTAGTTCAAGATCAAGGTTTGATGTCGTTGGTTCCTTATTCCCTCCCACGCAAGCCAAGGTAACCCAAATCGCGTTTTTATGCTTCCTTTTGATTATTTGAATCACGAGTCCAAATCAGTTTGGTGGTCGGGTTCATTGGTTTCAAGAAAACCGAGACCAATGGGTTTCGGTGTGCTGTTTTGAGACCAGCCGCGGCCAGGGTGCACGTTGGTGGTGGCTGTGATGTGCGGCCGCAGCCAAAACCCTCAACCGAGGGTGTATGTTGGGTATATACAGTGGGAAAAACACGAAACCAGGAGAAACCCGAGAGTCTAAGGCTCTCGGTGGAATAATAAACAGGCAGAGGTCTCGTTTGGTTTGTATATTCAGGAATTAGCGACATTTTAGCGACGGAATTTTCTGTCGCAGTTTGTTAGGCCAGATTTGGGACAGTTTTGACCACAGCTTTTAGCGACAATTAGTACTAGTTAGCAACAGAAATTTCTGTCGCTAATCCAGTTTTGGATTTAATAACTTTGTTGGCTTGTTTTAGTGCGACCGAGAAGGGGAGATCTCGGTAGGCTCGGGGCTATATTAAATAATAAAAATGGAGATTTTGATTATATTTTTTTTAATTTTTTTTATAAATGGTTATGATTAAATTAGTTTTTAAAAATTAAAAGGGTACAATATTATTGAAGGATTTTATTCATTTGAAAATATTTCTAAATTTAGAAACTTATATTTATAGCAGGTTATTATTTTTAGCAATATCGTAAATATCAGAATAAATATTACATTAATCAGTAACTAATTAAAGACAGTTACAATACAATATTTCAAGAATCAATTTAATACTAGAATACAGAATACCGTGTATTATACAGTAATCAGAAATACATGATGTACGCTAATCAGTGAATATTTAAAGAACAGTCAGATTTATCAGAAATACACCAGAACTGTTAGATTTACCAGATTATATATAAGACAACAAAATAATACAAGAGGATATAAAACAAGTTAATAACAGTTAGAATCAGTGAAGTATACAGTAATCTGACAACTCATTCACGTCCTTTATTTTGTAGTAACCGTGAAGTCGGAGTAAATCCTTCAGCTTTCATTCTTGTTTCATTACTGGACACGAGGTACGGATTCCGTCCTTTCAGTAAGGACTTCCTTTCTATGCATGATTAGGGATTCCCGTCTGCAGCCAAATGTTTTCCCCGTATGTGTTTAAGCTTATCAGAAATCATGTTAAAAACGAAATAAGTTTCCTGAGCATTATATACAAGCACGACCAGTTTATGTACTAGTTACGGAGGTACCGTAACCACGACACTAGAGGCACCAGTGTCGTGACTCACATGCAGGAGAGTGATATCCTGCATCGTCCCACTCATGTTCAGTTTGGCCATTTTTATATGTATGTTTAGTGGGGCGTATGGATGCATCCTAGGCTTATCAGTTTACAAGTTATCAGGGTGAATGTGGTGTGTGCTCTACATCCTTCACATTGGAGCTGATCCCTCCACCCAGCACAGTATTTAGAGGTCACCCCTCTACAGTTATTTAGAGGTCACCCCTCTACAACATGACGAGGTCACCCCTCCAGTTATTCATGCACGGTTGTTACAGCACGTGACCTATATAAGCTCTTGCAATTAAAATACAGTAAATGCATGTTTTCAGATTTAACAGATACCAGTTCAGCTTTATTATTTATGAATCAGACTTTACAGATTATACACAGATTTCCGCTGCAACTTTACTTATCAGAATTACAGCTCCAGTATTTCATCATCTGTTTCATTTTAGAAATTCCTTATCATGCTTTGTATCCGTTCACTGAGCGTTATGCTCAGCCGTAGTTCCCTTTCATGTTCTAACGGCAGGTACCCCAGGACGCTCTTAGGATTCTGAGAGCATGTGCATTTGGATGGAAGCTATCCAAACTCCTTACTTTATGTACTTACGTTATTCTGCTTATTTGGACATTGTTTAGTCCTTTCTTTCAGTATTTTATTTTCCATGTTTTCAGCTTAGGTTGGATTACCGATGTTTGATTCTGGTATTTCCGTTATGGTCATTTAATGTTTTAGGACATTTACCTTATGCTTTGATGACACGCCATAAATACACGTAACAGTCTACTTATCCAAGTGGGGTGTTACAAGGTTGTCTCTTTCCTTACTCTTTACTTATTTCATTATCATTATACTTACCTATTACCATTGCTAATGCATTTGAATTGAACCTAATCATTATGCAACTTAGCTTTAAGTAAAAGATAGTTTTTATACACACTTAATTCAAAATAATTTAAATTAGGTAACTAATTGAAGAGAAACTATTCAACCCCCCCCCCCCTTTCTAGTTTCTACAGAAACCACTAAAACTTGACAGAATCTTGACAATAAGCTGAAATCAAAACCCACAGTCCACTTTCACTTCATGTGGGTATTGGAATCAGTCTTATGGAAATACTTCTTTCACAAACTCTTAAATGACCAATTTTTCTGAAAATCTTTTTAACGTGAAAACTTCTTAACCCTCAACTAATTTTTAAAACAATAAACGAATTATACTAAGACATAAAAAGTAAATGGAACACAACACTTGTAGAAGTTTAAAAAGAACACGCTAATTATTCATTACTTGAAAAAAAAACTACAAGGTCTGGAACAAAACCATAGAGACACAAGTCGTCTCTATATATACTACAGCTAAGAAGCATCTAGAAAAGCTAAAGTTACAAAACCCTAATTCTTTGAAATCCCTAAAAAGTCCTTGGTCAAAAATCTTGATTTTTTGTCTTTGAGGCATTCACGTGATTGTCCAGCTGTTGTCCAGTTGTAAAAATGATCTCCATCGTTTATGAACTCCTTTGGGACGAAGGAATGTGTTTGGGGCGTTGGATGTGTCGGGGTGTTGGGGTTAGGGAGAAAGAGACGTGCAGGGGACCTCAGAAATGGGCCCCATGGTGAGTGTGAAGAGAATCTGGGTTGTGGGTTTTGGTTAAGGTGGGGTTAATCAAGTTTCTGGATGACTTGGGGTTGTGATTTTGATTAAATAAGTTAAACCCAATTAGGTTTTATATTGGGATGAAGGTTAAACAGTGGAAGATTTGATTTGTTTAAGGGTTTTTAGTTTTTAAAATTTTGTTTCCCCCACTAATTTTCTTATTAAACTGATTTAAAGAAATTCGTTTAACAAAATGGTTAATGGAAAAGTGACGTGGGGCATTGGGAGAATGTGATTGGTTGTTGGTTAAGTGGGGGTGACGTGGCGAATGGGTATTGGGTGGGATAGGTTTGTGTGTCTGCCAGAAATGACCCCTTGACTCTCTACTTCATGTCTTTTAACTTTTATCAGCCCACAACTCCAATTCCTTCATATGTAAACTTTGTGTTTTCACACTTTGGCCACACAATCTTTTGCAAAACTTTTCCAAGGACTATTTATGCATAATATGCATTCTTCAAGGGCTAATCATGTACAATCTCATCATTTTAGGAACCCATAAGTAATTTTGAGTTTTTACAAGGGTTTAAAATGACAAGTCCTTAAAAGTAGAGGGACCAATCTTGCAAATTCTTCAAACTTCAAGGACTTCAAAGGAAAATCATGATTTGGGTCCGGTTCTTTGTGCGGCTTCGTTTCTCGTGTTCGTTTTTGCTCAATTCTTGTGAACTTTTGTTGATTTCATGATATTCGTACCTAAAATACACAATGAACAAACACAAGCATATATTTGGGTATTTTGATGATATTTTAAGCGTTTTAAGCCCGATTTGGATGATGAGACTATGTATAATTACAGTCTCATCAGTTGCTCTCTCATCACGTGCATTGGAGCTTATGGAGGAGGCCCTTGTATCCGGTTCACTTCGTTACTATTGTGATTTTTCATAACCACATCGTGCTTAAAAATGAATTCACTATAGATGATCTTTCCTTAGCTTGGGTTAAGCAAAGTTATCAATGTCATAAGTGTAGGGGAGTTTACTCCAATACTCTTAAACATTAAGGACAATGTTTATCTTAAGTGTAGGGGGGTCTTCTATCGAAGTGACCTTACCTAGAACTTTGTCATTGACCTTCATGATAACATGAAAATTAATTTTTCAAACATTTTTCAAATATGCATTCATAATTTTTGCATTAATCATTTTTCATTTGCATAACACATTTGCATTGTATATATTTCTTCTTTTACTTTTCATCAAAAATATATAAAAAGGAAAAATATAATAAAGGATATGGTTTAACGAGTTTAGACTTCTTTGACATATTAAGCTCGCCATGGATACTTTCACTCAACCCGAGTTTGCTTATCTAATCTTACTCTAGCTAGTATCCTTAACCATGTAGACCTTTATTGGTTTATTAGGCTAAGCATCCACTAGTCTCATTATTTGAGATTTTAAACTGTGGAGAACAAGAGATGATAGAGTTTGAAGTAAGTGTTAAGGGCTAGATAAACCTCATATTCATTAATTGTGACTTTTAGATCCCCTTTCGCAACCTTTACTTTCTTGTCAACGCATTTATATATGTTAATAAATAATCAAGAACGGTTTTAATTGGTTTGTAGTCTCTTATGTATTTTGACTAATCATTCGTAGTTGGTATAAGTACGTCTTAAGATTCTAAGTTAGAACGTTTTATGTGTACTAGACTTATGTCATGCTTAATACTTAGCGGGTGTTTTTCCTTTTATTCTTTTCAACTTTTTTTGTGAGGAATAAAGAAAAATAAGAGCGACTTATAAAAAAATGAGTGGCTAGAAAAAAAAAGAAAAAAAGAAAAAAAATTATACAAGACTCCCAAGAGGGGCAGTGAAGTGTTAATTATAGTAGCTATTGAATTCTAATATTACTCTCACAAGGGTTGCGGGGATTTGATAGTTGCTCCAATCCAATATTACCTTGACGGGTTGCGGGATTGAACATCCAAGGTCTCAAAAAGGCGGAGGATATAAATTATTGTGTGAGTTTTATTTTTCTTTCCTTAGCGAGTGTGTAGCTACTTATTAATGCATGACATAAGGATCTTACACATAAGGCGAATGACTTATTACTCTTGAGTCGGACTTATATTAATTGTGAGCGGTTTTTCAGGTAATGGATATGGTGACTACTTAGGATTAAAACCGTGCTTCCTTATTTTGATATTTTACATTTCTTATATATCACGCTTTAAATAATGACAAATTTGCTTTCAAGCAATTTGCTCAAATAATAACCAGTCTTAGAGGCATAATAAGTGGGGGTATGAGAGTAACACAATTAATCTATATGAATGAGTCGACGCACTTTCACTTGTGGATAACAATGATCTTGTTTTTAAGCTTGGTATGGGGAAAGTGAAACTTGAGGGTGATAAGTGTTCATGGTACCAAAAGCCCTAACCAAAGTCCTTGATTTCTTTATGAGTTATTTCCATCAAACCCATTTCAAGAAAATCTAAAAATATATAAATAGAATTGTTTTCCTTTGCATTGCATTGTATAAAAACAAAATCATGCATCATATAGTGTAGAGTAGTATAAAAGCATTTCATATAGGCCAAGGTGGATTAATTATGAGAAAAGTATAAATTGGTGCTTTAAAATGTGGCATTGCATGAGGTCATGGCAATGATCAAGTGTAGGGGATCTGATATGAGTGAAATCTCATATCAATAATATCACAAATTACCCTAAAACACAAAGCAAAATACCTAATTTTATACATAAAAGCAGTATTATGGGTATGTTTTGTTGTTTGTGCTTGTGTAGGTAACAAAGATATAATTTTGGAGCAAACAAGTGAAATCAAGCCTTAATGATGAAGAAAAGACAAAAGGAGGATGAAAAGTGACAAGCCTTGCAAAGACAAAGGACCTTTCTTGACAATTTCCAAAGAAGAAGGACTAAAAGTGTAATTATGCAAAAGTCAAGAAGAAAGTCAAATCTGGTCAACATTCAAGTCAACAAGTCAAAGGATGATAAATGAACAAGATTGAAGTTAGAAGGACCAAATATGTCAAAGAAATGAAGCTTGGGGCTTAAATACTAGTCTGCCTAAACTACAAGGACTTAACTTGACAAATAAGGGCTAAGTTTGGATCAATCCGTGTATACATTGTTTCAACCAATGGGAGAAGAGGAAATTATTCACACGGATTGCGCTTTTTGGTGCCACCTCACCCCACTCAGCCACCATTTCATTTAATACCCAATCCAAACAGTGCAACGCACTCACACTCCCTCAACCAATGGAAAATCAGGAACAAGATAATGATCCGCGACTCCTTTTATCATCCAATAAGAAACTGCCACGTTGCACATTCATACTATCACAAGCCCATATTCGATATCGAGCTAGACTGCATATCATGGAGAACGATCAACATGAAAAATGCTTTAAATCAAGTGAGGATCATAACCCCAGCAACCAATTAACATGAAACTAACTCAATAAAAAAACCCCAAATTGGATCTTCAACGACTATGAAAAATCAAGAGATTCAAGCCACGTGGAAGCATGCTATTGGTCGCAACACGTCACCAAACTCCAACTAACTTTATCCCAACCTCTATAAATACCCAGCTAGTCTTTCATTTTGTGTATGTAGTTAGTGTGTGTTTTTTCACACACTTGTAAAAATTCTCCGTCAATTCACTTAGAATTTTAGTTAAAACTACTCTTAAGTGACTGACAATCACTTAAGAGTTAGTTAGTAGTTGTAACCGTTTTGTAACTAACTCTTCCTCTATTAATGAAATTCAACTTTCGCTTTCATTCAAATCTCATTCTCTTACCTGCATAATCATACTCCTAGTGTTACTGTGTGATTCTATTGATCAATCATGATCAATGGAACTTGATTGATGATGTTTTGAAAATTGTAGCTGGTTCAGGATCATTTATAGTTCAGTTCATAGCCATTTGTAGCAGTGTATCAGGGGAGATCATTGTTAGCAGATTATGATGATATGATGATGTTTGGTGGTAGATTCATGGTGTTTTGTTGATCTTAATAAGCTCAACGCTTATTACTCCATCAAAGGAGGCTTCAAAAGCTAAAAGGAATTCATTTTCTAGTTTAAATTCCACTTAATTGTCTCTGCATGCTCAATTCCTAGTATAAGCTCTTAAATATTGAACTGTAATTGTGTTAGCTTATTTATGGTGTGATCTTGTTGTCCTGATTGCTTACTTGTAGATTGTTAGCTTATAATTCAGTTTTCCCTTGATTAGCATTGTTTGACATCAGTCACAGTCATTAGTGTTCATCTTTGTGATCGAATAAGTAAACCTGTGGTTTTAAAGTATAAAATTAATTCATTTCATTCACTGAACAAAGTTTGATAGAAGCCTTTAGCTGTCATAGACATTTGCTCAAAAATCCTTCATAAAAGTTCATAATCAGATTTTAAACTAGTGTTTGGTTTAAGATCATTTTGGTAATTCAGTTTGCTAAAGTTGTTCTTTTAAACTCACTTACACTCAAGAAGTGAGTATAAGTCCTTTGGTCAAGTTTTGTAGTCAAAGGAAAGGTCAAAAAGGCAAATAGCACTTGAAAAGTTTGGGTCAATAACTGAGAAAGGATTTCAGTCAAAACTAGTGCTTTTTTATTCAATGGCATTTGTTTGTTAGTGCATCATTTTAGCTGAAACTTGTTTCTATTTGTATCTTAACATCCAATATTTCAGACCTAGTAAGGAAATTATACAGTTCTCTGATTTGAGTGTGTAATCAGCTTATTAATAAGCACCAGACCAATTGCAAGTTTCTGTGATAACAAGCTTACTGTTTTCTTAGTTCTCACAATCCACTTCATTAATCACCCCATTTTCTTTCACCAATCACTTTGCAATCATGTATTGAGTAGTTCCTGTTAATTTTAGCTTATTGAGATTTTTGGTCAAACTTAGTCATCATAAGCACTTTTGGCTTATTTTGAATTCCAGCTTATTCTGTTGATGATTTTCAAAACCAAAAGACATTCCAAGCTTCTTATGACTTGATTAATCAGTTTTAACAAGAAAATAAACTAGTGGATGTCTGGATTTGTTTTGAGCTTATTGTAAGCTTATTAGAATAAGCTATCCAGAGATTTAAAAGCTTTCAGCCAAAATCCTTTTACAAGTCTAGCTAAATTTCAGTTTTAAGCATTTCAGAAAAAACCAGAACAAATTTGATTGGGAAATAAGCTCATTCTAGCTTATTCAAATCCTATTGCCCGTTTTTGTGAAAAATTACACTTTAATTGCATTTTGGTCCTTGGCTTTTAAAATACTTTCTAAACAGCCTTGAAACTTTACTTTTCTAGGGTTTGCAAGTGTTAGTCCCTCTAATTTGATTAGTTACACATTTGGTTAGTTAGTTTGGAAAGTTGTTAGTTTGTTGAAGTAGTTTGTCATATTTTTCATAATCAGTCCCTAGACTTTCTAATTTTGTACATTCAGTCCCTATATTTTCATTTTCTTTACATTTCAATCACTTTTACATTTTATTCATTAAGTACTTGTACTTAGCGAATATTTTGTGGTACTTGCACTTTGTTTTACGGATAAATAGATCTATAATATTTTCAATTTTTACGTGTTTGTTTGAATTAGACCTAGAATCCAAATAACTTTTTAACAACCAAAAAAAATATTGTGCATCAGTGAAATGCCCCATGCTTCCACCCAATAACTTGGGTCCTGATGAGTCAAGAGTCTCTATTAATGAGACTATGTATAGAGGCATGATTGGGTCACTCATGTATCTCACAGCCAGTCGTCCTGATATCCAGTTCTCCACATGCCTCTATGCAAGGTACCAAGTTAACCCACAAGAATCCTATATAGTGGCTGTCAAGAAAATTTTCAGGTACCTCAAATGAACTCCTTCTTTAGGGTTGTGGTATCCAAAAGAATCAGGCTTTGATCTCAAGGCATACTCAGATAAGACTATGCTGGATGCTGCCTTGACAGAAAAAGAACATCTAGAAGCTGTCAAATTCTTGGAGGAAAACTAGTTGGTTGGAGTGCAAAGAAACAAAACTCTGTGGAAATGTCATCAGTTAAACCTGAATATGTTGCGGCTGCAAGTTGTTGTGCACAAGTAATTTGGATGAATAGTCAATTGGCTGACTATGAGATCCTCTATGACAAAGTACCAATATTTTGTGACAACACAAGTGCAATTGCTATCTCCAACAACCCTGTGCTTCACTCTCGAACCAAACACATTGATACCAGGTATTACTTTATCAGGGATCATATTTTAAAGGGAGATATTGAGCTGCATTTTGTTCCAACTGAGCTGCAACTAGCTGACCTTTTTACCAAGCCTTTGGTTGAACCTTCATTCAGTAGGCTAGTTGCTGAGCTGGGTATGCTTAACATCTCCAAGCCTGTGGCTGATCATTAATGTGCTATTTAATGAAGTCTGAGTATATATTAAATGTTTTTCACATGTAACTAGGTAGTTACAATCAAAGTAAATGCTAAAAACATTCTAAATATTTAATTCGTACTTTCACTAATAACGAGGAGGCAAACAGTTTTTGAAAGGTCAAGGGACCCACACATGATCTGTCTTTTTCCCAGTACGCATTTAATGCAGGTGAATAACTGTTTTCAAAATTTGAATATAAATATCCTTCCAAGATTTTGTCACCAACACGCTTTCATAATTATTTACAATTATCTCTCACTAAACATCTCTCTAAAACCCTCTCATCATCTTCGTCATCTTAACCATCGCATCAATGGCGTTCCCAGTACCAAAGGCTTCTAATGTTTCATTCGAGATCAACGAAAGCATTTTGGCTTCTAACAACTCAATAGGATGGCTCAAAGCTCCTAATTACTCATACATAGATATTGTAAATTTCATGAAGAATTGTGACGTTGGGGAAGCATTTACCAGATCTCCATCCATTTTCTACCAAGAATACCTTAGGGAATTCTGGTATTCAGCTGAATTTCTTGATAACAATACCATCTCTGGTTGGGCTTAAACATGGAGAAGACTACCTCAAGTCTGTTGATAAGAAGGCTGTTAAGGATGTCCTTGCCACTCTTTACCTTGTCTCTGACACTCACCTAGCTCTTACACCATTTGAAGTTGTTCATAAATCCCCATTGAAGATAAAGTTATTTTCTCACATATGGAGGGTGTTATTTTCACATATTGTCAAGTCTTTGGGAGGAATGCAAGGTTTACAGAATCAGATTTCATTCAACCAAAAGGCAATTGCATATGGGATGATCTGGGGTGTTGATGTAGATGTAGGAAGTATTCTTTTTTCAAACCTTGTGGAGAAGCTGGAGGGAACTCACCAATCAAGGGAAAAGAACATATGCTACACTCGAGTTCTTTCTCTCATCTTCCAAAGTCTTCTTGCTGATCGTTATGACAATCTTGAGCTCACAGCCATGGAGCTGTACCATCTCATAAGGGTTGTCTACAAGGTGATTGGGCCTAATGATGTACAAATGACAGCTCACATGAAGAATGTAGCTGCAAGAAAACTAACTGATAAGTCTTTGATCCCTTCCTCTGTGAAGGTGAATACAGCTAGTGTGTTTGGTAAGTCAGCATCTTTGACCTCTAGGTAACACACTAAGCTGTCCAAAGCAAAAACTGACCAACAACCAAAAAAGAAGCCAGACCCCACTTCCTCCAAAAACAAAGCTGCTAAAAAGGTTAGGGAAACAAAGAAGGATACCCTCTCCACTCCCTCGGTTCCAACGACTTCTGTAGACATAGTGCCTTCAGCTAAAATCAACCAAGAGTCTAGTGTCTCTAATTCAGCAGAGACAACAGGAAACCAACCTAACTTCGCTGATATCTCACATGTAATCAGTTTATCATTTTTAGAGGTACACAAGCAGCCACTCTCAAATGTCTGTAAGAGAGATTGGTGAAGTTAGGGTTATCCTCGACCCGTAGGAGTTTGTGTCAGCACTTAGAAATATTTTAAGACTTCTATACACCCTATCATTGCACTAGGGAGTGATTCATTTGTGTTTATAAAGCACCCCGATGACCCTGTCCCATCTAGATAGTATGCAGGCAAACAAAAACTTATATACACATATGTCTCAACCTAGAGTAGTTGTACCTCACACAACCTCTAGGTTCCCTAAAAAAAAGAATCCCAAAAGTTTCATACTTTTAGGGGAAGTTGAATAATCATCCTCGACTTTCCTAGGGATAGCGTAAAATGACGATCTTAAACTACATCTTTTTCTCAAATAAAAGAGTCCCAAAGGATTTATCCTTTTGGGGGGGGCTGAATAATCACACTCAGCTTTCTTAGGGGCAGCGTAACAGGTGATCCTAACCAACATCTAATTCACAATTAAAAGAGTCCCAAAGGATTTATCCTTTTAGGGGGGACTAAATAATCACACTCAGCTTTCCTAGGGGTAGCGAATGACGACCATTAACCTCATTACTTTCACACTTAAAAGAATCCCAAGGATTTATCCTTTGGATTGGCTGAATAATCATCCTCAGCCTCTCTAGGACAGCGTACTGGCGACCATTCCCCTTATCTATTTCTCTGTTACTAACTAACATAAATTGAAGGCTGATGTTGAACAGTCCACTATAGACTCTCATGCTACAATAGATGGAGTTGATAAAATCCTTCAGGAACAACCAACAGAAGATGAAATAATGCTTGATGTTGAGGAGGATGTCTTATCTCTCACTGAGAGCTTTTCTAAACCTGAATCGATGCATGACTATGAGATTCTCCCTGAAGGGATGATTGAAGAAGAGGATGAAGAGGATGAAACTCAGATTCCCCTGTCTCCTCCCAAAACCAAAGCTGAGTCCACTCCAGTTGATGTCACAACTCCACCTCCCAATGAAGCTGTTGTGACTCCCACTTTTGCTGTGTCTGTCACTACGGAACTTCCAAAGGCTGCATATGATCCCACAACTGAATTTTTGCTGTTTGATCATCCCCAACAGCTAAACTTTGATCTTTTACCAAGGGAGGATGGCTATGAACATCAAAGCCTGAACATTCACAACTTACAGCCTTACCATCACCCATATGATATGGAATGCATCTCAAGAAACTTGGATCGCATAGGTTCTGAAATGAAGACTTTTACCTCCAACTTTCCAAAGATTATCACACAGGCGGTTAAGGATGCTCTCACAGATCCTATCAAAGAAGGCACTCGTAAAGGAGTTGCTCAAGGACTCAGCCATCTGTCCACTCGAATCAAAGATGAAATTACCACTAAAGTCACTGATATGTTATCAGCTCATGAGTTAGTCATGCACAAGGAATTTGAAGCTGTGTATAGAAGACAAAAACATCATACCAACTTCTTAGCTAACCATGTTGATCGCTCTGTGAACAGAAATTACAACAGGCTGATACGAATTTCTATAGGATCAAGAAGAGTGAAGAAACACGTAGCTACGTCTGTTAAAGAGGTTGTAAGATACATTCAATCACGTTCAGCCAAGCGTTTGAAGAAACAGGCTAAACGTGAGGGGGAGAAAATCAAACTACTTAATCTTGAACCTGTCAACATAGCTGATAACACCATCCCATCTCCCATCCCTCTCCAAGTCATCACACCCATTGTTATACCAGATGATGATACAACTAAGGGGAAGCAACATGCCAATGAAGGAGCTGATACATCAAAAGCCTTGTCTCTGGTTAGCACCAAGGAGACAGTGGACAATGATGAACTAGCTGCCAAGAAACTCAAGTTTATTGTTGGCTCCCTACCCAAGGTTGTACAAACTCAAGCTTAGATGACATTTCTCAAACATGCTGAAGAGCTTAGAAAAGCAAATGAATCATCCTCTGTCTTGAAGAAAGGAAAGGAATTAGTTGTGGTAGACTCAGACGCCAAACTAAAGAAAATAGTTGCGATGCTAGAGACAGGAGGATCAACAGCCAAAATCTCTCAATTATCAACCTTCAAAGCTGCTGGTGAGAAACCTCTAACAGTTGAGGAAATTGAAAAACATGCACTTAAATTTAACAGACTAAATGAAATCAAGAAGGCCAAAGAGCTGAATGAGGCAAAGCTGAGAAAAATGACTCCCCAACAGAGAGAGGATCAAAGAAAACTTTTAAGGGAAATGGATTTAAAACGCAAAGAGGCTTTGAAGAAAGTAAAAGATGACTATGATGCCTGCGTAAACTTAAGATATGCACCAGGTAAAATCACCAAGTTTAAATACACCATTTAGAATTCATCTCACACTCCACAGATGGTTATATGGAGAGACAACCAGCATGCCAACATGGACATATTTGAGGACTTCAAATTAAAAACATTGGGCCTGTCTGAATGGTTCGAACTTGAGAAACTAGCTGAGACAAAGTCTGGACATGAAATTTTTTTACTTTTAAAGACTCTCAAGGCTAAGTTCAACTGGGTGAAAGAAACAGCAGCCAAGCTTAAGATTGATCCCCCTCCATAACTTTTTGAACAAGGACCAACAAAGGCTGAGAAGAAAAGAAAGAGGTTGAGCCAATTCATTAATGAAACCTTTATGACAACCGATATACAAGTTGATGGAATGCACAGAGACCTTATTCTACCCAATGGGATAGTAGGACCTGTTGATGGATAGACATATACTGAGCCTGAAAAATGAATGGCCTTCATGAACAGGGGGTGCCAATATGTCTTCCAAATGGAAAGTGAGCTGGGGATAGCTTCCACTATTTAGCTTCAAGTTTTCAAGAAGGTGCTAAAAATCAACTCTGAGTATTCCAAAGTCTTTGCCCAAGCTTTGCAAGCTGAACTGGATACCAGAACAGATATTGCTGAAGTTGAAGAGAAAATAAAGAATGATGATTATTGAAGAAACCACAGCTGAATTTCATCTTTATAATTTTGTTGTACTTATGTTTTGTACTTGTAATTTCCTTTTAAGTCTTAATGAATTATGAATTTGTTTGTTAGATCTGTTATGTGTAAGAAGAAGCTGTTATCTCACTTACTATCACCATGTTAGATCTAGCTGTATTTATGTTCAAATAGGGAGAGATTATTGGGAATCTAATTAGATTAGAATTCCTTTAGTCATAGATTTAAACGTAAATCAATTTGTAGGTTATTAACTTGCTTGTGCCAAGGTGACATGCAAGTACCACAAGACTCACAGAGAACTTAGTCTCTGTGAGCAACCACAGGGGAGTCCATGTCAGAGACATTGTCAAGGAAGTCAAAGATTACTTGAAGACATACTCATTGGCTGTGATGGATAACAGACAAGATGTATCAGGGACTCTCTATGGTTGAGTGTTAACAGGGGTGGCAATACCATGTTACCACTTAGTACACTTTGGACATACCTAAGTGTTTAGGCGAGAAGATATGCAGCCTAAAGTACGAGATTATGAGGAAAAGGGAAACTATGTCAGCTCTGTTTCCTTAAAGCATTGTAGCAAACTACCAAGAATAGAAGAGCATTTTGTGACAAATGTCTGACATTGTCTATTTTGTGGAGTCACTATCAACAGCTATCTAAGTCAACCTCGTACCACTATAAATAGGGAATGTAGCAAAGAGTTAATGTTGTTCACTTTGTTAGATTTCACACATTAAATCTCTTGAACTTGAAAAATAACCAGTTGTGCCTGTGTTCTTAAGTTAGCTTGTCAACTTGTAACTTGTGCACGTTTACTTGTCCAAAGAGTACATAACACATTGTCATCAAACTGTGTGATCCATAACACTTGTAAATTTGATTATATAATAATAAAGTCTTACGTTTGAAAAGTATTTACTTGTGTTATTTATCTTAATTAGCCGTTTCAGTCATTGTTAGGGACTTACAATTTTTGCTTATTATTTCATGTAAATTAAAAAAGTAGGGTTTTAAGACATCTTTAGCTTATAACTTTCATTAAAAATGATCAAAAGCTCTAATTTCTTTTAGATTATCTTTCTAACATCTTATTAACATTACAAAAACTCTAAGAAAGTATTATAACAAGATCAAAGCATAGCTAACAAAGTGATTACCTAGGATGCTCCAAAATGGCTCCTAATGGGGTATATGGACTATATCTTCCTCATAACTCTTCAAGAACTCCTAGAACTTCTTCCAAAGCTTTCTAATGATCTTAGGGACTTCATAGAGCTTCAATGGTGGTATAGGAACATAATGTATAAGTTTTTAGGTAATAAATGGAAGGATGTTTCTAAAATGAAGCTAAAGACTCCTATTTATACTATTTCTAACCCTTAAGCTCCAATTTTTTCCCCTAAACGTGTACGAACCAGGGAGTGGTGACTAATGAAGCCTAGGAAATATCTATGCAAGTCTAAGAATAATTCATGAGTTCTAGATCAAAAATATCTAAGCATATGGCCATTATGTACCCACGGCAATATATAGATAAGAACTATGATGTGTAATCTACAAGTAGGTGCATCACCTACTTAGAAATATCTCAAAATATCTATTTGATCTGATCCTAAGTTTGTAAATGAGACGGAAAGCATTTTGAATTACCTCAAAATATCTTTTATCTTTGTATCCTAAGTTTGTACACGTTTTGTTATGAAAGAGATAATTAGAGGGAAAAACCTACCCGGATCCATTTTCTAGGGCATGTAACTTTATACTTTGTAATTTTGGTGATTAAGGGTTTAGTAATATAATTAATAATGTATTATGGTATAATTAGGGTTTATACAATGTAATTAAGAAGTTTGGGTCTTTGGTTTGAAGTTTAACAAAGGTTTAAGGTGAAATTAGGAAGAAAACCTAGGCGGGTTAGGGTTTCTAATTTTAACACCCCCAAATTTACACGCAGCGGAATACATCTTTGGGTGCTAAACAATGATACTACAACACATAATTTATAAAGAACGACGCAAAAAGAGACGTCTTAGATTCATCGTTCCTAAAACATTTGTCAGAGTAGCGTAGTCCCAAGACATCGTAACCAAAGTACAACCAAAACAAAAGATTTAAATTGTTTTGAACAAAAGGAACGACAAATATTCAAAGAGTTTATATTGCAAAGTAGTGCACAACATTCATTCCCGTGGCTTCCAAGCTTCACCCTTCCTGATTACCTGAAATACATGTGAGTAAAACATCAGCAAAAATGCCGAGTGAATCTATAGGTTTATATAATCATTTGGAACACAAGCAAAGATTATAAGTTTGTGGCATGCTTATAAGCATCAAATAATAATTTACATCAACAATGATAATTGTATATAGCATAAATTGCAATAAGCTCATGGAACCGAGCCCTTAGACACTCCCATATCAGTCTAATAAGACGAGAGATTTATTAATTGTCTGTTACCTCCAGATTATTGGTACATTGCCGTATACCTGACTTCTCAATACAATATGCTCAAACAGTGTGGAGGTCGGGCCTAAGCTTCTATGACAAGTCCACAAAAACTGAACCGGGGCGGCTTCCCCCATAGATCTATTAATTGTACTAGCGGTTAACCCATCATAGGTTAATTAACGGTCCATAATTGAGGTTTTAACAAAGGCAGTCACTTAATGCAATTTAAAGGCAACCACGGGTCTATTCATAGAGGGACAAAGCATACCAAAAAAAAATCTTGTGTTCTAAGTTTATAAAACATGTATTCCCCCTCGCGGGTTTAAAATCATTTAATAACTAGTATAAAGCGAGGCTATAGACTCACCTTAGCCAATAGTGGTAATGAGACGATCGCCGATGATAGATGATGCCTTTCAAACACGAGAACCGCAACCTATCAAATGAGGTGCGTTCATTGATAATAGACTCGAGAAATAAACCATACATAAGAATATAAAACTCGACTCATAAAATCACGACAAAATCGAGAGAAAACGATACAAGTGATACTATTACACTCTCCTATATATTCATTTTATTATTCTATGTCTTTAATAAAAATCTGCCGGAACATACCGAATGTCCAAGCCGTTTTCCCATACTTAGACACATCAACTTTTTATGATACTACTCAGAGAACTTACTTACTATATGTATAAAGTCCTCCCAAGAGCCCATCAAAAGATTTTACTTTTAAAGTTCCCTGCCCGACTCATCTTTGAATCACAAAATCCGGACAGTTTAGCGACCTTGACTTACGAAACCATTTTGACCATTCTAAACAACTCCGTTTATAAAACCGCCAATTGATTCTAAAAATAGACTCAAAATGCTAAACTTGGAGCCTGAGAACAGCCCTTGAATCATTTTGAAACTCATTTTATAGTCCCCGAGATTCGATCCAAATATCGACAACAATTTTCGGATTGTGTCGACACTCGTCTCCCGGTACACGAAAATCAAACTAGTGTATCTTCCACCTCGTTTGGAGTTGGAAGGCCTACTTTATATGAAATCGAAGCTAACGAAATTCTCTACAACCCTATCCTATTAGTTAAGCGAGTATCATACAGTAAGACCCCCGAAAACAGCCTCTAACCTACTGCCCAAAATCACCTTTCAAAATCTCCCACAAAATCATGTTTTTGATCAATTCTAACAATTTTCCTCATCATCCTACACCCCTAATATCATCCTATATTAATCCTAACACTTGTATCATCATAAAAATCAAAAACCCAAAAACTAAAAATAAGTTTTTAGTGAAAAACTAGCATAAACATCATTTGATGATTACTACTAACACATGCATGATCATTTTTACAAAATTTTTAATTCTTTCAACCACAAAAACTAAAAAGTCCATGGATACAATATAAAATCAATATGATAAGATGATCATACAACTATATAAATGATCAAAATTCATAAAATTAAAAAGTATGATGCATGTAGCTAAAATTTGTACCAAATTGTAGCCCTTTGAAAATCTAGAATGGGACTTGCTTTGTTTTTGGAAGATTCAATGTTGAAAATCAAAGTTTTGGAGGTCTTGTGTTGATGATGGTGTTTGGCAAAAACAAAAGGGAGAGGAAGAAAAGTGGTTGTGATTGTTAAATGAATTTTTTAAAAGGAAAAGTGCTAGTGGAATTGTTATATATAGTGTGGAGTTAGGGTAGTTTTTGCCAATTTGTGATAGTTTTGGTCCAAAATGTAAATATTAGTTAGAAAGCAGGAAATGACTAAAAGTCAATTTTAAAAATATTTACGGGGCTCGGGTTTCGTAAAAATACTTAAAAGTTTAAACGCACACGAAAAATAATAATATAACGACTCGATACGTAATTAAAAAGATATCGTCGAAAGTATTAATTATCGAAACGATCGATAATAAAATATAAAATTTTAGGCATCCGGCGGTATCGCGATCACTAGTAGTCCTCGTTACTTGTCAAAATATTAAAATATAATATTTAATATCGGTTTCAACTTAAACCGTTAAACATAATAATATTTAAAGTTATAAAATACTTCAAAATAATTGAAAGTAGAATTAAATTATGACCTTATTTTTACGGGTTTTACACTAATGATTTATGGTTAAGTCTTAGTAAAAGTGATTATCCTTCAATTAGCTATTGATGTAAACTCAATTTATATATTATACATTTTCCTCAATATGTTCATGAAGTCCCTACATTGGTTTTACTAAGTTATTCTAAGTAAACATGTCCAAATGGTGAAAATACCCATTTTAACCTAATTTACAAGCCATGCATTGAAATATTGTACCTTGTGCTTTATGGTACTTGTAAATTGTGTTAATATAATCTTATAAGCTTAATGTAATGCTACAAGTGTTTGTAGACTTGTCCTAAAAGACTAGGTAGTGATTCTATGTAGATTGCTTAATATAAGGGGTCTTATGTCATTAATCCTAATGACTTTCTATTTTGGGTAATTAGGGTTTATATAATAATGTAAGCTTATTCTAGGTCTTATATAGTATGTTTATGACTTCTAGAGTTTCTACATTCTTAGTTTAGGGGTTTGTATAGGTTGATCATATTCTAGAGGTAGTTATGTGAGCTTAAGATCCTATGCTCTGATAACTTGTACCTTATGCTTTATGAAATTGTAACTTAACTTGAAGTAAATGTATAATCTTAATATGATACGTAGTTAAGTTTTATAATTAGTTGCAAAATATTAGACTCTAATTCAATGTGAAATGAATTTTAAATGTTAATCTTGGTTACTAGGTCTTAACTTGTAATTAGCCCTGGATTAGTGAATATTAGTATTTTGTGATCAATTACCTTTCCTTTATATGATAGATTACAATTATTATATTGTATTTGATACTTTTACATAGATATTATGTAGTTATATTTCTTAAAATATTGTTTACCAAGGGTTTCTAGGTGGTAATCTAGACTATTATGTACATTTACTTGTACTTAGCTTTGTATAGTTTGTTCTTACCATTCTTAGGTATTATTATATCTTCAAAGTATAGTTTATAACTTGTTCATAATCCATAATGACTTATTCATAAGTAATTTCCATTCATAGTTTACCATTCTTGAGTTTATAACTCATTTATAAGGATTCTAGGGTTTCTAAGGGAATTTAGGGCATCATAGTTATATTTGAGATGTTCTTATTCGCAATGTACTTCTTAAATTACTTTTAGATCTTAGACTTGATATATATACATTGTATTTCCAACATATAGGAATATGTTGAAGTGGCAGTTCAGGTTGTGAGAAACAATTCATCTTACCAAGTAAGGTATAAAAAGCAAAAATTTCTAGCCAAATTTCATACTCATATAATTATAGCACATAGCATAGATGTGAAATTTATGGGTTATCAAAGTATACAAACCTGCATTTGTTGCTTGAGTTTTAGCCTTGTGACAAGTAAAACACCGATCTACAAGCCTCTTAACATCGTGTCCCATCTAAGGCCAAAAAAACTTTTCTTGAACAGTCGCCAATGCTTTGTCTTGCCCGAAATGACCTGTTAGCCCCCTTTGTGTGTCTCTCGAATAATTTCTTCCCTTAAAGAAAATTGAGGAACACATAACCGTTTGCTTTTGAAAAGAAAACCGTCATATCGTAAGTAATTATTAACGGGTGCCTTACTACAACTCTTTCATGTAGTACCAAAGTCACAATCATCATCGTACAATTCTTTAATTACCTCGAAGCCTAGAACCTTGGCCTCTATGGTTTGCAAAAGACAATGCCTTCGACTTAGCGCATCAGCCACTTTATTCAATTTTCTCGCCTTATGTTTGAGAGAAAATGAATATGATTGGAGAAACTCAACCCATTTGGCGTGGCGACGGCTGACTTTATGTTGACTGTTTAAATATTTCAACGCCTCGTGATCAGAAAAAAGAACGAACTCATTAGGTAGTAAGTAGTGACTCCAATGCTCAAGAGTGCGAACTATGGCGTAAAACTCTTTATCATATGTAGTATATTTTCTCTTGGCATCATTGAGTTTCTCACTAAAAAATGAAATTGGTTTTCCTCCTTGGCTTAAAACTCCACCAATTCCAACATTTGAAGCATCACATTCAACTTCAAATATATTCTCAAAATCTGGAAGCACAAGAACAGGAGCTGTTGCCATCTTTCTCTTAACAACATCAAAACACTTTTGTGCTTCCTCGGTCCATTGAAAAGAACTCCCTTTTAGACACTCAGTTATAGGTGCAACAAGAGTGCTAAAATCTCTAATAAATCTGCGATAAAACGACACCAACCCATGGAAACTTCGCACATCATGAATATTTTTAGGAACTGGCCAACTTAAAATGGCTTCCACTATCTCGTGATCAACTTCAATCCCTGTCGAAGTCACAATATAACCTAAAAATGTAATCTTATCAGAAAAAAATCACACTTTTTAAGATGGGCATACAACTTATTCTTTAGCAAAATTTGGAACACTTCTTTTAGGTGTTGCCCATGCTCCTCATGTGTTTTACTATATACCAAGATGTCGTCAAAGTCAACAACAACACACTTCTCTATCAAAGGTCTAAAAATATGTGTCATGGCACACATAAAAGTACTAGGAGCGTTAGAAAGGCCGAAAGGCATTACTAACCATTCATAAAGACCATTTTTCGTCTTGAAAACCGTCTTCCACTCATCTCCGGGCCTAATTTGTATTTGATGATAACCGCTACGAAGGTCAACCTTGGAGAATACCATAGCCCCAAATAGTTGATCAAGGATATCATCAAGACGAGGTATAGGAAACCTATACTTAATAGTGATCCGGTTAATAACCCTACTATCCACACACATACGCCAAGATCCATCTTTTTTCTTGGACTAGCAAGGCTGGAACAACACAAGGAATTTTACTTTCTTGCAAAACACCTTTCTTCAAAAGTTCATCGACTTGACGTTGCAGCTCCTCATGCTTCTTTGGATTCATATGATAGGCTGCCTTATTAGGTAAGACGGAACCAGGAACAAAATCAATGCAATGTTGTACGTTACGCATAGGAGGAAGGCCTGTTGGATTTCATTTGGAATTACGTCATTGAAGTCTTTCAATATTGCCCGCACTAAAGGGTTATGCTCTGCAACTCGAGATCTTGATTCCTCCATCACTACAAGAACATATCCCATTTGAGACTCCAACATTTGCTTGTTTTTGACAAGTTTAACCTCCCTTGACCGTCGTTGACCATAGTTGACCGCCATTAATCGCTTTTTCATTAATCGACAAGGTTGAGGGCCTTGTAGCGATTAATCGGCCTTGTAGACCTTTTTTGCAACATTGCCAAAAGTAATAATATCCCTCGATTGAAATTACGTTTTTCGGAGTATTACATATAATGCCCAAAGTAATAATATCTCTCGATTGAAATTACGTTTTTAGGACATGTTTTTAGATGAAAAGTATCGATTTCGAAGTTATAACTAAGAAAAACACATCATTGCGCCGAAGAATTTTATTCACAAAAAACCCGCCATCGCGCGAATAGCCTGCTAATCCGAATAAAAATTCCTCCCGATTCCGGTCCATATAGAGACTACCAACACTTACCATATAATGGGTCTTGTGAAGTGCGATGGACCGGACTAGCATTGACGCTGTCCTAACTGGTCTTGTATATAGTATTAAATCCGGTTTGCATGAATACCCGTTGGTGAATAATAAAAACAAAAACACATGAAACAAACAAACATGGTTTTGCAAAAGGAAACACGTGTACAACAGGACAACCTAATTATCAAATCAAGTGACCATAACCAGGACACAAACTCATAAAACACTCAACTAAAAGATAACAGAAAAAATGACAGAAGAAACTGAAACTGCAAAGTTGGTCTGCGTAACAGGCGGAAGCGGATACATCGGTTCACACCTCATTCAACTCCTTCTCAGTCGCGGTTACACCGTTAATGCCACTGTCAAAAATCTCAGTTACCACCTTTCCTTTTTTAATCATTTTACTACTCTTATATTGTCCACCTTTCCATTTTTAGTTATTGTTCCATGCCAGATATAGATAGAAAAGTTGGATCGAGTTTCACTATATTACCCTTAAGTTGAACCGTTACCAAAGTTGAATCAAGTTTACCATATTAGCCTTACTAGCTTATGTTTGGTGTATTGTTGTTGTCTCAAATGTAATGTAGTAGTAGTGGTTTCCTTATTGAGGTAGTCGTGTTGTTTTGTCTTGTGTCTTGTTATGCAGGCTTTAGCGGAGCCACGATTTTTAGTTAAGGGAGGCTGATCATACTTAACGCAAAAAAAGTCATAGTGATGAGGGAGGCTTAATGTAGAAATTAGTTGAAAAATACACATAAATAATAATAGAATTAAGTTGATTAGGGGTGGCTCAACACCCACTAGTCCCACAACTAGCTCCACCCCTGGCTTTACCGGTTGTCTAACGGGTTCACATCCACCTGAAAGTTCCTTTTTACCAAAAGAATCATCATTACAATATGTATAGAAAACATAATTAATTGTAGTTAAGAGTGAAATTACATATGTTGTTTTTGTTTTGTTTGAAGACAATTATCTTGGGAAGGAGGGACTATTATGTTTTATTTTTGAATTTTGAGTTAGTTTTAATGTTTAGTGATTTATATAAATATACTGTGGACATGTAGAGGATGAGAAGGAAACAAAGCATTTAGAAGCTTTAGAAGGTGCCGAAACAAGGCTACGTTTGTTTGAGATTGATTTGCTTGACTATGAGTCGATTGTCAAGGCGGTTAGTGGAGTGTCTGGTGTGTTTCATTTGGCTTCGCCTTGCATTGTTGATAAAGTCCATGATCCTGAGGTACTTCAGTTAGTAATACTGTATTATTTATGTTTTAGGGTATATAGTTTCGAAAATTGTATGTGGTTGTGCTTAAATTAAGGGAAATTGCCAGAAAATGTAGTGGATTTTCGCGTTTTTGTGTTTATTTGTTTGTATGTAGCAAAAGTTATGTTATCTTTTGAGGATGGATGCTATATCAAAAGGGAAAAAATGATAGAATTGTGGCAGCAAGTTGTAAAGAAAAAACATACATTTACCTAAGCTGGTTAAATCAAATACTAGTAACAAATGAAAAGTTTGCTACGTTTTGAAATAGGATAGAGAAAGTTAGCTCCAACGGTAGGAATTCCAAGGAAGACTAACGAGTACATGAAAAAATAGAAAAAAGGAAATGATTAAAATGGAGTTTGGTTTTAACATTGAACATTGTAATGGTTGATATGCGATTTGGTTTAACATAGAACATTGTGTATGGTATGGCTGTTAAGTGTGGCTTGTTTTATATTGATAGAAGGAGTTACTGGAACCTGCGCTTAAGGGGACGAACAATGTACTAACAGCGGCAAAGGAGCTTGGAGTGAAGCGTGTGGTTGTGACTTCATCTGTATCAGCCATTGTACCTAGTCCTTCATGGCCTGCTGATGTCCCTAAGAGGGAGGATTGCTGGACCGATGCTGAGTATTGCAAGCAAAATGAGGTCAGAAGCTCACTCATTTGTACTTGGTTTCAGTATTATTTACTTTGTTGATAATCATGCTTTTCTCTAGTATGTTGTGTAACAAAAAGCTTATTTGTAGACTTAACCACACTCCGATCCAATTTTGACCATCTTCCATAACTTGCTATAGATTATCTAAGCTTGTGTACGTTCTTAGAGATTTCAAACTGTTTGCAATAATGCGAGGCAACATATATGTTTGAATTTAGGTGTTTGGGTGACAAAGCAGAAGAATTGGGGTAACAGGTTGTTTAAGGGGATTAGGTTGATCCTCAAACACTCTATTGAATTGAATAAGCAACTAATATACTAAAGACCTATACCATAACTATTAGTAGTAGTTTGGGATACGTTCAAACCCTACAGGCACCAGCTCTTGACCAGCCAACGCACGCCTATCCCTTGGCGCAAACATCAGAAGGAGGGATTTTATGAAATAGGTCATGGCTTCCCCCTGGTTCACAAGAAACAGTAAACATTGACTGAGGTGCGGTCCTTCGGGAAGGTTCACATCGAGTCCAAAATGGACCCGGTTAGGGTTGCTGGTCGAGCCAACCTTTTGTGAACTATTAGTAATAAATAGTTATCCAACTCTTTGAATAAAGAAGTTTAGAAGGTTGTATACACTTCAGGACAAAAATTAGGCTACGCCTGACCTGTGTCTTTTTTATACAGGATTCTTAGTTATGTGTTCGATATTAGACCCATTGGAGATAAAGTAATAACGAATATTGAGCCTATTGACCCACTATGTTTTGCTAACAACAGGGCGTCTATTTTAATGAAACGCTGCATTATCATGTGTTTCTTTAACTTCAGTGAATTGCAGTTTGGGTAAAATAAGCCGATTAAGGCACTTGTATTTGGTCTCTCTTCTAGGCATATTTCTGATGATCTGTCTAAATGAAATATATATCCTTTTTTTACCATTTATGTACATTATAGAACTTGACTCAGCTTTTTCTGATGTCAGTTGTGGTATCCACTCTCCAAAACATTAGCTGAGAAAGCAGCATGGGATTTTGCTAAAGAGAAGGGTTTAGATATAGTTGTGGTGAACCCTGGAACAGTAATGGGTCCAATAATTCCTCCAACACTTAATGCCAGCATGCTAATGATTCTTCGTCTTATTCAAGGTATAGGCTCAGTAATAGAGGTCTCAAAGTGGGTGGCTCGGGCAGGTTGTTAATGGGTTGACATGGGACCTGGTCAAAACATGTACTGTTTGTACGGCTCAAACTGGTTCGAGCTGAATTGAACACAATGGTTTTATTTATGTCCAAAAATTTGCGTTTTCAAATGGCTAGAAGTATTATATTATTCAAATCACAATAATTTTTTGAAAAAATTTCATATTTGGTCCCTATCGTTTACATCAAACATCAAGTATGGTCCCTATCTCAAACTAAGTGCACAGATCGTCCCTATCGTTTACACTTTGGATCAAAAATGGTCCCTATCTTGGATGGGAGTTAGTTTTCTCCGTTAAGTTCAATAAAGAGAGGGGTATTTTGGTCTTTTTCATATTATACATTAATAAATCATATTATTTTTTTTTTTCTTTTTAATGTTTTTAATTTCTTTCTTATATCTATCTATCTCTCTCTCTCATCTCCCTCTCTCTCTCTCTCTCATAAAAACCCAGATATCTCTCTCTCTCAAATCAAAAACCTAGATCTCTCTCAAATTCATCAAACCCACCATCAACTACACCTATTTATTCTATCACTTATCTCCTCACCCACTTTACCTTTTCTTTCCCACCTCCACCATAATAATAAAACCCACTACATCGGGTATAAAATGATGAAAGAAGATGAAAACAAGTCTCAAGGTTTGACCTTTTCTTGTCTTGTTGTCTTCATACAAAAAGAAGTTGGTGCATAACGTGTGTTATATATCTTTCCAAATTGTCTTGTTGTCTTATGATTAATGGATTTTTTATTCTACGATGTTGATTGTATAGGTCCAAATTGATGATAGTAGTGAGGTGTCACGGCTGGAAACACATTTTACTATTTTTCTGAAGATATTGAACCCGTGAACAAATCCACAATAACTCTCCACCAAAACCAATCAAAATCCAAATCTGGGTAACCAAAGAAGAAATCGAGACAGGACGAGATTGTTGAAAGCTTAAATGCAGCGATGACAGCGGCCAATCTCTTCTTCAAAATCAAAACCAAAACCAAAGCCTTCTCTTGTTGAGGCCGCCGCCACAAACCCTGACCAATCATCACCAGAAATAAAAAGCTATAACAAGGAGGACGTAGCCAGATGGATCGATAAGGCCAAGAATCGCACCACTCCGGCTGGATCTACTTTACCCAACAAAGATTATTATTTGTGTTCACTCCATCATTCGCGACGAGTGATTTGAGGCGCATCATTATAAATACTCCATCATTGCAAGAAATCACTGCCACCCTGATTTAATAATTATTCAAAAGAACGATAGGTTGTTGAAATCGGAGGCGTTGGCGGCGGCGCGTGGGTCTCACGCGCCGTACAGTGGCTGCGGTTTTGGTGGAGAAAGAGGTGGTTTTGGTGAAGAAAAGAATGTGTTTGAATCTGTTTTTATTATTTGGTGGTGACGGTGGGTAATATTTTCTTCACCAAACACATTATGGAGAGAGTTGAGGTTTTTGTTTCAGTTTCAAGAGGATTGGTGGAGAGAGTTGTGTTTTGATTTGAGAGAGATATATCTGGGTTTCTGTATTTGAGAGAGAGGGAGATGAGAGAGAGAGGGGTAGATATAAATAAGATAGAGAGAGGGAGACCAGAGATATAACAAAGAAAAGAAAAACTTAAAAAAGAAAAAAAGAAAATATTAAAATATTAAAAAAGAAATAATATGATTTATTAATGTATAATATGAAAAAGACCAAAATACCCCTCTCTTTATTGAACTTAACGGAGAAAACTAACTCCCATCCAAGATAGGGACCATTTTTGATCCAAGTGTAAACGATAGGGACGATCTGTGCACTTAGTTTGAGATAGGGACCATACTTGATGTTTGGTGTAAACGATAGGGACCAAACATGAAATTTTTTCTAATTTTTTTTTGAACAAAATGGATATTTCTATGCGTTGCATTTTAAGCGACTTTTGACTTGTTTGACCCATTTGACCCGTTCCTTTTGAGCTACCATTATCACTTTAACCCGTTTGGCTTGCTAGAGATAAAACATGAACTAATTGCCCCTTATAAGTCAGATGAGCCGAAATTTCAACCTCTAGTAGTCCAATGAAAATACATATATGGGTCGAATTGCAGCAGGTGATGAACTTTGTTTAGTTTACATAGATCCAATGGTAATTGCTTCTGATATGGACCAGGATGTACGGATACATATGAAGATTACTTCATGGGTTCTGTTCATGTTAAAGATGTGGCCTTAGCTCATATATTGGTGTACGAAAACACATCAGCAAGCGGAAGACACCTTTGTGTTGAAGCCATTACCCATTATGGTGATTTTGCAGCCAAGGTTGCAGAACTTTACCCGGAGTATAACATCCCCAGGTATTGCAGATATCCCCAGTTGCATATTTGGTAATAAGAGTTACTGATTTGTCACTCTACGAGAACTAAATCTGCATCTGAACGTAGTTTTTCAAGTTACTCAAACCTTGATTTTTAAGTACCTAAACCACATATAGAGTACACTGCAAGAAGCAGAATACACTGGATCATAGTGGACCTGTCTTTTGCTAAATAGTATAATGAGACCATAATGTATACTCTCCAGAACTGGTCCTATTAAATGAGGATTATTGCTTTTCCATCCGTCTACAACAAACTTTAATAAGTAAATCTGAGACTTGAGGTGTAAATCTGTCGGGATTACAATCATCATTTCTTTGCTGTAGGCTGCCGAAAGATACCCAACCAGGATTGTTGAGATACAAGAATGCATCCAAGAAACTCATGGACTTGGGTCTGGAGTTCATTCCTATGGAGCAGATCATTAAGGACAGTGTTGCGAGTTTGAAAAGCAAAGGCTTTATATCTTAAATGGCATGTCGCATTAGAGATGATTAGTATTAGTACTAAACGGTAGTAATTATAGATATATTTAAAGTTAATATCTTTTATGTTTTAATATTTATCTTGTGGTTCAACTTGTGAAACAAGTTATTATGTTTTATTTTTATGTAAAAAATGCATCTAATTTAGATTGATGTATCTCGAATACGCATTTATAATATCCTCCTTATTTGAAAAAACTTCTTATCTGATCTTATATTTATATATCGAACCATTTATTAATGAAATACAATCTATGAAGTTAAACAAATAAATCTTTGGTTTTCTCATCTTTCGTTCTTAATGAGCCAACATCCGTTAAAAGTGGTGCCATATCCAGATACTACCCGAAAGAGTCGTATCAGTTGGTGTTTTCATTGAGTGCCCTAAAATGGTTTATTTTTACTTATGCATGACATCATCATTCAAAGTCTCTTTTTAGTAAAAGATCAAGCCCAATCCAACACATCTGGGCCCATCCTCAAGGAGTCCGGATCCATCTTCTACCCCGACCTGATCACTGTACTAACAAGTGGCGCCATCCATGGGAACCAGTACACAACTGCGTTCTAAAGATCTCTTTCCAACATGAGCACCCGAGACAGCCCCTCTTAACCCCAACCACGTCCGTCGTGCAAAACACGGTAGCGGAGGAAACTAACAAAAAAACAGAAAACCCTAATAAGCGCGCGTCCGACACAGCGATTAGGAAATTTTACGATGAGTATTACCATCAACTATTGTTGCTTGTGGCTGAAAATTCCACGAAGAGGAACAACACAAGAAGAAACTAAGACCTATGAAAACCTGCCTAGACTATGAAGGCTGCTCAAAGAAAAGCCATAGCGCAAGCGAACCCTCCTGCTGCTCCAAGTCCGCGACTCCAAGAGCAGGTAGAGAGCGGAGGGGAAGAAGCAAATGTCCCCGGATAGATCCGAAAGTCCGCGACAAATCCAGAGTAATTAAGCAGAGATCCCTCAGCCAAAAAGATCGCAACAAGAGTACGGTCTTCACAAGGTTAGGGTCGAAGGACAGAGTGGTCTTTGATAGGCTAGGCGAAAGAAAAAGAGGACCATTCAACATACACCCCAGAGACTTGGAGCCGTTTCACTAAAATTATGTGATTCGTAAAAATATCAGGGACATGGACGAATTAAGGAGAATAGCGAGAGACTATTATCGAAGTCACAATCTCCACCAAGACAAGCTACAGAGAAAGATAAATTCCGCAACCTGCAGGAGATACCATGAAGAGATCATGTCACAGAGATCCGAGCAAAACTCTAAAATCGAGGAAAGCGACGGTGGGCACTAGAAGTCAAAGAGGCAGAAATCAAGTAGGGAAGAAAACAATATGTTCCAACCATGGCTATATGAGGACATCGACCCACTCACACCTCGCATTAGGAACTTTAACTTCCTCAAAAAGATCCGTATGCCCATCCAAGGCAAGACATATGACGGATCTGTAGATCCAAAAGATGATGTAAAAGTTTTTCAAGCAACAAGGTAGATAGATGGGCCATGCCAAGATGGTGTCATATATTCAATTCCACGTTAATAGTGAAGGCCAGATTCTTGTTCGACGACCTCCAAGCAAACACAATCAACGGCTACGATGACTTGAAAAAGGCATTTCTAGCCAATTACCTCCACGAGAAGAAGTGCATCAAAGATCCTTTCGAACTCCACCACATCTAGCAAAGGGTTGGCGAATCCACCAAAGATTTCATGAGCCATTTTAAAATCGAGAGCAGGCATGTCAAGGCAGCCACATAATGCATGAAAATCTCCGGATTTATGCACGGGATAACACACCCTGTACTAATCAAACGCCTATACGACAACATACCAAAGATGATGGAAGAAATGGTGAGAGAAACAGTAGCCTTTCTCAGAGGGGAAGTAGCAGTGGCAAACCAGTCACGAGAGAAATGCCCTCCCGCATGGAAACAAGAGGGAAACCGAAAGCAAAACTTTGTTAAGAAACTTAACTTCTAGAATCAACAAAGGTCAGGAGCGAAGGCGTGAAAAATTCACACTCCTCAAAACTCCCAAAGAAATCCTAGCCCTAGTAAAAAGGAAAATTCAAAGCCCCGCCTCCCAAACTACCCCGTAGAAAAGGGAGATGAACACAAATTTTGTGAATTCTATTAAGAAATCGGGCACATCACAAACGAAAAATTGAGAAGCTAATCAAAGAGGGAAAATTGTCATAGTGGATTAAGGAAGTAAAACAAACCAGTGGAAAAGAACAACCAAAAATAGTGAAAAAATGTGAAACCTCAATAAATGATAAGGTCCGACCATCTGGACGATACATTCATGGCAAAGAACAGTAAGGCAGAAAGTGACAAAAAGCTTTTCCCCAAGCCCAAATATATCCTTCCCATCACTCGAGGGGACGGAAGCCGGAGATGGGCCAATGATAATAGAAGCAGGGATCAAACGACACTGCGTCTATAGAGTATACGTGGATGGAGGGTCAATCTTTGAAATAATGTATGAGAACTGTTTCAACCGCCTCTACCCAGAAATTAAGGGAAAGATGGTCCCAACTACAACCCCTCGAGTAGGGTTCGACGAAGAAACCATGTGGCCAAGGGGGCAGATAGAACTACAAGTGACAATGAGGAATGAGGAGCATTCGAAGACAACCGAAATGAACTTCCTGATAGTACGAGCAAATTTACCATACAACGTAATCATTGGGAGGCCCGGAATCCGCCAAACAAGAGCAGCCATGTCAATAACCCATGGGACGATTAAGTTCCCAATAGAAGGAGGAATATTGACACTTCACACTGGAATAGCCATACTAGTCGAATGTGCAATGGTGAGTAAACCACCAACATTACTAGAAGTGACTCCGGCCATAGATGAACGTCTGAAAATAGCAATCAATCCATAATACCCAGAACAAACACTTACGATGGGGGAAAAGATAACAAACGAAGGGAAAGATAATCTATGCAAGTTACTAACGAGGAACCTTGACATTTTCGTTCAGGAACCAAAAGACATGACATGCATCCCACGACATAGGGAAGGCTACTCCCCAATAAGACAAAAAAGGAGACGTCAGACCCCGAAAAGAAACAAGACGATTTATGAAGAAGTAACAAAGCTGGTGGAAGCAGGAATAATGAGGGAGGTACACTACCACAGCTGGCTCTCAAACCCAACGATGGTAAAAAAGCATGACGAAGGTCATAAAATATGTGTAGATTTCATAGATCTCAACAAAGCATGCCCCCAAGATTGTTATCCGCTTCCCGAAACCGATTGGAAAATAGAACCATTATGTGAATACCTATTCAAATGCATCTTAGACACCTACAGAGGATATCACCAAGTTAGGATAGCGAGGGAAGACGAGGAAAAGACAGTGTTTATTACAAGACTATGTATCTTTTGCTATATAAAAATGCCCTTTGGGTTGAAAAACACCAGAGCTACTAACCAACGCCTGGTCGATAAAGCCTTTAAAGAACAAGTAGGCCGCAATCTAGAAGTATACGTGTATAAGCTATTCATAAAAAGCCATACGAAACTAGGAATCCTCAGAGATATCGATGAAACGTTTCAAACTTTTGAGAAAACTAAACGTGAAGCTTAACCTGAAAAAATGCACATTTGTGTAGAGGAAGGAGAATCCTTGGGTCACATAATAACCACAAAAGGCATCAGGGAATGTCCAGAAAAGGTAGCGGCGGTGTTAAACCTACGTCAGCCCCAGAACCTTAAGGAAGTTCAAAAACTAAATGGAAGGATCTCAAGCTTAAGCAGATTCATGTCAAAGTTAGTTGAGAAATATTTACCACTTTTCAAAACACTAAAAGGATGCACAAAGAAAAGAGACTTTCTCTGGACGAAGGAAGCAGGAAAGGCATTCCAAGAAACTAAAGCACAAATTGCATAATTATCAATGCATGGCTGCCTTGTTCCTAAAGGACGCATTGATAATGCACGTATCCGCCTCCTTGGAAACAATAAGCGTGGTTCTGATGACAGATTGGAACTTGAAGTAAATGCCGATTTATTTTGTTAGTTGTCACAACCGGGAATTTTTCAGGCTTTAAATAATAATAAATTGTTGGGTCCACTAGATGTGGATCTTGCAGCATGTTAAGGATGGTGAACGACTTCTGTAATCACAAGTCCATTCACAGAGAGACTCTTAATGAAACACACAGTATAAGTGCGGAATACAAATACTATGAACAAGAAGAAACAGAATAACTAAATAACTTGATCCTTACTAAGGATTTCTACTATTAATATGAAATGAATAATGTTTGAAGAAGGTGTGTCTAACCCTTCTACCAATGGTTCCTTTTATACTACCAGGAAACCCTAATATTACATTAAACCAAAACGTGTAACTTCTGATATGCATATCCTTTCTTAACATATCTCATGCATATCCTAACAAACTACTAAGAATAATAATGTTTGACTTTCTACTAGACCAGGGGCACGTGTTGCTCCTACTACTATTAGGACCAGGAGGAACTACATACCTCCTAGCTTATCTATTACAAATATCTATTCCAGAGGTCCTAACAATCCTCCCCTAAACTTGAATTTGACTGGTTGAGTTCAAGTTTCTTGGTAGATTAATAACTGAGATTTTCTATATAAAAAGTTATCGTCTCGATTCGAATTGATTACAGTTAAATGTGCGACTCAATTGTCTTTGGTGGATAAAAGAAATGGTTGTTGTTGAGTAAAGTAAAGAAACAAACTTTAAAGTAAATAGTAAGGTAAATAAAACAAAAAATTATTAAAAAGTAAATGACGAGAAATTAAAGCTTGACAAAAAGTAAATTTGACAACTTAATAAAAATGCAAACTTGAAAATAAATTTAAGGGAAAGAAATTCAAATGATACTTAATAAAATGGCGGGAAAAATAAAGATTTAAAAATAATACAGGAAAACAAGTCGGGAAACAAAAACTGAATCTTAGTCAGAATGTCTAAAACTGAACCTAAGTCAGAATGTGTGAGCTTAACCTAATTCGGATTACAAACTTGCAAGTAGTTTGGAATCCTAATCCGACACCTAATCCGGAATCCACTATCACGCATGTAGTTCGGAATCCATCATCATGCATAAGAAACATAAGTCGGAATCCATAGCACATATGTAATTCGGATCTGTATCCAACACGTAGTTCGGAATAAGTGTCGTGTACCTAATCCAGAATCAAAGATCTAGCATCTAATTCGGAATACGAGTCCTTCACTTAATTCGGGATACCAAACTATAGACTAATCCAGAATCCATCGTGCTCGATCTAATTCGGATTATACAATCCGGATACAATCCGGAATGTGTAGGTCTTGAACACAATTCGGGAAAATGCAATCCTATACTTAATTCGGGAAAGATGGTTCTACTCCTAATTCGGGATAAAGTGCATTTGCACTTAATTCGGGAAAGGCAATTTGCATGTAATTCAGAATAAACAATGTTGGACTTAATTCGGGAAAAGATGAAATGTACTTAATTCGAGAAACTGGAAATCCTATACCTAGTTCGGGTACTAGGGTTTTAACATAACCCGGATAAGGAACAGTTTTAAGCAATATGAAAATTAAGCTAAAAACCAAATAAGCACTTAACTAAAAACTTAACCAAAATGATTTTAAGAAAAAGTAAATAAACCAAAATTTAAAAACTTTTTAAAAACACTTAATAATCTAAAATTTTAAAATCAATTTTTTATAAAATAACTTTTAAAAACACTTAATTAAAATTAAAACAAACACACAATAAGCTATAAGATCAATAAGCTAACACAATCAAACACATAAAAACATAAAGAACAATCAAATAAGCATGACAATAAGCAAATAAGCATAGGAATTAAATCAACAAGAAAGGTAGAATGAGAGATTAATAAAAAAACTTGATTAAAGATTAAGATTCAATACACAAAATTAAAGACTTACTTGGAATGATCTTGAAAAATAAATGACAAGTATTAAAATGACAATTTAAGAAAAGTGCATGAAATAAATTGGAAAGGCTAATTTGTCAAATTAGCTAACACCTCCTAATGACATATTAGGAGGGTATTTATAGGAGGATTAACATGTGTTGATGCTTTCTTCTTTCTTCTCGTCTTTTCGTCTTTTAAATTCTTCGACTTTCTCGACGTTATCTTGGAAATTGTCAATATAGATTGAACTCGTCTTATAATTTTCTTCTTCAAAATTTTTCTTCGATAAATCTTCAGAATAGGCCTTGGACTTCCGTTCTTTTTGCACTCTTGATCTTTTGACTTCGTCTTTTGTTTTTTTTCTTCGATAAAAGCCCGTGAAAGCCCATGTTTTCTTCCCTTTTCACATTTTGGTCCTAAAACACAATAAAAACATAAACCACGCATAATTCCGACATTTACGACATTAAATACACGTTTGGCTTGGTTATTATTATAATTAAGTGGTAAAAGGATGGGTGTTTTCACACCTATCAAATCCCCTAAACTTGACCATTGCAATGCCCTCATGCAATGCATTAGCTACAAGGAAAGATTTACATTTTCCATCATAATTAACCCACCTTGGCCTTTATTAAACACAAGACATTAAGGAAACTTAAAGGGATATAAAATTACAAAATATTTGAAGGAAGAAAACAAGTAAAGAAATCGAAGACTTACATTAGGGCTTTGGTTGTCATGAATGTTCATCACCCTCAAGTTTCACGTTCCCCACACCAAGCTTAGAAACGAGATCATTGCTATTATAAGTTAGTAAGCTAACACAAACTCATATGGCTCAATTATTCACTTAGACTCCCTTATTCCTAGGTGTATCTCTTATATTTTATCGTTGCCTTGAATGATCACGAGGAGGCATTGTTGACTTATTTCGATAGTTTATTTAGGCCGAAAATAAAGTAGGACGATTTAATCAATAGTTAGCTAAAGGATAAAATCTTTTAAAACTGCTTCTCGGGACCTCATAAAGTTCATATCTTGGCATAACTCGCTTCACGATTTGAGACCTTTCTCGGATCGATATTTGGCATTGACTTCATACTTCAAATCTTGAGAGACGTTCATGAAATAATGGTCTTCTCTTCATAATAGGAATTTCTTCACTTGAAGTTTTGAGAGATTCTTCATACTTGGACCACGACTTCTTCATTTTTCTCCAATCTTTATTTGGGATTTTGATACACAACGATCCGCCTCCTTTTAGGACTTGGATCTATTTATCCTCATACCTTGCTAGGGTCTTTTCGGATAGACTTCTCCATGATCTTTAGGGGAGTATTTGCTTTTCGTCGTGTGTCTCGATCCTTCATATTGATTTTTGATAAATGATTCTTCACATCACTTTAGATCTTTAGCAACAAAATGTAACCCTCATGCCTTGTTAGGGCCTTTTCAGACTCGCCAATCTTAGCATCCCGCTTCAATAAGTTATGCCTTGGCTATGAACTCTAATTAATACCGAGCAACTTTTAAACGATCTTGTGCTAGAAGCTAAGTAACTTTTCAAATCGTACGACCTTATTTATTGCAACTACATTATTAACAAGCGATGGGAGAAAAAGCTCATAATTAACTCACATAAATTCATGAAAGAATACCAAACTTATAATTGACTCTATCATCTCTCTTTCTCCATAATTTAAAATCTTAAGGAATGGGATTCGTGGATGCTTAGCCTATTAAATCAAAGTTTTGGGTTTTCAAGTCATCTATAGGATCTTGTAATTTCTTAGACTTTTTCAAGTTTAGAATTCGGATTTAAAGTTCCCTTGATAAACGACTTTCTAGGATCAATTATAGGAACTTGCGAAAAGTTCTTGTTCTTAACCCGTAAGAGTTAAGACTTTCACGTTTTAAAGTTCCCTATATAAAAGCTTAGCAAAATTTGACCTAAACACGTTAAGGATACTAGCTAGAGTAAACTTTGTGGATTTGCTTTTTGCTAATCCGGTGGTCTAGGTGGGTGGTGGAATATGGTAGCCATGGATGAGTTGAGAGAACGAGAGGTTGTGTGTGAAATAAAGAAAAGTTGTATTAAACAAGAAATGAAACACAATCAACACCCCTCCTTGGAAGCCTAGGAGGGGTATATATAGCCACACACCAACACTTAACTATACAATGTACCTAGTCTAGTCTAAGCGTGTGTGACTATGATAACTAATGAGAATTCTTAAATGTCGTCACATAAAGTGAATTTCCAACAATCTTCCCCCATGGGACGACGTGTAGAATTCCTTACAATATTTTTCCTAACAAGTACATAATGATTAAGAACAAAAGCTTCCATGAAGCGTCCAATGCTGATGATGTATTCTAAGGCCTTTGACTTTAAGTCTTCACTTCAAAACGACTCATCTTTAAAGTAACTTGTAGTAGAAATACTGTAACGGCACGAGCTAAGTAATCCATATACTTCTGGTTAATGAGAAGCTTCTGAATTAACTTCCCCCTAATTCATGCCACATAAACTTGATGTAGAAGCTTTTAAATAGCTTCCCCCTAAACCGACAATCCTCGTAAGCAACTTCAAAGCTTTCAATAAAGCTTAGAATGATTAAGCGCACAACGGAATTTAACAAGCAAATCCCGTCATATAACATGATAACGTTGCTAAGAGGGATTGAAAGTTTGGGGCACACCAAGTAGATCAACAACTTCTCTTCTCACGCTTGAATAATTCTTCTGAATTTTTCTTCCCCCTGAGAGTTCAAGTTATGCATACTAGAAAGAATCAAGACATTTCTTCCCCCACATAGTTGAAGAAAATAAACCAATCCCAAGTATGAAGCTCAAATACCGAAGTAGACACTTTATCCCATTCATGAAGTTGACATCGTAACACCAGAGTCAATTAAGTCCCGGAAATGCACATATCTTCTTCCGGAGATGCACCAGAGTCAATTAAGTCCCGGAAGTGCATATCTCTCCATATAGGATAATGATGATGAATAATTGCAACAACAAAACAATTAAACATCGAATCAGTAGTGTACCGTTTAGAGATTGAAAACGCCACGAGTTAAAACACTGATTTTCTCTGCGGTTATGACAAATGTCATCCCGAAATATCTTCAAATCAAAAGAAGGTATGAAGTTCATCACGTGTACTCGTTGTGCGTTCAATGTGTCTTCTTCTTCCCCCTTGATGGTTTCGAAACCTCGGAACCATCAATAAATCGTACGCACATGAACCTGAAAATCTCGAGAGAATAATAAATAAGCTTAATTATATTCGGTGAGAATCAGTTGTTGATCGAAATTCTCTATTCATAAACTCTCCATGGCCATCTTTACCAACCCCTTTGTAGGCAATTTGAAGTGACCATTGATAAAATGAACCAGATACATCAAACGTGAAACTGAATAAGAATCCTTCGATCTTGTGACTTAAGCTTGCACTATTGTTGAATGAGGAATGGTGGAGAAATCTCTAAGTACCCAATGCATCACTGAAGAAGTCTATAAGCACAACACCTCTTGAAATTATCCACGTCGACTAAGCGCGTGACACTGAGTACAACAATGTAACCCCTTTAAGTGATAGTTATCTGAGTCATCAACCAACCACCCCGAATCCGAAACTAGATAAACAAGTCTTCATTCTAAGATTAAGCACGAGCAAGTTATATTTGAAAGATAAAATAAGTGCACGCCTTCGAAAAATCCGTCTTCAACTTCAAATAATTAATACCCGATCCAAAAAAAATCTGTAGTCACTAAAAATATACCCAATTTTTCTTGGTCTCGTCAAATAAATTTTGTCACATTTGTCTCGTCTCTTGATCACTTTGTCACGTCATTTTGACACTTTTTAAAACCGTTAATCAAAATAATCATCATTTATTAAATAAAATGTTAACCAATATTTTGAGATAACAATTTTGATAAACTTTGTCACATCACAAGTTTACATTTCGTGGAAATGAAATAGTACGCCAGCCCAACAACACCAAAAAAATACGTGGCCCAAGATTTGTATTCTTAAATATCAGGTATATTGAACCCGACACACTCCACAAATCAACTTAATAGCCAAATTCAAACATTTTCCAAAAAGAATTTAAATGGCCCATAAAGAAACGAGTCCAGGCCGCATAAGCAATAGCAATACCAGTCCATCCTGATGTAACAATATAAGAGCACCACAACCCTAATAATTCTCTCATAACTTACCCTAATCACAATTTATCTAGATTCATCCGCCCCTTCTCCTACATCTCAGTCAACCAACAAATACATAGAAACCTCCGTCCATCATATCTAATCTTATACATACAAATCCCCCAACAGTTCTTGTCAATCCCATCTTAAATCACATCAAAAATCACGAATCCTGTTACAATCGATCTTGGAAAATGAAATTAACACAGAAACTGATAACTGATCTTGTTATCACAAAAATCAATTTCAGAAGTTACTTATATTTTCGGACCCAAGATGAATCCAAGAAATATGTGGCTTCAAGATCAACAGATAGGTCTCGGGTAGGTGATGGTTTTAACTGCATGTTGGTTTGATGTAACTAAATCGAAACAAAGATTGGTTTTAACATTTTTGTTAAAAACCATTCTTATTTTCGTACAGTAAATGGGTAAAAACCCAATATAAGATCTATGATGAAATTAATATTCGTGGGTTTAGATCTTTATAGATCTTGACATGCATGTCAAATCACGATTATAAACTGAGATCATGTTATGTTTCTGTTTTAGTTCGAGTCTTAGATGAGATGGGGGATTAGGAGACAATGGGATAGGATTAGATTTGGTGTAGATTTGCTGAGGAGTGAAAAGGTGGGCTGTTGAATTAGACTCAGTGAGTTAACTGAGTCAACTCGGTAATTACCGAGTTGAACCGGTTGTGTTGGTTTCGTTTTTAGTTGAGGTCAGACTAATTCAGGTAGAGTCCTCAAAAAATTGTAGCCATGTTTTAAACAAAAATGAGTCTATCGCAATGATTTCAGTGTTGTCGCAATGTTGTCTTAAAAACTGCATCGCAAAGTCAAAATTAAAACCCATCGTAATGTTTAAGCTGTTACTTCCATCGCAATGTTTTCTCATTTAACAATGCATCGCAATGTTTAAAAAACTTTAAGCCATCACAATGTCTACATGGGTCTTTCATCGTAATCCTTTCTGTAATTTTGTTCATCGGAATGTTTCCTCTACACCCGACGGAATGCATCCATCGGAATGCATCCGTCGGAATGCATCCGTCGGAATGCATCCGTCAGAATGCATCCGTCGGAATGCATCCGTCGGAATGTGTTCCATCGGAATGCATCGAATGTGTTCCATCAGAATATTCGATCGCAATGTAGAAACCATTGGTTTTTGCGATCGTAATATTCCGATCTGACTGTAAATCTGAAATCTTATCCGTACTTTTTTCTGATATTCAGGAACATGTTTTCTGGGCACATTTCATCTTCATCTTCAAAAAAATATTACATAACCCATAAATGTTATAAAACAGATAAGATAACAGATGAAACCATTCAACAAAATCATTAGCAGATTTAAGGAAAATATGGCAGGTTTTGACTTTTGACCAGTTACAAAATATGAATACCAGCAGATATGACCCTGATTTGTAACCAGTTGTGAACCCAAATATGACTGTTTTGATGGACTAAAGACTGATATGAGACAAGAGATCAGATATGTGGGCTGAGTATATGGATTGAGTAACAAAGAAACAAATTATAAGGTTATGACAAAAATGATGACCAATCGTGACAAACAGTTAACAAGTCGGACCATAAAAATATATAGAACAAGACACAAAAAAAATTTTAGACCACCAAATCGAAAACAAGAACACGATCCAAGGATGGAACCGAGGCTCTGATGCCAATTGTGGATTTGCTTTTTGCTAATCCGGTGGTCTAGGTGGGTGGTGAAATATGGAAGCCATGGATGAGTTGAGAGAAAGAGAGGTTGTGTGTGAAATAAAGAAAAGTTGTATTAAACAAGAAATGAAACACAATCAACACCCCTCCTTGGAAGCCTAGGAGGGGTATATATAGCCACACACCAACACTTAACTATACAATGTACTAGTCTAGTCTAAGCGTGTGTGACTATGATAACTAATGGGAATTCTTAAATGTCGTCACATAAAGTGAATTTCCAACAAACTTAGATAAGTAAACTCGGGTTGAGTCAAAAGATTCATGATGGGCCTAATATATCAACGACATCTAAACTTATTAAAACCATTTTATTAAAATTTATTCTAGCAGTGAAAGAAAATAACGATAACAAAGGAAATACAACAAGGCCAAAATAGATAAAAAATTTTGAAAAATGTCGAAAAATCAATTTTCCGGTTAAAATGAGGACAAATTCATGGAAAAGCCCACTTAACTTCGATAGAAGTCCCCCTACACTTAATATAAACATTGTCCTCAATGTTTAAGCATGTGGAAGTAAACTCCCCTACACTTAGGGCATTGTGCACGTTGTTTAAATCTTGCCAAGGAAGAGACAACTAAAGTGATTCCTATTTTAATATTGAAGAATATAAAATAGAGAATCAAAAGAGTTTAGGATAGAACCAGGAAGACGGGAACACGAAATCACAGATCATCAAAAGTCATCAAGAATGGATCTTTGATAGCTCAAATCCCTGCACATGATAAGAAAGAAAATAACAAACACATACTAGGGTCTCCCCCTACACTTATTATAAAAACGGATAAAAAGGATAGATACTGCGGGTTGCCTCCCGAGAAGCGCTTGTTTTTGTTAACCGAGTCGTGAGCCTGACTCGACCTTGATTAGCATAGTAAGAACCTTGAAGAACATCCACCGGGATCAAATACATGGTTTTCGTCCATCAAATAGCATAAGCTTAAGGGGAACAAGACAAGCCAAAGAAGAGTAGGCAAGGTTCCCTTAAGCAGTTGTTGAGCACGGTGGTAGAAAGTAGGATGAAGTGTAAGCATAGCTCCATTGTTTCCAAAAATCTTTCCTTTTATTTCATCAGATGGATACTGAGATGGCTTGAAAATTCCGTACCCGGATCGAACACCTTTTCCTTTAGGGGAAAATAAGACTCAGGCTCAGTAGAATTTGAAGAAGATCCACTCATAAATCGCACAATCTCATCCTCAGAAGGTGGATAGATAGGTGTCAAGACATAGGTACTACGGATATCGGTGTCGTCCGGATTCTTCTCCTTTGAAACGGGTTTCTTAACATCTGAAGGAGGATAAAGACCAAAATCAAAGTCCAAAGGAGGAGAATCATTCTCATTGGGGAAGTATGTATTGAGAAAAGTAGCAAAATCTTCCTCAAATGAGTAATTATCCAAAGTAGGATCAAGCATTATTGGTGGAGTATCTTCATCAAAAGTAGGAGCAAAATCATCATGTGAAGAATCACTCGCAAGAGTATCAACATAATCAAAATCATCATATGTTGGCATGTCTTTATACTCTGAAGCAAAATTATCATAATCATCCACATCGGAACTAGAAGCATCATCATAGATTGGTGGAGCATCATATATTGGTGGAGCATCATATATTGGTGGGGCATCCAAATTAGGAAGAGGATATTCAGAATCTTTCACATTTTCTTAAAAAAGTGGATTATCATAGATAGGCTCGAAAACAGGATTGTTGTATACGACAAAATCATCAAGCTTTGTACTTTCACAAGTAGTTGTATCAAGCTCGTCGTGAAGCACATCAATCATATTCGTCGATTCTCTTCCATTAGATTTGTTTGTAATCTTCCCCATCTTAAAAATTTGTTGATCTTTCCCGACCCTTAAGATTAGTTCACCTTCGGCAACATCGACTAAAGTTTTTCCGGTTCTTAAGAATGGCCGACCAAGTATTAACGGAATACGAGGGTCCATTTTATAATCAACAACAACAAAATCGACCGGAAAAGTGAAGGTACCAACTTTAACAAACACATCTTCGGCAATACCAACGGGGTAAGCGAGAGTTCGATTTGCTAGCTCAAGAGTCATCTTTGTTGGTGTAAGATCGGGTAATGATAACTTTTTCCAAACACTTAATGGCATCAAATTTATACTTGCCCCGAGATCGGCTAAGGCAGTAAATTCTCCGGTTGGTTAAAAGTACATGGTAGCACAAAACGACCGGGATCTACAAGTTTTTCCGGAAGTTCTGTAAGAAGGACTGCAGAACAATTCTCATTCAATCGAGTATTAACAAACTCGGCCATCTTTTCCTTCTTACTAAGCAATTCCTTGAATGCTTTCACAAATTTCGGCATTTGGACAAGTGCTTCAACAAGGCTAATGTTAAAGTTCATTTGTGTAATCATCTTTAAAAAGTAAGTAACTTGGGCATCCTCTTTAGTGAGCACTTTGCACTTGTCTAATCGAGAAGGATAAGGGATATTGGGTTTAGGTGGTGTAGGTGTAGATTTAGATGTTGAGGGTTTAAAGGTGGAAGGTGGGGTTGGTGAAGGGTGTTTCTTGGGTACTTCTTTATTAAGAGGTGGAGACGGTAATGGAGAACTAGTATTAGGCGTGGAATTAGAAGGGATAAATGGGGGTGGAGGAGGTGTAGATGGAGTAACTGGGGAAGGGATAGATGGTCCTACAAGAGTTGCTCCACTACGTGTAGTAATAGCACTAACATTAGCTCTTGGGTTGGTGACGGTATTTGAAGGAAGAGAGCCCGAAGTCGAGGGTTGATTACTTTGAAAGAAACTAGCCATCATATTCCTCAAATCATTCGTTTGATTGCTCAAAGAAGTTTGCCTGCCATTTCTAAGCTCTGGGCGAATATCATTCATTTGTTTAGTGATATCACCTTTCAAGTTAATGATTTGGCTTTGAAGATTCTTAACCACCTCTCCTTGGGTCCTCATGAAAGTTTCAACATCTTGAGTGATGGGTGGAACTTGGGGAGCGGGTGGGTGATATGGATTAGAAGCTCGAGGTGGGTTTGGATTGTTTCTATTGAAATTGTTGGGGTTGTAGTTTTGAGGAGAAAAATCGGGTGAAAGAAACTTTTTGGAACGATAACTTAGCAAGTTACGATCACCTTGAGGTCGGGCTTGATAGCTTTCCGTTGAATAGTTACCGTGAGCCGCATACACGTTTTCCGGATTGTCATAAGTAGAAGGACAATCAGTGTATGAATGAGGACCGCCGCAAGTCTCACAAGAAAGTGCTACAGCTTTAACTTGTTGTAGTTGATTTGTAGCCATGAGTTGGATATTTTTGTTCATTTCGGCCATCATGCGGGTGAGTTCGGTCATCTCGAGGTTTGATGAAGTAGAAGAAACATTGACTCTCGGGTTATTACTTTAAGATGGGGATGAATCCCAATTTTTGTGATGAGTAGTCATGTTCTCTATAAGCTCTCTACACTCCTCGGGTCTTCTTTTCATAAATGTGCCACCAACGGCTGCATTAATCGTATCACGATCACGAAAAGTTAAACCGTTGTAGAAAGTATAAATCAAAGTGACGGGGAGCATATTATGATTAGGACATTGATCGATCAAAACATTATAACGTTCCCAAGCATCGAAAAGTGATTCATCAGGTTCTTGCGTGAAACCACTGATTTGATTACGAAGGCTCGTTACCATGGATGGTGGAAATTAGCGCGACAAAAATGGTTGAGTCATTTAGTCCCATGTATGAATTGAATTCTTTGGAAGACGATCAAACCATTTTTCGGCATGGTGGGATAAAGTGTGTGAAAATAGATGAAGGCGAAGAAAATCCATGATAACACCGGGCAATTTCATGCTTTGGGTGACGGTAATGAATTTGTCGAGGTGTTTGTTGGCATCATCATCCGGTAATCCACGAAATGGACAAGTATTTTGGACTTGTTGGATCATGTGATGCTTCAACAAAAATTCAGGACCCGTGATTTGTATCGACGCAATCGGTTCTCCACGTCCATTTATTGTTGGTTGACAAAGCTCCTCCATCGTACGAAGGTCGGGTGGAGGGACATGGTTGTTATTATTCAAATTGGGGTGAGGTGGATTATTATTTTTGTGTACACCGGCCATGTTTAAGTCTTCAAAAGTCTCGGGCTCAGAATAAGACGATGAGCGAGTACGCATACACCTGCAAAAGAAAAAAATAACAAAGAAATAGAGGAAATATAGTTAACGTAAAAATAAAATATTTTTGGTGCAAAACTTTTGAAAGAGAAATGCGTTTTATGAGTTTTTTAAATGTTTTTGTATTTTTGAATTTTTTTGATTTTTAGGATTTTTGAAAAATTTTGACACGAAAAATAACGTTTACGAGTGAACGGATCCCAAAATCCAACGCGTCTCTCATAATAAACCGTTAATCTTCATGAAAAGAGCCAGCAGCGGCGCCATTTTAATAACAGGATTTTGCTAGTTAAAAGTGTTCTTTGAATTGTCTAATCGAATTGATCACGGTTAATTAGACATTTAAATAACAGGATTTATAAGTTTTAAAAGTGTTCCCCGGCAGCAGCGCCATTTTAATAACTGAGATTTTCTATATAAAAAGTATCGTCTCGTCTCGATTCGAATTGATTACAGTTAAATGTGCGACTCAATTGTCTTTGGTGGATAAAAGAAATGGTTGCCGTTGAGTAAAGTAAAGAAACAAACTTTAAAGTAAATAGCAAGGTAAATAGCAAGGTAAATAAAATCAAAAATTATTAAAAAGTAAATGACGAGAAATTAAAGCTTGACAAAAAGTAAATTTGACAACTTAATAAAAATGCAAACTTGAAAATAAAATTAAGGTAAAACAATCAAAATGATACTTAAGAAAATGGCGGGAAAAATAAAGATTCAAAAATAATACAGGAAAACAAGTCGGGAAACAAAAACTGAATCTAAGTCGGAATGTCTAAAACTAAACCTAAGTCGGAATGTGTGAGCTTAACCTAATTCGGATTACAAACTTGCAAGTAGTTCGGAATCCTAATCCGACACCTAATCCGGAATCCACTATCACGCATGTAGTTCGGAATCCATCATCATGCATGAGAAACATAAGTCGGAATCCATAGCACATATGTAATTCGGAATCTGTATCCAACACGTAGTTCGGAATAAGTGTCGTGTACCTAATCCGGAATCAAAGATCTAGCATCTAATTCGGAATACGAGTCCTTCACTTAATTCGGGATACCAAACTATAGACTAATCCGGAATCCATCGTGCTCGATCTAATTCGGATTATACAATCCGGAATGTGTAGGTCTTGAACACAATTCGGGAAAATGCAATCCTATACTTAATTCGGGAAAGATGGTTCTACTCCTAATTCGGGATAAAGTGCATTTGCACTTAATTCGGGAAAGGCAATTTGCATGTAATTCAGAATAAACAATGTTGGACTTAATTCGGGAAAAGATGAAATGTACTTAATTCGAGAAACTGGAAATCCTATACCTAGTTCGGGTTACTAGGGTTTTAACATAACCCGGATAAGGAACAGTTTTAAGCAATATGAAAATTAAGCTAAAAACCAAATAAGCACTTAACTAAAAACTTAACCAAAATGATTTTAAGAAAAAGTAAATAAGCCAAAATTTAAAAACTTTTTAAAAACACTTAATAATCTAAAATTTTAAAATCAATTTTTTATAAAATAACTTTTAAAAACACTTAATTAAAATTAAAACAAACACACAATAAGCTATAAGATCAATAAGCTAACACAATCAAACACATAAAAGCATAAAGAACAATCAAATAAGCATGACAGTAAGCAAATAAGCATAAGAATTAAATCAACAAGAAAGGTAGAATGAGAGATTAATGAAAAACTTGATTAAAGATTAAGATTCAATACACAAAATTAAAGACTTACTTGGAATGATCTTGAAAAATAAATGACAAGTATTAAAATGTCAATTAAGAAAGTGCATGAAATAAATTGGAAAGACTAATTTGTCAAATTAGCTAACACCTGCTAATGACACATTAGGAGGGTATTTATAGGAGGATTAACATGTGTTGATGCTTTCTTCTTTCTTCTCGTCTTTTAAATTCTTCGACTTTCTCGACGTTGTCTTGGGATTTGTCGATATAGATTGAACTCGTCTTATAATTTTCTTCTTTTATTAGACTTGGTTCTTAGACTTCATTAAACTTCCGTCTTTAGACTTTTTCTTCGATAAATCTTCAGAATAGGCCTTCGACTTCCGTTCTTTTTGCACTCTTGATCTTTTAACTTCGTCTTTTGTTTTTTTTCTTCGATAAAAGCCCGTGAAAGCCCATGTTTTCTTCCCTTTTCACATTTTGGTCCTAAAACACAATGAAAACACAAACCACGCATAATTCTGACTTTTACGACAGTAAATACACGTTTGGCTTGGTTATTATTATAATTAAGTGGTAAAAGGATGGGTGTTTTCACACCTATCATAGATCTTGCAAAACAGCTTGAGGATTGGAACATCAGCGACTGCTACAACAAGTAACACCTAGAAGCTTCTTGAAAGCTTGAAACAGATCTGCGCCTTGTTGAATCTTTACAGCAACATTAGAAGATTTGATGAGCCTTTACCAAGTAGCTGCTCGCTCTTGGGCTAGCTAGTCTTTGTGGTGGAATAAGCATCACCCTGGGAGACCAGAACCCAGCCCAACTCTTAGAATGTAAATCAATGGTGAGTGGGGGTACCCTAATGATTTTGGGCAAATGTCAACGGATTTGATATGAGTCTTTACCAGAAGCCGTACCCTTCCGGACTAGCCAACTCTTAGCAATAAAGCATCGGTGAGCTGAAAACCCTATAGCTTTGAGAAAGCTATTACAACTATTAACGGATTTGATATAGATCTTTACCAAGAGTCATACCCCCTTTGGACTAGCCACTTTTCAGTCGAGGACCAAGGCAAGTGAAAACCCTCTAATTTTGGGTAAACTGGCAACCATAAACGGATTTGGTAATCACACTAGAGTCGCACCCTTATGGTGAATCAACTCTTTCTTGTCTACAAGACATGGTGAGTTGAGCACCATCTGTTGTGTCGACTAGGTCCAACACAAGAAGTACCTCTCAAGACAACCCAAGTGTGAAAATGCCAAGTTGAAAACAGCTTCATGATGGAAAAGTATAAACAGATATTATATGATTTACAAGTTTTGAAATTCCATTACATGTTTAAAGTATAAGCAGATATTATATAAAAGTATGTTTTTTTAAAAGACAACTAACTAAAGTAAAATGTGAGTCACCAATCACTATACAAATTGGTGAAAAGAATGTATGTATAGCAAAAAGATAGAAGAAACAAACCAATCACATACCAGAAGCAGCAACCTTGTCTGCATGCAGCCGTGCTTGAATACCTTCAACTAAGGTGGTGGCCATGGCACACTCGTTACCAGAAGGAGCATTAGACACCAGCAGATGACACTCCAGCATAGCTTCCATGGTAGCAATGGTCAATGGATACTCCACATCAGTAAGCATAAACAAAACAGCACCAGACTCAAGCTCTAACACATGAACACCACAACCAGCATACAACTTCCACCTCCTTATCACCCATCAAGGTTGATCCTTCTATACACCAGCATGAGGAGAATCAGGAGGGGAATCCAACATCAACTTCAAATCACCCAAATAGTCAACCCAGGCCAGTTAGGAAGCTCACTCGGAGACTTAGGAATCTCAGCATCCACCAAACCATACAACAACATAAGATTACGACGCTCCACCCATGTCAAAATATTTTGCAATCCAGAGACATGTCGAGTGTAGCCATCACTAGTCGTAATCTTATGAGTAAAGGTACCACGAGAAATGGGGATGGCTGAACCTCCCAAGCTACAATCACACCCTTGCCAAGGGGCAACTCAGTGTCACTATCAGAAGCAGCATCAATGAGATTGGCAGGATCCCTCTTCTCAAACAGGAAAGACTTACCACGACGAGCCTTCTTGTTCCTAATAGAACGGCGAGGTGTGGGGACACCAGAAGAAGATTCCTCCTTGACCTTGACATCAGCAGTAGGAACAAAGTCCTCAACAACCTTAGGATCAGAAGTGGCTGCACCAGCTGATGGAGTAGGAAGTGGTTCAGTCACCGGTGTGGGTGTTGGCTCCATAATAGGTGTAACAGGTGTGGGATCAGTAGCAGGTGTGGTAGTAGCTTCATCATTGGTGGTAGAGGATCAACAGTAGAGTGAGTGGGATCAACATTTGAACTGGTGGTGGTAGGAACAGCAGTAGAAGGAGCACTAGAAGATGGAACCCCAGAAGTACCCTCTTGAACAACCGGTGAAGAGGTGGGAGCAGCAGCAGGCTTAGAAGTGAGGACAACACGAGGAGGTAGGAGATAAATGGCATATTCAGGGACAGGTGTATCCCTACGCTTGATCATCTTTGTGTAAAGATCCTTAAGCTCATCAAAAGACAGCCTCCTCACCCTCTCCCATGTCCACCAAGTTTGATAATACGCAGGCGATTGATTCTTAACATATTGCTGCATCAACCGTCTCTCCTCAGTACGCGACAGGGGTCTGTTTCGGCGTTGTTCACGAAGCTGTGCAGTAAGAGTTAACTGTTGTTTACGCATCAAAGCCATTGCCCGTTGAACACAATTGCCTTGATTCACATCAGCACCCAACAAATGAGTGAACTGAGAGTAGTCTGAAGTAAGGATGGTAAGCACCTTCATCCAGTCATGGTCATCCCAATGCATGGCGTTGTGCCTCAACTGCTCACGTCTTTGTTGTTGCAGGGCTTTATCCTCTGCCTTGGCTTGTTGGTCAAGCTCTTCTTGCAATCTCTGAGCAGCCTCCTCCCCTAATCTTTCTTCCTCCAATTGCCTGTGAGTACGCTTTTTGGGAGGAGAGGGTGCATCAGTCATAGGGGCTTTACCCTTGGGATCATGAAAATGACCAGCAGAAGGACCAACAGAGTCATCCATTGGCTTGGGACCAGCAGCAACATTAGGAATGCATGAAGGACTAGGAGGAGCAGGCAAGTCATCACTCGACTTATCAGCAAAGGCAGCCCTGGCCAAAATAGTCAGCCCATCCTCCTCAACATCTTCATCATAATCAGAAAGCACTACTTTCTTCCTTTGGTGCTTCAGCTGTGTCTCAAATATTTTAACCTTGTTCGCCAATGGGAGCACGAAATCCCGTGTGAGCTTGCGGTGCTGGTTGAGCTCATCTTCCAAAGAAACAATCTTGGCATAGTACTTGTGCATAAGAGCTAGCAGAGAAGTCAGAGTAACAGGTTCCTCAGCTTCCCCACTAAGAGGACTTGGCTTGGGGAATGCGTCATTGGGACCAGAAGCAACAAATAGGTCATCCATATGAGCATGAGAGCTAGAAGGCTTCTCAACAGAATGCGGAGTTGGGCTAGGAAGGGGAGAATCAGCAAATGGGGACTCATGTGGGCTAGAAGAGGGAGCAGCCTTTGAGGTAGATGGAATGTCTATCACCACCTCTATAACTGGCTCCTCAACCTCCACATGAGGCACACCAGCAGCAGGGTTCTCCTCCTCTATATGATCATCCTCCAATGGAGGTTCCTCTTCGGCTTGATCAGCCGGAGGAACCACATTGGGATCCCCTTGGGAAAGGCCCAGCATAGCATCAATAAGAGGCCTCAAAGGACCCTTATATCCAAGTGCCATATTCGCATAAACCTTTGTAGTATGCTTTAGGGGCACATATTCCTTCCTATTCCTAGGTAGGCACATAAGAACCTACTACAAAAACCTAGGGTACATCAAGAACTTCTTCCTAGAGCCAGTATCACTAAGATTACTAATCATGCCATCAAACAAGTAACGAGAAAAGTTAAAAGTGCGACCCTGAGCAATACAAATCTTACCAGTAGCAAGGGGATGGGAAACGCATCCCAACTCCCAGACTTTGGACTCAAACAATGAATCAAAAAGTGAACCAGCAGCTTCTATTGAGGGGCAAATCTATTCTTTTGGAAGTTAAACTTCCCCTCATGATTATAGCCTATAGTAGCCATACCGTCCAACATCTCTGAATTGGGAATAGAGACAATGTCATCTTCATCTTGGAGATGAAGGGCAGACCTAATGGATGCCTCAGACACCACATAGGAGCGACCATCTATAATAGCATGGAGCTCTAATGGGTGACCCAAAACAGCAATGAGGTTGGTAGTTGCCCAAAACTGACGTATAATAGTATAATACACAGTGGGGCAAACAGTAAGAGCATACCTTAGATTGGAAGCTTCAATGTATTCCAGGATGTCTGTGAACTCGTCTCTTTTAGGACCTTCGCCAAGATAGGCCACCTTGTTATGATCGGGCTCTGACTGTAGTGATGCCATTGATGTTGATTGAAGCAGTGGAAGATGATTGATTGAAAAGGGTAAAGGGTAGGAGCGTATGTGTGTGTGTATGTTTGTGATAATTGAGTCAAATGAGTAATTTGACCATAAATAATGGTCACAAAACTGTTCATTGACCCCTAATTATGGGGGTTGCCTTTTCAAAATTAAGTCATTAATGCTTGAGTAACCACTTTCCCCTTTAACCATTATATGAAAATCCCAGTTACCAAAGATAAACAAAAAGATGTGCACCAGAAGTAACTCGCGTTGACTGAAAGTCAAAACGCATAAAGGTCAACACTAGGAGTAGTAAGTGGTCAACGAAAGGAAACGAAGTGAATAGTGACCCAAAATTGAAACAATAAGCCAACCACAAGTGAAGAATAAGGGTTTGTACCCACTAGGAGCAGAAGACTGCCACTAGGAGTAACCAAAATCTTCCACTAGAAGTTGCACACACCGCGAATACCCCATGAAAGCTGTTGTTAGAAGCTACCATATGTAAGACTATACAAGGTAATATGTACAATAAGCCTCCCCTTCGGCTTAGCCTCCCCTCAATCCTAGGCCTCAATGATTGACCATACCAATGTGAACCACCAAGTGGTTGAATCTCGAACCATCAAATGCTTTAGTCAATAGATCAGCAACATTTTCATCTGTATGTACTTTAAGAACCTGTATCAGCTTCTTCTCATTGGCATCCCGTATAAAATGGTGCCAAATCTCGATATGCTTGGTTCGTTGATGAAAGACATGATTCTTCACAATGCAGATAGTGCTTTGATTGTCGATGAAAATTTTGGTGTTCATGAAGTTGAACCCATAATCCAGCATCTGATTTTGTATCCACAAGACTTGTCCACAATAACTAGCAGCAGCTACATATTCAGCTTCTGTCGAAGAGGTAGCTACTATTGTCTGTTTCTTACATTGCCATGAGATAAGTCTTCGACCCAAAAACTGACAACCACCAGTAGTAGACTTCCTATCATTATTAGCACCGGCATAGTCACTATCACTATAAGCTTCAAGAACAAAAGGTGATTCCCTTGGATACCACAAGCCTAGCTTGGGTTGTGCCTTGATATACTTGAAGATTTTCTTGACTACATTCAAGTTAGATACGACTGGAGCCACCTGATGTCTAGAACAAGCACTTACTGCAAACATAATGTCCAGACGTGATGTAGTCAAATACATGAGTGAGCCAATCATTGACTTGTACATGTGAACATTCACCGGAGGATCTGGCTCATTCTTGAGTTTGACTTTCGTGACTTCATAAGGTGTTGTTGCTGGTCTAAGAGGTTCCACATCAAACTTCTGAATGATCTCATGAACATACTTGTCTTGACTTATGAAGATACCACCCGACTGCTGCTTGACTTGAAGACTAAGGAAAAATGTGAGTTTTCCCATGGCACTCATCTGAAATTCGCCTTTCATTAGTTGTTCAAACTCATCACACCATTCCTTCCTAGTAGAACCGAAGATAATATCATCCACATATACTTGAACCAGGATGATGTCCTTGGTATTCCTTTTAAGGAACAGTTTTTTCAATAGTTCCTCTTCTGTAGCCATGTTTCAACAAGAAAGTGGACAGACGCTCATACCAAGCTCTAGGAGCCTGATGAAGTCCATAAAGAGCTTTGACCACCTTGTAGACTTTCTTGGGATGAAGAGGATCCACAAAGCCCTTAGGTTGAGTGACATAAACTTCCGCATCAATCTTTCCATAAAGAAACGCACTCTTGACATCCATCTGAAAAACCAAGCCAACATAGGAAGCAAAAGCCAAAAACAGACGAATGGCCTCAATCTTAGCAACAGGAGTAAAGACTTCAGTATAGTCAATTCCTTCTAGTTGTGTGTGACCTTGTGCGACCAGCCTAGCCTTATTTCTCACCACAATACCCCTTACATCTTTCTTGTTCTTGAGAATCCGTTTGGTACCAATTGTTGTCTTTCCATCTGGTAAGTCAACTAGGATCCAAACATTCTGAAACAAGAGCTTCTGCATCTCCTCCTGCATAGCCTCCACCCAACTTTGATCCTCAAGAGCATGTGAGACTGACTTAGGTTCCACCTGTGAAAGAAAACAAGCAAACAAACAGTGAAGAAAGTCTATGTGATTATTACGCTTTTGGTCTTTAATGTAGCTCACAAGAGCATGATGATCAGACGTTGCTTTCTTATGCATGCGGCGAGTCTTGACAATAGAACCAGGATCCCCTATGATTTGAGTAGTAGGATGATCTTTGTTGATCTGGTGAACATGAGTAGGATCTACATCCACTTCTGGTGCCAAGTTATTAAGATCCCCAACAATATCATCATCATATGAAGCAGAGTCGAAAATGCCATCTATTGGTTGCGTATGAATATCATCCAGCTTAGTAGAAGTCTTCTTTTGATAGTTTCCCAAGTCAGAAGGACCAGAGAACCTAGTTGTGGAAGTAGGATCACTAACCGTACTACCAATAGGTGTTAAACTTGCACTAGGAGTAACACTAGGATCACTAGGAGTAACTGGTACAACATGAGTACTCAAGGGAAACTCAAAGCCTCCTTGAGTAGCTGTTGTAGTAGCATCTTGTTGTTGCTTAAGCAGTGTGTCAAGAGCTCCTTGTAAATCCACAATGTCTGATGAAGAAGAATCAATAGGAGTAGTAGTTGTGTTAGGAGAGACTGGGGTGGAATAGAATGGAACAACAAAAATGTCATCATCCTCATCTGAGTCCGAAAAGCTAGAATTAGCACCTGCACTAGAAGTTGCAAACACTTGTGGACCTGCATGTTGGTTAGTTTTGAATCGAAAATATCCCAATGATTCACTAAGATAATCAAGATCAAAATACCGTTCAGGACCTTTGCCTTGGATGTTTGTCTTCTCCTCAAAGTACTTGAGATTTATAGTTTCAATGACACGCTTAGCATGGAGATTATAGACACGATAAGCTCGAGAGTGAGCTGAATATCCCATAATGTATCCTTCATCTGCCTTGCCATCAAATTTCCCCAAATAGTCACTAGTATTCATAATGGTGACAGGACAGCCAAATGGCTTCAAATGAGCAATGCTTGGGACTTTGGCTGTGAGTAGCTCATAGGGAGTCTCCTTATATGGATTGGTAAATAAAACCCTATTCAACGCATAACTTGCAGTGTTGACAGCTTCTGTCCAAAACATAGTTGAAATCTTGGAATCTGCAAGCATGGTTCTTGCAGCTTCTATAAGAGTCATGTTCTTCCTTCCTGCAACACCATTCTATTGAGGAGTCCTGGCGGCACTATAATCTCTTTTGATACCTTTGGAATTGCAAAGTGCTATGAGGTCTGCATTTTTTAATTCTGTTCCATTGTCACATTGGATACCTTTCACCTTCTTGGACAGCTGATTCTCAATGAGTGTAATGAAGTCCTTGAGAATGGAGTAGGTCTCACTTTTGGCAGCCAGAAAGAAAACCCACGTGAACCTGGTATACATATCAGTTACCATAAGATAGTATTGTTTATGGTCAATGCTCCTAATGGAGGTAGGACCAAATAGATCCATGTGTAGTAGCTGCAATGGTTCAGTTATGAGGCTGAGAGCAGTAATGGCCTTGAAGGATGCTTTGTGTTGTTTGCCTTTGATGCACGCAAGGCAATTGATGTCATTTCTAAAAGTTTTGGGAGGTAAACCAGAGACCAAGTTCATATTCGCTAGTTTGTGAATGGTCTTGAAGTTTACATGTCCCATCCTTCTATGCTATTTGGTGGCTTCATCTTTTGATGCTTTGGCAACCAAACAAGCTAGTTGTACAGTAGGATTAACTTCATTCAGCTTGATACTATAGAGGTTGTGTCTTCTAGGGATTTTGAGTAGGACTTGAGAGTCATCCGGTAGTTTAAAGTCTTTGGAAAACACCAGTGCTTCAGTATCCGTAAAGAGGACAAACTGCTTCTTGCCACAAATCTGAGAGACAGAGATCAAGTTGAAGTGTTGAAGTGCTTCCACATAGTAGACCTGCTCAAAATTAAGGTTAGGTGTCTGAATAGTTCCTTTGCCAGAGATCCTTCCTTCACCACCTCTGAAGTACACCTTTCCGCCTTGAAATGGTAAAAGTTAGATAAAAGTCCTTTATTTCCTGTCATGCTCCTAGAGCATCCACTATCAACTATTCCAAGAGATGGGTCTTGGTATGGAGTAATCTACAACAACAGAAAGTCATATGCAAGAGTTAGTGTCTTAAGGGGACCCAGACCTTTTCAGGCTTAAGTTTGCCTTGTGGATCTTTAGTAGATAGCCAAGAAGATTGATGAGATCCATTGTTGTTCTTAGGTTTCCTGTTCATCATATGGGTGTAATTTTGTGACCAAGAACAACCTGCTGAGGGCTTAACAGCAGAACCCAAATGTCCCAACCCAAACTGCATTTGGTCTGAATTAAAAGCATAATTCTTATTAAAGTTCTGAAAATAGTTGCTGGTTGGTCTATTGTAGGTATAAACATTGCTTCTCCAAAGATTAGAAGCTGAATGAGAGGTCCTTCTAGAAGAAGAATAAGTTTGGGCACATGGGTTTAGTCTTCTAGAAGAAAAAGGAGCAACTCCTGATGGACTAGGAGCAGGATAAGCTTGATAAACAGAAGGAGTTTGATCATAAAAATCACAATCCTTAATCAAATGAAATTTACTACCACAAACAAAGCATGTTTTAAAAGACCTTTTATTCAAATGACATTATTTTACACTGCTAAACTTATTACAAACAATTCTAGGAGAATCAACATTCCTAGTACTCAACCAACTAGAACTAGAAACAGTGGAAGTAGAAGCAATAACAATTCTCTCATCACTCATCCTAGCACTAGTAGCAGCAGGGTCATTTGTCTTGGAACTTGAAGGTCTTGACTCTTCACTTGAACCACAGGATGCATAGTCTCTAGCCTTGTCACTGAAAGTACAAGAGACAAAGTCATTAGTATTAGTATAGATTTTTGGAGACTCATGCATCTGTGATCCATCCAAGTCAGTATGCCTAGATATCGGCATAAAAGTTCCTATAAGAGGTGGAGGAACAGCATGCATTGCTGCAGCTGGTTTAAACCTATTGTAACTAGGTTTTCCCTCCTCCTCATTGTCAGGATCAAAGACACTTGAAAAAGATAAATCAAATACATCTTCTGAATCAATATATTTATCAAAGCCTAAACCTCTCTTAGTCCTACCAGACATGCTACTATCTATTAACTTGGAAAGATTCTTGGGTGCTTTTTGTCATTTTTTAAATCGTAAAAGTGTAGCATCCAATTTTTCTTGCATGTCTTGCTTAGCCTTAATACTTTTATTGTTTAGTTTTTCAGTATATTTAAGCATGTTAGTGGTGTTTTCTAAATCAATGCTTAGAATTCTAATCTTAAACTCATATTCACGCTGAGTATCTTGAAGCCACTTCTTTTGTTGTTCCAAAGTTTTTAGAAAACTCTTATATGCTTGAACTTCTAGAAAATATTTGTCATTTAGTTCATTTAGTTCATTGTATTGAGTAAATAGTTCTGAATATTTATCATGACAACCAAGAGGGCAATTTTGTACCTGAGGCGAGATTCCCATAAGAGCAAATTCTTATGCTTCCTCGACATCAGATAGGTTCCCATCAATCATAGCAAATACATCAGTAGAAGCTTCAGCTGATTCCAAGGTAGCAGTCTGATGATCATTCCAGTTAACCATGGAGTCAACGGACACCAAAGCTTTATTTTCATCCTTGAGATCTTGAACCTTGAAGGCTGAATACCTGTTCTTCTCCTGGTCATTTTTGTTAGGGAATTCCCTAGCAAAATGTCCTTGCTGCTGGCAGTTATAGCATCTGACATTGCTTCTATCAAACCTGACTGGCTCTCTTGGGTTGTAGTTGAATTTTCGACCGGCTTTCTTTTCAAAATTATGAACCCGGAGAGTGAGTATAGCCATATGCCATTTTAGATCTATTTCATCCAAGTCAAGTTTATCAACCTGTTCGAAATCATCAAAAGCAAACTGCTGTTGTGATCAACATCAGTAACAAAAGAGTGAAGAACAGCTTCTACCATGCTACCAGTCTTGGCTTTTGGTTCAGGAGTAAAAGTATGTTGAGATGACAAAGTATAGCTTGGGCTACTAGCATAAGACATTGTACTAGATCCCATGGAACTCACAAAAGCAGAGTTAGCAGGAGTAGGAAAGGAATCACTTGAGTATCCTCTCACATGAGTCTCAATGGTTTTGAGTTTATAAAACAAGTCATCAAAAGAAAGATAGTCAAGGCCTCCTTTTGCCTTTAGAGAGATGACTACCTGATTCCATGAATGAGGTAGAGCTCTAAGAAATCTGGCATTAATGTCTTCATTGTCAGGTTTGGACCTGAGTTGATTCAACTGGCTAAGAATCTTTTGGAACTTGTCATACCCTTGATGAAGACCTTCAGTTTCAGAAATCTTGAATTTTGTGAATTCATCTCTCAGCATTGATCTGCGCATCTTCTTGGATTCCTCATTCCCTCCAAATCTTGCCTTTATTCCATTCCAAATCTCCCTAGCATCATCCAAGTGATAAAAATCACCCATATGATCATCGGGAAGAGACTGAAGCAAACTAGTTTTTGCATTGATTTCCTTCTGAACAGCAGTGATTTCTTCATGAGTTTTAGGATCGAGAATGGTGATATTACCATTCTTGTCTCTACCAGTACTTTTCTTGATGTTGCCATTCTGGACAATCTTCCAAAGGTCTAGATCAGTATTGGTGATCCAACATTCCATCTTCATGGCCCAGCTATCATACTCATCCTTCTTCAAGAGTGGGAATTTTCCATTATTATTGGAAATAGTAGCAACAATTTGTTGTGGTTGCTGTGTTTTAGAGGTGCTAGCTTCTCCTGTTTTAGTAGAACTAGAAGCAGACATGATTAAACAATGATGTTAGTAAAAAGAAAAATTTATTCTTCTTGAGCGGAGACTCTCCAGGCTCTGATACCACTTGTTGGGTCCACTAGATGTGGATCTTGCAGCCTGTTAAGGATGGTGAACGACTTCTGTAATCACAAGTCCATTCACAGAGAGACTCTTAATGAAACACACAGTATAAGTGTGGTATACAAATACTATGAACATGAAGAAACATAATAACTAAATAACTTGATCCTTACTAAGGATTTCTACTATTAATATGAAATGAATAATGTTTGAAGAAGGTGTGTCTAACCCTTCTGCCAATGGTTCCTTTTATACTACAAGGAAACCCTAATATTACATTAAACCAAAACGTGTAACTTCTGATATGCATATCCTTTCCTAACATATCTCATGCATATCCTAACAAACTACTAAGAATAATAATGTTTGACTTTCTACTAGACCAGGAGCACGTGTTGCTCCTACTACTACTAGGACCACGAGGAACTACATACCTCCTAGCTTATCTATTACAAATATCTATTCTAGAGGTCCTAACATAAATTATACTATTTATTAATCGAAATTCATTTTCGAGGGATATAAAGTTATTTGGTTCAAAAACGGGAGTTTATTTTGCATATTGTAAAAGGCTACGCAAACAAAAATCTGAAAACTGACACGATATAAATCAATTTTTTATTTAATTATCCGGAGATACTTAATAAAAGGACTTATTAAAATCTCTGATACTTTTATTTTATTGTTAATAACGTACGTTAAAAACGAGAACAATCATGTTGAATTTTATTTTTCTTTGAACGCAACTATTCGAGTTAATCGATAAATATCAACTATTTTTAGATAAAAATATAGACGATTACGAATATTAGTCGAGAAAATACTCTACTTTAATAGAAAAATCATTTTAAAATGAACAACGTGAATTTTGTTGAACAAATCAAGTTTTATCGAATTCAAACGAGTCCCAAACCATTTATTTACATACGTTATAAGAAAAGTTACATTTAGGTCCCTACAGAAATATTTACAACCTTAACCCTCAACTAGTAAAACCTTACATTTTGATTTTTAAAACTATTTGTGTTATAAATATACAACCCTAATTAGGGTTTCATGCTATAAAAACCCTAGCCACCAAATAAGAAAAACACACACAATCATATTACTCCTCTCCATATTTTGACAGCCGACACAATTTTTCCGACCACCGGAAAATATTTCGGCCACCCTACAAACCAAAAATCTACCTTAATAATCCCCGATCTATACACCCTCACCATTCCCACCGTGTATAACCACCATCATCAGCTACCGTTTGACCAGTCGCCGCCCTAAAGCCGAGGCTCAGCCACAAGCCACCGCCACCGCCACCTAATCTCTGATCCATCATAGCCGTGACCCTAACCACCATAATCATCTCACTAGATCAGCTGCCCTTCGTCGTCTAGCCACCGAGACACCATGTAATTACCATGACCACGCTGTCACCACGTCCCATCCACCCATCACCATCACCAAATCTGTTCATTCTGACGAACCACCACTTCAAGATCCATCATCGATATACACCAGATCCATACGATCTACAACAACAGCTTCACCCTCACTACATTCGTGGTATTAAACCACTTCACCACCATCACCCTATGATGACCCCGACCACCAGGCCCGTCTCCTTTCTACTTGGTCAACACCAGCCGCCGTCGGATCTACAAAACCCACCATCAGCGTTTTTTCTTTTTCATGGACACCAAAAACCGTTGTTGTGGTGTTCGGGTTGTCATTATGATGAGTGACGACCAACACGCACATCGGGGTCGGGATTGGTTGTCGATATTGTTATGATCGTCGAGGGGATTCGTTTTAGTTGTAGATCCGTCGACATCACCACCAGACTTGCATACCGTTGTCGGGACTGTTGTTTTGGCAGATTTACCGGACGATGTGCGTTTGATTATAAACGCGGCCAACGAAGGGTGTGTTTGTTGCTGATATTAACACACACGGGTGCGTTTGGATTCGAGTAAAAACACCAACAGGGGTGTTTGGTTGCTGATTTCAGCAAAGATAATGGTGTGTTTGGTTGGGCATCATCACACAAGGTGCGTTTGGGGTTAACAAAACTCATAAAGGGGCGTTTGGGATTGCTGACGAGTTTTAAAGGGCGTTTGGATCTGTTGAAAACACCAAGGGTGCGTTTGGTTGCTGTTTTATAGTTTGGGGTGCGTTTGGATGCGGGATTGAAAGGGTTAGAGTACAGGGCGCGATTACAATTCATGGTTGGTTGTGGTTTAGGAATCAGCTAATAACGTATTTAATTTTATTTAGGAATTAAAACGAATTAAATAGTGGTATACATATATAAGTATATATATAAACGGTTAAATAAATATGTCGGATACTATTATTATCACGAGAACTATAAAGATGATTATACATTTGAATATGTGTTTAAATAGCTCACATCGGGCGTTTGACTTTTAATTCATAACACATAGGTTGTGTTTGGTTCCATTTAATTATGGTGATTAAATAGTCTAGTTTGGATATACATTAAAACGTGATTTGCGCAACGTAGATTGTTTGAAAAATATTGAGAATTGGTTAATATGGAAAAAGTTGTATAAACGAATAGGTCATGTCGAAATCTTAATAAAATTCAATACTTTATATTGTGTTCGTTACAAACTACTATTATAATTGTAGAACAATAAAATAAATAAATATTATTATGTTTGTAAACCGATAAAAGTTATACTTTTTACTTAAATATGACAATTACTAATTAAGTGGTGATTTTCTTAAAATGAGTAAAACTATGTTGTCTAATTATTTTTATCACGATCTTTATATTGTAAATACAAAATAAATATATATACTTTAGTTTATTTTGTAAGACTGTTGTCTCTACTATATAACATAAGAATTATATAATCTTCTGGTTATACGTAATGTGTAGGGAATACACTACACACTTGGTGTGTATGCCTAATTTATTCACTTTATTTAACCAACCACCGAACTAGTATAATTTGGAACTTATATATTTTACCAACGAGTCACATTGATGTACATATCTATCGAGAACTAAAATACACATTTCTTAAGTTATTGGATTTAGCCGATTTGTTAAATCACAACACCATGACCGAGCCGAATCGATTTATGTTTGCGCGGGACATATTATTGGCATCACTATCGGTTGCGCTACTACGTCGAGGTGAGTTCATACCCCATCTTTCTAGTTTTAAATTGTTTTATAAATATTTTATAATCATTTTGGGGGAGGTACATGCTTGGTCACAAACTATTTATAATTTGCTTGGTTGGTCATAAACTGGTTTAATTGTTACGTGCTGAGTGGTTAACTTCATTAGTTGTTGTACTTATTAATACTGATACTAAATTTTTATTGTGGGTTTCTTAGCCCAAAACTTTAACGGCTTTTCACTGGTTCTCGGGTAGAGACAATGGTTGGAAGAATGAACACAAGTGCATATACTCGCTTATGTATTGGTCTAAGTCCCACTTTAACCCAATTACTTTGGCCCATGATCATGAACCGTTAATTTCGGACCGGATGACCGGTCGAAAACGTGAATGTTATGGATAGATCTAGAGGTGCGAATAAACCGGATAAAATCGGATTCGGATTTTTGAAAATCCGGATTTGATAAAACCGGATTTTTGAAAATCCGGATTCGGATCGGATCGGATTTTTCTCAATCGGATTTTTTCGGATTAAAAAGTTCGTATCGGATTTTTTTCGGATTAAAATTTTCGTTATCGGATTTTATCGGATTTTTTTCGGATCGGTTTTTCGGTTAAAAAATGTTCGGATCGGGTTTTTTTCGGTTAAAAATGTTCGGTTCGGGTTTTTCGGTTAAAAGTGTTGGTGTCCTTTTTTTTCGGAATTTATTTACAAACATTAAAAAAAAAAATACAACTATATAACATTAAAAAAAATACCATAATAATTTTTATTTCAACAAGACAATCATATAACTTCATAATTTTTATTTAAACACTACAATAAAACTACAATAATCACTAATACATTTCGAGCTTCGGCATAGCCATCACCCGAAAAATATTAGTATACTTCAAGTATCTCGAGCTTCGGCATTGCCATCACCCGTTTTACTCAAAGTATATCCTCATATTCTTCTTCGACATCTCCGGCTTCATCCGGTTTTAACCGGTAAAAAAAAAACCGGTTTTTAAAATAAAAAAAATAAAAATATATATATTTTTTTTTAATAAATTGTAAAAAACCGGTTAAATCCGGTTTTATCCGGTTTTAACCGGTAAAAAAAAACCGGTTTTATAAATAAATAAAAAAAAAAAAAAATTTTTTTTTTTTTTAATAAATTGTAAAAAACCGGTTAAATCCGGTTTTTTAAAAAACCGGATAAATCCGGAAATTTATCCGGTTTTTATCCGATTTTTTTAAAAACTGAAAACCGGTCTAACCGGTTCGGATAAAAAAATCCGGATCGGATAATTTGAAAACCGGATTTTAAAAAATCCGGTTCGGATTTTTGAACCGGATTTTCAAAAATCCGGTTTTCATTTGCACCTCTAGATAGATCTATGGGGGTTGATGCCCCTGTCCGGCTTGGTCCAATAGAGGACAAGCGGGCATAGTTTCATTTGAGTCTGAGGACGGATGTCGTGGGCTAGGCATCCGTAGGGGCTGCATTATTTGATTATACTACCAGTGTTGTTAACGCTTCGGTGTCACGAGCTTAGACAATTATAAACACATTTATTCTTAGTGGCTTTGTATTTGTTATAATGTCACCAATGGTTGGAAAATCTTGTGCTTCATGAAACACTTTTTTTATTATCAAGAATCTTATTTGTTAATTGGAACATCTTTTATTTTAGGGGAATTCTGTTATTAACGAGAACATCTATTATTATTGTAAAACCCGCATGCTTTTACCATGAATAGTACCATTAAGATCGTACGTATATGATTAGAACTTTCCTTTTATAGCATGTTTACGTTCACGTATAAGAATTTTAAGTATTACGTACGTGTTAGAACACGATAAGTATTTATTACGTATGAACACACATAAATTATTCAAATAATTATTTTAATCACGAACATGCGATCATGAAATCATGAACGTAATTTAATCACGAGATAATATTATTTACGTATATATATTTATTACGAACACGGATAAATATATTAAGTCACGATCGATAACTAATTAAAACACGTAAAACACGAACACGAGAACACACTTATTAATTAGACACGGAAAATATTCGGGTTACCCCATGTGGGCCCCATACCCACAAAATTAAGAAGGAAAAGGGCCTAGCCCATCAATTTTTACTAAACAAGAAAAAGGAGAAAACTTGTTTCATTATAACAAAATCTAGAAAATAAATAAAACCCTAAAAGTTTTCCTCCTCCTCCTCCTTTGTTCTTTTGGCCGCCACCTATAATCATCAAAAAGGGGTGTTCGGGTTGATTTTGATCTGGGAATTTGTGCAAGCATTCGTGTGTGTTCATCCTCGATTGATCCACGTATTCGGTATAACCTTTTAACCCTTTTCTTTTATGTTTTGATTTAATAAATCACATAAAATCATGATGTTTTTTAAAAACTAATTAAAAACAATTATTAAAACATGTCTATGATCGGTAAATCAAAACAAGGGTTTTTAGGGGTGTTTGTGATAGCCGACGCCTAACCGAACCCCTAGGGGGTCTCGGCTTGGTTTATTATCCACCACCGAGACCATATGGTCTCGGTATGGTGATGGTGATGGTCACGGCAGCAGCAACAAGGGATAACCCCGACCTTGGTTTCGGGTATGGTGTTGATTCGGGTCCGGTTCATGGTTTCTAGTTACGGGTCCGGTTCATATATTATTTTAAAGTTTATGATTTTAATAGTTATGTGTTAAAAATTAAATTAATAAATATGACATGATTAATTTAATTAACATGACTTAGGTTATAAGTTTAATTATTAGATCATGAATTTTAACCTAAGTATTTACTTTAACTAGACTTTATAATTAATTAATTATTAAAATAACCATGACTATAATTAATTAATTAACATGACTTAGGTTATATTATTAATAATTAATAACACATGTTTTAACCTAAGTATTTTAACTTTGTTTAATTAAAAACATGATATATTTAATTAAATACTTTTAACCTATAGTTTATTTAAATTACATGTAATAATTAATAAACTATACTTTATAAATACATGACTTAGAATAATAATCAGAAAACACTTGAGCTTATAAAATTAGCTTATTTAACCAGCTTATATCTAATTATGGAAACTTTCTATTTTTAGAAACTTATTTAATTAAGGCAACTAATCTATTTATGGAAACTTTCTATTTTTAGAAACTTATCTATTTTAAGCAGTAATTCTATTTTTGGAAACTTACTATTTTTGCTAACTTTCTATTTTTTGAAACTTTCTATTTTGGAAACTTTCTATTTTTGGAAACTTTCTATTTTTGGTAACTTTCTATTTTTGGAAACTTTCTAGTTTAGGAAACCTGCTATTTTTAGAAAGTTACTTATTATTACACAGTAAGTATAATAATCCATGAAATATTAGTAATACTTAATCAGAATAGACAAAATATAAGATAAATACAGCATAAGGCTTAAAACAGTAAAACATGACAGGAACGTATAAAATAAGCTAAGACATGACATAAAACCAGTTACGTATTTAGTAATCAGGTACTTATACACGTATGTATTTATGTAGCATTAGTGATACCGAAGTAGGACTCTCTTTCGTTCGTCTTCTTTGTTCACTGGACACAAGGTACGGATTTCCGTCCTTTCGGTATGGACATTCTTTCCTTATTAGGATTCCCGTATGCAGCCAACTATTTTCCCATAGTATAAGTTTATATGTTTGATTGCTTATATTTAATTAGAATACCTATAGCCATATACATGCATGACCAGTTTCACCTAGTTATGGAGGTACCATAACCATAACACTAGAGGCACTAGTGTTATGACTTCCCCAAGGTGGAGTGATTGCTCGTGGCGTCCCTTCAGCTTTTGGCCATATTATTATATTTATCATGTGGGGCGTATGGGTGCATCCTAGTTACATGTTTTCAGCAGATTACTCAGTGTGAATGAGGTGTGTGTGCCTTGCATCCTTCACAAGGAGCTGATCCTTCCTAACCCAAACCCGTATTTTAAATTAGAGGCAACCCCTCTAATTTGCATGATGAGGTCACCCCTCCAAGTATTCATGCACGGTGGATTTTCATGACCTATATTGGCTAATGGTAAAATATGTTAAACAGTTTTCATAAGATAAACATAAGGTTTTTCAAACTATAAAACCAGTTTTACTAAGAAATAACCAGGTTTTCCAGGACATATACATTTCCGCTGCTATATGTTATTCATACTTATATTATTCATTTCATGCTTGTATATCCGTGCACTGAGCGTTATGCTCAGCCGTTACTTTCCTTTCCATGTCCCAAAACGGCAGGTACTCTAGGACAGACTCGATTATTTGGAGGACGTGTACAGGATGGAAGCTGCCATAGACTTCTTTTCCTTTTTGCCTTCATATACTTATGCTTGTATAAGTCTTTCATTCATTTCATTTACTTTATTATGTTTTGGGCTTATGTTTGGGGGACCGATGTTTGATTCCGGTTTACCCTATGGTCATGTATGTTTTACTACATATTACCTTGCATGCTTTGATGACACGTCATAATTACGCGTGATATTCCATTTATCAAAATGGGGTGTTACAATTATGGTATCAGAGCCAAGGCTTCGACCTGTAGGCTCTAAAACTCGACCTGTGACTAGTGGGTAGTCACCAGGAGCTTCCTAAGCCAACGTTTGTTATTCTACGTATTGATGTTTTCAGCACATTGTTGTTTTAACCATGATCTTTTCAGCACCTTGAGGTTTTAAGCTTGATGTTTTCATCGATATTTTTTTACTAATATGGATGGACAACCGTCATTCATATTTAGTTATGTGTCATTGTTTCATGCATAATGTTCCTCGTGAACTGTGGCTATGTGGACTGAACCCCAGTAGTTCATAATTAGTCACATAAAAATTTTTTTGATAAGTTTTGACAGATGAGTTTCATTTATTTATGTTTCATGTATCATTGTTGTAGGGATTATGACTAAGTAATGGTTGGTACAGGACTGGCCCTATTTAGTTGCATGTGCTTTTATCGAAACTTTTAACTTTAGGACCGACCCATAGGCGTCCCCTCCCCATGTCTTTTGTTTTGGGACTGACCCATAGGCGTCCCCTCGCACATATAAAGGTTTTTATAAACTAAATTACGCATTCATGCACTGTTTTTCATGCATAAAATTTTTCTCATGATTTATTGGCATAAAAACTTTTTATGTCCCCTCATAAGTTACTATGTTTTTATGTCAAGTATGTTTTCATACTGTCATGGTTAACTTCAGTTTCATGCTGATTATGTTATACACTCCTTCATGATAGATTGTTTCATGTTTCTTCATGATAATTCCGTCTTCATGTTGATTACGTCTTACGCCTCTTTTGTTATTTATGCTTTCATGCAAGACATTGTTGGATTTCATCGAATCCTTCTTTCATGATAGTCATGGTTGGTTTTCATTGACCATGTTGTCAGGCAAATCATCGTTGAATTTTGTGTAACCACACTTTAACGTTTCTCGATACAACCAGAATGATTTCTATGCTAATATTGTCAGGTTATCATGATGGTTTTTTAACCGTTTAACCGATATACTTTCCTTAAATCATGACAAATGATCGACCCTATACCGATCATTTCATGTACATTCCATGTGTACTCCATGTACCTTATCTCATGTGCGTACTTCCACTTGCTGATACTCTACAAATTGTTGATGCCGCTCATAGCTTGGAGATGCTACTAAAGGTTGATGCTGCTGATGTTTGGAGACGCTACAAGATGCTGATGTTGTTCACAACTTGGAGCTCATACAAGACGAAGACAAAGGCGTTAGATCAAAGCGATCGGACGAGAAGATGCTTCACCACCAGACGATCTCCATCTATCATTGTCCAAAATTCTTAGTTACATGTCACACGTCATTCAATTGTCGTTTCAGTCATATGAGTGGAGAACCGGTACCAGCCGGCCACTCAGCTGAATAGTTACATGAATCACAGTCATGAGAATAACCGTCATGGAACTGACAGACAAGACGATAGTAACCACTACTATGTCAACAACTATCCTAGAAATCACAACCGACGCTCCGGCCGCAGACGTGATCAGACATACAAATGATCAGTAGTTCAACCGATCCGCCAATTCTGGCATAATAACCTAATATTGTAGTTCTATTGTTTCACGTCTCGAGACACATGTCAAGACATCAGTCAAGACACATGTCTCACGTATACTTTCAGAAGACACATGTCATGTTTACATTTCTCAAGACACGAGTCAAGACACATGACTCACGTCTAATTATGGAACATTTCTAAGAAATTCAGGGTACCCTCCAAGGGTATATCCATTTTGTTGTGCCATGTATTAATCAGGCCACGAGAATTTCAGTACCATTACCGGCGCATCAGTGGGAACTATCACGTTTCCGATGACACTTTCATTTCTTGTAACCATAGCTCATAGATTCATGACCATGAAGGACGCCTTTCGTATTCCCACGTATACAAAGGTTTTCCTTCAGCTTAATTATGAGATCCAAGCTGCTAACGCATTTCCTCGGACAGACACGAGTTGAATTTTATCATAATTATGGACTATGAACAGCACACCCTGCTACGATTCATAATTATGTACAGTAATGTTCAGGCTCCTGAATACATTCAGCTTGATTTTCCATCAAGAAAATCTGTACAAATTATCTATGCTTACAAGCATGTGCGTTGTTAGCCATGGTCGCTAAAATTTTCTAGCTGTCAGTTGATTATTCCAAGATCTTCTCATACATTTCAGAAAAACCTACAAGGAGAAGGACGGTACCATGAGATTATGTGTCGACTACCGTCGATTTAAACAAATCAACATTCATGACCGTTATTCTCCTCCACATATTGACAACATGTCCAATCGACCTTATAGTGTTAATCACTTTTCCAAGATCGAACTCATGATCATGCTGCCAACAGTGACGAGTGAAAGAGCAGGACATGTCCATGACTGCTATTCGTACACGACTCGGTCATGCTAGATTTATGATTTTGAATTAGTCTCATCAATTATCCAACGGCATTATAAGAATGAGTTTCCATGAACTCATAGCAAATTCATCAGTGTTTTCATTGAGGATAACCTGATTTCCTTTAAGCCCAGAGAAGAACAGGAAGACCATATCTGCACTATGTTGCAAATTCTATGACAAGCAAAATTTCACCCTGGAAATTTTTCCAACATCAATTATGTTTGATTACAGTGACACGCTGAATCACATGGATTTCCACGGTTAATCTTACCATGACTCAACTTATGCATAAAGGAGAGAATCCTACATTACATTAGGTGTTCTAGAAAATCCTACGCTAAGAGAAGTCTAGATTCATAGACTCAGAGTTTCGCAAACTCCTATGTATCAAGTTCGATGAAGCAAGATACAGTTACGTTCATATCTTCATACCTGTCATACAAACAGGCTAAGATAGGACACCAACAGACTGGGATGTTTTCATCATCTGAAGTTGTGAATTTAAATGGGACAAGATCTCCATGGATTTTGGTTACCAGATTAATGCAAACTCAGAAGAAGCATGATGCTATCTGGTTATTGCAAACAGTTTGATCAAGTCTGCAGAATCCTTTCATCCGCAAGGATTTCAGAACCAACAGATTGATCGGACATGTTCCAGCCAAGTCTCATCCGATCACTTGACAATCCCTCAGTTATCGGGTCAGACAAAGATTCGCAATTGTGCTCCTTATTTACTTCACGTCCTTGTTCTAATTTCACGACTTGCTTTCGCGCTCGCGTTCATGACACTATTCACGTTCATGATGGCATCTCGGCTTACGATTTTACGTTCATTTTTCTCATTCTGGGAAGTTTTGCAAGAACTTGAGAGACCAGGCCCAAGTTTAGTATAACTCCCTATCCTCAAATAGACGTTTCTCGTCTTATTCTATGTCTCACCTTGTAGCGTTTGGCGTTACCGCCATTATATTCTATGTTCACGATATGTTTCACATGTCATGTTCATTCCACGTTCCTCATATCATGATCAAGATATGTTACACGTATCATGGATCACGATATGTTTACTCATACTACATTCAAAATATCTCCACGTATCACGTTCAAAACTTTTCACGTATCACGTTCAAATTTTTTTCACGTACTACATTTCTTCATGTCTCGCGCATCGTTGCTAATTATCAATTAAGTTAGAGTGTTTTGCACGATAACATTTTAGTTGCCCATACACGTTAATTCTTATTCCCTCGATCAAATTTAGGGGATCTACCTTACGTAGATAACCAAGAACTTCTTCGTATTTCAAGTCAAGGTCAGGAGGACCAAGATTTATCATTTGTGTCAAGATCTGTGAAGGAAACGTTTCAAGAGGGAAGCCACTTGGAAACGGAAAAGTTCATCCGGACATCTTATCCGTTTTTCTCTTATCAATTAGATATGTCCTTTCAGTCACGTCACGTTCCATGTCCTTTCAAGACATGTCACGTTCCACGTTCCTTCTACCGTGTCACCTGCATGTTCATTTATCTTACATACCCTCTCAGTTTGATTCGGGTATGTTTCTCTTTCAGTTTACGTTATATATAATTCGGGGATGAATTATTCTTTTTAGGGGGAAGAGTTGTAAAACCTACATGCTTTTACCATTAATAGTACCATTAAGATCGTACGTATATGATTAGAACTTTCCTTTTATAACATGTTTACGTTCACGTATAAGAATTTTAAGTATTACGTACGTGTTAGAACACGATAAGTATTTATTACGTATGAACACACAATAATTATTCAAATAATTATTTTAATCACGAACATGCGATCATGAAATCATGAACGTAATTTAATCACGAGATAATATTATTTACGTATATATATTTATTACGAACACGGATAAATATATTAAGTCACGATCGATAACTAATTAAAACACGTAAAACACGAACACGAGAACACACTTATTAATTAGACACGGAAAATATTCGGGTTACCCCATGTGGGCCCCATACCCATGAAATTAAGAAGGAAAAGGGCCTAGCCCATCAATTTTTACTAAACAAGAAAAAGGAGAAACTTGTTTCATTATAACAAAATCTAGAAAATAAATAAAAACCCTAAAAGTTTTCCTCCTCCTCCTCCTTTGTTCTTTTGGCCGCCACCTATAATCATCAAAAAGGGGTGTTCGGGTTGATTTTGATCTTGGAATTTGTGCAAGCATTCGTGTGTGTTCATCCTCGATTGATCCAGTATTCGGTATAACCTTTTAACCCTTTTCTTTTATGTTTTGATTTAATAAATCACATAAAATCATGATGTTTTTTAAAAACTAATTAAAAACAATTATTAGAACATGTCTATGATCATGGGGTAAATCATAACAAGGATTTTTAGGGGTGTTTGTGATAGCCGACCCCTAACAGAACCCCTAAGGGGTCTCGGCTTGGTTTATTATCCACCACCGAGACCATATGGTCTCGGTATGGTGATGGTGATGGTCATGGCAGCAGCAACAAGGGATAACCCCGACCTTGGTTCGGGGTATGGTGTTGATTCGGGTCTGGTTCATGGTTTCTAGTTACGGGTCCGGTTCATATATTATTTTAAAGTTTATGATTTTAATAGTTATGTGTTAAAAATTAAATTAATAAATATGACATGATTAATTTAATTAACATGACTTAGGTTATAAGTTTAATTATTAGATCATGAATTTTAACCTAAGTATTTATTTTAACTAGACTTTATTATTAATTAATTATTAAAATAACCATGACTATAATTAATTAATTAACATGACTTAGGTTATATTATTAATAATTAATAACACATGTTTTAACCTAAGTATTTTAACTTTGTTTAATTAAAAACATGATATATTTAATTAAATACTTTTAACATATAGTTTATTTAAATTACATGTAATAATTAATAAACTATACTTTATAAATACATGACTTAGAATAATAATCAGAAAACACTTGAGCTTATAAAATTAGCTTATTTAACCAGCTTATATCTAATTATGGAAACTTTCTATTTTTAGAAACTTATTTAATTAAGGCAACTAATCTATTTATAGAAACTTTCTATTTTTAGAAACTTATCTATTTTAAGCAGTAATTCTATTTTTTGGAAACTTTCTATTTTTGGAAACTTTCTATTTTGGAAACTTTCTATTTTTGGAAACTTTCTATTTTTGGTAACTTTCTATTTTTGGAAACTTTCTAGTTTAGGAAACCTGCTATTTTTAGAAAGTTACTTATTATTACACAGTAAGTATAATAATTCATGAAATATTCGTAATACTTAATCAGAATAGACAGAATATAAGATAAATACAACATAAGGCTTAAAACAGTAAAACATGACAGGAATGTATAAAATAAGCTAAGACATGACATAAAACCAGTTACGTATTTAGTAATCAGGTACTTATACACGTATGTATTTATGTAGCATTAGTGATACCGAAGTAGGACTCTCTTCCGTTCGTCATCTTCGTTCACTGGACACAAGGTACGGATTTCCGTCCTTTCAGTATGGACATTCTTTCCTTATTAGGATTCCCGTATGCAGCCAACTATTTTCCCATAGTATAAGTTTATATGTTTGATTGCTTATGTTTAATTAGAATACCTATAGCCATATACATGCATGACCAGTTTCACCTAGTTATGGAGGTACCATAACCATAACACTAGAGGCACTGGTGTTATGACTTCCCCTCGACGGAGTGATTGCTCGTGGCGTCCCTTCAGCTTTTGGCCATATTATTATATTTATCATGTGGGGCGTATGGGTGCATCCTAGTTACATGTTTTCAGCAGATTACTCAGTGTGAATGAGGTGTGTGCCTTGCATCCTTCAAAAGGAGTTGATCCCTCCTAACCCAAACCAGTATATTAAATTAGAGGCAGCCCCTCTAATTTGCATGATGAGGTCACCCCTCCAAGTATTCATGCACGGTGGATTTTCATGACCTATATTGGTTAATGGTAAAATATGTTAAACAGTTTTCATAAGATAAACATAAGGTTTTTCAAACTATAAAACCAGTTTTACTAAGAAATAACCAGGTTTTCCAGGACATATACATTTCCGCTGCTATATGTTATTCATACTTATATTATTCATTTCATGCTTGTATATCCGTGCACTGAGCGTTATGCTCAGCCGTTACTTTCCTTTCCATGTCCCAAAACGGCAGGTACTCTAGGACAGACTCGAGCATTTGGAGGACGTGCATAGGATGGAAGCTGCCATAGACTTCTTTTCCTTTTTTCCTTCATATACTTATGCTTGTATAAGTCTTTCATTCATTTCATTTACTTTATTATGTTTTGGGCTTATTTTTGGGGGACTGATGTTTGATTCCGGTTTACCCTATGGTCATGTATGTTCTACTACATATTACCTTGCATGCTTTGATGACACGCCATAATTACGCGTGACATTCCATTTATCAAAATGGGGTGTTAAAATTATCATTAGACCTTTCTTATATTAATTAACTTTGTTTTTATCTGTAAACCTTGTTATTAATCTCTATTATTATCAATGAACTATGTTATTATTAATAAACTCTGTTTTTCATCAAGAAACGCATTTTACCAATAAACTATGATTTTTAATGTCTTATATTTTACTGCAAGGTGTTGTGGTCAACATAAACTGTAATTTTCATAAATACCTTAAAAAAAACTTATGAACTCACCAACTTTATGTTGACACTTTTAAGCATGTATTTTCAGGTACTTGACTGTATGCACTATTTGGAGTCTACTATGTGGTTTTGGCATGTAGAGGTCGTTCTCGGATCAAGCTCTCGATTACTCATGAAGTCACAGTCTCCTAATGCCAGTCTTCTGCTGCGGTGAATTTGGGGGTGTGACATTAGTCGGGGCCTCAGGAGACCAGAGACAAACTACTACCCCATGGAAAAGCTAGTCTTAGCATTGGTATACGCAACCAAGAGATTAAAAAGATACTTTCAAGCCCACCCAATTGTAATAATCACGGACCAGCCAATCAATCAAGTATCATCAAACCCAGAGGTGGCTGGAAAGATGAAAATGTAGAGCGTCTCTTTAGGCGCGTACAACATCTTCTATAGACCACGAACACCAATAAAAGAACAAATCCTAGCAGACTTTATAGCCGAGAAGCTGGACGAAGATACTCCCATGGAAGGAAATCAAAGCCAGCCATTAGAACCATGGACACTCTTTATATACAGATCTTCATGCACCAAAGACTCAGGAGTAGGTAATAAGTGTGAAAACACTTATCCTTTTACCACTTAATTATAATAATAACCAAGCCAAAACGTGTATTTTATGTCGTAAATGTTAGAATTATGCGTGGTTTGTGTTTTTGTTGTGATTTAGGATCAAAATGTGAAAAAGGGAAGAAAACATGGGCTTTCACGGGCTTTTATCGAAGAAAAAGAGAAAAGACGAAGTCAAAAGATCAAGAGTGAAAAAAGAACGGAAGTCCAAGGCCTATTCTGAAGATTTATCGAAGAAAAAGTCTAAAGACGGAAGTTTAGTGAAGTCGAAGAACTCAATTATAATAAATGAAGAAATTATAAGACGAGTTTAATTAATCCCGAGACAAAGTCGAAAAAGTCGAAAAATTAAGAAGACGAAAAGACGAGAGAATAAAGAAAGGAGCAACACATGCTAACCTCCCTAATCACCTATAAATACCCTCCTAATGACACATTAGGAGGTGTTGGCTATTTGACACATAGTTCTTCCACCTTTAATTACTTGCACTTTCATATTGTCATTTACTTAATTGTTCTTTAATTTCTTGCCTTTAATTTCAAGTAAGTCTTTTAATTTTGTTGTTGAATCTTATTTTTAATCAAGTTTTTATTAATCTCTCATTCTACCTTTCTTGTTTTGCTTAATCTTGATGTTTATGTGATCAAAAATTTATCTTTTTGTTCATGTCTAAGTTTTTATATGATTTGAGCTTTGAGCTTATCATGCTTATTGGCTTATTTTGAATTTAGCTTATTTACTTTTTAGTTTTCATAAAAAGTCTTATCTTTTTTAAAGTTTGATTTAAAAGTTTTGCTTGTTTAAAGTTTTGAAAAGTTTTTATTCATGCTTATTGAGATCCTTTTATTATAAATATAGTAAAGTTTTGGATAGTGCTTATTAAATAAACTGCTTATTTCTTTAGATTATTACGAATCGCATTCCATCGGAAAGGGGAAACCCTTTTCCGACCACCTTTCCGACACCTTATTCCGATAATTTGTATCGGAAAAGGTTTTGTGATTCAGACGGGGATTCCGATCTGGATTCCGACAGTTGTTTTGGGTGATATTCCGATAGGTTGTTTTCCGACGGGAACATTCCGACAGGATTTCATTTGACTTATTCCAATAGTTGTGTTCTTCATATATTCCGACTGTTTCCAAGGTTTGTTATTCCGATAGATTTGATTTTCATCATTCGGATAGGGGATTCCGACCATATTCCGACTGTACTTTCTGACGGGATTCCAATGGGAGGGTATTCCGACGGTAGGTTGAGTTCTATTGTTTTGCCTTAGTTTAAGTTTTCAAGTTTGCATTTTTATTAAATTGTCAATTTTACTTCCATTTTTATTAACTTGTCAAATTCACTTTACGTCAAGCTTTAATTTCTCGTCATTAATTAATTTACTTTTAAAAGTTTTAATATTGCACCGTTTACGTTTTAATTAGTTTTAGCTTTAATTACCCGTCATTTACTTTAAAAGTCTTGCAATTTAATTTTACTACAAAGACCAATCTATTTTCTTTTCCACCAAAAGACGACTGAGTCGCACGTTAACCAGTAATCAATTCGATTAGACACACACAAAGAACAATTTTTATAACTAAAAATGAGTTATTAAATGGCGCCGCTGCCGACTCTTTTCGTAAAGATTAACGGTTTTCTGTGAGAGATGCGTTGAATTTTCGGATCCGTTCACTCGTGAACGTTATTTTTCTTGCTCAAAAATTTTCAAAAATCCATAAAAATTTAAAATTGTTAAAAATCCATAAAAATTAAAATTTTTCAAAAATCCAAAAAGATTTTTATTTTTATTTACACGTACATGTATATTTTCTATTTCTTTGGTATCTTTTTCTTTTGCTTTTGCAGGTGTATGCGTACTGGATCTTCATCTTATTCAGAGCCCGAGACTCGTGAATATTTAGATATGGCTAGTGTGCACAACAACAATAATCCACCCCACCCCAACATGAATAATAACAACAATGTTCCCCCACCCGATCTGCGAACGATGGAGGAGCTTTGTCAACCAACGATGAATGGACGCGGAGGACTGATTGCGCCGATGCAAATCACGGCTCCAGAGTTTTCGTTGAAGCATCACATGATCCAACAAGTTCAAAACACTTGTCCATTTCGCGGATTACCGGATGATGATGCCAACAAACACCTCGACAAATTTATTACCGTTACTCAAAGCATGAAGTTGCCCGGTGTTACTATGGATTTCCTTCGCCTACACCTATTTCCACACACCTTATCCCACCATGCCGAAAAATGGTTTGATCGTCTTTCGAAGAATTCAATTCATACTTGGGATGAGATGACTCAACGCTTTTTGTCGCGCTATTTTCCACCATCCATGGTCACGAGCCTTCGGAATCAAATTAGTGGATTTACACAAGAACCTGATGAATCACTTTTTGATGCTTGGGAACGATATAATGTTTTGATCGATCGATGTCCAAACCACAACATGCTCCCCGTCACCTTAATTGATACTTTCTACAACGGTTTAACTTTTCGTGATCGTGATACGATTAATGTAGCCGCCGATGGCACATTTATGAAAAGAAGACCTAAGGAGTGTAGAGAGCTTATAGAGAACTTGACTACTCATCACGAAAATTGGGATTCATCCGCATCTTCAAGGAATAACCCGAGTGTCAATGTGTCTTCTACTTCTTCAAACCCTGATATCACCGAGTTGACCCGCGCAATGGTCGAAATGAGCAAGAATATGCAACTCTTGGCTACAAATCAACAACAACAAGTTAAAGCTGTAGCAACTTCTTGTGAGATCTGCGGCGGTCCTCATTCATACACTTATTTTCCTTCTACTCATGACAATCCGGAAAACGTGTATGCGGCTCATGGTAACTATTCAACGGAAAGCTATCAAGCCCGACCTCAAGCTGATCGTAACTTGCTAAGTTACCGTTCTAACAACTTTCTTTCACCCGGTTTTTCTCCTCAAAACCACAACCCCAACAACTACAATAGAAGCAACCCAAACCAACCTTGAGCTTCTAATCCTTATCACCCACCCGCTCAACAAGCACCACCCATTAATCAAGATGTTGAAACTTTCATGAGGACCCAAGGAGAGCTAGTTAAGAATCTGCAAAGCTAAATCATCAACTTAAAAGGAGATATCACTAAGCAAGGGAATGATATTAGAACTGAGCTTCGACATGATATGAAAACCTCTTTTAGCAATCAAACGAATGATTTGAAGAATATGATGGCTAGTTTCTTTCCAAGTACTCAACCCTCTACTTCGGGCTCTCTTCCTTCAAATACCATCACCAACCCAAGAGCGAATGTGAGTGCTATTACTACACGCAGTGGAGCAACCTTAGTAGGACCACCTATCCCTCCCCCAGTTACTCCATCTACACCTCTTCCACCACCATTTATCCCTCCTACTCCCACGCCTAGTATTAGTTCTTTATTACCGTCTCCACCTCTTACTGAAGTACCCAATAAGAACCCTTCACCAACCCCACCTTCCACCTTTAAACCTTCAACATATCAACCTTCACCATCTACATCTACACCTCCTAAGCCCAATATCCCTTATCCTTCTCGCTTAGACAAGTGCCAATTGCTCACCAAGGATGATATTCAAGTGTCAAATTTTTTGAAAAAGATTTCAGGACTGACCATCACCTTTAGCCTTGTTGAAGCTCTAGCCCAAATGCCTAAATTTGTTAAGATGTTTAAGGAATTGCTTAATAAGAAGGAGAAGATGGCCGAGTTTGTTAATACTCGATTGAATGAAAACTGTTCTGCAGTCCTTCTTAAAGAACTTCAGGAGAAACTTGGAGATCCCGATCGTTTTGTGCTACCATGTACTTTTAACCAAACCGAAGAATTTACTGCCTTAGTTGATCTCGGGGCAAGTATAAATCTGACGCCTTTAAGTGTTTGGAAAATTTATCATTACCCGACCTTACACCAACAAAGATGACTCTTGAGCTAGCAAATCGCACTCTCGCTTACCCTGTTGGTATTGCCGAAGATGTGTTTGTTAAAGTTGGTACCTTTACTTTTCCGGTCGACTTTGTTGTTGTTGATCATGAAATGGACCCTCGTATTCCATTAATAGTTGGTCGGCCAATCTTGAGAACCGGAAAAGCCTTAGTAGATGTTGTCGAAGGTGAGTTAATCTTAAGAGTCGGGAATGAGGCACAAGTTTTTAAAATGGGGAAGATCACAACCAAATCAAATGGACGAGAATCAGCGAATATGATTAATGTGCTTGATGATTTTGTCGTCTACAACAATCCTCTTTTCGATTCTTGCCATGATAATCCACTTTTCCAAGACGATGTGGATGATTTTGATGATTCTCTCTCCACTTTGGATCCTCCACCAATTTATGATTCTCCACCGATCTATGATGATTATGATGATGATTCTAGTTCTGATGGGGATGATTATGATAATTTTGTTTCAGAGTATCCAGACATGCCAACTTATGATGATTTTGATGATGTTGATACTCTTTCGAGTGATTCTTCACATGATGACCTTGCACCTACTTTTGATGAAGATCCTCCACCAACAATGCTTGATCCTACTTTGGATGACTACTCATTTGAGGAAGATTTTGCTACTTTTCTCAACACTTACTTCCCAAATGAGAGTGATTCTCCTCCTTTGGACTTTGATGATGCTCTTTATCCTCCTTTGGATATGAAGAAACCCGTTTCAAAGGAGAACAAGCCGGACGACACCGATATCCGTAGCACTTATGTTTTGACACCTCTCTATCCACCTTCTGAGGATGAGATTGTGCGATTTATGAGCGGATCTTCTTCAAGGTCTACTAAGCCCGAGAGTTATTTTCCCCTAAAGGAAAAGGTGTTCGATCCCGGTATTGCACTTTTTAAGCCATCTCAGTATCCATCTGATGAAATAAAAGGAAAGATTTTTGGAACTTATGGAGATATGCTTGCACCTCATCACACTTGCTACCACCGTGCTCCATCTTTGCTTAAGGGAACCTTGCCTACTCTACTTTGGCTTGCCTTGTTCGCCTTAAGCTTGTGCTATTTGATGGACCAAAACCATGTATTTGATCCCGGTGGATGTGTTTCAAGCTTCTTCCTAGGCTAATCAAGGTCGAGTCAGGCTCACGACTCGGTTAACAAAAACAAGCGCTTCTCGGGAGGCAACCCGCAGCATCTATCCTTTTTATCTGTTTTTTATAATAAGTGTAGGGGGAGACCCTAGTATATGTTTGCTGTTTTCTTTCTTATGTTGTGTAGGGATTCGAGCTTTCAAAGATTCATTCTTGATGACTTTTGACGACCCGTGATTCCGTGTACCCGTCTTCCCGGTTCTATCCTAAACTCTTTTGATTCACTAATTTATATTCTTCAATATTAAAATAGAAATCACTTTAGTTGTCTCTTCCTTAGCGAAATTTAAACAACGTGCACAATGTCCTAAGTGTAGGGGAGTTTACTCCCACATGCTTAAACATTGAGGACAATGTTTATATCAAGTGTGTGGGGGACTTCTATCGAAGTTAAGTGGGCTTTTCCTTGTATTTGTCCTCATTTTAACCGGAAAATTGATTTTTCGACATTTTTCAAAAATTTTGATCTATTTTGGCCTATTAGTATTTACCTTTTGTTATAGTTATTTTATTTCTTTGCTAGAATAAACTTTGAATAAAGTGGTTTTTAATTTTTAAACGTTGTGAATCTTTTGACTCAACCCGAGTTTACTTATCCAAGTTTACTCTAGCTAGTATCCTTAACGTGTTTAAGTCAAGTTTTGCTAGGCTTTTATATAGGGAACTTTAAAACGCGAAAGCCTTAACTCTTACGGGTTAAGAACAAGAACTTTTCGCAAGTTCCTATAATTGATCCTAGAAATTCGTTTATCAAGGGAACTTTAAAATGCGAATTCTAAACTTGAAAAAGTCTAAGAAGTTGCAAGATCCTATAGATGACTTGAAAACCCAAAACTTTGATTTAATTGGCTAAGAATCCACAAGTCTCATTCCTTGATATTTTAAATCGTGGAGAACGAGAGATGATAGAGTCAATTATAAGTTTGGTATTCTTTCATGAATTTATGTGAGTTAATTATGAGCTTTTTCTCCCATCGCTTGCTAATAAATTTATTTGCAATAAATAAGGTTGTACGATTTGAAAAGTTACTTAGCTTCTAGCCCAAGATCGTTTAAAAGTTGCTCGGTATAAATTAGAGTTCATAGCCAAGGCATAACTTATTGAAGCGGGATGCGAAGATTGGCGAGTCCGAAAAAGTCCTAACAAGACATGAGGGCTACATTTTGTTGCTAAAGATCCAAAAGTGATGTGAAGAATCATTTATTGAAAATCAATATGAAGGATCGAGACATACGACGAAAAGCAAAAAACTCCCCAAAAGATCATGGAGAAGTCTATCCAAAAAGGCCCTAACAAGGTATGAGGATAAATAGATCCAAGTCCTAGAAGGAGGCGGATCGTTGTATATTAAAATCCCAAATAAATATTGGAGAAAAATGAAGAAGTCGTGGTCCAAATATGAAGAATCTATCAAAGAGTTCAAGTGAAGAAATTCCTATTATGGAGAGAAGACCATTATTTCATGAACGTCTCTCAAGATTTGAAGTATGAAGTCAATGCCAAATATCGGTCTGAGAAAGGTCTCAAATCGTGAAGCGAGTTATGCCAAGATATGAACTTTATGATGTCCCGAGAAGCAGTTTTAAAAGATTTTATCCTTTAGCTAACTATTGATTAAATCGTACCACTTTATTTTCAGCCTAAATAATTATCGAAATAAGTCAACAATGCATCCTCGTGATCATTCAAGACAATAATAAAATATAAGAGATAAACCTAGGAATAAGGGAGTCTAAGTAAATAATTGGCCCACATGAATTTGTGATAGTTTGCTAACTTATAATAACAATGATCTCGTTTTTAAGCTTGGTTTGTGGAACGTTAAACTTGAGGTGATAAACATTCATGACATTCCAAAACCCTAAGGTAAGTTTTTGATCTGTTTACTTGTTTTGTTCCTTTAAATATTTTGTCTCTTTAATAAAGGCCAATGTGGATTGATTGTGACGGAAAATGTAAAACTTGCTTTGTAATTAATGCATTGCATGAGGACATTGCAATGGTCAAGTGTAGGGGATTTAATAAGTGTGAAAACACTTATCCTTTTACCACTTAATTATAATAATAACCAAGCCAAAACGTGTATTTTATGTCGTAAATGTCAGAATAATGCCTGGTTTGTGTTTTTGTTGTGATTTAGGATCAAAATGTGAAAAGGGAAGAAAACATGGGCTTTCACGGGCTTTTATCGAAGAAAAAGAGAAAAGACGAAGTCAAAAGATCAAGAGTGAAAAAAGAACGGAAGTCCAAGGCCTATTCTGAAGATTTATCGAAGAAAAAGTCTAAAGACAGAAGTTTAATGAAGTCGAAGAACTCAAGTCTAATAAATGAAGTAATTATAAGACGAGTTTAATTAATCCCGAGACAAAGTCGAAAAAGTCGAAGAATTAAAAAGACGAAAAGACGAGAGAAGAAAGAAAGGAGCAACACATGCTAACCTCCCTAATCACCTATAAATACCCTCCTAATGACACATTAGGAGGTGTTGGCTATTTGACACATAGTTCTTCCACCTTTAATTACTTGCACTTTCATATTGTCATTTACTTAATTGTTCTTTAATTTCTTGGCTTTAATTTCAAGTAAGTCTTTTAATTTTGTTGTTGAATCTTATTTTTAATCAATTTTTTTATTAATCTCTCATTCTACCTTTCTTGTTTTGCTTAATCATGATGTTTATGTGATCAAAAAGTTTATCTTTTTGTTCATGTCTAAGTTTTTATATGATTTGAGCTTTGAGCTTATCATGCTTATTGTCTTATTTTGTATTTAGCTTATTTACTTTTTAGTTTTCATAAAAAGTCTTATCTTTTTTAAAGTTTGATTTAAAAGTTTTGCCTATTTAAAGTTTTGAAAAGTTTTTATTCGTGCTTATTGAGATCCTTTTATTATAAATTTAGTAAAGTTTTGGATAGTGCTTATTAAATAAACTGCTTATTTGTTTAGCTTATTACGAATCGCATTCCATCGGAAAGGGGAAACCCTTTTCCGACCACCTTTCCGACACCTTATTCCGATACTTTGTATCGGAAAAGGGTTTGTGATTCAGACGGGGATTCCGACAGTTGTTTTGGGTGATATTCCGATAGGTTGTTTTCCGACGGGAACATTCTGATAGGATTTCATTTGACTTATTCCGATAGTTGTGTTCTTCATATATTCCGACTGTTTCCAAGGTTTGTTATTCCGATAGATTTGATTTCATCATTCCGATAGGGGATTCCGACCATATTCCGACTGTACTTTCCGACGGGATTCCAATGGGAGGGTATTTCGACGGTTGGTTGAGTTCTATTGTTTTGCCTTAGTTTAAGTTTTCAAGTTTGTATTTTTATTAAATTGTCAATTTTACTTTCATTTTTATTAACTTGTCAAATTCACTTTACGTCAAGCTTTAATTTCTCGTCATTAATTAATTTACTTTTAAAAGTTTTAATATTGCACCGTTTACGTTTTAATTAGTTTTAGCTTTAATTACCCGTCATTTACTTTAAAAGTCTTGCAATTTAATTTTACTACAACGACCAATCTATTTTCTTTTCCACCAAAAGACGACTGAGTCGCACGTTAACCAGTAATCAATTCGATTAGACACACACAAAGAACAATTTTTATAACTAAAAATGAGTTATTAGTAGGTCTCATACTCACTAGCCTGGAAAGGAACGAGTTTACACATGCTCTAAGATTCGAAGTTGAAACATCAAAAAACGAGGGAGAGTATGAAGCACTAATAGATGGTCTGAGAATAGCAAAGGAGATGGGCATCGAAAGCTTACAACCAAACCTAGACTCGAGACTGGTAGCAAACCAAATCAACGGATCCTACACAGCCAAAGAAGAAATCATGAAGCAATACTTAGAAAAAGTAAAAACATGATCAACAACTTCAAAGAGTTCTCAATTAAACAAGTGCCACAGAGCGAGAATAAAAAAGTAAAGCGCTTAACAAAATCGCTTCCACAAGTTTCCCACACTTAGCCAAGAAAGCGATAGTAGAGGTCGTAGAACGAAAGGAAATGGAAGAAGTAGAGTGATACAAGGGTTTTGCTAGGTTCAATTTTACTCTCGATATCCTCTCGAATTGATCTAGGTCTTAAGTGGAATGATTGTTCTTGGTTACTAAATAAAGGGGTTTGGTTTTCTATTCTAATAAGAAGTGAAATGAAACTTTAAATCAAAGACAATTACTTTAATTATAATTAACTAAGACTTGGTTTAAAATTTAAAGTTCAAATTAAAATTAAAGTTAAAATGTAAATTGTGAAATATGAGCAGAGAAATAGTAAAACATCAACAGTAAAACAGTAACTTTAAAATACCCAAAATTTAACTGATTCAGAACCTTAAACCTTGATTCGGAACTTTCTGATTCGGAAGACACTATTCATTCATTCGGAACTTTCTCATCCGGAACTTACTCATCCGGAACTTAATGGCTGATTCGGAACCTTCCGGATGAAGGTGTTTGATTCGGAAGTCTGAGCTTGATCCGGAACTTTTGCTTCGTCCGGAAGTCACTGGTTCGGAAGTTTTAAACTTCCGAATGAAGGGCTTGGTTCGGAACCGTTTGATTCGGAAATAACTGACTCGGAAGATACTGATCCGGAACTTAATGTTTGGTTCGGAAGATTCCGAATGAATGCTTCATTCGGAACTTTTGCTTGGTTCGGAAGATTTTGAAACCCAGATACAGTAGCAGTTTACGAAGAACACGGGATACAAATTTTTATCAAAATCAAATCAAATACTTAAAAAGAATTTACCAAATTAAACACAAATCATTTAGACATCATAAGCAACGAATCCCACTAATAAAAACACAAATCCAAACAACTTTTGAAGATCAAATCAAGAAAATGAAAACTTAAAAACTTGAAGATAAAGATGATGATGAACAAGATGAAATGAAAGATTAAACAAGAACTTAGTATTGAATGATTGATGTTTTGACAAGATGAAACAAGGATTAAAATTACAAGATTAAAGAACTAAAGATAAAAATCACCAATCACCCTAGTGGTGATGGTGTTCTACGAACCAGGAGAGTGAGTGGGGAGGAAGAAAGAAAGAACTAAAAACTAAACTAAAATGTGTGAGGGGAAGGCTATTTATAGCCTTGTCCTTTGGTTGGTGAGTGGGCTTTCTCCCGTTCTTCTTGTCTTTTCGTCTTTTCAGAAAAGCTTCCGTTTTCGATTCTGATTCGGGATTTGTTGTCGATTAAATTCAACTCGTCTTTTAATTTCTTCGTTTAATAGACTTGAGTTTCTTCGACTTATATAAATCTTCCATCTTTGGTCCTTTTCTTCGATCAATCTTCGAATAGGCCCAGCGACTTCAAATCTTTTGCATCTCTTGGACAATAGACTTCATCTTGAGTCTTTTTCTTAGTAAAACCCGTGCAATCCCATGTTTTCTTCAATATTTATCCGGTTGGCTCTGAAAACACAATAAACACAAAAACCACGCATAATTCCAAACAAATGATATTAAATACGTGTTTTGGTCTCGTCTTAGCCCGAATTAAGTGGTAAAAGGATGGGTGTTTACACACCTATCAAATCCCCTACACTTAACCATTGCCATGCCCTCATGCAATGCTTAGTGATAAAGCAAGCTTACACTTTTCTCATAATTAATCAACCTTGGCCTTATTTAAAATCTACTAAACAAAAATTAAAGAAATAAAACTTCAAAGATAACAAAGGGATAGAAAACCATTTTCTCTTGAAAATAGCTACATGGAAATAACTTGCAAAGAAATCGATGACTTACATTAGGGCTTTGGTGTTGCGAAGATTTATCACCCTCAAGTTTCACGTTCCCCAAACTAAGCTTAAAAACGAGATCATTGTTATTATAAGTTAGCAATTCAAACACTTACACACATGGCTTAATTAAATACTTAAACTCCCTTATTCCTAGGTGTATCTCTTATATTTTATTTTTGTCTTAGAATGATCATGAAGATGCATTTTTGGACTTATTTCGATAGTTTATTAGGGCTGAAAGCAAAGTAGGACGATTTGATCAATAGTTAGCTAAAGGACAAAATCTCTTAAAACTGCTTCTCGGGATATCAAAAAGTTCATATCTTGGCATAACTTGGTTCACGATTTGAGACCTTTCTCGGGCCGATATTTGGCATGTACTTCATACTTCATATCTTCGAGAGACGTTCTTGAGATAATGGTCTTCTCATCATAATAGAGTTTCTTCACTTGGAGACTTTTGAGGGGTTCTCCAACTTTGTTGACCACGACTTCATGATTATTTCTTCAATCTCTAATTGGGATTTTGAGATACAACGATCCGCCTCCTTTTCGGACTTGGATCTATTTATCCTCATACCTTGTTAGGGTCTTTTCGGATAGACTTCTCCATGATCTTTATGGGAGTTGATTGCTTTTCGTCGTGAGTCTTGATCCTTCATATTGACTTTAGGAATAATGCTTTTCACATCACTTTGGATCTTCAGCAATAAAATTGAATCCTCATGCCTTGTTAGGGCCTTTTCGGACTCGCCAATCTTCGCGCCCCGCTTCATAAGTTATGCCTTGGCTATGAACTCTTATCATTACCGAGCAACTTTTAAACGATCTTGGGCTAGAAGCTAAGTAACTTTTCAAATCGTAAGACCTTACTTATTGCAGATAAATTATTAGCAAGTGATGGGAGAATAGGCAAATAATTACACCAAGTGGGCTTGTGCAAGAATACCGACTTATAATTGACTCTATCATTTCTCGTCCTCCACAATTTAAAATCTCAAGTAATGAGATTCGTGGACACTTAGCCTAATAAACCAATTAAGGTCTACATGGTTAAGGATACTAGCTAGAATAAACTTGGATAAGTCTATTCGGGTTGAGTCAAAATAAACGCAACGGGCCTAATATGTCAAAGACTTCTAAACTAGCTACACCACTTTATTAATATTTTTGACTTTATTGCGGAATATATACATATGAAAGCAACGATAAAAATTTAAAAATTACGACTAAATGGCCAAAGTTAATAAAAAAATTGAAAAATGTTGAAAAATTGGATTTTCCGGTTAATTGAAGGCATTTTCATGGAAAAGTCCACTTAAAACTTCGATAGAAGTCCCCCCTACACTTAAGATAAACATTGTCCTCAATGTTTAAGCATGTGGGAAAAGTTTCCCCTACACTTATGACATTGTGCACGTTCGTTAACTCAAGTTAAGGAAGAGACGACTAAAGTGATCAATTTCAAATGTGAGTATGAAGAAAATTGAATCACGATAGTTGAGAGAAAGAACCGGATTTCGGATAAACACGGGAGCACGGTTCTTCAAAGATTCCAAGAGTGCACTTATCCCTGTAATCACATCACCACAAAGACAAACGCATATACAAGTCCCCCCTACACTTAGGGGATTAAAACATACAAGGATAGATACTCGGGCTGCCTCCCGAGGAGCGCTTGTTTTTGATAACCGAGTCACGAGCCTGACTCGACCCAAAATTAGTTCATGAGGAACGTGGTGAGGGATGGAATCACCTCCTTAGAGGTGTCCTCACCAAAGTACAACTTCACTCGTTGGCCATTCACCTTAAAATTTGGTCCATTAGGTTGAGCGAGCTCGAGAGTACCATATGGAAAAATTTGGGCAATGGTGAATGGGCCGGACCAACGAGATTTGAGCTTTCCCGAAAAGATTTTCAACCGAGAGTTAAACAGTAAGACTTTGTCTCCAACATGGAACTCTCAGTTTTTGATCTTGGAGTCGTGAATGAGCTTAGTTCTTTCCTTATAGATCAAAGAATTTTCATAAGCCTCATTACGGAGTTCATTAAGCTCATTGAGTTGGATCTTGCGTAGGTCACCGGCTTTTTTTATATCAAAATTAGCCCACTTCAAGGCCCAATAAGCCTTGTGCTCCAACTCAATGGGGAGGTGGCACGCTTTCCCGTACACAAGACGATAAGGCGTACAGCCGATCGGGGTCTTGTAAGCAGTACGGAAAGCCCATAAAGCATCATCAAGTTTATCAGCCCATGAGGCACGATGCTCTCCCACGGTCCTTTCAAGAATTCGCTTCAGCCCTCGGTTGGATATTTCAGCCTGGCCATTAGTTTGTGGGTGGTAGGCTGTGGAAAGACGATGATTTACACCGTACTTAGCCATGACTCGAGCAAATTGATCATTGCAGAAATGAGTCCCACGATCACTAATAATGGCGCGAGGCACACCGAATCTAACGAATAGAGCTTTCAAAAAGTTACAAACCACCCTTGCGTCATTAGTAGGCAAAGCTTTGGCTTCAACCCACTTCGAAACGTAGTCAACGGCTACAAGGATGTATTTGTTTCCTTTAGATGAAGGGAATGGCCCCATAAAGTCGATACCCCAAACATCAAAAATTTCACACTCTTGAATGAAATTCTGAGGCATCTCGTCTTTATGTGTGATTTTGCCTTGCTTTTGGCAAACATCACATCTTTTGACCATATCGTGAGCGTCACGGTATATGGAGGGCCAATAAAATCCCGAATCAAACACTTTCTTTGCGGTGTAGTTGGGACCAAAGTGACCACCGGTGGGTCCTTTGTGGCAAGCATCAAGGATGTCCGACGTTGCCGGTCCATCAACACATCGGCGAATTATCAGATCAGCACATTGTTTGAATAGGTAAGGGTCGTCCCAAAAGTAAGTCTTAATGTCGGTGAAAAACTTCTTCTTTTGTTGGGACGTCAACCCTTCCTTTAGAATTCCACCCGCCAAATAGTTTGCAAAATCCGCAAACCACGGGGTTTCATTCGGCTTCGAGTTTATAGACATTAAGGTATCCAAGGGAAAAGAATCATTGATTTCTTTGGTCGGATGATCCCCTTGGTATGGATCCTCAAGTCTACTAAGATGGTCCGCGGCTAAGTTTTCTGCTCCTTTTTTATCGCGGATGTCGATTTTAAATTCCTGGAGCAGTAAAACCCAGCGAAGAAGTCTTGGTTTGGAATCTTGCTTTGTCAACAAGTACTTCAATGCGGAATGATCGGTGTACACAATGGTGGTGGAAAGGACAAGATAGGGGCGGAATTTTTCAAAAGCATAGACAACGGCTAAAAGCTCTTTTTCGGTTGTCGTATAATGCAATTGTGCCCCAGTCATTGTCTTGCTAGCGTAATGGATTGGCTGGAAGTGTTTATTCACTCTTTGTCCAAGAACCGCTCCAATAGCAAAATCACTAGCATCGCACATCAACTCAAAAGGCAGCTCCCAATTAGGGGTAACCAAGACGGGTGCCTTAGTTAGCTTATCCTTAAGTGAGTTGAAGGCTTCAAGGCACTCTTTGGAGAAGATAAAAGGAGTATCTTTTTCCAAGAGGTGGGTCATCGGGCGAGCGATTTGAGAAAAGTCTTTGATAAATCGACGGTAGAAACCCGCATGACCCAAGAAACTTCTCACACCCTTCACAGTGGAAGGTGGAGGCAACTTTGCTATAACATCAACTTTAGCACGGTCTACTTCAAGACCGGCTTTCGAAATCTTATGTCCAAGCACGACGCCTTCTTTTACCATAAAATGGCATTTTTCCCAATTTAGAACAAGGCGAGTGTCTTTGCACCGCTTTAGCATACGTTCTAAATTGGCAAGGCAAGCAGAGAAGGAATCCCCGAAGACCGAGAAATCATCCATGAATACTTCCATGGTTTGTTCAACCATGTCATGGAAGATAGCTAACATACACCTTTGGAAAGTCCCGGGCGCATTACATAAGCCAAAAGGCATTCTTTTGTAAGCGAAAGTGCCATAGGGACAAGTGAATGTAGTCTTCTCTTGATCTTGGGGATCGATGGGTATTTGAAAATAACCCGAAAAACCATCGAGAAAGCAGTAATATTCATTACCGGCTAATCGTTCAAGCATTTGGTCCATGAAAGGTAGAGGGAAATGATCCTTTCTCGTGGCATCATTGAGTTTGCGGTAGTCTATACAAACTCTCCACCCAGTAACGAGACGAGTGGGAATCAACTCGTTGTGTTCATTGGGAACAACGGTTATTCCGCCCTTCTTGGGCACACAATGGATTGGACTAACCCACGGTGAATCCGAAATAGGGTAAATCATACCCGCATCAAGAAGTTTGATAACCTCTGTTTTGATGACTTCATGTATTTTTGGATTCACCCTTCGTTGGCTTTGAATAGTGGGCTTATAGTCGTCCTCCAAGAGAATTTTGTGTGTGCAGAAGTGAGGATCAATTCCACGAATATCCGAGATTTTCCACGCAATAGCCTTCTTGTGAGCTTTCAACACAGCAACGAGGCGAGTCTTCTCTTCATCTTTCAAATCCTTTGCAATAATGACGGGCGACTTCTTGTTGTCGTCAAGGAACACGTACTCGAGATGAGGCGGCAACTCCTTAAGTTCCAAATCCGGAGGATTTTCGACGGAAGGCGTTTTCGAAGTCGTGGCATCGATAGCAATGACCGTGGGAGATGGAGGCGAAGGATTGTCTTCGGTGAGAAGATTGTCAAAGAAACTCATGTCTTCATCCCCCTCGGTGGGAGAATCATTAGTAGCTGAATTCGCATCTCCCATGGTAGCTTCAAGATTGTTCCAGAATAAATCACTATCTCCAAATAGAGACAACGATGAATCAATAGAGGACACGGTCTCAAGATTGGGAAGAGAGGTAGGAATACTTTTGCAAGCATCATTAAAGTGTTCTTCACAAGCCTCATCAAGAACGTCAATACAATTAACGCTCTCATATGAATAAGGCTGTTTAGACAACTTTCCCATGTTGAAGACTACTTTGTCGTCACCCACTCTCATGATAAGCTCTCCTGCTTCAACATCAATAAGAGTGCGACCGGTCCTCAAGAATGGACGACCAACAATAAGTGGCACACGGGGGTCCATCTCGTATTCGACGACAACAAAATCAGCAGGAAAGGTGAATTTGTCGACTCCTACAATGACATCTTCGGCTATCCCCACTGGATAAGCAACCGTACGGTTGGCCAATTCCAAAGTCATTTTAGTGGGTACTAGCTCTGGGAGAGATAATTGCTTCCAAACACTTAGAGGCATGAGATTAATACTGGCACCTAGATCGGCTAGGGCCATGCAATTCTCTACTCCCGGGAAATTGCAAGGGATAAGAAAACGACCCGGATCACCAAGCTTGATTGGCAATTTCCTTAAGAGCACTGCAGAGCAGTTCTCATTAAGTTGGGTGTTGGCAATGTCGAGGAGCTTTTCCTTGTCGCTCAGAAGGTCTTTAAACATTTTGGCGTATTTGGGCATGTGAGCGAGAGCCTCAGCGAAGGAGATATTGAAATTCAGTTGTTTAAACATTTTAAGAAAGTTAGAAACCTGAATATCATCCTTGCTCTTTTGCTTCTCTTTCCTCAACCTAGAAGGATAAGGTATATTGGAAGAAGAGTAAGTCTTTGGGAGTATAGGATTACTCACAACCACGGGTGGAGGAGGGGTAGAAAGAAGAGGTGGAGAAATTGGGGAAGGAGAAGGGGGAGGAATGGGAGCAGGTGACTCGTTCTCCTTAGTCACAACCACCGGTGGAGGTATAGGAAGCTCGGGTTCCTTGGTACCTTTACCACTTCTAGTAGTGATTGCTTTCATCTCCCCTCTTGGGTTCGCAACGGTGTTACTCGGAAGAGTACCCGAAGAAGAGGGTTGACTACTTTGGAAGAAACTAGCCATCATGTTCCTCAGATCGTTGGTCTGGCTATCCAACGTGTTTCTCATGTCAGCTCTCAAATCATTTCCTTGCTTGACCAAATCTGCCTTCAAATTGCGCACTTCCTCTTGGAGGTTTCCCACTATCACATCATTGGTCCTCATATAGGTTGCAACCTCTTGGTGTAATGCAGTGGTGGCTTGGTTGGGAGGATCATTGTATGCAGGTGGTTGGTAAGCAGGTTGTTGGTATACTTGATTGTTACGTTGAGGCGGTTGTTGCTGCTTGTGAGGTGGAATGTATGGTGGTCGAGGTTGTTGTTGTTGTTGAGTAGGGCGGTTAAGGTTTTGTTGTTGGTTTGGGTTGGTAGGAGGAAAGCCAGGTGGTGAAAGATAGTTGTTGGATCGATAGCTAAGCAAGTTACGGTCACCTTGAGGTCTAGCTTGATAAGCAGGTTGTTGGTAGGTGCCATATGCCGCATTCACATTCTCAGCAGGGTAATCTTGGGTGGCAGTACAAGTTGTGTAAGAGTGGGGACCACCGCATATCTCACAAGGTTGGCTGACAGCGTTCACTTGTGCAGTTTTGGCGTTGTTGCTGTTGTTGTTGCTGACGGTGTGGGTGACAAGCGATTCAAGAAGCGTGGTGATTTTGTCTAATCGCTTGTCGCTGTCATTAGTGCTAGCACTAGCAACATTGGTCCTAACACTCTTGGTTTGAACACGAGACTTGTTCTCAATGATATCCCAAGCAGCATTGGAAGTCTTAGCCAATAAATTACCCCCTGAGGCACTATTCAGTGAATCTTGGTCACTCATGCTTAAACCATTGTAAAAAGTATTTATTTGATGAACTTTGGTAAAACCATGTTGTGGGCATTTTTTTAAAAGATCTTTAAAACGATCCCAAGATTCACTGAATGACTCATCGTACTTTTGTTCAAAGTTTATAATCTCATTCCGCAAAGCGGTAGTACGAGAGGGTGGAAAAAAGTAGTTGATAAACTTTGTTTCCAAATCCATCCATGAGAGAATACTCTGTGGCGGTTCCTTAGCAAGCCAATGTCGGGCTTGTCCCTCTAAAGAAAAGGGAAAAAGTTGTAACCTTATCACTTCTTGTGAAACTCCATTGAACTTGACCGTGTTAGTGAGTTGTAGAAATCTCTTGATGTGGTCGTGTGGATCATCAATGGTGCGTCCCAAGAACGGTTGAGCGGATACCATCTGGATAAAGCCTGACTTTAGCTCGAAATTGTTGGCGGCAATTGGAGGGATGACAATTGGATCCGTATTGCCATCAACATGAGCTTGCAGCAATTCAATCATTGGTCGATTATCCGGAAGGTGCTCATTGTTGTTGTTATTCATGTTGTTGAAAGGCGGGTTGTTGTTGTTATTATTGTTGTTCGGAGGTGTTATGTTATTGTTGTTTTGTACACCAGCCATGTCTAAGTTATCGAGAGGCTCGGGCTCTTGATAAGACGTGGATCGAGTGCGCATACACCTGCAAAAGAACGAACAAAGAAAAACAAAGCAAAAATATTTTTGGTTTTTATTGTTTTTTAGTTTTTAGGATTTTTGAAAATTTTATATATTTTTTAGTTGTTTTTTTTTTTTTTTTTTTTTTTTTTTTTTGAAGATTTTCTTGAAAAAAGTAACGTTCACGGGGAACGGATCCCAAAATCCAATTTCTCACAAAAAACTTTTGATCTTAACGAGAAGAGCCGGCAGCGGCGCCATTTGATACAAGGGTTTTGCTAGGTTCAATTTTACTCTCGATATCCTCTCGAATTGATCTAGGTCTTAAGTGGAATGATTGTTCTTGGTTACTAAATAAAGGGGTTTGGTTTTCTATTCTAATAAGAAGTGAAATGAAACTTTAAATCAAAGACAATTACTTTAATTATAATTAACTAAGACTTGGTTTAAAATTTAAAGTTCAAATTAAAATTAAAGTTAAAATGTAAATTGTGAAATATGAGCAGAGAAATAGTAAAACATCAACAGTAAAACAGTAACTTTAAAATACCCAAAATTTAACTGATTCAGAACCTTAAACCTTGATTCGGAACTTTCTGATTCGGAAGACACTATTCATTCATTCGGAACTTTCTCATCCGGAACTTACTCATCCGGAACTTAATGGCTGATTCGGAACCTTCCGGATGAAGGTGTTTGATTCGGAAGTCTGAGCTTGATCCGGAACTTTTGCTTCGTCCGGAAGTCACTGGTTCGGAAGTTTTAAACTTCCGAATGAAGGGCTTGGTTCGGAACCGTTTGATTCGGAAATAACTGACTCGGAAGATACTGATCCGGAACTTAATGTTTGGTTCGGAAGATTCCGAATGAATGCTTCATTCGGAACTTTTGCTTGGTTCGGAAGATTTTGAAACCCAGATACAGTAGCAGTTTACGAAGAACACGGGATACAAATTTTTATCAAAATCAAATCAAATACTTAAAAAGAATTTACCAAATTAAACACAAATCATTTAGACATCATAAGCAACGAATCCCACTAATAAAAACACAAATCCAAACAACTTTTGAAGATCAAATCAAGAAAATGAAAACTTAAAAACTTGAAGATAAAGATGATGATGAACAAGATGAAATGAAAGATTAAACAAGAACTTAGTATTGAATGATTGATGTTTTGACAAGATGAAACAAGGATTAAAATTACAAGATTAAAGAACTAAAGATAAAAATCACCAATCACCCTAGTGGTGATGGTGTTCTACGAACCAGGAGAGTGAGTGGGGAGGAAGAAAGAAAGAACTAAAAACTAAACTAAAATGTGTGAGGGGAAGGCTATTTATAGCCTTGTCCTTTGGTTGGTGAGTGGGCTTTCTCCCGTTCTTCTTGTCTTTTCGTCTTTTCAGAAAAGCTTCCGTTTTCGATTCTGATTCGGGATTTGTTGTCGATTAAATTCAACTCGTCTTTTAATTTCTTCGTTTAATAGACTTGAGTTTCTTCGACTTATATAAATCTTCCATCTTTGGTCCTTTTCTTCGATAAATCTTCGAATAGGCCCAGCGACTTCAAATCTTTTGCATCTCTTGGACAATAGACTTCATCTTGAGTCTTTTTCTTAGTAAAACCCGTGCAATCCCATGTTTTCTTCAATATTTATCCGGTTGGCTCTGAAAACACAATAAACACAAAAACCACGCATAATTCCAAACAAATGATATTAAATACGTGTTTTGGTCTCGTCTTAGCCCGAATTAAGTGGTAAAAGGATGGGTGTTTACACACCTATCATAGAGATTTTGCGGTAGTGGAAGACGACGAACAAAATCAGATGATCCCGATACATAACTCCCTACCGGAGGGCACACTACCAGCGAAAGAAAAAAACGCAAGAAAATAATAAGTCAAAACACAACATTATGCCACCACCGATAGAACTCCATGCAGAAAGTCAAGGCCACGGTGTGTAGAACCATCTCAAGCTAGTGAAACCATAAAAAATTAGTGAAGGATCATGTAACACGCGCCCCGGACCAAAATCCATGACATATAATGTAACACTCTCAAGTTTCGTATTGGATCAGCGGAAGGGTCAATAGAGTGTTACGGGATAGCACAATAACTCAAATCATAGACAACACATAAAAAGGGTTGTACAAGGTCAAACAGACATTCATTCGAATAAAAGTTTTAAATTTACACAAGGTCCCCTAGTTTCACAGTCATAAAGTTTACAAAAGATAGTTCGAATGAATATTATTATTATGTGGACCATCAAAGTTGATCTCCATCCAAGTTACCTTCAAGCACTTGAGATAAAACATGCAAAAATTATATTAGCGAATGTCGAGTGAATTCATAGAGTTTAATAAATCCGTTATATAAAACAGTTATAGAAATCATAACACAAGTATAATATCATAAGTGAGTCCTCGTATTGCTAGTTAGGCAATATATTATAAATCAAGTCATACATCTTATACCGTCCATGAGACCGTAGTCTCAATATTACCATTATAGGTAACATTATTTTCATTATTACTATTTGTATTGTTATTGGATTATTACCAGCCGCGTGACATTGCTACCTTACTATAATAAACAACGGGCCGTGAACCCGAAAAACATTGCCCATCTAAATTAGCATTTCGTCACAAAAATCACGTTATATAAATCTTCTCATACATAAATTCGCTTACCAATCAATGTGGCACGATTGGGATCAACCGTCAAGGCGCGAACTGGGGTGATCTTCCCCAAATAATACTATTATATGCATAAGCGTCTACCAAATCCCGGTATTTCACAATTCATGCTAATGGGACTTTTAGTGACATAACCTAACTAATAATAATCCATTTCATCTCATTCATTGGGTCATAATATCATTCGGGTCCATATCAATAAGCATACCATCGGGACTACTTGTGTTCTATTTTTATCAAAACTAGCATGTTATCTCCCTCTCGGGTTTATAAAACATTTCATAAAAAATTTAAAATAGTGCGAGGCTATGAACTCACGTTGATTGGGAAGGCGGGTTATCGACGATTAGGAGGTACGGTGCGTGCTTCGATCACGGAAACCTAGACAAATAATATTCGGTCTTAGACTTTTGTCAAATGACTTTATAAAAATAATGGTTATGTATATGTGATGATTTCATAAGTATGATGATGATCAAATGTGATTTTATCTTCTCATACAATATCATAGTTGTTATGTGTTAGTTAATTTAGACTAGTTATACTAGTTTTAACCCCTTTACAAATTTAAGCCCAATAAGCCCATTAAGAGTTCAATGCATTATATTAGCCCATTTATACTTTTAATACCAGGCCTATACTCATATGTTGGGTCCAAGTGGGTTAAGCCCATGAGTAAGTCCATTAGTGTTAAGCCAAACTAGTTGGGCCTAATGGTCCAATAAGGCTACTTTGGCCCATTATGGTCCATAAGTTATAAAGCTCGGGTTTATCGGTTTTTACTTGTCAAATGTGTTTACATATCAGTATATGAATTATAAAAATGTTACATTAGACGGGTCCGACCATCTAAGTTTTATTTGGCGAAAACGTTTATCTTTCAGTTTTAGCCGAAAAGACGTAAAACATATATATAGTTTATAGTTTTAGAAAATATTTGAGTTTTACTTTTATAAAATGTCATGTTTATTTATTTTAGTATACAAACTCATTTTATAATAGTTATTATTAGTTATTGGCTTTTATATATTTATTTTATAATAATACTTGAGTGCTCTTTTTATATTATATAGTTTATTAACAAATCTGATTACTAAAATCAAGTCCACCATTTTTGCCATATCTTGAGTACTACAAGGACATAGAACCTCAAATTTGAACAGAATAAACTAAATGATGTGTGCTACATATAACTCTTTTATAGCCACTGCTCAATCAGCCTCTAAGTATTTTTAATAACGTCCAAAACAGACTATACAGATTTGTACTACAAAAGTGTTTTGGCCATATCTTGCTCATTTTTAACATTCCATTGCATGGCCAACTCACCACATATGTAAAAATCATTTATCTATCTGTATATTTAATAATCCAAGCCATTTAACCAAGTGATCATATTAATACCTACTGTTTTATACAGCCTATGTGTCTAACCATGATTTTAACATTTTTACTTGTTGATTTTAGCCTTTTTAACCTAATCTATTAACACAAAAACCCCACACAATATTTTGATCATCATTTATCACCATATACATATATATTTTTGAAGAAAATACATGAGTATATTTACAAAATAACAAGATGATAGAAAGAAATGATCTTGTACCTACCAATATGGTGAAAGGTTAAGAACAAGACTTGGTTTTTGGTAACCAATCTTATGAAATAGCAAGACCACTTTTGAGATCACCAAGAGTATGAGGATTCTTTGAGAAATCAACCCTAAACTCCCTTGAGAGCTCCTTTTTACTTGTTAAGATCACCTTAAATCTTCAAAGGGTTATCATCATATGTAGATTATACATAAGATTTTATGGTTAAATTTTGGTGTATGATGATGATGGTGGGTGTATATGGGACGACAAAGGGGAGAGCAAGAGAGAGAGAGATTGAAAACTTTCTAGTTTTGCATGTTGTGAATGAAATGGTTAATGGTTTTTAGTTTGGTTAAGTGGTTTTGGAAGGCTAGGAGGACAAGTGTCCTCTTAGTTTATGTGAAGTTGCCACCAAAGGGTGGGTTTGTCCTTGTCTTGCCGCCCATAGTGTGGGTGAGACAAGTTTATACTGTTTCATCCCCACTAATTTACGGGTACTCCTCGATTCTAGTTTCCTCGATTTACGTGCCCTCGAGTCGTTTTACGAAAAACGTTTTTATAAATTATGAATCTACGACACAAAACGATTCTAATAAAAATTGTCTCATCAAAAACGGAGTTCAAAAACGTAAATACGTAAACCTAGGGTTCCCGGTTTAATCATAAAGGACGTTAAATTATGCACGCAAGCCCTAATTTCAACCCGTAAATTGTGAGTTCATAAACCAACACAAAAATAAGTTTCAAAATAATATACGAGAAATAATTTACTACCTGAAAATATCAGATTGTCACAGATAAAACCATCCGATACAGACACTATAGGCAGACAATACAAGAAGACTCAAGAGCTATAAACAAATTTCAAGATTGCCAAGCGCACAAACAAGTTCCAAAACAACCCCAAACAAACAAGCTGGCAGAATTGGCAAACAGAAGCCTAAGGGGAGCAATCAAAGCAAGGATGGAAAAGACCAAACGCTGGATTGAAAAAGCCCACATGATTTATGGTCACAAAAGACCACGTTAAAAATAAGCAAATAGTAGAATTCGTCTTCCATCACATACGAAACAGAGGCAGCCACACCAGCAAAGATAGGCATGCCCACCACCCGCACAGCGGAAGTCAACAAAGCAACAAATGATGAGGAACTCTCATTAAACCTTGACATATGAAAAGAAAAAAGGGAAAAGGCCACACTAAAACATATTGACACGCACACAAAATTTCCGCAATCTGAAGAAATGCTACAACTAGTCTCCTGTTTTTCTATTATTATGTAAGTGAACACAAGACCTCCTATGTGAGCCGTGGACGACTCTCGATCGCCAAAAAAGGCAATCTATTCTAATCATATGTATTTAATTTCTCGCAGTTTAAATTCTATATATAAAAAAAGTGAAGCCTAGCTACCTTCACACTTTTTATAAACAATTTCCATTCATCTATTACTCGTTAAAATAATAATGGTAAGACACGTGCACATATTATCCCCGGATAATAATAATTGAGAAATCTCATAGATAACTCAAACAAGTACATAAGAGGCATTGCAAGTCCGATATCGGGAGACATCCTCGTAACTATATACTAAGACTATCACAAGAAACGTAAAATGACGGTTGTAAAAGATAGGATATAAACACTAGAACATACAATCAGCACCCACTAAGTAGTGCGCAAAAAGAAGGTATAAATCCTTTTACAAAAAGACGCATAAAGACCACACATGGTGGCGGAGAAATACATATACTTAGACCAAAACTATCAACCACACCTGTAGAGAGGGAAAGCTCACACCCGACACAACAAAAATAAGAAAGTTGCCTCAGAGCAACATCTAGCTATCACTAGATTCTACCAGACTTTCGAAAACCAAAGAATCAATACCATCATGAGAAACTCCCAGGGTATGGCCCATGGGGGCAGGGGAAGCAACAACAGTTGCATGAACACCAGAACCATTCCCAATAGCATGGGGCTCGAGCATGTAATCAGAAATATCCAAAGGCCGACTTATAGGAGTAATATAACAAGCAACCATCGCACGCGCCTAGGAGATGAAAGTATCCACAAGAACATCCAAAGTCTCAAATCTGAAAGCCAAAAGGTCAGCAACATGAGCCAAAAAAGGATTTTCAAGTGACAGCATAGATATGTGCCTCTGTAACCCAGAATGGACCGAACCCAATGCATCAACAAGCAATACCTCCCCACCGAAACCCATAGAAGCGTCAGATGAACCCTCACGAACATGAATCGTTAGCTGAAAAGAGGAAGAGGGAAAGGCACCCGCGCTAGAAACCTCATCGCCAACACACAAGTAAACCATCAACTAACTAATATCAGCGTCTCTCCGAGACTCAAAGATATCAAGAAATGGGAATTCAAGAGTAGAAAAACCCTTAAAAACATCATCATATTTAGACTTGGCCAATGGATCCAATCATCGACAATAGATAAATCCCTACCTGCTTTACCATGATCAATGCCACTGGCCAACCCTTTAAGCATACCAGAATCTAATGCCCGCCCTATAGCCGCACCAAAAGCGGCCATATAACCGGAAGACCTCCGACATGGCCACGAAAAGACGAAGCCTGTGACCTATCACCTAGTGACGCCCAGCTACATCAGTCATAGAGAGGCACAACAGCCTCATCAAAAGCACAAGCAAGAGAAGAAAAATTAGAATATACAGCCGCAAGACGATTTACCAACTATTGAGCCTGTTGATCATGTACTGCCACAAAGGCACTCTTCACGGCATCCTCGCCAACAACCTTAAGTCTCAGCTGAGAGCAAGTGGATTTTAAAGCACACATTTGCTGACAAAGAGCCTTTACATCAGCTTCTAATACCAGAACACGGACACATGAAACCTCAATGGATCAAGTGAGTTATGCAACCTTACCTTCTAACAAACCACTCTTCCTCCTCTCAGCCAACAGGGCCGCAGACAAAGAAGCCCACATGGTTTCTAAACAAGCAATTCGGTTACGAAGTTCCAAAACAATGACGTTTTCCTTCTCAAGATTAGATAACCTAGCCTTCAAAACATCGATCTCAGCATTCTCCTAGACCAACAACTGAGAACAACATGCCCTAAAACACAACAACTGATCTAAGCTCATCCCACAAAGTTGATCAACTAAAGGCGAGAAGGCATATCACCAATTAAGCTCAAATTACCTCTAACACTCAATTAAGGAAAAACTCATCCAAAACATCAGTACTAGCAAGTTGAGATAAGAAGTCATTGTTCCCTACAACATACTGAGAAGGTTCGCCCACCTCAAAATGAGTAGGTTCCAAACCCATATCTCCAAACCCGCGAGAATGAACAACATGATTAAGAGGGGGAGGAGGAACAGTGACTACTGAAGTATCAGCCACATCAGCATTAGAACTAAACACAGTCGTCGGGTCCGTAACAAAAACAAAAGAACGTTGAGCGCAGACATTAATAGCAGAAGCAGATTTTGAACCTCCATTACCCTCAACGGCTGAAAAAGAAGAAACATAACCCACCAAAGGAGCGGTAACAATTGAAGGAGCACTAAACTCAATATCAAGAAGTTTGATCCAAGAAAAACATAAGAGCACCCTTCCCTAATAACAGGTCCGTGATCACCCCTCGACCTCTTTCGGGAAAAAATAGAACTAGCGTCACCACAAACTTCTCTTCTTCCTCCTACGGCCTCTATAAATATTACCCTCTGTTGCACATGGAGAAACAGGTGGACCTACAAAGCCCTCTAAATGAGCAGTAATACTAATAGTAGCCTGCAGAACAAGAACCTAACATGCACCCAACCGCTGGCTAAAAACTCTCACCATGGAAGGATCAGTGCACGTGATGTAGTAAAAAAGGACACCCCTACAAACATAAACGAAAAAGTTAGAAACAAGAATACAATTCGTACAAACAAAAAGAAACAAGAAAAACACCTACCCTGTCCGGAAGAGTTGATAACGACGGGATAAAAATCCCTCCCAAGCGTGTAATCCCTCCCAAGCGTGTAATGGCGACTAATACCAATCTCCCAAAAAAGTATCACATGATGGGAGAGAAGATAATTCAGGTGACGAATGTCAAACTCATGCGGAAGAGGGGGAGGATCCCTCTCCAACCACCCAGAAAACCACATTATGGGAAAAGCAAAGACAGACGAATCAACAAACAAGAAATTCCATCCAATACTTGAGACAATGTAAATCCTTGGAGTAACACATAGGACCGAACGGAGTACGTCGGCTAAACGACATCCATCACTTCTTAAAAGTATCTAGATAAAATGCACGAAATAAACCCACGGTCGGGGCAAAACCTCCCACACGACACGATACCTCAAAATGAGCAATCTTTGTGGCTGTTATAGCATGGAGTTGAGAAAGGTGAATACCAAAGTAACTAAGCATTTCAAAGAAAAAAAGTATAAAAATGAATGCAATAACAAGCATAACCAACTTCAATTTTCCCAGGAAGAGGATCTTGGATACCACTGTTCGGAGTAGGTAAAGATGGATGAACACAAAGTGGAATGTGAGATTTCACACAGAAAATATCCAAGTGACATTGTCATGACTGACCTACACGTATCTGTCAACGACATTGCGCAAAAGGCAACAAAACACAGTAATAAACACAACCTACAAAACATAAAGTTCCAAAATCACCAATAAGAAGAGTTAAAAACCTTCAAAGAAATACTGGAAATGGCAGTATAAATAGAAACAAAATAATGAAAGACGAAAATCTATTTATACCACCGGCTTAATGAAAGCATTTGCACAAGATACTGACACGTGAAACACATTAAAGAAACAGACGACCAAAATAAGGACAGTCAAAGGGCGAGGTAAAGCAAGTGGAACACATTGACTAACAATGGTCATTTCAGTCAATAAAGAATGTTTAATGGTTAATCATGTCATACAATACCACTCCAAATAAAGAATAACTGCGGATGAAAGCTTGCGGACGAAGATAGTTATAAAAGTCTAGTGATTCATCCGCACAACGCAAAAATCACTGGACTGGGGGGACTTAATGGGTATATTATGGACACGGCCCATTGGGCTTGAAACTATACACCAAACCTTGGACCGCGACCCAAGTAAGTATAAGCCCACGACAGTGGCAAAGCACTAGCAGATTAACTCTCCAAGAGCGGATCCACAACACAACACCGGACCCACTTCCCCGAAGCAAATCCAGGAATCCCTACGGATAAGTCCTATGGATAAATACGTAGGCCACGATTAGCTGATAAAGACAAATGGGCCTTTGGACCACAAACGCCCACTTAGAGTACTATCCGAAATACTATGAAAACCCAGTACTTGACTCGCTTATAAAAGGTAAACACTGACACTCCAAACGATGGATGATTTTCACGCTCTTCCCAATATACACACATACTTCCAAAAATTAAATCTTAATCTCACGCCGGATTATAATCGTGTGGTCTGTCACCACGATAAGGCTAACGGTTTACTTTTACTTGTGCAGGAAATCATCATTCACGTCTCTTTTTTTAGTACAAGATCAAGCCCAATCCAAGACATCTGGACCCATCCGCAAGGAACCTGAATCCATCTTCTACCCCACACGACAAGATCACTCTATTAACATTTAACGAATACATGTTAGTATACTCTTATCATTAAGTTTGTATTTAAAATAAAGTTAATTTAGTAACAAAAGTTGAATTAAAATAAAATAAACTTATTAAAATTTAATAAAATATATTAAATAAAAGTTAAGTTAAAGAGCGCAAAATTTTAAAAATATTCTTTTCATCCCAAAATTATTGTCTTTTAACAAAAAACACACAATTTAAGAAAATTGTATTTATTATAGTTTTATCTTTTTTACTTTTTAACATAATGATAATTTTACTTTTAACTAAAAAATTAAATTATTTTTTAACGTTTTGTAATAACAATTTTAAGCAAAGATAATATAATAAAGAAACAATTTCATGTTTGGTCCCTATCGTTTACACCAAACATCAAGTTTGGTCCCTATTTCAAATTAAGTCCGCATATCATCCCTATCGTTTATATTTTGGATCAAGAATAGTCCCTATCTTAGATGGGCGTTAGTTTTGACCGGTATGATGGGAGGGTTATTTGGTCCTTTATTTGTATATGCACCCACTTTCTTTTTTCATTTATTTTTTTCATTCTCTCTCTCTCACCCAAATATGTAATGAGATGTGGTGAAGCCACATTCAGATCCAACCTAAGCATACTTGCAACACTTCATCAGTTTTAGAAAACCTTCAGTTTCTATCAATGGCTGAACAAAACTATATAAGAACTCGTACATTTCCGGTATTAAATTATTCTTTTATTCGTACTTCTCGATTTTGAAATGTTTTACTTGTTCCTCTTTACTTTTTCATACGTAAATCCTGAGATCTCGAGAATTTTAATTAAGTTGTATTTTAATTATTTTTCTGATGATTGATAATATTTTATTCGGAATTATAAAAAATTTATTTTTATTTATTTATTTACTGTAGTAACCTGCAATTTAAAATCAACATTTAGACGAGTTCTAATAATATTATTAATATTCGGGCCAATATTTATTACCCAAATTTTATTTGTCATGATCATTTTACTAATAGTATTGAATTTTCGGTTAACCGACAAGGTTATTGCTTTAACGTATCAAAAATGTGCCTTTTTATTATATATTGGCAAAGTCTATGTCCGTCATCGCCATAAATATATTTGTTATGACATAGAAATATTTGTATTGTCGTCGTTCTAATTTTTCATTTTATGAGCATTCTTCGTAATTTATGCTAAACTTTTATGTGTCATTTATTTATATGACGCGTTAACGTTTATTAAATAATAAACCCTCATTTATATATTGAAATATAAATGTTCTTCGAATGTCGATGTTTTTATTTTATATTGAACGTTTATTTTTCGTGTTTCACGGGTATCTTTTTAATCGTGTAACTTTTAAAATATCGGGTTTCAATAATGCCCGTTTTTACAAATTGTGGAGCAAGTTAATTAAATAAACCCACTCCACACACACAATAACCACGTCAATGAGAAGATGTTGTGATGGTATTATCTCCATACACACATGTCACTTCTATCTCAAATAAAGGACACGTACATATCAACTAAGACCTCAATTTTTATCTTCACACTTTGCTAATAATAAACTCATGCCTCACTTTTTGTATTTGCCGTGAACAACAGCCCAAAACATCCTTCTTTTCCATTTGTTTTTGCCGTACACTTATATGAAACAAAACACAAATCACAAGTTTATGTTGTTCAACTATTTGACCAAAAGTTGAAGGTTTGAAGTCCTACACTTTGTACTTGGTTTAAAACATCATCATCACTAGTAAGATTCATTTGATTATTTTCTTTTTTTAATTCTAATTTGTAAACTTATTTTCTAATCTTGTGGTTATTGTTATACTTCTTTATCTATTAACTTAATAGTTTATTGGATTAATTTTGGACATTGTATATGAATTTCTGACACCAAAATGCAAATTATACTAGCCTTTGTCGTAGATTCGAATTTTTGTATTAGATCAGTAGGAAAGATTGTATTTCGTGGCAAAATCAACTAGATTTTGAGATTTGTTTAAAGTCATAGGCTGATAGGGCCATGTTTTGTGGTGATTTTTTTCGGTTCGCTCGTCTCGTGACGATACCCGATGAACTAGATATGGTCGAAACGATAAAAAGTGTCGAATCCGAATATGTTGTATAAACTAACTTAAAACACTTATAAGAACACAGAACAAATGAAAAAGGCAACATTATAGGTTGTAGTTAAAATCATAAAGAACTAGAATCAATCGGATGGTTTACCAATTCATTACGGTTTAAAAATGGCGGCCAAAACCGTGAAACCGAACTTGGCTGTCCAAAAACAGCCTTGACCTGGGTTGATGTTTTGATCATTTTGACCCATTTAGCATAAAACCATAAGTAATGGGAGTATGAAAACCGAGTCGGGACTCATGGTTTAGAAATAATAACTTGAATACCTGGACATGTTATAAAATCGACGTAATTGAACCGTAATAATAAAATGCGTAATTTGGCCATTTTTATAAGACCCGGTGAGGTAGGATTAACTTATCGGGAAGTTGAGACACTTTCATATACTGATGGTTGGAAAACCCGAGACCCGACCAACGTGAAATATTAAGTGGACATCTTTTGGAGGCGTTTTAGAACCCGTAAAGCTTATAAAGTGGATTTGGGCCACAAAAGCCCAACATACACTTGTAATGGATATTCGGCCATTATTGGGCCTTATATTAATAATAAATTTGTAGTTTTATGCTGACTTTGAAATGGTCTTAGGTTACTTGATCATGTAATGGGCTCAATGGGCTTAATGGTCATAATGGGATAATACATGAAATTGTTATCAAAAGTTTTATAAAACTTATGCAATGTCCAAGCCTTCAAAAAAAGTAACTATTTACATATATGTATGACTTATGTAAAGTCTCGAACCTAAGACGCGTCTCGTCATTATAGGTCTCGTTCGGTCATATTCCGACCGTTGGGCGTCTCGTTCTCGATCAACGAAAAACTGTTATCTTGTGAAGTCGTGTATCGACTATCAGATGTTTGTTCTTTGTTCTTCGTGTAATAGCTATATCAGGTGAGTTCATAGCCCCTTTTTACTACTTATACATTGTTTCTAAACGCGGGGTAAGATTTTACATGGTGGAACACATTCATTTAAAATTGTATGCTATCCAGAACTTGTATGCTATCCAGAACTTGTATGCTATCCAGAACTTGTATGCTATCCAGAACTTGTATGCTTTCCAGAACTTGATGATTTCCAACAGATTTTCATTATTATTATTGCTTTTAGTTATAGCCCTTAAGTTTCTTCTCCTGATCATGAACCGTTAATTTACTTGTGTTGCTAAGCGCGAATGTTGTCGGTGGATCCATCGGGATTGACAATCTCCGTCCCATGTTGCGGTTGTTTAACCATGACGCATTTCATTTGTTTATACTTGAGTATTTAGGCTGAATACTCACTAGAGGAACTTACATTGAGTTAAGCTTCGGTTCATGAACTAAATAGCAATAATAATGGTGTCGGACTATGGTTATCGTACGTAACCATTTTCCCTATTTCTTGTTTTACAAATAAATGCTTGTGTTCCACACCCTTACTGCTAAACCTATGAATATCACTCAACTTTATGTTGACGATTTTACATGTTTAATCTCAGGTATTATTACTTAGCTTTGCTTGGATGGGAGCCCGCAGGATATTATCGCAGCTTGGAGATTTATGTGTTACTTTTTAAAGTTCGGTTTTGGTAAAAGCTGTCAGAAGTTCATCCTATATTTTTGGTAACAACATGTTACAAAACCATGTTTAAATAATAGATTTTCCGCTTATAAAACTCTGGACCTTTGTTTAAAAACTCTAATCTTTTTGTGATGTAATGTATAAGTTTTTATTACGTCAACTTTATGTCAACAATATTTCATTGTTTCTTGTACCATGACGTGGAACCCCTTTGCTGCCTACGTGTTTCCTTGCCTGATTTTGGGGGTCTCACAGATTGGTATCAGAGCGATGGTTATAGGGAACTGAGTCATTTTCAAAACTTAGTCTATAACCAAAAGATCAAATATTTCATGTTTCTAAGTGTCAAACACAGAATCTGCCATTGTTGTTTGATATCTGCGCGGGTAACTCTCTAATCCTTTTTATTTACTTTTAATTATCGTTCTAGTATTTCATCTCTTGATTACATTATGAGATATTACCTTACCCTAATGACGATTATTATGTCTTTTCAAAGCCTTTGTGCTCAATGAATTATCATTGGATATTACTTGATTACATATGCTCTTACTGCATTTCTTGAATTCTTGTTCTTGTGAATTGATCTTGTTGCAATGATTTTATATTGTTATGACATTTCATACTTATATTCGGAGCGCGTATGCTGCCGACTTTTCATACTCACTTTTCTGAGTACTATTGCTATCTTGTTTATGCGTGATACAACTGACCTTATATACTCGTTCGTTTTGAACCGCTTTTTTTTTTCTCGACTCATTGTTACATTATCTGTGTATTATTGTGATACCATTGTTTGGGATTAAATAAGTATTGCTTTCAATGAAACTCCCGATTATCATTTTACTACCGCGCGTGTTGCTTCTTTGTTTAACTCCTTTAAGATATCTATTTAGATATCAAAATTGTTTTTCGACCATCTGTGATTGGATGCCTTGAATGTTAGTCTGTAGACGATTGTGTAGCTCAATGTGTCTCCGAAAAAGATTAAAGGACATCGTGTGAGTCACACATTTCGAAGCATTCCTTGAATCTGTGTTGAATAATATCGTGACTTTTCATAACTTTGATTGACTTTTACGTCACCATTTTACACAACACTCGAATATCGATTAAATATTACATCATTGACCATTCTACGTTTCGACTTCGAATTTCAACGTCCATTTGTACCTTGAAAACACCATCGCCATCTTGTAAGCCATCCTCTATTATGTGGCGATTCTTTGAAATATAATTCTACTTCTATAGACCTGTATCTACCATTTTCATTAAATCTCCTCGCTCCGAGGGTGCAAACCGTTAATATTCCATTTCTTTCTCGGTATGTCTGTGATTTTGAAAAATCACGCCGCCAAGAGACCTTCCTGCATTGCATCTTGAAATCAAAGATACGGATGGCATGCGCCGTTTTTTTTATTTCTAAGATTATCATTGGTATTCTTGAACCATTGTTATACAATGTTTTCCTTTGTATGTTTAATTATACAATTTGTTCTTTTTCGTTTTTATGGGATCCATAAGTCATGTGTGTACATAAACTCCGGGTCATATGAAATTTGATTAAATTTCGAGGTGTGTCGAAAAATATACTTTGTGCAGAAAATTTACAGGTAATTTAACGATGTCGAAAAAATATTTTTATAAGCTTTAGACTTAAAAATATGTTTCTATTTGTTGAGACGGTCGTTTAGGAAATAATATTTTACTAGTAAACATTAAAAAAACAAGCAAGTTACGCTCATTTGGGATTGTAAAATTTAAGAACTTATTTCTGCATAGTTCTAAAATATCATTTTGTTGACAGATTTTAATGCAAGGGCATTTTCGTCCATTTTTTTTATCCGTTTCAAGTCTCTAGTAAAACTAGAAAGTTGTTCAAAACATCGTTTTACATCGAATTGCATTATACTTCGAGTCTTAGAATATCATTTGGTGAATCAATTGGTTTGGTCAATCCCAAAAGCTCAAGGTTGACTAAAAAGTCAAAACTGGTAGAAATTTTGAAATAGAGTTTTTAGGCGTTTTTGAGTTCGTGTGAGCTCGTAAAACTTTAACTAATGATATTTTACAACCATGAAACAATGATTGCGATTGAAAACTTAAAATAGTGCATATTTATGTCAAATAAATAACGATGTGCACACATATGGATTCATCTATCTTTCTTTTATATATGACTTAATTGTCATTCTAAGTTGTCTTTCTTTGCTTCTAACGTACCACTGATTTGGACCGAGGTTGAAGTTCTTATTTTCATCATTCGTTATCCTTCTTGACACGGGACTCTTAACAATTCCGGCTAAACCTCTCGAAACCCTATCACTTTGTAACCATTTCATTGGTTGCCTTGAACTACTCCTTATTTCCCTCTTGTAACTCACTCGCTACTTTGTAAACTATTATCATGTTACCATATAAACTCAAACTGGTCTTGTTTGCGAATCATTTTACAAAAGGTTTCATTTGGTCTTTCTTAAATAATAGAATGCTATCTTATAAAATTAATTTATATTAATTTTACGATGTAATTCCTCAAATTGTTCAACAATTGGTCTTATAAAGAACCCTTGTAAACATAAAAAAAATTGTTGAATTAAAGATCTAGCCAGTAACTTATTGGCGAAAAGTTTCATAAAATATTTTGATTCCTGTTTTTTTTACAAATGGCATTATATACCTATTTTAAATAATATGACCTGTAATACTAATTTGACGAAGCTGAGCATCGCATTGTTAGTCCTAAATTATGCATGGCCTGATCACCTATGCTTAATTTAGAAGGAGCCATGCAACGCCAAATAGTAGTCACCTTAAAATCTTGTTAAAATAAAATTATGAAAACTTTTTTGCGTTATGCAAGCAGTACAAGTTCATTATAAATGCATATATTTCTTTATCTTTCCCTGAACGAATTACGTGTCTACGGGTACAATCTATTTTTCTTTACTCAATGAGCTTTGATCTACTTGTTACCTTATTTTCTCTTATTATACATATCTATTTACCGCTCGTCTAGTTACTGACTATTGATATCGTACTTGGAAGTTCTAATGTTTTTATATTTTCTCCTCGACCAACTTTGTTTGAGTAAATTTTGGTATACTTTCGAAATGTCTCCGGACGAGAATAACGATTCATGACTGTACATGAATATCGATATCGTATATTCGTCATGATGTGTGTCAGACTCTATTGCCTCGAAATTCGCCCGTGTAAACCATGTGTTGATTTCGCTCTCTAATTGCCAATGTTGTTCATTTTACTTGAATCATACACAAGTGACTAATTAAAAAATTTCATTGATTCGAAATTGTTGTGTGGCTTTTATCTTTCCATCGTGTATCGGCTACCTAGAAATTTATAAGCCAATGTTGGTGACACCATCTGCACTCAAGGATTGATGACTTGCTATATTCCTTGTTTCTTATTGTCTTATTGTCAACGCCTCTATTCTATCCTGTTCATTAAGAATCGATACGAATTTCGTTTTTTTCCCTCAAGCCTTGTATTTTTATGATCAAGAAAATACTTAAGCTGAGTTTGAAAGTAATACCAAATCCTAGACAGACAATTGTGACAACTCTTATTTTAAATGTCTATATGTAATTCATATCTCTATTTATTTACTTTTGAAAGGTAGATTGTTATGTTTTACAGTTTGCGCGACTTGCGATTCCTTGTCCATTATCAATCTTAACTTGATTTAGCGCAACATGCCCGAGTATTGCGTCATTTGTTTGCATTTTCTTCCGTCTCCAGTGGAACTCTGGGGACCAGAGTTCCTTTAGGGGGGTCGACTATAAGAACTCGTACATTTCTGGTATTAAATTATTCTTTTATTCGTACTTCTCGATTTTGCAATGTTTTACTTGTTCCTCTTTACTTTTTCATACGTAAATCCTGAGATCTCGAGAATTTTAATTAAATTGTATTTTAATTATTTTTCTGATGATTGATAATATTTTATTCGAAATTATAAAAATTTTATTTTTATTTATTTATTTACTGTAGTAACCTGCAATTTAAAATCAACATTTAGACGAGTTCTAATAATATTATTAATATTCGGGCCAATATTTATTACCCAAATTTTATTTGTCATGATCATTTTACTAATAGTATTGAATTTTCGGTTAACCGACAAGGTTATTGCTTTAACGTATCAAAAATGTGCGTTTTTATTATTTATTGGCAAAGTCTATGTCCATCATCGCTATAAATATATCTGTTATGACATAGAAATATTTTTATTATCGTCGTTCTAATTTTTTATTTTATGAGCATTCTTCGTAATTTATGCTAAACTTTTATGTGTCATTTATTTATATGACGCGTTAACGTTTATTAAATAATAAACCCTCATTTATATATTGAAATATAAATTTTCTTCGAATGTCGATATTTTTATTTTATATTGAACGTTTATTTTTCGTGTTTCACGGGTATCTTTTTAATCGTGTAACTTTTAAAATATCGGGTTTCAATAATGCCCGTTTTTACAAATTGTGGAGCAAGTTAATTAAATAAATCCACTCCACACACACAATAACCACGTCAATGAGAAGATGTTGTGATGGTATTATCTCCATACACACATGTCACTTCTATCTCAAATAAAGGACACGTACATATCAACTAAGACCTCAATTTTTATCTTCACACTTTGCTAATAATAAACTCATGCCTCACTTTTTGTATTTGCCGTGAACAACAGCCCAAAACATCCTTCTTTTCCATTTGTTTTTGCCGTACACTTATATACAACAAAACACAAATCACAAGTTTATGTTGTTCAACTATTTGACCAAAAGTTGAAGGTTTGAAGTCCTACACTTTGTACTTGGTTTAAAACATCATCATCACTAGTAAGATTCATTTGATTATTTTCTTTTTTTAATTCTAATTTGTAAACTTATTTTCTAATCTTGTGGTTATTGTTATACTTCTTTATCTATTAACTTAATAGTTTATTGGATTAATTTTGGACATTGTATATGAATTTCTGACACCAAAATGCAAATTATACTAGCCTTTGTCGTAGATTCGAATTTTTGTATTAGATCAGTAGGAAAGATTGTATTTCGTGGCAAAACCAATAGATTTTTAGATTTGTTTAAAGTCATAGGCTGATAGGGCCATGTTTTGTGGTGATTTTTTTCGGTTCGCTCGTCTCGTGACGATACCCGATGAACTAGATATGGCCGAAACGATAAAAAGTGCCGAATCTGAATATGCTGTATCAACTGACTTAAAACACTTATAAGAACACAAGACAAATGAAAAAGGCAACACAATAGGTTGTAGTTAAAATCATAAAGAACTAGAATCAATCGGATGGTTTACCAATTCATTACGGTTTAGAAATGGCGGCCAAAACCGTGAAACCGAACTTGGCTGTCCAAAAACAGCCTTGACCTGGGTTGATGTTTTGATCATTTTGACCCATTTAGCATAAAACCATAAGTAATGGGAGTATGAAAACCGAGTCGGGACTCATGGTTTAGAAATAATAACTTGAATACCGGGACATGTTATAAAATCGACGTAATTGAACCGTAACAATAAAATACGTAATTTGGCCATTTTTATAAGACCCGGTGAGGTAGGATTAACTTATCGGGAAGTTGAGACCCTTTCATATACTGATGGTTGGAAAACCCGAGACCCGACCAACGTGAAATATTAAGTGGACATCTTTTGGAGGCGTTTTAGAACCCGTAAAGCTTATAAAGTGGATTTGGGCCACAAAAGCCCAACATACACTTGTAATGGATATTCGGCCATTATTGGGCCTTATATTAATAATAAATTTGTAGTTTTATGCTGACTTTGAAATGGTCTTAGGTTACTTGATCATGTAATGGGCTCAATGGGCTTAATGGTCATAATGGGATAATACATGAAATTGTTATCAAAAGTCTTACAAAAGTATTATAAAACTTATGAAATGTCCAAGCCTTCAAAAAAAGTAACTATTTACATATATGTATGACTTATGTAAAGTCTCGAACCTAAGACGCGTCTCGTCATTATAGGTCTCGTTCGGTCATATTCCGACCGTTGGGCATCTCGTTCTCGATCAACGAAAAACTGTTATCTTGTGAAGTCGTGTATCGACTATCAGATGTTTGTTCTTTGTTCTTCGTGTAATAGCTATATCAGGTGAGTTCATAGCCCCTTTTTACTAGTTATACATTGTTTCTAAACGCGGGGTGAGATTTTACATGGTGCAACACATTCATTTAAAACTGTATGTTATCCAGAACTTGTATGCTATCCAGAACTTGTATGCTATCCAGAACTTGTATGCTTTCCAGAACTTGATGATTTCCAACAGATTTTCATTACTATTATTGCTTTTAGTTATAGCCCTTAAGTTTCCTCTCCTGATCATGAACTGTTAATTTACTTGTGTTGCTAAGCGCGAATGTTGTGGGTGGATCCATCGGGATTGACAATCCCCGTCCCATGTTGCGGTTGTTTAACCATGACGCATTTCATTTGTTTATACTTGAGTATTTAGGCTGAATACTCACTAGAGGAACTTACATTGAGTTAAGCTTCGGTTCATGAACTAAATAGCAATAATAATGGTTTCGGACTATGGTTATCGTACGTAACCATTTTCCCTATTTCTTGTTTTACAAATAAATGCTTGTGTTCCACACCCTTACTGCTAAACCTATGAATATCACTCAACTTTATGTTGACGATTTTACATGTTTAATCTCAGGTATTATTATTTAGCTTTCCTTGGATGGGAGCCCGCAGGATATTATCGCAGCTTGGAGATTTATTTGTTACTTTTTAAAGTTCAGTTTTGGTAAAAGCTGTCAGAAGTTTATCCTATATTTTTGGTAACAACATGTTACAAAACCATGTTTAAATAATAGATTTTCCGCTTATAAAACTCTGGGACCTTTGTTTAAAAACTCTGATCTTTTTGTGATGTAATGTATAAGTTTTTATTACGTCAACTTTATGTCAACAGTATTTCATTGTTTCTTGTACCATGACGTGGAACCCCTTTGCTGCCTACGTGTTTCCTTGCCTGATTTTGGGGGTCTCACAAACTACCCCTTTATCTCCTATCAATATCTTTAACAACTGATCATCTAAAGTCTAAACTGATCAATCAAGATTCATACTGATTAAAATCAGTATTACCAACAATACCGGCATCCCCATTTTCAACTTACCCATACCACCATTTTTATCAAATCCACCCTACACTGAGAAACAAAACACCCTCTTCTAAACCCAATAACACCGACAACAACCTTAAAAAACCAGAACCCGCCACCTTGACAAAACCCTTCATATTCCCAACAACATACTTAGCTTAGACTTACAAAACCCTTCATCTCCTGTAGTTGCAGTTTGATTTGTGGAGTTTTGGTTCTGGTGAGTGTTGTTGCTGGTAGAGTATGGTAGAGATGCGGAGGAGGTGTGATGGTTCTGGTACGGTGGTTGGTGGTGGCGGAGTGGTGGTGTCGGTGGCGGTGTCGGCGGTGGTGGTGTAGAGGAGGTGGCGGTGGAGGGTGACAGGGATAATGGAATGGATCCGCTCATCATTTTTCGGGGTTAAGTTTTTTATGAAAGTGTTTTCATATGATTGGCGATTTCTGGGTGAGGATACAAAACCTTGATTTTGTGATATCGGGTTTAGTTTGGGTTCACTTTATTAGGATACAAGCTTTTAACATATCCAAATACTTTTAACCAGTTTCACTTCCATTTTTGCATATACCTCAGCACCCCCTTTTTGTCAGCCACCAAATAACTCAACAAAGATTTTCAGCTCCACACGTTTCCAATTGCCCAAAATCCACTGATAAACAATTTATCAACATCCAAGACACAACTTCCGTTAACGATCAACCTATCGCAACATCAATTGAGCATACGACATCATGACTCAGCTTCAACAGTTCCACCATCCGTTTATTTATCTCAAGAAAACCAACATCGATCTCCAGTTAGTAAAATCCATTCTGGTGCGCACACAGAACGAATCCATCATGGGTTGTATTGAGTTTGTGATATGTGATGGGTTTGATTTTGATGAATCATTGGTGTGATATTGCACTTTATTGAGTGAGAGTGAGGTGAAGGATACGGATTAGATGTAGAGATCTCGATTTTGAAATCTTTGATACGATTGATGAGGTTTTATGTGTTTGGTGTTTGGTGATTGATGAGGTTTTTTTGTGATGATGGATCTGGGTTTTTGTTTAAATGAAGGATATGAGTGGGATTTATTTTTGTGATTTGTTAGTGACGGTGGTGGTGGGATTTGATGGATAAGGTTTGTGTTGATATAAATGCATGAAAGAATAAGTAAAAGACTAAAATACCCCTCCTCTTTTACCACTTAACGAGCCAAACTAACGTCCATCCAAGATAGGGACGATTCTTGATCCAAAATATAAACGATAGAGACGATCGGTGAACTTAATTTGAAATAGGGACCAAACTTGATGTTTGGTGTAAACGATAGGGACCAAACATGAAACTTTTTCTATAGTAAACTTGATTTGTCAATCTATTTTTAATAGTAGACAATAAATTAGAATATGTCAAAAAGAAACATGAATTATAAATTCGATACGAACAAAGTATTATATCATAAAATAATTAAATAAATAAAACTGTATTTCAATTTAAAAATAAAAATATTTTATTAATAGTTTGTTGAAAAATTGTTTAAAAAGAAAACGATAGAAAAATCAATTTGATAAAATATAATCTAGTGGCTCAAATTTTACAATATTATTTTAATTTTTAGTTTGAAGTTATAAAAGAGATATAATTTTGAGTTTGGATTTAAAATCATAGTTAGGATAATTATATATACACTTTATACATTAGTATAAAAGTAGAGATAAATAGAGTTACCTTATTGCCCAAAGAGCATCACATAACTTAATCGAGCAAATGGCGCGTAGTTTAGTTGATAAGATTGAGGCCTATTTATACGAACAAACACGAGATCAGGGGTTCAAATTTTAGTAGATGTGGGCAAATTTTTTTTTAATCGAGCCGGTTTTAATCAATTTGTCAATTGTGTTAGAAAATGATTTTTCTGAAAAAATATGGAACCGGTTAGAAAGCGGTCTTAACCTGATTACAAACCAATCCGGGCTCCAACATTAAACCGGTGAAGAACCGCTGTCCGGTTTGATGCAACCCGATTTTAAAAAAACGGTTTCAGTTTTATTAAACGATTCGCTTCGGGAACTGAGAATTTTTGGTGCCCCATAGTTACAACTTACAACCGTTGAGTGAGCCATGCACGCTTCCCACACTACACATTATTGGAAGGCGACAACCGGTTGAGGCCGGTTCAGGTTATCGGTTATTAGCCTTTTGAACACAATGTAACTTAATCGAATTTTACTTGAGACATGAATAATGAGATTTGAATTTAAATATCTAAAAGTCTATAGGTTGTTGGTAATATTAAACTTGAAAAAAAATGATAAGGTTGATTATGAATAGATTTGTCGAAATGAGAGCCGCAAGCTCCTTGAGTTGAAATTTATCGCAACATGTGGGATCTTGCACTCCAAAGCGAAAGATGGAATATACGCAGGGTTGCTCCCTGCACTTTTGATAATATGCATATGTGTCACAATTTCTTGAATATCAATTGAGTTTTGCCTGAATTGTTAAGAGCCTCTTGCTTTTTAACTAAGGTTTCGGTTTGAGTCTTGAGTATGGAAAAAAATTTAGCTGAGAAGGATGCTACCAATTGAAAATTTAGCTGAGAAGGATGCTACCAATTGAGGTACCAATGCAGACTCCAACGAAGATTAGTCTACTCGTCAAAAGGCGATAGAAGCTCTTCGTAGTAGAAAAAACATACTTTCTAAATATGAATAAAAGAGTTTTTTTTGCTAATGATTTTTTCCTTTGGGGATGATTAATATACAGGTTTTGAGCCCACTGCTACATAGACAAGCGAAATTATATAAATATATACTAAAATGGTATGAGGCAACGATGGACCAAGCCTGTCAGCTCAACTCGAAGCCTCGAAAATACGACAGTTGAATCATCTAAAACTAATAAGCAAAGCTAGTTTTTGTTTTCTCAAGAAATATATTACCTAAGCTGAATATATTTGGCTCTTTGAGTGAAAACGAACAACCCAAACAGACCCTAACTACAGCCAATTGTAGCTGAGATTTGGAAGTTCGACTAAACTAGACTTCAAACTTGAGCTAGTCATTTAGGCCTTAATTTTGTGCCTATGGCATTCTTAAACAATACTATATGATTATGGTTTTGATGGATTGGATTCGGTACTATATGATCATGGTTTTGATGGATTGGATGCGATACTCATCTGTATTATTTCAAACCACATATCAAGAGCCCGCACCGTACGTATCACTAACAAGTTTCAGTTTGCTTTGCCAGAACGGTTTTGACCAGACACCCCATACGCCATATACTTGCTGTCGAAGTTTACTACTGGATAGGAGTTCCATCGGTATGACATTAGAACTGCTCGGAGAAGTCTTTCCAATCACTGTCTTTTTATATATATTGATACTGAAAAGATCTATCAACCAAAGAACCAAACATAAGAAATGAAGGACTAAAGTTGTACAGCTTCAAAAACACCAAAAATATCAGAATAGTCTTCCTTTCTATAACTACCACTCACATAACTGGTTGTTATAAGAAGTCATTGACAAACCAAACACAACAATATTTTCAACCATGAAACCTCAAACTCTGCTCATCTTGATCATCTGTTTATTCACACTCAACACTTGTTCATCATCTGGTCTTGTGGACATCATTCCAGTGGACCAGATAGTTCCTGTTACAGAAGTTGAGAAAGTTCAAGTAGGAGTTTACTATGAATCACTTTGTCCATACTGTGAGAATTTCATAGTGAATTATCTTATCGATGTATTTACTGAAGGAATTGACGCGATTGCTGACGTGAAACTCTATCCTTATGGAAATGCTAAAGTCAACTCCAATGGAAATATTACTTGCCAGGTTGTTTTCTTAACTATGTCTAGTTCCTTTGTATATTTTATATGTTGATCAATATTAATATTTGTGTTTGTTACAGCATGGTGAAAATGAATGCTTGCTTAATACTATTGAATCATGTGCAATCAATACTTGGCCTGATGTGGTAAGTTTTTAGCTCTTTAGTTCAGACTTTTTACTCGCATGGTTTTACTATCCTTAACCTGCATGAGATGCTGATATCTATGCTCTTACACACTACCTTAGCTTGTGTCAAGTTGTGCTTTTTTCATCAGGATTATTAGGATTATAATCGAGGCGTTTATTGTTTATCAAACAAAATTACTAACTGCTAGCTAGAATGGTAAAAATTCGGCATACCAGAAATGTAATACAGTATGTAGTAAATACAAGATTTAGAGAGAAACTACTTTATTACTAATCATCCTACCAAGTTTCTAACTTACTAAAAAATGTTTATTTAGGAGTTAAGGACTAGCCGAACTTTGGCAGGTTTGGCTAGAAGATTACCAAACTGCTATATGTGATATGTCAACAGCTAAAATCTCTGGCTTTTCACAAGCTTTTTGGTATATTTGGTGGTGAAAATTACCCTCGTGGTTTAGGGGTTATGGTCATTTTGACCCATTCTCCAGTCCGCTTGTCAATCTACTATGGTTTCATATATGACTTCTGCACTTCGCTAACCCGTCCATTTGCTGTACATTATAGGAGACTATAAAGTATATTTGAGTAGTCTGCTAATGTTAGAAGTTAAATTCAACCTCTTAACCACTTTGATTCTTAGCTTCTAGTTATATCTATATTTGCAGTGAAATAATCCATTTGGTTGCTCATGATCACATATTTTATGAGTGTTTAGTTTGTTTGTAGACTTATAACAATCCCCCTAACTGATATTTTACATTAGATAAGTGTAAGCTCATATAATTTCGAGTGTTAATTAGGAAAATTTAATATTCTTCATCTAATTCAGAATCTTAAGACTCAGATTCATGCTACTTGAAATAAAGTATACTGGAAGTTTAATTAGGAGAAACCATTTCTTAGATGGTACTGTACTTTTCTAAAGCATGTAATCTATCTTTTTGCAGCATGATCACTTCCCCTTCGTCTTTTGTGTCGAAAGATACCTCTACTTTGACAAGTTTGATAAGTGGGAATCATGCTTTGAGGAGCTAAGTTTGGATCCAACACCCGTCAAGGAATGTTACAATAGTGGATACGGAAACCAGGTAATATATTCTCCATATAAATGCTTCAATCTTATTAAATTGTTAGTAAGAAAATTTTATGCACCAATGTTTAATTTGACTTTACATGATGCAGCTTCAACTACAATACGCAGACGTGACGAATTCTCTTAAACCACCAAAGAAATATGTTCCATGGGTTGTTGTTGATGGAAAACCACTTTACGATGTTAGTTTCTTTAACTCTAGTTTCAAATCCATTGTTGCCACTATTGAGATAACTCTTTGATGATTTATTGACGTGTTTTCGTGTATATCAGGACTACTCTTACATTGTAAACAAGATCTGCAGTGTGTACAAGGGCCCAACTTTGCCCAAAGCTTGTCTCAGGTGTCTTGCATCACCTGAAAACCATGTTGGTGACTCCGTGGATAAAGTGATCCCTCTTAATCCAGTTACTTATCCAGAAGATTCGTCAAATCCGTTGTTGTCAAAGTTTAGATCAACGCTTATGTCATTGATGTTCAAGAGAAACATGGTTGCATAAAAAGAAGACGCACAGTGTTGGAAAAGAAAAAATGTAAACCTCTCCAATGTAAATTTGTGTAATAACTCTTAGAAAATGCTATCTGGCCTTCAAAACGTGACATTTGCAGTTTCATTCTCTAACAAGCAGGTTCCACTAGAGTAAGGAAGTGCAAACATCTTATTTTGAAGGGCCAATACGTTCTGTATCTGGAAGTTTATTTTTTGCAACTCACTGCAAAATATATTGTAATTCGATATGTAATCTATGTAGGAGACAAAAGCATGCTATGTTATTGCTTCAGTTACTACTATTTGGCGTATATAATGGTAAATACGCAGCTTTATGTTTTGTTACGTTCATTAAACCTTCTTTTTCTCATCTCAATTGATCTGTTTACAGTTTGTGGATGTATAAGGATCTGGTAATGAACAGATCTCGACCGAAAGGTTATTGTCTAGCTAGCTATATAAAAAAGATAAGAAAATGTCACGATTAAGCAATTAAGGTTTGATGCCTCATATAGTTTCACAAGTCTGCTGCCTTGTGTGCTAGAGGTGCAGAAATGTGCCTGGGCTGAGAGTCCTGGCCAGGTTTGAGCCCGAATTTTTGTGCCATGTCCTGGTTATGACTTGAACACAGATGAACATTTATCAACCCCAAGGTCGATGGGCCTCTATTTTACTTTCAAATAGTCTGCTTGTTTTAATTTAGTTATGAAAGTTGTTATTTGGTACTACAGACTACTATGTGTCCAAGTAGTGGCACTGCGATTAAGAGTAGAACATATTGGATCTTGTTCATGGATATGTACTTATGTAGTAAAAGTTCTTGTCATTGCTATCTTCATCACTTGTGGCGAGCGATCATATTGTTTTGTTTCACTGAATCCTTGTCGATTTTCAGCTAAAACGCAGGGGCCGACCCCGGCAACAATTTCCGTTTTGGGTTAACTAAAATTGCACCATAAAAACCGAAAGTAGCAACTTATCCAGAGTTGTATGTATATACAATCACCAGAAGGTTTTAAAATAAATGCCTCTCGCGACATAAAATTGGGCGTAGCTTGTGCGCATCAATATAGTCCGTCACTAACTAAAAGTCAAGAAAGATTCGATAAAAATGTTAACAAAATCAGTTACATGTATCAATCACAAAATGAACGAGATTATTTAATTTTTAAACATCAAATCCAACAGGTAATCTCTCTCTCTTGTGTAAAAAAACAAAATAAGGAATATGTAGTTTTAAAAAATGTTAATTTCATTCTAGTGCATCACGTTACCATCTATCGCGTTCATCCTGAGTTTTAACAAAACTAGATGTACATTCATGTATAGCGACGAGATTTTATAAAAGCAGCTCATTTTATCCGATGATTCGGTCTTGTTGATACGAAATCGATATAATACGGATATCGTCCCTTAAACGGCCATTTCCATTTCAATATGTAATAAATTCTTTATACATTTCAACAAGTATTTTTTATATCAATATTTTTTTTATCAGTATAGATTCTCCAATAAACAAATTACACCAAAGATTCATAATATTATTAACAAATCTGACAACTTCACCCTTTAGTCAACGAGAAATGATACATCTACTAAAAATTTATACAAAATTATCTACACATATATGTGTTATATAATTATGGTGAGTGAAAAGGATGAAAGAGAAAACTACATGCATTGTAATTGGTCAAACACATTCGCCATATTATTGTGTGAATAATTTTGTGTAAACTTTTGGTGGATGTAGTATTTCTGTTAGTCACAATTCCCAGAAACAAATACACAATGGCACAAACGTTAATAAACAAAACACAAAGACCAATCTCAAAACAAAACCAGTTTAAAAAAACAAACACACGTAACTACTCAGTACTCACCGTAGGTTGTTCCAGTCATCAGATACCATGAAGAACACCCCCAGATCATATGTTTCACTACTTCTTTTAATCATAGCCTTAGCAACCAATCTTGTACCATCTACAGCTGTGTCAACAGTAGCTGTTACATCTGGTGAAAAAGTGTCGTTGACTTTATACTATGAAGCGTTGTGTCCCTACTGTGAGAATTTTATCGTCAACTACTTGTATAAGATTTTTGAAAATGGGTTGATTTCGATTGTTGATCTTAAGCTTAGTCCTTATGGTAATGCTAAGATTAGTTCTAATGGTACCATCATTTGCCAGGTTTGTGTTTACTTTCATTTTGTTTTGTTTTTGTTGTGTATGATCTAGGTTTGATTTAATACTAAGTGATTACTGATAGTGGGGTTATGACTTATTTGGTTTTGGGCATATGTTTCGTAAACTCACTTTTTATATCTTGAACTTTTCGGCTTATATAAGTTTGTTACGTCATACGGAGTAATAAGTTTATATAAGCCGAAAAGTTTCGAAATAAGCCATAAAAAAGTGAGCTTACGAAACATAAGCCGAAAATCAAATAAGCCATAAACTACAAGCTGTAACAAACACCCCCTACGCAACTACTGTATTTGGTAGGTACTTTTAGACTTTTAGGTGATATAGTATTGCTAATTTAACATCTTAGACTATGAAGTATCAAAAGTCACATATATCTCACCCGAGTAACCTTTTAGAAGATTATATGGCTAGGGTGGTGTCTTCAAGGAATTTGCAGTTAGCGAGATTCGAACTTGAGACCTCATAAGAGGATTCTCTCAATCTTTTACCACTATACTGCTTCTTGGGTTAACATTAAAATTTGATTATGTGTATATTTAAGTTCACACTGAATAATAAGTATACACAAGTAAAAATTCTGCGGAAACAGGACTCTGGAACAAGTGATTTGGTGTTTATTTTTTTTGTTAGAACTAAAGCTAGTAGGGGACTAGTGGGTGCTAAGTCACCCCTAATCAACCACCTACTTCAGTTATTATTTATGTGTATTACCAGCCGTTTTTCTACTATTTCTACATTAAGCCCCCCTTATCATTGTGACTTTTTGCCTTAAGTATGGTCATGGCGCCCCGCCCGTGCCTAAAAGGATTTACAGTTTGGCGTTAAATTCTTTTGGATCTTTGTGACTTGGTAATTTTCAATAGAGTTCTGAACTTCTGATAGAACGGAGGCATGGATGTAACGGGCTTGAAAGGTTCATCATTCTTAAATTATGGGGACCAAATTGAATAACAGCCCCACAAAATCTCAAATTTATTGATGGCTACCGTCACGTTACATTGTTATTGAACATTAGCACTTATTTCTTTCGTATATCATCCATAGACTCCATAAGTTTCTTAGTCACTGTTATCAATCATTGATATGGAGTAATTTTGTTTGAACAAAAAAACACCTACTTATATATACATCAGATGACTCTTTAGGGACATGTTGGATACAATATGAATGGTGAACTAACCAACTGGCTTAGCTCAGTTGGCCACCAAAGTTGCACTAAGTGCTTTCCTTGGGGGAGGATTCTTGGAGGTCTTGGGTTCAAGACCTGCCAGGGGCCTTTCAGGCGAAGCGGATAAGGAGTCTAACATAACTAGGCAAGGGTTCGAAGAAGACACTCTTCCGCTTGGATGTCATTGCACGACTCGACCCACTAACCACTAACATTTGCCATTCTAAAAAAAAATATGAATGGTGAACTAATAAGACAGAAAACAGAACCTGATGTAGGGTTAAAACTGCTTACTACGCAAAATGGTTAACACTGATTTAACTGTTTCTGGTAGTAAAATAAATCTCTGAAAACAAAAAAAAAAAACTTGTTCTGTATTTGTTCCACAGGGTGAGTGTGTGTAAATTTAGCAGTTTCTTTGGGAATTCTGATTATATTTAGGGGATTTTTCCAAAAATTGTTTGGTAGGTACTATCATATAAATTACGTAAAGATGTGTTTAAAGAATTCATCTTCCTTTATCTATCACACAGTTCAAATCTACTTGCGAAATTGTAAACATTCCCTAACCGATTCAAATGTACTGAGATAATTTCAATTTTGTTTATGTTGCAGCATGGTGAATGGGAATGTATTCTTAATACCGTAGAGGCCTGTGCAATTCATACCTGGCCTGCTGTGGTAAGATTCAGACTCGATGTATCCAGACGAATATGTTACAATTCCATTGTTTATTTAGCTAAGCACAGTCTCAACATTCAACAAAGCGTTTGACTGTAGTGAAATGTCAGACCAGTGTCCGTATAGTATTGTTCACTTTTTATAAAATTGCATGAGAATTAGGAAGTTCTGCTTCAACTTTTGGCATGATGTGGTTTCTTTTTTATTACTTTGCGATTGCTGCTTCTAACACGAGTTTTGATTCAGGGTGACTACTTTCCTTTTGTCTATTGCGTGGAAAAGTTGACTTATGAAGGGAAGTACACTGAGTGGGAAACTTGTTTTGAGAAATTAAATTTGGTCTCAAAACCTGTTACTGATTGTATCAGCAGTGGTTTTGGAAACGAGGTTAGTTTTCTACTTTTCTTGGCTACTTGCATGTTGCCATATACTGTTTGTATCGTGACTCATATTTTCTAGACCTATGATACATTATGTTTTCATTGTGCAGCTTAATCTACAATACGCAGATGAAATAAAGGCTCTTAAACCTCCTCATACTTATGTACCATGGGTCACTGTCAATGGACAACCAATTTATGATGTAAGTATCTTGGATTAGACTTTGGATCAAACAAACTACTAATTTCTTTCATTTTTGTTCTTTTATTGTCAAATTGTGATGGTTAATGTTTCTCTGATCTGCAGGATTACATAGATTTCATAAGCATCATTTGTAAGGTATATAAAGGCTCTAATGTGCCCCAAGTTTGCCTTGAGTTATCCCAGCCCATAACCACTCCAAAAGACACCGCAAATGCTTTGAATCATGTATGCTACAAAGAAGACAATGCAAAGTCAACTCTATCAGAAATCGTCTCAGCGGCAACTTCTTGGATGCACCATGTTGGCATGGCCGAATCAATGTAAGATTAATCGTATGGTGACAAACTCCTTTCCTAGTAGCTTGTTGTTTTCAAGTGGTTTTTTTGTTCACAAAGACGGACAGATAATGAACTCGTGATACCGTTACACCAGTAGTGTGGGATAAAATGTTATAAACTTATTGTAAATTATTTTGTACTTTTTATTGTATAATACAAACCATTACAGTATACTCTTTCCGTTTCAAAATTATTGTCCACCGACAAAAAACAAAGGGTTAACATAAACATCATCGTAATTGCAGTTTTATCTCAACCAACTGGCTTAGCTCAGTTGGCCATCAATGTTGCACTAAGTGCTTTCCTTGGGGCAGGTTTCTTGGAGGTCTTGGGTTAGACCTGCCAGGGGCCTTTTAGGCGAAGCGGATAAGGAGTCTAACATAACTAGGCGAGGGTTAAAAGAAGACACTCTTCCGCTTGGATGTCATTGCATGACTCGACCCACTAACCACTAACATTTGTAGTTTTATCTCTGTTATTTTTTGCATAAATACAGTTTTACTTCTCAACCAATTAATTTGCAACTTAGTTAGAGTTTGTAATTATAATTTCAAGTAAAGGTAATATAGTAATCTCGATATGAACTTTTTACCTATTTTTATCTATTTTAAAAAATGAACAATTAATTTGAGACAACTTAAAAAAAATAAAAATGAACTATAATTTTAGGGAGATGATTTGCACACTTATAAAATTGATTGGGACACTTACAATACAAGTAAATAAAGCATACTATAAAACACAGTACAACTCTGTAATGCATACTGTTAAGTGTCCCAATCAATTTTATGAGTGTGCCAATCAATTCCCATAATTTTATAAGAGAGGTACAAATTTGTAACGAGAGTAACATATTTGGATGGGATTATGGAGTGGAACTCTTGACGTCTAGACAGGGCTGATCACGTTCGAAAACCGGACTGGATTGGATAGAAATCTAATGTGGTCCAAATTCAGGACTAGGGATGGGACCAATATGCTCGGTCCATGCCCCCGATTTGTCAGTCCGATCCGGTTTTATCCGGTTTTACCGGTCAAAATAACCGGTCTTATAAAAAAAATTTAACTTTTAAAAAATAATAATAAATTCTTAAAAACCGGTTAAATCCGTTTTTTTTTTAAACCGGATAAATCTGGAAATTTATCCGGTTTTAATCCGATTTTCTTAAAATCGTAAAAACCGGTCTACCCGGTTCAGATAGAAAAAACCGGATCAGATATTTTGAAAACCGGATTTTGAAAAAACCGGTTCAGATTTTCGAACCGAATTTTTAAAAACCGGTTACAATTTGCACCTCTAGTCTAGTGATCAGTTTTACGTAAAACTAAAACAGAAGACCAGATATGTTTGGTCCGATCCGATCAATCTTAGTTTATGGATTTAATCCTACCGACAGTCTCAGCCTAAACCATAAGAATATTTCTTTAGCTCTCCGATAACCCCTTCAGTCGTGAATAGGGGTGTCGAAAAAGTTGACTCGACCCGAACCTGACTTGAACCCGAACCCGAATAATCATATTCGGGTCAGATTAATCAGGTCAAAAGTGTATTCGGGTCAATTCGGGTTAACCCGAATTGACCCGAGTTCTAATTAGACTCGGGTTCGGGTTATATATTTTTTACCCTTGATCCGACTTGACCCGACCCAACTTGACCCGACTAAAATTACACTTTTTACATTGTATTAATACTTAATTGAGCTACTTTTTACACATTTTTCTTAAACTCGGGTTGACCCGAACCCGAGTTGAACCGATCCGAATTGACTCGACCCGAATTGACCCGAACCCGAATGACCCGAGTTCTAATTAGGCTCGAGTTCGAATATAATTTTTTTTCTTTCAACCCGACCCGAGTTGACCCGAACCCGACCAGGTCAACCCGAATCACACCCCTAGTCGTGAATAGGATGCAACACATGAAGTTGAACTTGTTATATTTTTTCAGTCTAATAAAACGTAATCATATCTTTGCGTTTTTGAAAGACACATATTTAACCATTAAGTCAAAAAATGCATTTGAAAAGCAAATTGCAATATTGTTTATTTAACATTTTAACTTTTGAGAAATAATATGTTTTCCATTTAACATTAACTTTCTATTTTAGTTATGTTTATTTAAGTTGCAGTAAACTGACAGATTATGGCTATGTTTAGTAAAGTAACTGTAAGTTGTAAGCTTTTAACTGTAAGTTGTAAGCTGTAAATTATAAATTGTAAGTTGTTTATTAAAAAGCTGGTAACATGAAAGTTATAAGTTGTATTTTTTTAATAAAAGTATTTGATATATTAGTTATTGACCGTATAATTAAGATGTAAAATAATTTAAACAAACATATTTAAATAAATTATAATATGATTAGAGAATATATCAGTAATTTAATCTTGTCAATTTAAAAAGTTTTATGAATAATTTTTTATTTAAAAACTATTTGTTTAAAATATAAAACTAACATTATTCAAAAAATTGTTATGTCAAAAGAGTTATTAGATTATTTTTTAACAAAAAAACTAACAGTTCTAAAAAATATCAAAACAACTCTTACCAAACATAGCGTATATAAGATACCGACATTTTCAAGAAGCTTACATATATTTTTTTGAACAAAGAAGGTTACATATTGCACACTACGATATACGAAACTTATAGATGTGATAAATTTTGTTCATTTTATTCAATATGGGTATTTTTTTTAAAGCATGGGGCATTTTTTGTCACTCTATTATTATTAATAAGCTAAACTGACGCATATGTAAGACAATAAATGAGTTTAATGGACGTATGTATGTTAAAAAGTTGGTTGTTGTGTTGTGGCAAGTCCTTAAGCCTTGAGGGGCTTATTGTGTAACTATTTTCATTGTTTATAGTCGTTAGGCTTTGTTTGCTTCTTTGTGCATTGTGCAGGGACCATTGGTGGCACATTGGAAAGTCCTTTGTTGACTAGAAAGGTGTTGCTGACTAGGGTTATATCATATTGTATACGCGGCTTCTTGTTACAACCAACACACACACACTTATCACATCCTCTCCCACTCACTCACCTAACTTTCTCTCAAAACCACAAACCTGCTTCACAATCAGATCATTACCTAAATAGAATCAAACGTTATAAAATGTAAACGTTTGATTTTTAGTTTAGTTTTAGTAGTTGTAGTTGTTGTTTATGATGTATTTCAGATAGCATCTGATTTGGGGACTATCTTTTCTTTTGTATGTAGAGTAGCATCCATTTTGGGGACTACTCATTTTATTTAAAAGGTTCAGCATATTTGGTGTCTTGTATTTTAAATTTAACATGGTATCAAAGCTATTTGGCTCTGTTCTTGGGTAAAACCTTTTCAAAAACTGGTTTTATGGTTGTTAATTAGGTGGATCTTGAAGATCTTTACCTTAATTTCATTTTTTAAAATTAGGGTTTCTTAAAATTTTTTGGGGTTTTTTCAAATTTTGGCTTGGGTACTATTTTTGGGGGTGTTAATCGTTGATTGACGTTGTTAATCTGTCTAATCTGTGACTTTTTTTGAAAAACCCTAAATCCAGAAATTGGGGTTTTCCTCTAGTAAGTTTTTAATACTTGTTTATCTAACCTATTATGCAGTTTTTTGTGATTTGGAGGTTGTTTCTGACTTGCCGTGGTCAGATCTGTTGATTCCTAAACCCTAATTTATAAATTTTGGGGTTTTTGTTCTGGTGACTCTATCTCTCTTGGCTACCTAAAATTAGGGTTTGTGAAACCCTAGTTGTTGATTATTGAGGTTTCTCCATTATTGGTGGTTCTTTTGTCTTGCTTTACTATTTGTGTCTCTTGACTAAGTGAATCAAGAGCACAAGTAGTGTTTCTGCTTCCGCATTTTTAGCACTATAAGTTGCTTGTTTTTTCTTTATCATTGATCTAGTTAAGTGGGTATAAACGGGTTCGGTTAACACCTTGACCCTCCAGCTTGACTGGTGTGGATACCTGCTCTGGCCAACCCCAGTCCCTAGCTAGTATTGGTGGTTTGAGATTCAAGTTTTCTCTCGCTCTCTTATTAGTTTAAACTTTTTTTGTTGTCTGTTCTGTGTGTTTTTGCTGTTTGTTATTATCTATTTTGTTGGTGTCTATTTTGTCTTTCATTATGAGTACTCCTAGTCCTAATTTGATTAGCTCTTTAGATGTTGGTAACCCTTTACATTTGCAACCTAATGATCATAAAGAATTTTTTTTATGTCTTCACATCTTCTTATGAACCATTTGCAACTATATTATGCACCATTTTTCCATCACTTCGTAAACCACTCGTTGTTATCTTGTCAAACGTTTTACTAGAATTTCAAAAACACTTTGCTAAATACCTTGTGAACTACTTGTTGGAAGACTATAAACTACTTTGTTCTCATTTTTCAAAACTATTTTCATACATGGTTTTGGTTAATATCTTATAAATTGTTATGGTATAAACCATTTGATTTCGAGAAACATAACACTATTTGGCGAAAAGTAGCATCGTTTCGTTAATCCCCAATTATACAAAGCCTGATCACCTATGTATAATTTGGGAAGGCCCATACTATGCTAGTAGTAGTCACCATAAACATTTTGTTAGAAATCCACTTTTTTCTATTTTTGAAAAGAAAAAGTTTGTGTGTATATACTCAAACTGTGTAAGACATGGATATTCGTTTAACCAAGTGGACTCGTATGCAACTGAATCATATAGATTCAACCTCATCATTCGACGTTACATCATTTTCTTATCAAACCGTTCGTTCAACATCGACCTTACGTCCGTATATCTTTACAAAATTTTGACGATATCGTCCGTTTCGATTAATTGTCGAACGCCGCGTAGTGATTATTTGTTAAGAGAGCATCATTCGCGCCTCTCTTAGCAACAAAGGGTGAAGGTAGAGTTATATGGAGACTATTACCTTGGGAAGGTATGATACGTTTTGGCAAGCGAGGGTAGTGAGCCTCTGTTACATTATACTTTTCAAAATCTTAACAAAAGTTGAAACCGTGGCCTATAGGTTGGAGTTACCGCAAGCACTCAACCAGGTGCACATATCTTTCACGTGTCGAATTTGAAGAAGTGTCTTCCTGATGAAACACTTGCTGTGCCGTTGGAGGAAATCCAAGTCGACGAAAAATTGAATTTTGTCGAAGAGTACGCTGAAATTAGAGACCGCGAGGTCAAACGAATGAAGTAATACCGCGTACCAATTGTCAATGCGAGGTGGAATTCTAGGCGTGGTCCTGAATTCACCTGGGAGTGTCAACATCGATCCCACGTTAAGTACGCACACTTATCTGTTGATTCCCGTGTTGATAACACACTCTAAGCTTTCAGAAGAAAGCTTCTTTAACGATGGGGGACTGTAACACACCGTAATTTTCAGACTGTCTAAAATTACAGTTTTTCCCCTAGACTTTTCATTTAGTCAACAGAAAACTCTCTAGTACGACAGGTCCGAGCTCGAGTTGGGTTTATAGCTTCGTGTTCGAGAAATGAGAAGGGTTTTTGGACGTGGGTTTCTAGATCCACAGTTGGGCATCGCGGCTCCAGTGGTCATCGTCATCTCGTTTTGGATACAAGCCCTTGTTGTCATACTGATCACGAGTTTATTAAGGTTACGCCGTGTACATTTACCTCATTTTGTTACTATGTTTCATGCATACGTCACTTTACCACCACTTTTGGAAATCAAACATGCTAAACGTGTTTTTAGAATCTTTTAAACGTAATGTTGTGGCTTCATAAAAGGAGTTTAAAACATACTCGAAATGAGTTTTACTTTATAGTTTTGAACAGCGACTTTGAAAACGTCGTTGGAACCATTTTGTGTGCGTTTAGTTAAATGAGTACAGAGTTTTGAGTCTTGAATAAATACAAGCATATGTGAGACGAGGGTAATATGTCATCGTGTGAGTCTTTTCGAGAGTTTGGACATGGTGAGCTTGGTGAGAGTTGTGAAAACTTTGTGAGTTTTGTTGTGAGCTTTGTTGAGAGTTTGTTGTGTCGAGTTGGATGCGGGGTTCGAGTCGAATGTGGTGTTTTAACCAAGTCAAAAATTTGTGAGTGTCCATGAGTGGAAGCGAAAATGGTGGAAGCTAATATTGTAGTCGAGAACGGGAGAAAGGAAGAAATGGGTTTCAAAACATATTTTGCGTGTCACTTTTGTTCATGTCTGTTGCCGAGAGGGAGAGTAAGAGTCGGGCTAGAAACCTTGTTTTACAAAAAGGAAAATGGCTTTTCAAACCTTAGTTTCTGCTGCTAGTTGTTCACCGAGAGACAGGAGTTGAATTTTCTAAAATGGTTTTCAAATTTTGGTTGTTGCTCTTTTTGTTAACGAGAAAAAGAGACGAGGGAGACGGAGTAAATGATATCATAGTTTTGTTTTCCTGCTGTTTGTTGATATACCGAGAGAGAAAAGAGAAAGGAAAATGCAATAGTTATGTTTTGGAAAGGTTAAAAGACGAGAGATACAGTGTCAATAGGAAATGAAAATGTGTTTTAGTTGTTTCTGAAAAGCTGACAAAAGACTGTCTCTTGGGGGCCGACAGTCCTCAAAACTACTACAGCAGTATTTCAAATGGGATCCCGTGGGGGTCAGGTATACACTGTTTTTATAATATAAGTTGGAGGTAAATGAAATGGGACTCTTGACCCAAGTTTTATAGTATTGACAAGGTTTTGATCTTTGGATTATTTTCAAAAAGGTACTAAAACTTCCATTATTGTGTACAAATAAAATTTTGGATCAAATCCTTTGGCGTCAAAGTATATTTAATCTGCGAGCAATTTGAGACTGAGAGTGACGAGTCGAATTTTAATTATCGTGAGTTAAGTTTTGTTTAAAATGGTTATATTAGTATTTACGCCGAAAGGCTGTCATTTTTCTTTTAGAAAATCTTAAAATATTGTAACTAAGTTAAAATGGTATATATAAACGTAGCGTGAAAAGGCTGCCAAATTTTATCGAGTCGAGACATCTTCTTTGCTTAGAAGTTTGGTCGAGTTTTACACTAACAAATATTTTGATCATATATTTATAACTAAAACCATGGTAAAAGGTGACATGTGCGTATCACGTGAATGCATTTTGCATTATTTGATTGTGACCTAAACTAGCGGTATATATTTAGGTTGCGGATTGAGATTTGTCTCGTTGTGTGTGCATCGTTTTCGTGACTGCTATTACTTGTTGCTTGATCTTGCATACTAAGGTGAGTCATAGCCCTTATTAAACTGTATTTTATGTTTAATCATCTGGGTGAGATAAATGATTTGTTACCTGCCTGATGGACGCAAAATCTGTTTATATTGCTGCCTTGCTAAAAGTTATGTGTGATATGCCTAAGTAGCGATAGCCCACTAGTCCTCTGTTATCATGAACCGTTAGTTACTCTGTTTGAGTAGGCGTTTATGTTATGGATAGATCTATTGGGGTTTGACAACCCCCGTCCGGGTGTTCAAATACATCGCCATGCCAAATAGAAGTATATCATATGGTTGTTGCTAGGTGGCCATGGGTTAGGCACCTACTTGGGGCAATCTTATATATTACGCGTGCATCAGTTGTACGTGTTTGTCATCAGCCTCGGTGTCATGAGCTTAGTGCTATCATAACTATAATCATTCTATCTGATTCCCATATGCATGACATTATATCGCCCATAATGTCTCATATGCTTTAAACAGTTTGTTTGCGGTCCAACATTGAATGCTATACTTTTAACTTAAACCTATGAACTCACCAGCCATTGTGTTGACACTTTTAAGCGTTTATCTCAAGTGTTGAACTACTTGCTTGTTGCTTACTTTGGAGTCTCATGCATACTGTACTTGGATTTGAAGACTTGCTCATGCTTAATAAACTTTTACCTCATTGTTGCCATTTAAACTCTGATTTCCGCTGCACTTGCTTAAATTTATTTATGATTTGAACCTTGTATTTCTAAATCTAATGCAACGAGGTAAATTATTTTAAAACGTCTCATTTAGAGTCGTTCTCTTGCACCTTGGACTTTGTTATTATGACGTAACAGCCCTCAAGCTTTACCGCTTCCGCTGATCCATTTTTGGGGTATTACAGATCTGTAACACCCCAAAAATTGGTCAACGGAAGCGGTAAAGCTCGAGGGCTTTTACGTCATAATAACAAAGTCCAAGGTGCAGGAGAATGACTCTAAATGAGACGTTTTAAAATAATTTACCTCGTTGCATTGAATTTAGAAATACAAAGTTCAAATCATAAGCAAGTTTAAGCAAGTGCAACGAAAATCAGGGTTTAAATAGCAACAATGAGGTAAAAAGTTTATCAAGTATGAGCAAGTCTTCAAATCCAAGTATACTATGCATGAGACTCCAAAGCAAGCAACAAGAAAGTAGTTCAACACCTGAGATAAACGCTTAAAAGTGTCAACACAAAGGCTGGTGAGTTCATAGGCTTAAGTTAAAAGTATAGCATTCAATATTGGATCGCAAACAAACTGTTTAAAGCATATGAGACCATTATGGGAGATATAATGTCATGCATATGGGAATCAGATGTGATCATTATAGTTATGATATCACTAAGCACATGACACCGAGGCTGATGACAAGCACGTACAACTGATGCACGCGTAATATAGAAGATTGCCCCAAGTAGGTGGCTAACCCAAGGCCACCTAGCAACAACCATATGATATACGTCCTTTTGACATGGCGATGAATTTGAACACCCAGACGGGGGTTGTCAAACCCTAATAGATCTATCCATAACATAAGCGCCTACTCAACCAGAGTAACTAACGGTTCATGATAACAGGGGACTAGTGGGCTATCGCTACTTAGGCATATCAAACATAACTTTTAGCAAGGCAACAGTATAAACAGATTTTGCGTCCATCACACAGGCAACAAAGCATTTATCTCACCCAAGTGATTAAACATAAAAGACAGTTTAATAAGGGCTATGCCTCACCTCAGAATGCAAAAGATTTCACAGCAGAATATGAAAATCACAGATGCAGCAAACACAACTCGCAACCTAAATATATAACGCTAAGTTAGGTCGCAGTCAAAGAATGCAAAAATGCACTCGTCACACGCACATGTCACCCTTTACCACGGTTTAAGTTATAAATAAAATAAACTCAAAACATTTGTTGATGTAATCTTCGATCAAACTCCCAAGTGAAGAAGATGTCGTCATGACTCGATAAAATTCGACATCCTCTCAACGTTACATTTATTTTTACCCGTTTTAACTTAATTAAAATAATTTATAATCCTCTAAAAATAAATTAACAGCCTTTCGACGCTATTTTAATATAGTCATTTTAAATGACACTAACTAACGTTAATTAAACTCGACTAGTACCTCTCAAACCCGAAACCTCGTCCCATTTAAATAACAAACTCGACGCACGTTAATAAATTAAATTATACACTGAAGTAAGAAACGCTTGACTATATGTTATTACTCATGGACAGCTTTTGGAAAAACATTCATGTTAGTAAAAATGTTTTAAAAACCGGTTCGAACCGGTCGGTTCAACCGGTTGAACCGGGAACCGGAGCAATGATCGGTCCGTTATAAGCTGGGTTTTCACCAAAACTCGAACCGGATTAAACCACCGGATTTCTGTCGACCCGGATCGAACCGCCGGACCGAAACCGACCGGTTCAACAAATAAAAAAATAGAATGGACATAGTTTGATAAGATCTATGTAGTCAGAGTCAAACGCTTCATAATCTTGTTATAGCTCGGTCGATTTGGATTTCAATTTCTTAAACGTAGGCGTGATAAGGAATCGTTTTCATGAGGATGATGAGTGACGGATCTAGATGAGTACATGAGGAGGATCCATTTATTTGTGAGATGATGAGTGGTGAATGGAAGTTCATTATATGGGAGTCTTTGTCAGCAAAAAAAGATGAATGTTGGTGGATGAATATTGCTTATGATTTATTTAAACGAAAACACATAGTAGTAATAGTTGTTTCCAGAATAGTGAGGGATTAATGAGTCAAGCATGTCAATGTTGACTGCTGAGAGGAGGTAATACTTTAATATGTTTTGATGTTGAAAGTCTCACTGATGACTCATCGTTTTATTACACTTGTTGTGTATATCCAAAGTTTCAAGTTCTATTATATATTTCACGTATTATTTATTTTAAAATTATTTTATTAAAAACCGGTTTCATCTAGCGGTTTAACCGGTTGACTTGTAAACCGGCCGCTTGACCGGTTCGATAAAAAAATCGAGTTTTAAAACATTGGTTAGTAAATTAACATTTCATTCGTATAGAAATACTACCCTTCCCACTTGGCTTATTTTAATTTTTGGAAACAACAAAGATGTTGACATATCAGTATTTCATTGCTAAAATATGTTTTTCCTATTCGACACTCTCTCTCTCTCTCACCATAATACAAACAACAAGGACACTATTTATAGTAAAAATATTTCTTCCTAAAAGTTGTGTTTCTCTCGTCTCAAACTCACTGGTATAATAGCATGGATTCACAACGACACCATTTGTAAAAATAAGGTTTTGACTCGACGACTCGCGCTTACAGTTCTTGTAATCCCTCGCCACAAAACTCTCACAAACACTCGTCTCGGAGCTCAGTACTCGCGAGGACGAGCTCTCACAAGGCTTTCGACAACCTCTCACATCGACTTATTATCCTCGTCTCTCATTAAAACACACCAAGGAACCAGGGCTGAAAACATTTTCGTAGTACTATGCATCGGCTCACTACACTCGAGAACCCTCACAAACTCCCCCACTTTCGGTACAAACAAGCAGAAAGTAAATGGTAGTAGAACCCATCGTTTGAAAACCCATATGTTTGAAAGAGAACCATTTTAAAAACATTTTTCTCGACTCCAATACTCACATCAATACCCGTTTCGTAACTCTCTCTCTCTCGACGTACAAACAAGCAGAAAACATAAACTTAGCAAAACCCATTTTGAAAACATCATAAAATCTAACAAAACCCATTTGTAAAGCCAACTTTTCGACATGCTCTTGCCCCGACATCAGGAGTTACTAATATCAGCTTTAAAAACATTCATGCGGACTCGACAAACACTCACAGCCATAATACTCTCGCAAAAACTCTCATCAAACTCACAACGAATACCACACAACCATATATTACTCTCGTTAATACATAGCAAGAAAGCACAGTTTTGACTTTCATTAATTAACGTGAAACTTCTTTCAACATGTTTTGAAAGCTATTTGTAACTTGTATCACTTCCTCCTCTCTCTCTCGTTACTATGTAAGTCTGCAAATGAACAACCATTGCTTTCATCTCTCTCATGTCTCTCTCGTCAAACCCACCAGACAACATTTTCCTACCATATTTTCGACTCACTCTCGTCGAACCCGCAACATCAACTCTCGCAAACTCGCATTAAAACTCGCAACAAAAGCTTACATCAAACTCACATCAACTCTCGCAACGCTCATCAAAACCCTCACAAAGGCTCGTAAAACTCACGCAATGACATATTACTCTCGTCTCACATACGCTTATATTTATTCAAGACTCAAAACTCGATATCGACACGTACCCGATTAGCTCGACTCATACCAACAGACATGTACTAACGTGTTTTTTTAGAAACGATGCTTATGAATTTCAATGTAAAACCCACCCAGTTCAAAAGCGTTTTTAAACCTTTTCACGAGGTCGGTGATGTCAAGTTTAAGAGTCCTATAACTCATATTTTTAACAACATGGTTTTCCGAAAATAGTGGTAAAGATTGATGATATGCGAGTAAAAGAAATGGAGCAAAAACATGAAGATGGAAGGTACACGAGGTAACCTTTTTCGAGCTCGTGAGTATGGTAACGATATGCACAACGAACTGGTAACCCAAATACTTTTGAAAACAAGAAGACCGACGTCGACAAACCCGTACTCACTTCGTAAACCGTGCACTATAAACCCAACTCGAGCTAAAATCTTTCGTACTAGAGATCCCACGTCGTCTTGTAACCCTAGGCCTTCGAACCAATGAACTCGCGTCGACACGGTGAGCACACTTCACATCCTTGAAATCATCGAGCAACGTATCCCATCAACGATGTTTGATAGGTGATGTTTTGAAAGTAGATGCGTTAATATAAGTGTTTAGAAGAAGGGTTTGTTTTCAAAATGGAGTTTGAGGTATGGGAACATGAAGGTTGATGATGGTGTTTTTACTCTAGAGTGTGATGTTTGTAATGTGTTTAAGGTGCATAGGGATGATAGAGATGTTATAGTAAGAATTAGCGTTATTTATCGCAGTAACCCTTTATAAGGGCGTTTGTTCAGCAGAGGCTCTTTTTAACCCACTTTACGAAATTAACTCTGTTCTTCGCGCCTCTTTTGAAGCGGACCAAGATACGTACACGTATCAGCTTCCTGTTAAATCCAAAAGAAAAGAAAAAAAACAAAAAGTTATCCGCGCCATATTGCAAGCGGAGCAAGAATAAAATAATGACCCAGTTATGTCCCACTATTTGGTCCGCTCCATATTCAAAGTGGAGAACTTTTTTGTGGGCCTATTTTTGTCTTTTTGTTTATTTCGTTTCTTTTATTTGTTTTCTTTTTTTTTTCATTCATTTTTTTTAATATTTTCTTTCTTTTTTATGTTTTTTTAAGCAGTTTAAAACATGCAAATATTTTAAAACTTTTATTTTAAAAAAATGTACTTTAATCTAAAAAAGACAAAAAGATTAAATGTTTTGTTTTAATTTTTGAAAAGATAAACATCCTTTTTTCTAAAAAAAATGTTTAAAACAATTTAAAAGTTTTAAATTTAAATGTTTAGACAATTTAAATTTAAAAGTTTTAAATTTAAAACGCTAGTTTATGGACTGTTTATATATATTTGTAAGTTGTTTAACAATGTTGTTGTTTGATAATTTCTGCTCTCTACGAGGCGTGCTTTCAAACGCATAAAAATTTGACATAATTAGAGCTAAAAACAACATAATAAAACTTGGCATGATTAGAGCTAATTTAAGATAAAATGATTTTTTTTACTTTTTATAATAAAGTACAATCTAAAACATTTTTATATTCTCATTTGTTTTTATATGCTTGTACATTTATTATATATAAACCATAAATAATTTTTTTTTTGTTTTAATTTTTTTTAAAAAGTGTATTTTTAAAAATTTTAAATTGTCTAAACATTTAAATTAAAAACTTTTAAATTGTTTTAAACATTTTTTTAGAAAAAAGGATGTTTATCTTTTCAAAAATTAAAACAAAACATTTAATCTTTTTGTCTTTTCTTAGTTAAACATCTTTTTTTCTAAAAAAATGTTTAAAACAATTTGAAAGTTTTAAATTTAAATGTTTAGACAATTTAAAATTTTTAAAAATAAACTTTTTTTTAAAAATAATTAAAACAAAAACAAAATTATTTATGGTTTATATATAATAAATGTACAAGCATATAAAAACAAATGAGAACATAAAAATGTTTTAAATTGTAATTTATTATAAAAGTTAAAAAAAATTCATTTTATCTTAAATTAGCTCTAATCATGTCAAGTTTTATTATGTTGTTTTTAGCTCTAATTATACCAAATTTTTATGCGTTTGAAAGCACGCTTCGTAGACAGCAGAAACCATCAAACAACAACATCGTTAAACAACTTACAAATATATATAAACAGTCCATAAGTTAGCGTTTTAAATTTAAAACTTTTAAATTTAAATTGTCTAAACATTTAAATTTAAAACTTTTAAATTGTTTTAAACTTCTTTTAGAAAAAAGGATGTTTATCATTTCAAAAATTAAAACAAAACATTTAATCTTTTTGTCTTTTCTTAGATTAAAGCACATTTTTTTAAAATAAAAGTTTTAAAATATTTTCATATTTTAAACCGTTTAAAAAAACATGAAAAAAAAAGAAAATACTAAAAAAATGAATGAAAAAGAAAGAAAACAAATAAAAGAAACTAAATAAACAAAAAGACAAAAATAGGCCCCACAAAAAAGTTCTCCGCTTTGAATATGGAGCGGACCAAATAGTGGGACATAGTTGGGTCATTATTTTATTCTTGCTCCGCTTACAATATAGCGCGGAGAACTTTTTGGTTTTTTTTCTTTTCTTTTGGATTTAACAGGAAGCTGACACGTGTGTGTATCTTGGTCCGCTTCAAAAGAGGCGCGGAAAACAGAGCTAATTTCGTAAAGTAGATTAAAAAAGGTCTCTGCTGTACAAATGCCCTTGTGAAGGGTTACTGCGGTAAATAACGCTAAGAATTAAGAATGTAATTCGCATGAGTGAGGGGACCATTTTGATCGCACCTATAGGTGATAATATAGGACGAGTACTATGACAAAGTAGTAGGAGATGCATGTGGGCAGAGTTTGAAATTTAAAAGTGGGTAGGGGAGGTCTCGGTGGTATAGATGGGATCCGATGTTAGTATTTTTCTTTTGTCATTTGTTATATATGTTGCATCATGGGGAAAATAGGATTATGGGTTGTTTTAAAAGGAAATTCATTAATGTATGTATGTGTCAAAATACATAGTAATAATATTTATGAGGTTGATTCGTTGTTTTCGCGTTATGTGTTGGTAATTTCGTCGAATGATCGAGTATCCAGTTGTTGTATTGTGAGAACGATTGACTACGTTATAATCAACGATAAAATATATAAATTTGAAAGAGAATGCACGTGTCATAAAAATACAATTTATGACATTGTAATTTACGTAAATCGCGTGTTATGTAAACAAATCAATTATAACAATAATTATGAAAATAATTATTCACGCAGTATTAAGTCGCACAGATACGTTAATAGCAGATAATTCGCGTAACGCGACACGGATAAATCCTACATAGATTATGCACACGTATTAGAATAAAATTTCAGACACGTTTAAATATTGATCGTAAATTATTACGCAACCAATAGTGACACACTCGCAGTGTTCACAGCAATGCAGACCGAGCACAGTCTAAGCAAAAAACACGTCAGCATACGTTATTTCACAAAATAAGGGAACGCTTCCCAGATAAATAGCAAATTTAGCACACAGTTGACTAAATAAAAAGTCCAGGGGCAAAACTGTAATTTTAGACAGTCTAAAAATTACGGTGTGTTACAGTCCCCCATCATTAAAGAAGCTTTCTCCTGAAAGCTTAGAGTGTGTTATCAACACGAGAATCAACAGATAAGTGTGTGTACTTAACACGGGATCGATGTTGACACTCCCAGGTGAATTCAGGACCATGCCTAGAATTCCACCTCACATTGACAATTGGTACGCGGTATTACTTCATTCGTTTGACCTCGCGGTCTCTAATTTCAGCGTACTCTTCGACAAAATTCAATTTTTCGTCGACTTGGATTTCCTCCAATGGCACAGCAAGTGTTTCATCAGGAAGACACTTCTTCAAATTCGACACGTGAAAGATATGTGCACCTGGCTGAGTGCTTGCGGTAACTCCAACCTATAGGCCACGGTTTCAACTTTTGTTAAGATTTTGAAAAGTATAATGTAACAGAGGCTCACTACCCTCGCTTGCCAAAACGTATCATACCTTCCCAAGGTAATAGTCTCCATATAACTTCACCTTCACCCTTTATTGCTAAGAGAGGCGCGAATGATGCTCTCTTAACAAATAATCACAAAGCGGCGTTCGACAACTAATCGAAACGGACGATATCGTCAAAATTTTGTAAAGATATACGGACGTAAGGTCGATGTTGAACGAACGGTTTGATAAGAAAATAATGTAACGTCGAATGATGAGGTTGAATCTATATGATGCAGTTGCATACGAGTCCACTTGGTTAAACGAATATCCATGTCTTACACAGTTTGAGTATATACACACAAAAATTTTCTTTTCAAAAATAGAAAAAAAAGTGGATTTCTAACAAAATATTTATGGTGACTACTACTAGCATAGTATGGTCCTTCCCAAATTATACATAGGTGATCAGGCTTTGTATAATTGGGGATTAACGAAACGATGCTACTTTTCGCCAAATAGTGTTATGTTTCTCGAAATCAAATGGTTTATACCATAACAATTTATAAGATATTAACCAAAACCATGTATGAAAATAGTTTTGAAAAATGAGAATAAAGTAGTTTATAGTCTTCCAACAAGTAGTTCACAAGGTATTTAGCAAAGTATTTTTGAAATTTTAGTAAAACGTTTGACAAGATAACAACGAGTGGTTTACGAAGTGATGGAAAAATGGTGCATAATATAGTTGCAAATGGTTCATAAGAAGATGTGAAGACATAAAAAAAATTCATACGATGATATGAAATAAGAAATATTGTAAGACAATGGCGTAATGATTCAAAATGTGAAAATGCTTTCAAAATGGACGGAATTAAACGAACCGCAAAAACACAATGATTAATAGGTATTCAAATTTAAAAAATTGATACCAAGACATTGATTGATTAGTTAATTGAAATCCTCCCATGCATTAGCATACTCCATCTCTTCGTTAGGGCTCTTACAAGCTTTTCTTTTTTGTTGTTAGCATTCTTCCAAATAAAAATGGCAAAATAAAACAATATAAGTCGATTTTGAAAGGTTGAATCCCAAAGTGAAACGTTACACGATGAATAGTTAAAGTCGCGTTCGAACCAATGACTTGTTTCTAATGACGGGTCACGAGATGAGACAAGTGTTTTCAAAATTAACGGACGGTGTTAAAACCCAGAGTCAGATAGTAAGATAATAAGTGGGCTCAAAAGACTATGACGAGTTTTCATGATACAATAATTATGTAAAGTCATGTGAGAGAAATCTTAATGACCATCGTAACAATTACAATGTCAAGAGAACATTGTTTCACTTACAATGTCTAACTAATGTTCCAGCGTCTATAAAAAAATGACGCGAGATACACGTAAGGAGTAGTAGGCTCAAGTATAGGGCAATGCAAAAGTACGCATGCACAAAGTAGCCATTTAGAGAAATTAAAAACATGCGTCATATAAGGAATACTCATGCATAGTATGTATGTATATAATATATATATCATATAATACTTAACAAGTAGCACATAAATACATATCGGTTATAGTCTAGGCTTAAGATGCAAACCTAGTTCTCTATAACCAAGGCTCTGATACCAATCTATAACACCCCAAAAATTAGTCAACGAAAGCGGTAAAGCTCGGGGGCTGTTACGTCATAATAACAAAGTCCAAGGTGCAAGAGAATGACTCTAAATGAGACGTTTTAAAATAATTTACCTTGTTGCATTGAATTTAGAAATACAAAGTTCAAATCATAAGCAAGTTTAAGCAAGTGCAACAAAAATCAGAGTTTAAATAGCAACAATGAGGTAAAAATTTTATTAAGTATGAGCAAGTCTTCAAATCCAAGTATGGTATGCATGAGACTCCAAAGCAAGCAACAAGCAAGTAGTTCAACACCTGAGATAAACGCTTAAAAGTGTCAACACAAAGGCTGATGAGTTCATAGGTTTAAGTTAAAAGTATAGCATTCAATATTGGACCGCAAACAAACTGTTTAAAGCATATGAGACCATTATGGGAGATATAATGTCATGCATATGGGAATCAGATGTGATCATTATAGTTATGATAGCACTAAGCTCATGACACCGAGGCTGATGAAAAGCACGTACAACTGATGCACGCGTAATATAGAAGATTGCCCCAAGTAGGTGCCTAACCCAAGTGTAGAAACTAGAAGGGGGGGGGGGGGTTGAATAGTTTCTAGTTAGTTTTCAAAACATTTCGGCTTAATCCACTGTGTGCGGTTCCTTATGTGTACCCGCGGTTCTTTATCAATAAAGAACCGCCAGTCCATTTAGAGAACCACCGACAGTGAACTTAACCTTTTGTTACATGTTAAACTTTGACAATCCTTTGTATCAAATTCTCGATCAAGCTGGACTAGATATGAGATGTGTTTGATTGAAAGATAAATACTACAAGTAAGTAAACACACAAACACATCAAATCAAGAGTACATCAAGCAATAGTACAAACACTAAGCACACACGTACTAAGCATAAGCTTTTCCGCAACTAGGATGTTTAGACTAAGTGATGTACACTTGACCATAATCTAAACACGAAGCACACACGTACTAAGCCTTAGCTTTTCCGCAACTTAGATGTTTAGATTATGAGATGCACACAACACACAACATATAAATACATCTATAATAGTAAAGACATAAATGTAAAGGAAAGTACCGACACGATGATTTATAGTGGTTCGGTCACGAAGCTCCTCTTCGCCCTACTCCACTCCTCGAGTACACCTTACTCGAGAGTTACTTCACTAGTCAACAAACTCCTTAAGGTGGAGAAACCATACACAACGTCGCTTATCCAATTTCCGACTCTAAGCTAAAAGTCGAGTCCTAATCTTAGGTAGGACCAATGTCACACCCCACCATGGCGGAATATGGGGCACGACGTATGGATATCATCACAACAATAGAGTGTCTATAGAGATAACTAAATGATATAAGAAATGTCATAAATGGCGACACAAATGTCATGACAATATCTCAACATGCAGGAGTCTAGGTAAGTAGGTAACAGTCCTACCTCTTACCCAAGACAAACAAGTAACACAAACAAAACAAACATATAGGTGCCAACAGTATCACTTATTTAAATGAACAAATAAAAACTAAGAAGGAACGGGGATCTCCTTCTATATGCAATCCTAAGGCATCCAAGTCTAGCCACTTCTATCCTCAAGCTTAACCATATTTACACCTGAAAGAGACACTAAAACACGTCAACATAAAGTTGGTGAGAGTCATAGGTTTAGACTCCAACGCCAAATCAGTTACAAGCTGTGAATAACAAACACCAATACAATAACATATGGACAATGTGCTACAATTATGTAGTAACAACTAGCATTCAAGATCAATCATTCCAAACTAAAATCCAAGGCTCCTACCTTGCCAAACAACATGGTACCATAGATGATCACACTATGTACCTATCCCAAGGCCACTACCTTGTCAAACCACAAGGCCACTACCTTGTCAAACCACAAGGCCACTACCTTGTCAAACCACAAGGCCACCACCTTGTCAAACCACAATAACTGAGACGGCACGTGTCCTCCGATCCAAATCATACACAATCAAAAATCACATAGCAGTTAATCACATAATGTACACACAAGTCCATCTCAAATCACAAACACATTCACAACATCAATTTAGAAAATAACTCAACACAATGTCTCTTCCATCCCATCTGGAAGTCAAAATCAATATTAAACATGGGACTATGAAACTCACCTGATAGCTCCTTCACGAGTCCTTGCACTAGCAACAAGCTAACAAACTAAAACACACAATCAATACACAAACCAATCACTAAGATGGCTCATTAACCTATGATGGACATCTAGCCTATTCCCACATATTTACCTCATTGATAAGCTCTAATCACCCCATTTCCCTTCCTTAACAAGTCCCTAACTTGGTTAAGTTTAATAACTATCCCGTTCATAATTTTACACAAAATAGTCCCAGTTTTTAGGTCTCAAAACTTTAAGTCAAACGTCTACTTAAACATACCCATGGTTTTTTTAAAAGGAATATGCATACCCTTACATATGTTGGCTAACACCTCCCACTTGCCCTAACCTTAAATCTACTGTTTAGGCCCCGATATACATATATCTACTTTTGTCATTCCAGATTTCCTGATTTTAAACGTACTAAAAGTTTGTTACCATTAAGGGGTCTTACCCTAAACCACAACCTTAGCCCAAGTGCAGATACTTACTACAATATATAAACCATCTCTCACGTTCGTGAGAAGATCCCAATGCAACCCTAAGTACCCCAAACAACCCAAAACTTAAAAAGAAAACAGGCTGAATTCAAAACTGTTTTGACCTCTGACTGTTGTAACCTGTTTTTGACCCACTTCCCTACCTCCAATTTAGTTCTCGTTTCGTGAATTGGAAAGCCACTTCAAATATCTTTCCAGGGGTACTTGGATCGTAAAATAAGAGTTTATAGAACTCCCGATATGATCAAAACAATTGACACAAAATCTGCCCAGTTTTTAAAAACGGGTTTAACAAAATCAACCTCATTAATTAACCCTAATCCCTCTAATTACAAGCCCTAATTTATATGATCATCATATTACAATTATCACATCATTAATTTACTGATTTTATATGAACCCTACCCTAATTCCATCATAAGAATGATTATAAAAACATAAAAACAATTAAATTAAAAAGGGTTATGAAGGTTTTACCTTTGAATTAATAGAAGATGAAGAAAACCTAATTTTTGAAGAACCCTAATTTGCCACCATTGATGAATTTCGGCTAGAAGATATTATGGAGGTTAAAAACCTGATTATTATAGTTATGAGTTGGGTTTGGTTAAGTCCTAAAGGCCCCTAATCCCATTACAAGTCCATTGGGCCTGTTTTGGGCTTTTCCCTTCTTTCTTTCTTCTTTGGTGCGTCTAAACCGACCCAAACACCCCTAAATTCGTTTTTTTTATTATTTAATATAATGTTATTAATATTACTTTAATTTTCCTTAATTTATTTCAGCTCCTAAAGCTTCCAAAACCACAAAACCGTAAAACTAGTCAAATTTACGCATTTTACCGTAAAAGACGTAAAATATACACTTTTAAAAAAAATCTCAAATTTTGAAATAAACTTTATAACTAAGTCCTAAATGACTTAAAACCATCCCTAAAAATATTCATATGACTAATTACCTCATCCGCGACCTCTAAATGCTAAACCGTAAATCGTAAAAATACGATTTTCTATAATACATATACGTATACTTAGACCACCAAATAACACCATCTCACTTCATAGTCACTACCATGTGAACTCATGAACATGAAATCATCACACATCGTTTCATTCACAAGGTACCCCGTACCGGAAACGATATCGAAACCACAATCCATACACACCAATAAGCACATAAACACGTAAAGACACGCAACTAGCACAAAATAAAACTAAGTGACGAACCTCAAAACCAGGGTTGTCACATCACTCCCTCCTAATAGAAATCTCGTCCCGAGATTTACTCCTTAGGATCAAACACACAGACAACAAATCACACGAGGATACTTGTTCTAAAAGAACTCCTCTCATTTCCACGTGAACTTTAGTTCAAGTTTCAAAATACCACATATACAAACCAAAAACAATTAAACTCATTGCCAAACTCTTGACCTCACAGTCAATAAATCTCCTAGATGACTCTTTGATAAAACAAAAACTCTCATTAACACAAGTCCCGAATAACCGTACATGCAAAATGCATTCTCAAATAACCTTTACCAATCTCAATACATGAAATGTATCATGTATACAACTCATTTCCCCCAGGAAATTATATGCTCATAAGCTAATGGTCCGATCTTTCTAAAGATCATAAATGGACCTATAAAACTCTAAATCAACTCTTCCATTTTACCAAAACATACCACCCGTTACTATGGGTGAAACTCCCTACATAACTTTGTCACTAACTCTAGTGGTTTCCTCTTTTTCTACATATGATTATCCAAGCCACGCAACTTACAGGTTGGCGCGTTCTCCGCTTTAGACAACTCAACTCGTGCAATCTACACCCTTCATCCAAATCACCCTAATACGTCATCCATATTGTTCCAGTTCGTCTCTGCTTCACTTTATTCTTCTTATTCCATGTCTCATCAACCATACTTGCCTTTCCCAGATGGTACTTGGCCTTGCAATTTTCTTTCATCACTTAACTCCACCCATCACCTTTGCCAAAAGTTCAATCAAGATGATTGAATATGTGTTGGAGAAGTTCATGATCCGTATAGATCATTCTCCACATCTCGTACACCAAATGCCTCTAGCATTCTAGGCAGATATAACAATCCAGCCCCACTAACTAAGTCCATCTAGTTCTTCCAAATATTCAGTTCCTGCAACGTATAAACGATCGCCTTTCTTTGTCGTCCTCGTACGCGTCCAAATCCTTGCTCCACGTATCGTCATGCTTCGCGAATTCATCCGGTCCTTCCGATAATGCCAAGATCGGCTCATTATCCAATCCACCTCTTCAGCCTCCAAAACGCTTCCTCATCCTTCTTCACTTCGCCCCTTGCTGGTTCCATGATACGCCATCATCTCTAACTACTCATCATGGTAAACTTAATACTAAAAACTCACACTCGAAAATCTCACGTATAACTCCACTCCAAAACCAACACATAATTCGCCTCACTCTCCTTCTCAGATTTGAGTAGTTCAAGATGTCGTCGACGCTCCTGATGACAACTCGTTTATACACGTTCATGCACACTTGGTTCATTGACACCATGAAAACCGCTAGTGCTTTGGTGAAGCCAAATACATAAACGTAAACCCAAAGCGTTCATACAACATCCTTAGCAGTTTCAACTATGTCCTCCTTGCACCCTCTCTTAGCGGCAATACGAATAAATTCCTACCTCGTTCTACTTGCAAAATTTTACATGCATCTTAAAAGACCGGTACTTCCTCTCATCAGACCACTCAACCTCTTTCCACATCCAATCTGCTACTAAGCAACTCAACTTTTATCCGGCATTCCTTGCAATCTCTAACAACTCTTGTTTTTAAATCACTCCATCAACGATTTGCCTTAGAAGGGCACTAACTACAACTCCTCTCACTTCTCCTACTTGCTCCATTTATGGTTCTACCTCACAGTAATAGGCAAACCTACTAAATTTCAGGAAATTTTTGGAAAACTTACATGCCCTACGAACAATCATAAATACCTTTGAGGTATTACTTCCCCTTCCAACACTCTCTATGGCGCGTTACTTGTGCTAATATCCCACAAATCTCTTTTCATCTCCTTGGTACTCCTAAGAGACCTCATGACCACACTAGTTCGTCTACGAACTTCTTTCCTCCCCACTAAGGGTATTCCGACCGTTCTCTCATGGTCACCTACTTAAGCGTGTAGGCGCGGCCAAGTCTTTCATACGACTATCTCAACGCTCCCGAACAATACGAAACCAAAACTACATCCTGAATCCATCAGATACGATCAATGAATCAAACCAACGGATAACTGACGACATTTCACGTGCACCAATTAAAACAAGTCAAAAACCACGAGACTCAAAAGAAAACTCAACCCAGAACATGTATCAATTCAAAATGACCCATGACAACGAAAAATAATCCGAGAAACACCCAATGGCAACCAAAACATATTACGCCCCACAACATATTATTTAAACCATGCAAAAGACCGACCTTTCCAAAAGAATATACTCTTATTTATTATTATTAATTTTTTTTACCTCCCCACATCTATGTGACTCAAACCATCTACAAACAACCTTCTAGGCGATCTCAAAACTCAACTCAAAGATTAGGTATCCCGTGCATCCCAAATCATAAAAATAAAACTACTATTCAAAACTCAACCTTGAACCCGACACTTGTACAACAATTCCGACCAGTCCACTGACCTCCCATGGCTATACATTCTGAATATTTGAAAAGTACGTTCCGAGTACATAATTTTTTTTTTACTTTTGAATCACTCAAAAAGCTCTAAAAACGAACAAGTTATGACCAAAACAGTTTTATATTAATGAAAGATAAAATTGTATGTGAAATCTTCCTAAACTCAATTTAACCTGGTATTAATAATTATAAATGACGTGAATCGGTTAAACCCAATTATATAAACTATGTAAGTAGAAAGAAATTTTACTTCGCTTTGTTTTAAAGAAAGTCTTTTAGAGTTTGAAATAAATAAGTGTTGACTAAAAAGAAATCTTATGTTACATCTTGTTTCAAACACGACCCCAACACCTTACCCTTATTTTACCAAATACGACCAACTATCTAACCCTATACTAGATTTTCAAGTCCCCTTTTTCCATATACCAACCAAAAGAAATGTAAGACTCAACACAAAAGATTTCATTATCTCAAAAGAAATCCTAGGTTATTTCAATAGACTTAAAACCAAGAACACCGTTTTAAAACGTACACGTGAAATACGAAACTCAAAGAATACGCTACAAGACACAGTTCAAAAGATTCAAAACGTCGTTGAAACTCCACCAAACTCCAGCACCATAAAACACGAACAAACACAAGGTACGTTCAAGTTATAATAACTAGTGAACGACCATATACCATAACTTAACACATAGTAGTATATACCTATTGAATCCCCCAAACATACTCGTTATCATACACGTAAGTCAATCAATCTCTTTATACGCTCGTTTTTCCATACGAGTAATTACCATCTCACTGTGCCACAACAAGGCATAAAGCCCACCTCCAAAACCAAACCATATCGTGTGACCCCAAAATCACACAACACAACTATAACCCAAAACATATAACACAAAAAGAACAATATCCATATCGTAGGTAGCCATTACATAAACTCATATATAATACGTATACCCAAATTCTACATCTCATCATATACAAGCATGTACTAACCCTCTTTCATGCAACCATACTTGGGAACCCATTGAAGTTATGGTACTTGTATAACTATGTTGGCCACCATACTTATACAATTACCCTTTCCCCAATGCACTCCCTCCTATGATGACACTTATAAGAATCAATACAACATATAACACATAAATCCATCTACTCATATAAGCTCATAACCACATAACCAATAAGATCCAAAACTCCATCTATAAAAATAACATAATAAAACTCTTGGAATACAGAAATCCATAGTCTAGCTAAAACAGCCTAGACTAAATCCAAAACGAAAACATAATCAGTTATAAGTCATGTCGCCCATAAGAGTGGAAACGGCTTAACTATCCTTCCTACCCATGTACTCCTAGTAACTTGAACCACCACACGATTCTTAGGGAACATGACTTAAACATCATAAGAAAAATACTATACCTTAGGTACATAAAATAACCCAACAAAAGATAGAACTACCATGTACCAAATTATGTACTATAATGTACAATTTAAGCAAAATACGACAATGACTAGTGTGGACGATTATGGTTCAACCCGCACTAGTCACAACCCCAAAAAGAAAATCACATGTGGCTAAGTATGAACTTACTATGGTTCAATTCATACTAGTCAAAACATCACAATAAATAACATTCAAATACATCAATTATAATAAAATGCACACATACTCCTATGACGCCTATATGCAGGGACCCTTAAGCTATAGACTAGGCTACGCGACTAGGCAACCTAATTCTCTATAACCATTGGCTCTGATACCATTCTGTCACACCCCACCATGGCGGAATATGGGGCACGACGTATGGATATCATCACAACAATAGCGTGTCTATAGAGATAACTAAATGATATAAGAAATGTCATAAATGGCGACACAAATGTCATGACAATATCTCAACATGCAGGAGTCTAGGTAAGTAGGTAACAGTCCTACCTCTTACCCAAGACAAACAAGTAACACAAACAAAACAAACATATAGGTGCCAACAGTATCACTTATTTAAATGAACAAATAAAAACTAAGAAGGAACGGGGATCTCCTTCTATATGCAATCCTAAGGCATCCAATTCTAGCCACTTCTATCCTCAAGCTTAACCATATTTACACCTGAAAGAGACACTAAAACACGTCAACATAAAGTTGGTGAGAGTCATAGGTTTAGACTCCAACGCCAAATCAGTTACAAGCTGTGAATAACAAACACCAATACAATAACATATGGACAATGTGCTACAATTATGTAGTAACAACTAGCATTCAAGATCAATCATTCCAAACTAAAATCCAAGGCTCCTACCTTGCCAAACAACATGGTACCATAGATGATCACACTATGTACCTATCCCAAGGCCACTACCTTGTCAAACCACAAGGCCACTACCTTGTCAAACCACAAGGCTACTACCTTGTCAAACCACAAGGCCACCACCTTGTCAAACCACAATAACTGAGACGGCACGTGTCCTCCGATCCAAATCATACACAATCAAAAATCACATAGCAGTTAATCACATAATGTACACACAAGTCCATCTCAAATCACAAACACATTCACAGCATCAATTTAGAAAATAACTCAACACAATGTCTCTTCCATCCCATCTGGAAGTCAAAATCAATATTAAACATGGGACTATAAAACTCACCTGATAGCTCCTTCACGAGTCCTTGCACTAGCAACAAGCTAACAAACCAAAACACGCAATCAATACACAAACCAATCACTAAGATGGCTCATTAACCTATGATGGACATCTAGCCTATTCCCACATATTTACCTCATTGATAAGCTCTAATCACCCCATTTCCCTTCCTTAACAAGTCCCTAACTTGGTTAAGTTTAATAACTATCCCGTTCATAATTTTACACAAAACAGTCCCAGTTTTTAGGTCTCAAAACTTTAAGTCAAACGTCTACTTAAACATACCCATGGTTTTTGTAAAAGGAATATTCATACCCTTACATATGTTGGCTAACACCTCCCACTTGCCCTAACCTTAAATCTACTGCTTAGGCCCCGATATACATATATCTACTTTTGTCATTCCAGATTTCCTGATTTTAAACGTACTAAAAGTTTGTTACCATTAAGGGGTCTTACCCTAAACCACAACCTTAGCCCAAGTGCAGATACTTACTACAATATATAAACCATCTCTCACGTTCGTGAGAAGATCCCAATGCAACCCTAAGTACCCCAAACAACCCAAAACTTAAAAAGAAAACAGGCTGAATTCAAAACTGTTTTGACCTCCGACTGTTGTAACCTGTTTTTGACCCACTTCCCTACCTCCAATTTAGTTCTCGTTTCGTGAATTGGAAAGCCACTTCAAATATCTTTCCAGGGGTACTTGGATCGTAAAATAAGAGTTTATAGAACTCCCGATATGATCAAAACAATTGACACAAAATCTGCCCAGTTTTTAAAAACGGGTTTAACAAAATCAACCTCATTAATTAACCCTAATCCCTCTAATTACAAGCCCTAATTTATATGATCATCATATTACAATTATCACATCATTAATTTACTGATTTTATATGAACCCTACCCTAATTCCATCATAAGAATGATTATAAAAACATAAAAACAATTAAATTAAAAAGGGTTATGAAGGTTTTACCTTTGAATTAATAGAAGATGAAGAAAACCTAATTTTTGAAGAACCCTAATTTGCCACCATTGATGAATTTCGGCTAGAAGATGTTATGGAGGTTAAAAACCTGATTATTATAGTTATGAGTTGGGTTTGGTTAAGTCCTAAAGGCCCCCTAATCCCATTACAAGTCCATTGGGCCTGTTTTGGGCTTTTCCCTTCTTTCTTTCTTCTTTGGTGCGTCTAAACCGACCCAAACACCCCTAAATTCGTTTTTTTTTATTATTTAATATAATGTTATTAATATTACTTTAATTTTCCTTAATTTATTTCAGCTCCTAAAGCTTCCAAAACCACAAAACCGTAAAACTAGTCAAATTTACGCATTTTACCGTAAAAGACGTAAAATATACACTTTTAAAAAAAATCTCAAATTTTGAAATAAACTTTATAACTAAGTCCTAAATGACTTAAAACCATCCCGAAAAATATTCATATGACTAATTACCTCATCCGCGACCTCTAAATGCTAAACCGTAAATCGTAAAAATACGATTTTCTATAATACATATACGTATACTTAGAACCACCAAATAACACCATCTCACTTCATAGTCACTACCATGTGAACTCATGAACATGAAATCATCACACATCGTTTCATTCACAAGGTACCCCGTACCGGAAACGATATCGAAACCACAATCCATACACACCAATAAGCACATAAACACGTAAAGACACGCAACTAGCACAAAATAAAACTAAGTGACGAACCTCAAAACCAGGGTTGTCACAACCAATCTACACAACGTCGCCCACTTAACCATTTAACGACACAAGGCTAGATGTCAAGTTCTAATCGAAAGCTAGAACCAATCTTCACGACTCTTCACTTTGAAGCTAAGTGAGAACTTCACACAACACAACTACTAATCACTGATAAGTGTGAAAACACTCATCAATAATGATCCATAAACCACTCAAAACACAGTCAAATACATTATTTTAACTGTAAAATATCAGAATTACGTTGGTATTTGCGTTTCATGTGTTTTCAGGTAAGATGATGCATTTTTGAGCAAACACGCGTTTTCAAGGATTTATTTGGCAAAAAGACGAAGAAAATAACAAAAGAAGCCAATGATGACCAAAGATACAAGATATGTGAAGATCAAGGGCCAATGTTGATATTCGATGAAGCTCCAAGGATTACTTTTGCTATATTAATGAAGATGAGGGACTTAAGTTGCTACTTTATAAAGATCAAGGGCTGATAATGGCAAAAGACTAAAGTTTTCAAAGTGAAATACTTATTAAACACAATATGCCAAAGTTCGAATATTTCAGGGGTCAAAGCTGCCAAGTTTGGGAACTTCTTATTATGATTAGCCAAATGGACCAATAATATTTAAGCTTTTCCCTTCACATGGATCCAACAATAAACAGCCAATCACATTTCCTTATGAAGATAATGATTCGTGTCTAAAAGATCAAGCCAATTACAAACGAACACGTCACCAACTCCATTATTTGAAGATTGAAGGAGAACGAAGGGGATTCAGGAGATGCTTATAACATGAAATTTGTTCATTTACATCTTACCAACATATCCCACACCTTTAATTACACCAAAATAGTCCACAACAAATTTCCCCAAATCTGCTATGATGTGATGAACCCTAGGTGTCCACGTGTCAAAGATCAATTGGGCAATACACGTCACCTGTGTATCTCCAGCACTTCTCTACTCTTATATATACCCCTCACACTCATTGTTTTCAAGGAGTAGTTAGTTATTAGACAATTAGTTAGTTCTCCCCAATTTTCTCTCTCATTTTTTAGGATGTGTTTACACACACACATACACTCGTGTAGTTAGTTAAATTTTTGTTATCAAGCAGTTGTAGGTTGTTGTAACCGTCAAATTCAGTTCAAATAAAATTCATCTTTCATTCTCAATTCTTTCTCAACCTTCATATAGACTGTTCTATTTGATCCTGGCGTTCTAGAGTTCAAGTAATGGCTATTGAAGTTGTTATGGGAGCTTTTATGTAGACTTAACGTCTCTTCATTAATACAGTTTGGTTTGATGTGATTTTGCATGGGTTACTTAGTGAAGCAGGGGACGATTTCAGATTAGTTTATCATTCGTCGTTTTGAAGCAGATATAGTGCTATCATGAACTCTATGGTTGTTAATGGAAGCATTGGATGGGTCGCGTTGTTCCTGAGTTGGAATAATTAGAGGATTGAACGGTTTTTCAAGAGTTTAGGAGTAGAGATTGTTCAAAGTTACTGTTCATCGTCTTGAATTTCTGCAAGTAGTTTGATATTGATTCTGAATCAGAGTTTTATCAGTTGCTCTGGTGGAGTTCCATGTTGATTAAATGAGGCCTTTATGTTCCTGTTTGAACGTTAATGATGGAAGTTGATTCTTCAAGTTTAAGTATAGTCACAGCCGCGTTTGTAGTTGATGCAGAATGCTCATTAGCGTAGCTGCCGTGTATCGAGCTTAAGCCTCAGTAGGAGTCGATTCCGGTTATAATTTTGTGGATTGTTCAGTTACAGAAAGTTTCTGTAGAAGATAATCAAATTCAGTGAGTTTAGTTCAGCAGTCATCATCTAGTGCATCGAAACAACGAGTTAGCCTTGATTTAGTTTCCTTTCGAAGAATTCAGAAAGTGCAGTTTAGAAGTTTACGTTAGGCTTTGCTGATAAAGGAGCAGTTTATAGTTTGTCTGGAACGATCTTTTCACGATTTGGTTCATAGCCTACTGGAAAGTTTAGTTGGTAATAGCTAAGCCGGCTCAGCGCCGCGCTTCTTCGACAACGGACTTACGTCGGATGAGCAGGTCAAGCTCTTACATTTACTTTACTGTATATTTTTAGCTTATAAATGTTAATGGCTACAACTTGCTTGATTTGCTTGCTTTTTACATGATGGAATTCTGTTTTCGTTATGCGTATCAGCTGATATTGTTCCATTTATCTTATCAGATCATGCTATTAGTCTTTAGTAGTCTCATTTAGGAAGCTTTAGAGTTACTGTTTTAATTGTCTAAGGCAGTTTAGAATCAAAAGAAAGTAAGCATAGTTCTTTCAAGTTTAAGAAAGATTAGCTAGTGGAATTGATTAGGAAGTAGGAGCAAAAAGTTAAACTGTTTAGATATACGAATAGAATTGTTATCAGTTAGTTAAGTCCTTATTTCAGAACTTAAGTCAACGAATGGTGTAGGGATTATAGGCTGTTTAGTTTAGTCCTTAGGGGTGTTTCATTTTTAGCAAGTGAATATTGATATTTTGCATTGTGTAATCAATTGGGTTAGTGGATTGATTACACATTAATGGCATTTATATGTTATTGGGCTAGGCTTTTGAATTGCTGTGTCTATGTTGACGTTTGCTAAATGAATTGAGTTTGTAGTATTTGAATTGTTTAGCCATTTACAATTTTACATAGTATAATAATAGTTGAATATTGAATTAGTGTAACTTCTCAATTTCCATTTTTTGGGCTAGTTAACTGTTGGGCTTGATTGTTTTTGTGTTTTTCAATTTGCTCATTAAAACGTTTTTTTTACAATTGTAGTATAAATTTGTATATTTTCAGTTTAAAATTCGTGCATTAAATGTGTAATTGCTAAATGTTTTTAGGTTAGTACGTATACGTAGTATATAGAATATTTTTACCTTCTTACTTGCTTCTTGCCAATTAGACATAGAATTCCAAACAAGTTTTTACCACCGAAAACAATCAAGTTGAGCTTAAAATCGTGCAATCAATTCGTTAAGATACCGAGAAAAAACGAACTAAAAAGACAAATATTAAATGGCGCCGCTGCCGGTTCTTTTCGTGAAGATTAACGACAACACCTACTCCACCTACACTAAAACCTACTCTTCCATATCCTTCAAGGTTGAAAAAGGACAAGTTAAAGAACAAGGATGACATCCAAGTCTCCAATTTCTTAAGGATGTTCAAGCAACTCAACATCAATATATCCTTTGCCGAAGCTCTTGCTTATATGCCAAAGTTTGCTAAGATGTTCAAGGATTTGCTCTCAAACAAAGAAAAATTGGTTGATTTGCCCAACACATCCCTTAATGAAAATTGTTCCGCGGTGTTACTTAAAACCTTACCAACAAAACTTGGAGATCCTGGGCGCTTCTTGATACCTTGTAATTTTCCTGGGGTGGAAAATTGCATGGCACTAGCGGATCTTGGGGCAAGTATCAATCTCATGCCATTATCGCTTTGGAAAAGACTTTCACTTCCCGAGCTCACACCTACTAGGATGACACTTGAGTTAGCTAACCGTACCATAGCTTATCCGGTAGGCATAGCGGAGGATGTGTTTGTAGGGGTTGATAAGTTTACCTTTCCCGCAGATTTTGTAGTGGTTGATTATGATATGGACCCGAGAGTTCCTCTTATTGTTGGTAGACCCTTTTTGAGGACGGGTCGTACTCTTATTGATGTGGCGGAGGGGGAACTTATTATGAGGGTAGAAGATCAAAAGATTGTGTTTAACATGGGAAAATTGTCTAAGAAATCCGATGAGCCTGAGACGGTTAAGCATGTTGATATTCTTGATAAAGAGGTGAATCACGTTGATATTCTTAATGAAGTGTGTAATGAATACTTTCATGAAGCTTGTAAGAGTGGTGAATATAATCTTCCTTATGTTGAGATAATAGCCTCCATTACTTCCTCATTGGATATTCATGAACCCCAACAATTTCATTTTGGAGATTTGAATCATATTTTCAACACAAATGAGGAAGCAAATGAGGATTCTAGTTATGATGAACCACCTCTTTTTGATACACCAATTTATGATGAGTATAGTGATGATGAGTTCTCCATTTTTGAGCCTTTATTCTTTGATGATCACACTACCTTGAGTTTTGAGGAGATACCTTTTGAAACACCAATCCTTGACCTACCAATCTATGATGACTATCATGATGAGGAGGGTTCTATCATTGATGAGAGTGATAAGGTTTTTGAGATTGAAAGATTGCTTAGTGAGGATGAATTGATAGATAAACAAATTGAAGATTATCTTAAGAGGGATGATATTGTGATTGATACATCTTCTTCAAATTGGGATGAGGATATTTGTGAAATTGAAAGAATGCTTAGTGAAGATGAGTTGATTAATGAGGAGATTGAAGCTTATCTTAAGAGGGATGATATTGTGGTTGATACATTTTCTTCTAATTGGGATGAGGATATTCGTGAAATTGAAAGAAGGCTTAGTGAAGATGAGTTGATTAATGAGGAGATTGAAGCTTATCTTAAGAGGGATGATATTGTGGTTGATACATTTTCTTCTAATTGGGATGAGGATATTCGTGAAATAGAAAGATTGCTTTATGGAGATTCCATTCCCACTCAACCTTCTCATGAACCTTCACTTATTACTCCTTCTTACACAACTTGTGAAACACCTCAAAACCAAAATGCTTCATTTATTTCACCACCTTTCTTACAAACCAATTCACACAATCTCTTTGAGCCTTCACTTGATGAACCAATATTTGAGAAGTTTCAAGATGATAGTGACTTGTATCATTTGGATGTTGAATTGGAGAGATTCTTTATGTCACCATATGAGGATGTTTTTGATGAGGAGTTTTCTAAGAACAAGAAAGAAATGGTGGTTTCCTCTACAAGTGTGATGACCTTTACTACTCCACACCCTTTCTCTCATGATGTGAAGTATCAAGGAGAATCTTCAAAGGCTCCCACCACCTGTTATTTTCCCATGAAGCAAAAGATTTTTGATCCTGGTATAGAGAATGTTGAGCCAACTCAGTATCCGCTTGATGCATTAAAAAGGAAACTTGTGGGAAACTTTAAAGTATCACCTTATCATCTTATGGGACACTTAAGGGAAAGAATCATAAACAAAGAAACCTCACCCACCTCACCAATGATTAAGAAGTCCACTTTTGGGATGTGTTATTCTTGGGAGGGCAATTATGTATTTGATCCTGGTGGATACTTATGGGGTTTTGTGTACTTGAGAACTTGTTTTACCTTATCATGGAGAGTTTTTCCTAAGAGGGTAAATCTTTTACTCTCCATGATGGTTTCCCCAAGGACAACCTAATTCGGGGCCGAGTCGAGCTAGCGACTTAGGGTTAAAAAAAAACTCAAGCATTGAATAACTAGGTTAGAAAACGTAGAGTAGATTTTCAATAGGTTAGGTTTAATTAAAAGGATGTTATAGTAGAGTTGAAGTGGAGGGGTGCCTTTCTTCGTATTTTGGTGATTGTTTCAAGGGTTGCTCTCTCTCATTTCATGCTTGGAGCTTATGGAGGAGGCCCGTGTATCTGGTTCACTTCGATGAGTTTTTGCTATCATGATTTTAAACAATTGTGCTTAAAATGAATTCCCTTTAGTTGTCTCTTCCTTAACTTGGGTTAAGCAAAGTTATCAATGTCATAAGTGTAGGGGAGTTCACTCCAATACTCTTAAACATTGAGGACAATGTTTATTTTAAGTGTAGGGGAGACTTCTATCGAAGTGACCTTACCTAGACCATTGCCTTAACTTCATGATTACTTGGAAAATTAATTTTTCAAACATTTTTCAAATTTTTGATCTACTTTGGCCACCAAAAATATGCATTCATAATTTTTGCATTAATCATTTTGCATAACACATTTGCATTGTATATATCTTTTCTTTTATTTTTCATCAAAAATATATAAAAGGAAAAAATAAAATAAAACATGGTTTTAACAAGTTTAGACTTCTTTGACATATTAGGCCTGCCATGGATATTTTGACTCAACCCGAGTTTGCTTATTTTAGCATTCTCTAGCTAGTATCCTTAACCATGTAGTCCTTCATTGGTCTATTAGGCTAAGCATCCACCAATTTCATTCTTTGAGATTTTAAATTTGTGGAGAATGGGAAATGATAGAGTTGAAGCAAGTGTAAAAGGGCTAGATAAACTTCATGATAATTACTTGTGGCTAAACCCTTCTCTTCTTTACCTCTATTTTCTTCGCATGAATATAATTGTTAATAAATAATCAAGAACGGTTTTAATTGGTTTGTAATCTCTTATGCATTTTTGTCTAATCATTCATGGTTGGTATGAGTACGTCTTAAGATTCTAAGTTAGAACGTTTTATGTGTACTAGACCTATGTCATGCTCAATATTTAGCGGGTGTTTTTCCTTTTATTCTTTTAAACTTTCTTTGTGAGGAATAAAGAAAAATAAGAGCGGCTTATAAAAAAATATGAGTGGCTAAAAAAAAAGAAAAAAAAATAATACAAGACTCCCAAGAGGGGCAGTGTGGTGTTAATTATAGTGACTATTGAGTTCCAATATTACCTTGACGGGTTGCGGGGATTCAATAGATTGCTCCAATCCAATATTGCCTTGACGGGTTGCGGGGTTGAAGATCCAAAGTCTCAAAAAGATGGCGGATGTAAATTATTGCGTGAGTTTTATTTTTCTTTCCTTAGCGAGTGTGTAGCTACTTATGAAAGCATGACATGAGGATTTTACACATAAGTCGAATGACTTATTACTCTTGAAACGGACTCGTATTAATTGTGAGCGGTTTTTCAAGTAATGGATGAGAGGATTACTTAGGATTAAAACCGTGCTTCCTTATTTTTGGATTTTACACTTCTTATACTTCACACTTTAATAAATGACAAATTTGCCCACAAGCAATTTGCTCAAATAATAACCGGTTCCACATTTAATTGTCATGAATAAGTTGATGCACTTTTTACTTGTGAATACAATGATCCCATTTTTAAGCTTGGTATGGGGAAAGTGAAACTTGAGGGTGATAAGTGTCCATCGTACCAAAGCCCTAATCTAAGTCATTGATTTCTTTATGAGTTATTTCCATCAAACCCATTTCAATAAGAATCCAAAAAGATATAAATAGAAATGTTTTCTTTGCATTGCATTGTAAATATTCAAAATCATTCATCATGTAGTATAGTTTAGTTTATGAAATCATAAAATGGCCAAGGTGGGTTAATTATGAGAAAAGTGTAACTTTAGAGCTTTGAAATGCTGCATTGCATGAGGTCATGGCAATGGTCAAGTGGAGGGGAGTTGATAAGTGTGAAAACACTCATCAATAATGATCCATAAACCACTCAAAACACAGTCAAATACATTATTTTAACTGTAAAATATCAGAATTACGTTGGTATTTGCGTTTCATGTATTTTCAGGTAAGATGATGCATTTTTGAGCAAACACGCGTTTTCAAGGATTTATTTGGCAAAAAGACGAAGAAAATAACAAAAGAAGCCAATGATGACCAAAGATACAAGATATGTGAAGATCAAGGGCCAATGTTGATATTCGATGAAGCTCCAAGGATTACTTTTGCTATATTAATGAAGATGAGGGACTTAAGTTGCTGCTTTATAAAGATCAAGGGCTGATAATGGCAAAAGACTAAAGTTTTCAAAGTGAAATACTTATTAAACACAATATGCCAAAGTTCGAATATTTCAGGGGTCAAAGCTGCCAAGTTTGGGAACTTCTTATTATGATTAGCCAAATGGACCAATAATATTCAAGCTTTTCCCTTCACATGGATCCAACAATAAACAGCCAATCACATTTCCTTATGAAGATAATGATCCGTGTCTAAAAGATCAAGCCATTTACAAACGAACACGTCACCAACTCCATTATTTGAAGATTGAAGGAGAACGAAGGGGATTCAGGAGATGCTTATAACATGAAATTTGTTCATTTACATCTTACCAACATATCCCACACCTTTAATTACACCAAAATAGTCCACAACAAATTTCCCCAAATCTGCTATGATGTGATGAACCCTAGGTGTCCACGTGTCAAAGATCAATTGGGCAATACACGTCACCTGTGTATCTCCAGCACTTCTCTACTCTTATATATACCCCTCACACTCATTGTTTTCAAGGAGTAGTTAGTTATTAGACAATTAGTTAGTTCTCCCCAATTTTCTCTCTCATTTTTTAGGGTGTGTTTACACACACACATACACTCGTGTAGTTAGTTAAATTTCTGTTATCAAGCAGTTGTAGGTTGTTGTAACCGTCAAATTCAGTTCAAATAAAATTCATCTTTCATTCTCAATTCTTTCTCAACCTTCATATAGACTGTTCTATTTGATCCTGGCGTTCTAGAGTTCAAGTAATGGCTATTGAAGTTGTTATGGGAGCTTTTATGTAGACTTAACGTCTTAATACAGTTTGGTTTGATGTGATTTTGCATGGGTTACTTAGTGAAGCAGGGGACGATTTCAGATTAGTTTATCATTCGTCGTTTTGAAGCAGATATAGTGCTATCATGAACTCTATGGTTGTTAATGGAAGCATTGGATGGGTCGCGTTGTTCCTGAGTTGGAATAATTAGAGGATTGAACGGTTTTTCAAGAGTTTAGGAGTAGAGATTGTTCAAAGTTACTGTTCATTGTCTTGAATTTCTGCAAGTAGTTTGATATTGATTCTGAATCAGAGTTTTATCAGTTGCTCTGGTGGAGTTCCATGTTGATTAAATGAGGCCTTTATGTTCCTGTTTGAACGTTAATGATGGAAGTTGATTCTTCAAGTTTAAGTATAGTCACAGCCGCGTTTGTAGTTGATGCAGAATGCTCATTAGCGTAGCTGCCGTGTATCGAGCTTAAGCCTCAGTAGGAGTCGATTCCGGTTATAATTTTGTGGATTGTTCAGTTACAGAAAGTTTCTGTAGAAGATAATCAAATTCAGTGAGTTTAGTTCAGCAGTCATCATCTAGTGCATCGAAACAACGAGTTAGCCTTGATTTAGTTTCCTTTCGAAGAATTCAGAAAGTGCAGTTTAGAAGTTTACGTTAGGCTTTGCTGATAAAGGAGCAGTTTATAGTTTGTCTGGAACGATCTTTTCACGATTTGGTTCATAGCCTACTGGAAAGTTTAGTTGGTAATAGCTAAGCCGGCTCAGCGCCGCGCTTCTTCGACAACGGACTTACGTCGGATGAGCAGGTCAAGCTCTTACATTTACTTTACTGTATATTTTTAGCTTATAAATGTTAATGGCTACAACTTGCTTGATTTGCTTGCTTTGTACATGATGGAATTCTGTTTTCGTTATGCGTATCAGCTGATATTGTTCCATTTATCTTATCAGATCATGCTATTAGTCTTTATTAGTCTCATTTAGGAAGCTTTAGAGTTACTGTTTTAATTATCTAAGGCAGTTTAGAATCAAAAGAAAGTAAGCATAGTTCTTTCAAGTTTAAGAAAGATTAGCTAGTGGAATTGATTAGGAAGTAGGAGCAAAAAGGTAAACTGTTTAGATATACGAATAGAATTGTTATCAGTTAGTTAAGTCCTTATTTCAGAACTTAAGTCAACGAATGGTGTAGGGATTATAGGCTGTTTAGTTTAGTCCTTAGGGGTGTTTCATTTTTAGCAAGTGAATATTGATATTTTGCATTGTGTAATCAATTGGGTTAGTGGATTGATTACACATTAATGGTATTTACATGTTATTGGGCTAGGCTTTTGAATTGCTGTGTCTATGTTGACGTTTGCTAAATGAATTGAGTTTGTAGTATTTGAATTGTTTAGCCATTTACAATTTTACATAGTATAATAATAGTTGAATATTGAATTAGTGTAACTTCTCAATTTCCATTTTTTGGGCTAGTTAACTGTTGGGCTTGATTGTTTTTGTGTTTTTCAATTTGCTCATTAAAACGTTTTTTTTTACAATTGTAGTATAAATTTGTATATTTTCAGTTTAAAATTCGTGCATTAAATGTGTAATTGCTAAATGTTTTTAGGTTAGTACGTATACGTAGTATATAGAATATTTTTACCTTCTTACTTGCTTCTTGCCAATTAGACATAGAATTCCAAACAAGTTTTTACCACCGAAAACAATCAAGTTGAGCTTAAGATCGTGCAATCAATTCGTTAAGATACCAAGAAAAAACGAACTAAAAAGACAAATATTAATCACTTTAAAGCTAAGTGAGAACTCACAAGACACAACCACATCACTTTAGAGTTTAATGAGAACTACCTAGACACAACCACATCACTTTAGAGTTTAGTGAGAACTACCAAGACACAACCTAATCTACCCACTAGTTATGTTTTATGGCCCAACATAACAAACCTTGTGTTTTATGGCCTAAACACATAAACCATATAGATCTAAGCACAACACTTAGATCTATAACTCTAACACTATATCCAAGTACTAACAAGACTTGGATCTACACAACTAACACCTAATCCAAGGATACCCATCACTTGGATATTCTACCCTTACAAACACATCCAAGTGTACCTACAACTTGGATCTTCTACATATACATAGTAGGAAGACAATAATCATGACTTGATCTAGAGAGATCTTCATCATGTTATGACTCTAGACACTAACACTTCACAAGGGTGAAAGTGTTCTTCTCATTGCTCTTGATGAGGCGAATGAGGAATGGGATATTGGAAGGTTTTTGTATGTTTTTGTGCAAGTAAAATGGAAGAGAATAGTCTTCTATTTATAGCCAACTCTTGCCTTGGAGAGCACCTTTTTACCCAATGGATAAAAGAGTGGACTTCCCATTAGATAAAAGAGTGGACTACCCATTGGATAAAAGGATGCACCTTATATTCTTAGAGCCCAAATTCAAAATTTGAATTTTGAATTTATTAGTTTCCCTCCATCTTCTAGAAGCTTCCAGAAATCTTGAGTAAGCCTAAACCGGCTTGACTGCCCGCGGTTCTATATCTTCCCGCGGTTTGATATCACTAAGGAACCGCGTGTTCTATAAGAGAACCGCGCGTCCTTCTTGTCTTTCATGACGAATGTAATCTTCAAGGTGTCGAGAGAAGTATACATAAGTATGCCTGAGTGATTACGAGTACCTTAAACATTTTACATTATGTATTGCGAGTTATACGTTTGTCATCACCAAAACATGAAGGGATCATCTTGATTAAACATCGTAATGTTTGCACTAACAATCTCCCCCTTTTTGATGATGACAAACAAGTAAACCGTAACGCATAGTAAAATGTGAAACGTACTCGTTTACACTTCCTTCTCCCCCTTTTGTCGAATCAAAAAGGTAGTCTTCATTTGAGGAAGAGTAGAATCCATATCATTTGAGGAAGATCACGCATCCAAAGGTAGTCGTCGTTTGTAGAAGAGAAGAATCAACTTTGAGATAGCTTGCATCCAAAAGATATTCGGTTGAGAGGCGAGAATCCGAACCGTAATCCCATCATCCAAAGATATTGAGCTTGCATCCTCCTAGTGAAGTCTTCAATCACCATAGGTTAACCACCTCCATGTCTTCGAGATCCCATAATACATTACTTGCAAGATGTTCAATGAATGCAATTTAAGTGAGTCAACGATTGCAAATGTAATGACTTGAACTCTTGCAAATGCTCCCCCTTGATATGAGCTCCCCCTTGCTTGAGACACCAACAAAGCAAGAATAGTGACGAGCTAAAAAAATGGGTTAGAAGTGTCCTACAAAACAAGGTTAGTAGACAAGAGCATATATAAAAAGAGGATGATAAACAAGTCGTTTGCACAAACAATGACAAGCATTGAAGAAAGAAGTGTGCACGCGATGCTATCAACCAAAAAAATAAATAAAGGAGAGGATCATGACAAGATCAATTCACAATTGTTAGAATAGAGATAGAAAAGAAACATCCATACCAATTGTAATGATAATATGTCAAAGGGTAAAAAGCTTAGAATTTTTGGAATCACCCAAGAAAATTCAAGATTTAACCATCTACTCTCAAAAAAAACAAGGAGAGGATTTTGAGGAAATCAATTCAAAATTGTTGGAATAGAGGTAGAAAACAACCATCCAAGAATTTGAAGATATCATCTCAAGGTGTTAAAAAATTAGAATTGATGGAATCACCCATACCAATTGTAAATTTTAACCGCAATCAACTCTCAAAAAGAGGAACAAAAATATCTCAACCTAGAGACATTTTTGACCAAAAAAATAAAGGAAAACCAAAAGCGGATAAATCGACGCTTTAAGAAAAATTTGGGATATAGGACATTATAGGCAAAAATGCGTATGAATGTCGACACCAAATGGTGTTTAGCATACTATAAACTACATGCTCAAAGTTTGGTAGCTCTTCTCAATCATTATGGATGTTCAAAGAACAATTACATGATGAGGAAAGGGTAAGGCTCGACTCAACTTAGTTTAGAAAGACTAGAAGAAAGAGACTCGACTTAGAAGAGCATGATTAAAATGAATTGAGAGAGACACAAGAAATAAGTTAAGGATAACTTCACAAATTGATTCATGAATACTATACCTTAGAAGGTGATAGTGAAATCTCGAAAGAAAATGAGAGAGGAAACTCAAAGGAAGCTCAAGAAGACATGAAGAGTTAGTACAAAATCTAACACATAATCAAGTAAGCACATAGGATAATTCATGCAATGCCTTATGAAGTCTACAATAAACCAATGTAAAGAAGGTGCGCAGTTAACACATGTGGCATGCAAGAAACAAGATTACTTAAAAAGAGAAGACTAAGCAAAACATGTTAGCAAATAGCATTTAAGGACATCCATGAGTTAGACACATCTAAGAGATATTATATCGGAATTGCTTGACAAAGACAAAACCTTTATAATAAGTATGCATTCATTAACTAATCAATTAAGCATGTAACAAACGGATAAGCAAGAAGATATATAAGCAAGTAGCATACAAGCAAGTCATATATCTAGATATCACAAATCAAGCTACATGTAATGTAAATCTCCAAGAAGATTCCTAATTCTTATTAGTTTAAGAAAAGGACTCAAAATAAGAGAAAAGAAAAAACATAATAACAACATGATCCAAGACTCAAAGAAAAATCATGTTGAAAAACATGAAAGGAAATACAAGAGAATAAAGATCATACAAAGATGTATATAAAAAAAACAAGCCTAAAACTTAAGCATAATTTTAATCTTAGTTACACTAGAATCCTAAGATTTGCTTAAATTAGATGTCTTAGCAATAAGCAATCCACATGCTTAAATGAAAGACAAGGGTGGTGGCGGAATTTGGTGGGGTGAAAGGTGAAGTCACCAAGGGTTCAACAAAGTCATTCACAATGGAAATGCTTTGGATGGGTAGTCACATCCAAGAGAGTACTAGGAGTGAAGGGTGAGGTTAGCTCATTCATTCTAGATTGGAATGAAGAGGAGGTAGAACCATGTAAATGGTTGGTACCATAGGTTGAGTTAGTCTTGCATGGTGCAAGAGGTGGTGAGGGTGATGAAGAGATGAGAATGGGAACAATCTCATTCTTAGGTGTGGCAAAAAGTGAAGAGTTAAGTTTGGGTAACTTAATCTTAATTTTGAGGCGCCTCTTTGAAGAGGAGGTTTTGGATGAATTGGAGGTTCTTGTAGAAACCATGGTAGTAATGGGTGGTTTAAGGGGTAAGGATGAATGGTTTGAGGTGTAAAGACCATGGCTAACAAGGTGGGTTTAAAAGGGTGAGGGGATGATCCAAACTAGTAATGGGTTAAAAAGGGAAAGCCCAAGATATTTTGGGAGTGATCAAAGGTTTGAAACAAAGATTCCAAAGGGTGTTGGAACAATTGGGAAGTTTCAGAAAACCCGAATTTGAGAGCTTCTGCCCGCGGTTCTTTATCTCCACCGGCGGTTCCATATTGATATGGAGCTGCGGTCTATTTAAAGAACCGCCTACAGAGGCTAGGTTTAGGTGGTGAAGGAGGATTTTCTAATTCAGCAAATCCTAATGTTCTAGTCTAACTTATCATAAAGTCATGCTTAAGAGCAATAAAAACTAGAACACACACAAAGGAAAGACACATAGGTTCAATTAGCACGTAAGAGGAAAGCTAAGAAAAACCTAATGGCTACAAAAGAAAAAGACTCCTAATGACATACAAAGTTCATCAAAGTAAACTATCATTAGTCATATATAGGAAGAGCCATTTAGCCAATTTAGAGAATGAGTATGAGACTATCACTAGAGGTGCTCAATTAAGGCTAAACACGACCATTTTTATGAGTTATACACCAACTCAACTTCCAACATGGAAGTAATTCAACCGTTAGGTCAAATTAAGATCCTAGTGCATAAATTCTCTAGTAGTCATTCTCAAGTTAGACAAAATGTAATTCCAACATTTGCCTAATAAAGTTTAGCAAGGATGAAACTTGCATGACGACACAATGCATGATCTAATGAGGGTTAAGAATGCACCATTGCATATCTTGTCAAACAAGTCTAGTTAAGGTTATTTACCTTAATAGAATTTGAGGCCAATAATTCTGAAGTGTATAAACAAAGTTTACACAAACCAAAGGAACACTCTTGATTGGTCTTTCGGAAATGACACATTTATAAATTACATAGCAATGTAAATTACTTGAGTATTTCGGATGAAACGTCCAAGTTATCAAACCGACTCAATTGTGCATTATAAGAAATTATTGAACAAAATATGTCTAACAATTTGAACAAGGAGATTCAATATAACACCATCAACACAAGTGTGAGTTATGATCCGATGTATATTATTAATAAACCACATTCATGTCTACACTAAAAAACATGTCAATTAGATACGATAATGATACCAATCATAGTTTGAATAATGCATTGATATTTAATCGAGATCTTTCTTGATTCCCACAAACACTCTTTTAAGAGAAAATAGCTAAGATTTTCAAAGGGTGTTTCATGTTTTATAGTGAGACATTTATCTACTTGAACTAATAACACAATGATCGAGTAAGACGACCTAAATCAATAGATTTGACAAGCTCCCAAAGCTTTCAAACCTAAAAGTGTTAAAGAACATGTCGAGGTGTACAGGATGTTTATGTAACATTTGTAAACCAAGAGATGTTAATCCTATATGCAATGCACACATACTGTTGCAACTAAAATGCAAGAAATCTAGCATACATCCTAATAAGGAAAAACAAAGATACTAACAGATATCAAGCAAGGCACAAGAGACTAGACATATAAGCAATACTACTACAAATAGCAATGAACACTTAATAATGTCTACATATAATAATAACACACAAGGAAACACACACAAACAAAGCTTAACACATAAAAGCATTCGTGCATGTTTTGAGTGTTAGATACAACAAAGTATTCATAGCTTGATTTTATTTGAAAATAGTCTTTGACCCATTTAAAATTTAATCAAGTTTAACACTTTGTAAATATATCAATTTCCAAAGATATATCACCAAGAGATGTCCAACTTAATAGAAAGAGTAAAACACAAGTTTTACGACAAACCGACGCTCAATACTTTGGACAAAGTATGGAACTTAGAAACCATCCAAATTTTAAAGTTCGAATAAAGGTTTGGAAGCATTTTTAATTGAAAGAAAATTCAATTACGTTCGAAATGACGGGTGGCACGACTTCTACGGACTTACGGTTGATTTTATATGATTTTTCAAAGTTTGCAAAAATCTGAGTCAGACTGACTGCGGTTACTTATTGATAAGGATCCGCGGGGAACAATAAAGAACCGCAGTCAGAGGACCAAAAATGAGTTTTTGGCCAAAATCATTTGGTAACTTTTTTGAAGGACTTAGGACTCTAAAAAATCATTTTAGACACATAGAACTCGTATTTTAGAGTTAATTATGACACAAAAGATTTTTATACTTCCAAACATGAAAAGATTTAATTCAAGCTATTATACAAAGTTTATTTAACACCAAAACTTGTACGAATGAAACAACGAAACACATGTCATAAGTAATCACTCTTCATGAACAATTTGATACAAAGATCGTCTCTTTTTTTTAAAAACCGTTTTCATTTTTAAAAACCATTTGTTTTGAAAAAGAGAGCAAAGATCGATCCAAGCTTTAAAGTACAATATACTTCAAAGATCTTGTGTAACCTCGCTCTGATACCAATTGTAGAAACTAGAAGGGGGGGGGGTTGAATAGTTTCTAGTTAGTTTTCAAAACATTTTGGCTTAATCCACTGTGTGCGGTTCCTTATGTGTACCCGCGGTTCTTTATCAATAAAGAACCGCCGGTCCATTTTGAGAACCACCGACAGTGAACTTAACCTATTGTTACATGTTAAACTTTGACAATCCTTTGTATCAAATTCTCGATCAAGCTTGACTAGATATGAGATGTGTTTGATTGAAAGATAAATACTACAAGTAAGTAAACACACAAACACATCAAATCAAGAGTACATCAAGCAATAGTCCAAACACTAAGCACACACGTACTAAGCATAAGCTTTTCCGCAACTAGGATGTTTAGACTAAGTGATGTACACTTGACCATAATCTAAACACGAAGCACACACGTACTAAGCCTTAGCTTTTCCGCAACTTAGATGTTTAGATTGTGAGATGCACACAACACACAACATATAAATACATCTATAATAGTAAAGACATAAATGTAAAGGAAAGTACCGACACGATGATTTATAGTGGTTCGGCCACGAAGCTCCTCTTCGCCCTACTCCACTCCTCGAGTACACCTTACTCGAGAGTTACTTCACTAGTCAACAAACTCCTTAAGGTGGAGAAACCATACACAACGTCGCTTATCCAATTTCCGACTCTAAGCTAAAAGTCGAGTCCTAATCTTAGGTAGGACCAATCTACACAACGTCGCCCACTTCACCATTTAACGACACAAGGCTAGATGTCAAGTTCTAATCGAAAGCTAGAACCAATCTTCATGACTCTTCACTTTGAAGCTAAGTGAGAACTTCACACAACACAACTACTAATCACTTTAAAGCTAAGTGAGAACTCACAAGACACAACCACATCACTTTAGAGTTTAGTGAGAACTACCTAGACACAACCACATCACTTTAGAGTTTAGTGAGAACTACCAAGACACAACCTAATCTACCCACTAGTTATGTTTTATGGCCCAACATAACAAACCTTGTGTTTTATGGCCTAAACACATAAACCATATAGATCTAAGCACACAACACTTAGATCTATAACTCTAACACTATATCCAAGTACTAACAAGACTTGGATCTACACAACTAACACCTAATCCAAGGATACCCATCACTTGGATATTCTACCCTTACAAACACATCCAAGTGTACCTACAACTTGGATCTTCTACATATACATAGTAGGAAGACAATAATCATGACTTGATCTAGAGAGATCTTCATCATGCTATGACTCTAGACACTAACACTTCACAAGGGTGAAAGTGTTCTTCTCATTGCTCTTGATGAGGCGAATGAGGAATGGGATATTGGAAGGTTTTTGTATGTTTTTGTGCAAGTAAAATGGAAGAGAATAGTATTCTATTTATATCTAACTCTTGCCTTGGAGAGCACCTTTTTACCCAATGGATAAAAGAGTGGACTTCCCATTGGATAAAAGAGTGGACTACCCATTGGATAAAAGGATGCACCTTATATTCTTGGAGCCCAAATTCAAAATTTGAATTTTGAATTTATTAGTTTCCCTCCATCTTCTAGAAGCTTCCAGAAATCTTGAGTAAGCCTAAACCGGCTTGACTGCCCGCGGTTCTATATCTTCCCGCGGTTCGATATCACTAAGGAACCGCGTGTTCTATAAGAGAACCGCGCGTCCTTCTTGTCTTTCATGACGAATGTAATCTTCAAGGTGTCGAGAGAAGTATACATAAGTATGCTTGAGTGATTACGAGTACCTTAAACATTTTACATTATGTATTGCGAGTTATACGTTTGTCATCACCAAAACATGAAGGGATCATCTTGATTAAACATCGTAATGTTTGCACTAACACCAAGGACACCTAGAAACAACCATATGATATACGTACGTTTGACATGGCAATGTATTTGAACACCCGGGCGGGGGTTGTCAAACCCCAATAGATCTATCCATAACATAAGTGCCTACTCAACTAGAGTAACTAACGGTTCATGATAACAGGGGACTAGTGGGCTATCGCTACTTAGGCATATCAAACATAACTTTTAGCAAGGCAACAATATAAACAAATTTTGCGTCCATCACACAGGCAATAATAACTAGATTTTCACTAAGTTATGAAAGTTCGTTGTTCCGATCTCTTCGAATTGATTACCGTTAATTAGTGCGACTCACTTGTCTTTTGGTGAACAAAGAGGATGGTTTGGTTTGATTATCTAATTCTAAACTTAAAAGCAAATGATTGTCGTTGAGTAAAGTAGAAGCTTTTACAAAATTAAACTAAAAGTTATTTAGAAAAGCACTTAAAATATAAAACTTTGCCAATGATTTAAAACTTAAAAGCTCAAACTATCGAAATTCAACAAGTCCTTTCTATCGGAATGCACCAAAACTAGACCCATCGGAATAATTAAATGCAAAGCTATCGGAATAATAAAGGTAAAATTCCATCGGAATGTTCATCTGAATACCCATCGGAATAACAAAGTCAATACTGTCGGAATGTGTTGTCTGTCGGAAAGTCCTAGATCGGAATGCTTCAGATCGGAATAATCTAAACACCTCTGTCGCAATGTTGTCAATCGGAAAGTAGTTAACAAAATTTGGGCAGAGTTTCAACTTAACTAAACCCTAAGTTCAGTCGGAATATGCGATCACAATGAGCGATCACAATCCCAGATCGGAATAAGGGGTAAAAACCAAATTATCGCAAAGTAAAACAACAATGGGTTATTGCGATAGACAAAAGCAGCCGTCGGAATGTCTGATTCCCCAATATTGCGATGGAATGCAGTATTAATCCGAAATTGATGGTAAGCTGAAAACTCAATAAGCACGTATAATAAGCTACCTTACTCAAACCTTAAACGGCCTAATAAGCTTAATTTGAAAACTTTCGAAACATAAAATCATAGACTTTATAAAAGAAACTTTTGAAAAGATTAAACCTTTTAAGAATCTGAAAAGCAATAAGCTAAAACAGGAATAAGCCAATAAGCATAAGGATCTTATAGCCTAAACCGTATGAAAGCTTATGTAGTAATAGAAAGATTTACCTTTTATCACTTAAACATCAAACAAAATCACTTCGTGGAACATGATTTTCGGATCAAAAACGAAAGTAAATCAAGAAAGGTGGAAAGAGATTAAAGAACGAAAAGCTTAACTAAGAACTTGATTAATGAAATCCAAATACTAAGATTAAAAGTTTAACTTGAAAGATTAAAAGAAAGAAAGAAAAGATAAACTTAGTGAAAGAAAGTTGGGAACTTTCTCTCTCTAAAAACTAGAAAAGAAAAAATTGAAAACTTAAACTAGCTAACCACCCTCCTAATGTGATTAGGAGGGTATTTATAGGCTAAGTGGGAAGTGCATGTATGGTGTGCTTCCTTCTTTCTTTTCTTCTCGACTCGATTTAATTCTTTGTCTTTTCTCGACGTCGTCTCGGGATTTGAACTTGTCCTAATAATTTTCTTCTATAATTTAGACTTGAGTTCTTCGACTTCATTAAACTTCCGTCTTTAGACTTTTTCTTCGATAAATCTTCAGAATAGGTCTTGGACATCCGTTCTTTAAGCACTCTTGATCTCTTGACTTCGTCTTTTCTCGTTTTCTTCGATAAAAGCCCGTGAAAGCCCGTGGTTTCTTCCTTTTTCATCTTTTGGTCCTAAAACACAATAAAAAACACAAACCACGCATAATTCTGACTTTTACGACATAAATTACACGTTTTGGTCTTATTATTATTGGAAATAAGTAGTAAAAGGATAAGTGTTTTCACACTTATTAAATCCCCTACACTTGACCATTGCAATGCCCTCATGCAATGCATTAATTTTAAAGCACGGTTTACATTTTTCATCATAAATAACCCACCTTGGCCTTTATTAAATACTAAACATTTAAGGAAAATAAGAAGATAGAAACAAGTAAAGAAATCAAAGACTTACATTGGTTTTAGGCTGCCATGAACGTTTATCATCCTCAAGTTTCACGTTCCCCACACCAAGCTTAAAAACGAGATCATTGTTATTATAAGTTAGCAAACTAACACGAATTCATGTGGGCCAATTATTCACTTAGACTCCCTTATTCCTAGGTGTATCTCTTATATTTTATTTTTGTCTTGAATGATCACGAGGATTCATTGTTTGACTTATTTCGATAGTTATTTAGGCTGAAAATAAAGTGGGACGATTTAATCAATAGTTAGCTAAAGGACAAAATCTTTTAAAACTGCTTCTCGGGACCTCATAAAGTTCATATCTTTGCATAACTCGCTTCACGATTTGGGACCTTTCTCGGACCGATATTTGGCAGCGACTTCATACTTCAAATCTTGAGAGACGTTGTTGAAATTATGGTCTTCTCTTCATAATAGGAATTTCTTCACTTGAAGTTTTTGAGAGATTCTTCATACTTGGACCACGACTTCTTCATTTTTCTCCAATCTTTATTTTGGACTTTGATATACAACGATCCGCCTCCTTTTAGGACTTGGATCTATTTATCCTCATACCTTGCTAGGGTCTTTTCGGATAGACTTCTCCATGATCTTTAGGGGAGTATTTGCTTTTCGTCGTGTGTCTCGATCCTCCATATTGATTTTCGATAAATGATTCTTCACATCACTTTTGGATCTTTAGCAACAAAATGTAGCCCTCATGCCTTGTTAGGGCCTTTTCGGACTCGCCAATCTTCGCATCCCACTTCAATAAATTATGCCTTGGCTATGAACTCTAATTAATACCGAGCAACTTTTAAACGATCTTGGGCTAGAAGCTAAGTAACTTTTTAAATCGTACAACCTTATTTATTGCAGATAAATTTATTGACAAGCGATGGGAGAATAGGCTCATAATTAACTCACATAAATTCACGAAAGAATACCAAACTTATAATTGACTATATCATCTCTCGTCCTCCACAGTTTAAAATCTCAAGGAATGAGACTCGTGGATGCTTAGCCTATTAAATCAAAGTTTTGGGTTTTCGAGTCATCTATAGGATCTTGCAAACTCTTGGACTTTTTCAAGTTTAGAATTCGCATTTTAAAGTTCCCTTGATAAACAACTCTCTAGGATCAATTATAGGAACTTGCGAAAAGTTCTTGTTCTTAACTCGTGAGAGTTAAGACTTTCGCGTTTTAAAGCTCCCTATATAAAATCCTAGCAAAACTTGACTTAAACACGTTAAGGATACTAGCTAGAGTAAACTTAGATAAGTAAACTCGGGTTGAGTCAAAATATTCACGACTTTGAAAAGTTTAAAACCACTTTATTGCAAATTTATTCTAGCAAAGAAAGTAAATAACGATAACAAAGGAAAACTACAAGGCCAAAATAAATTAAAAATTTTGAAAAATGTCAAAAAATCAAATTTTCCGGTTAATAATGAGGGCAAATTAATGGAAAAGACCACTTACTTCGATAGAAGTCCCCCTACACTTGATATAAACATTGTCCTTAATGTTTAAGTATGTGGGAGTAAACTCCCCTACACTTAGGACATTGTGCACTTTGTTTAAGTCTTGCTAAGGAAAGGACAACTAAAGTGATTTCAGTGTGAACATATAAGATATAAAAAATTGAATCACGACAGTTTAGGATAGAACCAGGAAGACGGGAACACGGAATCATGGTTCGTCAAAAGTCATCGAGATGCTCTTTGAAGCTTGAATCCCTGCACAAAATAAGAAACAAGACAACCAACACATATGGAGCTCCCCCTACACTTATTATGAAAGCAGTAAAGGATAGATCACGGGTTGCCTCCCGAGAAGCGCTTGTTTTTTATAACCGAGTCACGAGCCTGACTCGACCCAAAACTAGTTCATGGGGAACGTGGTGAGGGATGGAATCATCTCGTGAGAGATGTCCTCACCAAAGTACAACTTCACGTGCTGGCCATTCACCTTAAAATTGGGCCCATTTGGCTGAGAAAGCTCAATGGTGCCATATGGGAAGACTTTGGCGACGGTGAATGGACCAGACCAGCGGCTCTTTAACTTGCCCGGGAAGATCTTCAACCGAGAGTTAAAAAGTAAGACTTGATCACCAACGTGGAACTCTCGGTTCTTAATTTTTGCATCGTGGATGATTTTGGTCTTCTCTTTGTAGATCAATGAGTTCTCGTAAGCTTCATTCCTCAGTTCATTTAGCTCGTTGAGTTGAATCTTCCGAAGATCACCGGCTTTGTTGATGTCGAAGTTAGCCCACTTCAAGGCCCAGTACACCTTGTGTTCCAGCTCGATAGGGAGGTGGCATGCTTTCCCGTACACAAGACGATCAGGTGTACAACCAATCAACGTCTTATAAGCGGTACGGAAAGCCCACAGAGCATTATCTAACTTATCGGCCCACGCGGCACGATGTTCTCCCACAGTACGTTCTAGAATTCGCTTCAATCCACGGTTGGGAATCTTGGCTTGCCCATTGGTTTGGGGATGATAGGCGGTGGAAAGACGATGATTGACACCATAATTAGCCATGACTCTTGCAAATTGATCATTGCAAAAATGAGTCCCGCGGTCACTGATTATAGCACGCGAAACACCGAATCGAGCAAACAGCTGCTTCAAAAAGTTCACAACCACCCTTGCATCGTTCGTAGGAAGAGCCTTAGCTTCAACCCATTTAGAAACGTAGTCAACGACTACGAGGATGTACTTGTTCCCTTTGGATGATGGAAATGGCCCCATAAAATCGATGCCCCATACGTCAAAGATTTCACATTCTTGTATGAAATTTTGAGGCATCTCATCTGTGTGTGTGATCTTGCCTTGGCGTTGGCAAGCATCACAATACTTAACCATTTCGTCCATTTCGTGAGCATCACGATAAATGGTGGGCCAATAGAATCCAGAGTTAAACACTTTTTGGCGGTGTAGTTGGGACCAAAGTGACCACCGGTGGGTCCTTTATCGCAAGCTTCAAGGATTTGTAAAGCTGCCGGCCCATCAACACATCGACGAATGATCAGATCAGTACATTGTTTGAAAAGATAAGGGTCATCCCAGAAGTAAGTCTTAACATCTTTAAAGAACTTCTTCTTTTGTTGGGATGTTAACCCTTTGATGAGAATACCACCCGCTAAGTAGTTTGCAATGTCCGCAAACCACGGGGTGTCATCAAGATTGGAATGAATATACATTAAGGTCTCAAGGGGAAAAGAGTCATTGATCTCTTGATTCGGATGATCCCCTTGATAAAGATCCTCAAGTCTACTCAGATGATCCGCTGCTAGGTTTTCGGCTCCCTTTTTGTCACGAATTTCAATGTTGAATTCTTGAAGGAGCTGAACCCAACGAAGAAGTCTTGGCTTGGAATCTTGCTTAGTCAACAAGTATTTCAACGCGGAGTGGTCGGTGTACACGATGGTGGTGGAAAGGACAAGATAGGGGCGAAATTTTTCAAAAGCATACACTACAGTTAAAAGCTCTTTTTCGGTAGTGGTACAATGCAATTGAGCCCCCGTCATTGTCTTGCTAGCGTAATGGATTGGTTGGAAGTGTTTGTTCACTCTTTGGCCCAAAACCGCTTCAATAGCAAAGTCGCTAGCATCACACATCAATTCGAAAGGTAGCTCCCAATTAGGGGTAACCAAGACCGGTGCCTTAGTTAGCTTATCCTTGAGAAGATTGAAGGCTTCAATACACTCTTTGGAAAAGATAAAAGGAGTATCTTTTTCCAAGAGGTGGGTCATCGGGCGAGCGATTTTAGAGAAATCCTGAATGAAACGACGATAGAAGCCCGCATGACCTAGAAAACTTCTCACACCCTTCACGGTTGAAGGTGGAGGAAATTTGGCTATGACATCCACTTTAGCACGGTCCACTTTAAGACCGGCTTTAGAGATTTTATGTCCCAGCACGATGCCTTCTTTTACCATGAAATGGTATTTTTCCCAATTCAGAACAAGGCGAGTGTCTTCACACCGCTTAAGCATACGTTCCAAATTGGCAAGGCAAGTAGAAAAGGAATCACCATAGACCGAGAAATCATCCATGAAGACTTCCATGGTTTCTTTAACCATGTCATGGAAGATAGCCATCATACACCTTTGGAATGTCCCAGGAGCATTGCATAAGCCGAAAGGCATTCTTTTGTAAGCAAATGTTCCATAAGGACAAGTGAATGTGGTTTTCTCTTGGTCTTGGGGATCGATGGGTATTTGAAAGTAACCCGAGAAACCGTCTAAAAAGCAGTAATAGTCATTACCTGCCAGACGTTCAAGCATTTGGTCCATGAAAGGAAGGGGAAAATGATCCTTTCTCGTAGCATCATTGAGTTTGCGATAGTCTATACAAACTCTCCACCCTGTAACGAGACGAGTAGGAATCAGCTCGTTGTTTAAATTGGGCACAACGGTGATTCCGCCTTTCTTAGGCACACAATGGACTGGACTAACCCATGGGGAATCCGAAATAGGATAGATCATGCCTGCATCAAGAAGTTTGGTAACCTCTTTTTTGATAACGTCATGGATCTTGGGATTCACCCTTCGTTGGCTTTGAATAGTGGGTTTAAAGTCGTCCTCCATGAGAATTTTATGTGTGCAAAAGTGAGGATCAATTCCACGAATATCGGAGATTTTCCAAGCAATCGCTTTCTTATGATTCTTCAGCACGGCGATAAGTCGGGATTTTTCTTCTTCTTTCAGGTCCTTTGCGATGATGACCGGTAACTTCTTGTTGTCTTCAAGGAAAACGTACTCGAGATGAGACGGAAGATCCTTAAGTTCTAAATCCGGAGGATTTTCGATGGACGGCGTAGTCAACTTCGGATCATCGGTAGAGATAGCCTTAGGAGACTGTGGAGAAATATGGTCCTCATTGAGAAGTTTCTCAATGGTACGAATGTCTTCATCCCAATTGGAGGGAGAATCGTCATATTGCAAATCCACATCTCCCAGAGTTGCTTCAAATTCTTTCAAGAGGAAATCACTTTCTCCAAATGGAGTTAATGACGGAGCGATTGAGGCAACGGTCTCAACATTGGGTAGAGAAGAAAGATTACTTTTTCAATTCTTCACAAGCCTCATCGAGAACATCAATAGCATTAACACTCTCATATGAATAAGGTTGCTTAGAAATCTTACCCATGTTGAAGACAATTTTATCGTCACCAACTCTCATGATTATTTCGCCTGCGGCTACATCAATGAGAGTGCGACCGGTCCTCAAGAAGGGACGTCCAACGATTAATGGAACACAGGGATCCATCTCGTAGTCAACGACAACAAAATCCGTCGGGAAGGTGAATTTGTCAACGCCAACGAAGACGTCTTCGGCTATCCCCACTGGATAAGCAACCGTACGGTTAGCTAATTCCAAAGTCATTTTGGTGGGGACTAGCTCGGGGAGAGATAATTGCTTCCAAACACTTAAAGGCATTAAGTTTATACTAGCACCTAGATCGGCTAGGGTCATGCAATTCTCTACTCCCGGGAAGTTGCAAGGAATCAAGAAGCGACCCGGATCACCAAGTTTGGTGGGCAATTTCCTTAAGAGAACCGCGGAGCAATTCTCGTTAAGTTGGGTATTAGCAATATCAAGAAGCTTTTCCTTGTCACTAAGAAGATCTTTAAACATCTTCGCATATTTAGGCATGTGAGCGAGAGCCTCAGCGAAGGAGATGTTGAAATTCAATTGTTTAAACATGTTGAGAAAGTTTGAAACTTGAATATCATCCTTGCTCTTTTGCTTCTCTTTCCTCAACCTTGAAGGATAAGGTATATCGGATGAAGAGGAAGGCTTTAGGGAAGTAGGATCACTCACAACCGCGGGTGGTGGGTGAATGGGGTAAGAAGGTAAAGGAGGTGAAGAAAGTTGTTCTTTTTTCTTGTTCACAATCACGGGTGGAGGTGTAGGAAACTCGGGTTCCGTATAACCTTTTCCACTACGAGTGGTGATTGCTTTCATCTCCCCTCGTGGATTAGCAACGGTGTTACTCGGAAGAGTACCCGAAGAAGAGGGTTGATTACCTTGGAAAAGCAAACCGATCATATCACGTATATTATCCGCTTGAGTGCTGAAAGAGTCTCTCATGTCTGCGCGAGTATCATTGCTTTTTTTCGCCATGTCATTCCTTAGCTCGGCTCGAATATCGCTCCCTTGTTTCGCCATGTCTCCCTTCAAGTTGATGAATTGACTCTGAAGATTCGTCACCATCTCTCTATTAGTGCTCATGAATGTCTTGATGTCTTGATTCAACGCCGTTGGTTGATCGAGAGGTGGAGCTTGGTAAGCTTGAGAATTTCCTTGAGGTGGATATGGGTTTCTTTGGGATTGATATTGATTGTTAGCACGAGGTTGGGTTTGGTTATTTCGGTTATAGCTTTGTTGTTGGTTTTGGTGTTGAGGAGTAAAACCGGGTGGTAAAAGACAGTTGTTTGAACGATAACTTAGCAGGTTGCGGTCTCCTTGAGGGCGAGCTTGATAGCCTCCCGTGGGATAGGTACCGTATGCCGCGTTAGCGGTTTCACAAAAATTGCCTTGAGTAGAAGGACAATCATTGTAAGAATGAGGACCACCGCACGTTTCACAAGAATTAGCAACGGCTTTAGCTTGTTGAGTATGGTTAGTAGCCAAAATTTGCATATTTTGCTCATTTCGATAATGGCTCGTTCCATGGCGGACATGTCGGTGGTGGAAGAAGTAGATGAAACATTGACTCTCGGATTAGATCTTGAGGATGCGGATGAATCCCAATTCTTGTGGTGAGTAGTCATGTTTTCTATCAACTCTCTACACTCCTCCGGTCTCCTTTTCATAAAAGTACCACCGGCGGCGGCATTGATCGTGTCACGATCACGAAAAGTGAGACCATTGTAGAAAGTATCAATGAGAGTGACGGGGAGCATGTTATGATTTGGACAACGGTCGATCAAATCATTGTAGCGTTCCCAAGCATCAAAGAGCGATTCATCATTGTCTTGCATGAATCCACTAATTTGGCTACGAAGGCTCGTGACCATGGATGGTGGGAAGTAGCGCGACAAAAATCATTGAGTCATGTCGTCCCAAGTATGGATAGAGTTCTTAGGGAGACGGTCAAACCATTTTTTGGCATGGTGAGAAAGCGTGTGGGGAAAGAGTTGAAGGCGAAGTACATCCATAGAAACACCGGCCATCTTCATGCTTTGAGTAATGGTAATGAATTTGTCGAGGTGCTTATTGGCATCATCATCCGGCAATCCGCGAAATAGATTAGTTTGCACTTGTTGGATCATGTGATGTTTCAACGAAAACTCCTGAGCCGTGATTTGCATCGGCGCAATCGGTCCTCCACGTCTGTTCATGGTGGGTTGACACAATTCCTCCATTGTTCGTAAATCGGGTAGGGGATCATTGTGGTTGTTGTTATTGTTATTCAAATTGGGTAGAGGTGGGTTATTATTGTTGTTATGAACACCAGCCATATCTAAATCTTCACGAGTCTCGGGCTCAAAATAATTTGAAGATCTAGTACGCATACACCTGCAGAAGAAAAAGATACCAAAGAAACAGAGAATATATATATATATATATATATATATATATATATATATATATATATATATATATATATATATATATATATATATATATATATATATATATATATATATATATATATATATATATATATATATATATATATATATATATATATATATATATATATATATATATATATATATATATATATATATATATATATATATATATATATATATATATATATATATATATATATATATATATATATATATATATATATATATATATATATATATATATATATATATATATATATATATATATATATATATATATATATATATATATATATATATATATATATATCTTTTTGGTGCAAAACCTTTGGAAAAGAGATGCTTTTTATGATTTTTTAATGTTTTTGTATTTTTGAAATTTTTTATAATTTTTATGGATTTTTGAAAATTTTTAGCAAGGAAAATAACGTTCCTAAAAGAACGGATCCCCAAAATCCAATGCGTCTCTCACTAAAAACCGTTAATCTTAACGAAAAGAGCCGGCAGCGACGCCATTTAATAACTAGATTTTCACTAAGTTATGAAAGTTCGTTGTTCCGATCTCTTCGAATTGATTACCGTTAATTAGTGCGACTCAATTGTCTTTTGGTGAACAAAGAGGATGGTTTGGTTTGATTATCTAATTCTAAACTTAAAAGCAAATGATTGTCGTTGAGTAAAGTAGAAGCTTTTACAAAATTAAACTAAAAGTTATTTAGAAAAACACTTAAAATATAAAACTTTGCCAATGATTTAAAACTTAAAAGCTCAAACTATCGAAATTCAACAAGTCCTTTCTATCGGAATGCACCAAAACTAGACCCATCGGAATAATTAAATGCAAAACTATCGGAATAATAAAGGTGAAAGTCCATCGGAATGTTCATCTGAATACCCATCGGAATAACAAAGTCAATACTGTCGGAATGTGCTGTCTGTCGGAAAGTCCTAGATCGGAATGCTTCAGATCGGAATAATCTAAACACCTATGTCGCAATGTTGTCAATCGGAAAGTAGTTAACAAAATTTGGGCAGAGTTTCAACTTAACTAAACCTTAAGTTCCGTCAGAATATGCGATCGCAATGAGCGATCGCAATCCCAGATCGAAATAAGGGGTAAAAACCAAATTATGGCAAAGTAAAACCACAATGGGTTATTGCGATAGACAAAAGCAGCCGTCGTAATGTCTGATTCCCCAATATTGCGATGGAATGCCATATTAATCCGAAATTGATGGTAACCTGAAAACTCAATAAGCACGTATAATAAGCTACCTTACTCAAACCTTAAACGGCCCAATAAGCTTAATTTGAAAACTTTCGAAACATAAAATCATAGACTTTATAAAAGAAACTTTTGAAAAGATTAAACCTTTTAAGAATCCGAAAAGCAATAAGCTAAAACAGGAATAAGCCAATAAGCATAAGGAGCTTATAGCCTAAACCGTATGAAAGCTTATGTAGTAATAGAAAGATTTACCTTTTATCACTTAAACATCAAACAAAATCACTTCGTGGAACATGATTTTCGGATCAAAAACCAAAGTAAATCAAGAAAGGTGGAAAGAGATTAAAGAACAAAAAGCTTAACTAAGAACTTGATTAATGAAATCCAAATACAAAGATTAAAAGTTTAACTTGAAAGATTAAAACAAAGAAAGAAAAGATAAACTTAGTGAGAGAAAGTTGAGAACTTTCTCTCTCTAAAAACTAGAAAGGAAAAATTGGAAACTTAAACTAGCTAACCACCCTCCTAATGTGATTAGGAGGGTATTTATAGGCTAAGTGGGAAGTGCATGTATGGTGTGCTTCCTTCTTTCTTTTCTTCTCGACTCGATTTAATTCTTTGTCTTTTCTCGACGTCGTCTCGGGATTTGAACTTGTCCTAATAATTTTCTTCTATAATTTAGACTTGAGTTCTTCGACTTCATTAAACTTCCGTCTTTAGACTTTTTCTCCGATAAATTTTCAGAATAGGTCTTGGACATCCGTTTTTTAAGCACTCTTGATCTCTTGACTTCGTCTTTTCTCGTTTTCTTCGATAAAAGCCCGTGAAAGCCCGTGTTTTCTTCCTTTTTCATCTTTTGGTCCTAAAACACAATAAAAAACACAAACCACGCATAATTCCGACTTTTACGACATAAATTACACGTTTTGGTCTTATTATTATTGGAAATAAGCGGTAAAAAGATAAGTGTTTTCACACTTATTAGGCAACAAAGCATTTATCTCACCCAAGTGATTAAACATAAAAGACAGTTTAATAAGGGCTATGACTCACCTCAGAATGCAAAAGATTTCACAGCAGAATATGAAAATCACAGATGCAGCAAACACAAGTCGCAACCTAAATATATAACGCTAAGTTAGGTCGCAGTCAAAGAATGCAAAAATGCACTCGTCACTCGCACATGTCACCCTTTACCACGGTTTAAGTTATAAATAAAATAAACTCAAAACATTTGTTGATGTAATCTTCGATCAAACTCCCAAGTGAAGAAGATGTCGTCATGACTCAATAAAATTCGACATCCTCTCAACTTATATTTATTTTTACCCGTTTTAACTTAATTAAAACAATTTATAATCTTCTAAAAATAAATTAACAGCCTTTCGACGCTATTTTAATATAGTCATTTTAAACGACACTAACTAACGTTAATTAAACTCGACTAGTACCTCTCAAACCCGAAACCTCGTCCCGTTTAAATAACAAACTCGACGCACGTTAATAAATTATATTATACACTGAAGTAAGAAACGCTTGACTATATGTTATTACTCATGGACAGCTTTTGGAAAAAACATTCATGTTAATAAATTAACATTTCATTCGTATAAAAATACTACCCTTCCCACTTGGCTTATTTTAATTTTTGGAAACAATAAAGATGTTGACACATCAGTATTTCATTGCTAAAATCAGTTTGTCCTATTCGACACTCTCTCTCTCACCATAATACAAACAACAAGGACACTATTTATAGTAAAAATATTTCTTCCTAAAAGTTGTGTTTCTCTCGTCTCAAACTCACTGGTATAATAGCATGGATTCACAACGACACCATTTGTAAAAATAAGGTTTTGACTCGACGACTCGCGCTTACAGTTCTTGTAATCTCTCGCCACAAAACTCTCACAAACACTCGTCTCGGAGCTCAGTACTCGCGAGGACGAGCTCTCACAAGGCTTTCGACAACCTCTCACATCGACTTATTATCCTCGTCTCTCATTAAAACACACCAAGGAACCAGGGCTGAAAACATTTTCGTAGTACTATGCATCGGATCACTACACTCGAGAACCCTCACAAACTCCCCACTCTTGATACAAACAAGCAGAAAGTAAATGGTAGTAGAACCCATCGTTTGAAAACCCATATGTTTGAAAGAGAACCATTTTAAAAACATTTTTCTCGACTCCAATACTCACATCAATACCCGTTTCGTAACTCTTTCTCTCTCGACGTACAAACATATAGGTGAAATTTATTTTTATAGGTGATAATATAGGACGAGTACTATGACAAAATAGTAGGATATGCATGTGGGCAGAGTTTGAAATTTAAAAGAGGGTAGGGGAAGTCTCGGTGGTATAGATGGGATCCGATGTTAGTATTTTTCTTTTGTCATTTGTTATATATGTTGCATCATGGGGAAAATAGGATTATGGGTTGTTTTAAAAGGAAATTCATTAATGTATGTATGTGTCAAAATATATAGTAATAATATTTATGAGGTTGATTCGTTGTTTTCGCGTTATGTGTTGGTAATTTCGTCGAATGATCGAGTATCCAGTTGTTGTATTGTGAGAACGATTGACTACGTTATAATCAACGATAAAATATTTAAATTTGAAAGAGAACGCACGCGTCATAAAAATACAATTTATGACATTGTAGTTTAGTAAATCGCGTGTTATGTAAACAAATCAATTATAATAATAATTATGAAAATAATTATTCGCGCAGTATTAAGTCGCACAGAGACGTTAATAGCAGATAATTCGCGTAACGCGACACGGATAAATCCTACACAGATTATGCACACGTATTAGAATAAAATTTCAGATACGTTTAAATATTGATCGTAAATTATTACGCAACCAATAGTGACACACTCGCAGTGTTCACAACAATGCAGACCGAGCACAGTCTAAGCAAAATACACGTCAGCATACGTTATTTCACAAAATAAGAGAACGCTTCCCAGATAAATAGCAAATTTAGCATACAGTTGACTAAATAAAAACTCCAGGGGCAAAACTGTAATTTTAGACAGTCTGAAAATTGTTTTGCAATTTTAGACAGTCTGAAAATTACGGTGTGTTACATTAAAAATCTTAAAGAACTCTCTTAAAATAAATAGACTTGAACACATTAGTTCTTGTGAAATCTGTCACTTCTCTAAGCAGACTAGAGAAGCTTTTCCTTTGAGTAACCATAAGTCTAAAATGGTTGGTGATCTCATCCACCTAGACTTATGAGGACCTTACCGGTTACCTTAAAGGAAGGGTTTAGGTACTTTCTTACCAATGTTGATGATTTCTCTAGAGATGTATGGGTTTACTTGATAAAATCTAAGGATGAAGTGTTTAACTACTTTGTGGATTTTGTTAATCTTATTTTGAATCAATTTAAAAAGAGGGTTAAGATTATAAGGTCTGATAATGGGACTGAGTTCATAAACAGTAAAATGGACATTTTTTTGGGAGAAAAAGGTATTGTGCACCAAACTTCTTGTGCTTACACTCCTCAGCAAAATGGCATTGCTGAGAGAAAGCACATACACCTCCTTAATATGGCTAGAACCCTTTTGTTTCAGAGTGGCATTCCTTTGTATCTTTGGACTGAGTGTATTTTAACTGCTACCTACTTGATTAACAGACTTCCATCTTTTGTCCTTGCTGGTAAATCTCCTTTTAGTATGCTTTATGGTAGGGAACCATCCCTTTCCCATCTTAGATGTTTTGGGTGTTTATGTTTTGCTAGTATTTTGAACAATCATGATAAGTTTTCTCTTAAATCTGAAACGTGCATTTTTATTGGGTATTCAAGTACCAAAAAGGCTTACAAAGTTTTGAGTTTAGAAAACAGAAGTTTCTTTTTTTTAGAGATGTTAAATTTTATGAAAGTATTTTCTCTTACAAAATGAGTTCTAAGAATAAAGTTTGAATAAAGATGTTGTTGATAATAAAACCTTTTTGATTTTTTTTGATTCTGAACACCAAAATGTCTCAAGACCCAATGATGAAGGAAGGGGACCATCTAATGATTCAGGAACGGTAATTATGGATCATTCTTCAACTGATACTGCAGAGGAGCAGCCAGTTGAGAATGATAACCATACTGCATCATCAATGGATGATACTTTATCTATTTCTGAGGGCAATTTTCAAAACCATGTTCCCACCTTTGATTCCAGCAATAGAAGAATGTCTAGTAGAGTCCCTAAGTTACCTAAAAAGTTAAATGAATTTGTTTTGGATGACAAAGTTAGGTATGGGTTACATAAATATGCTAATCATACTAAACTGTCTGAAGTTAATAGATGCTTCATTTCTAATCTTAATAGGACTGTTGAACCTACTTGTTTTCTTGATGTTGTTCAAAATGTTAATTGGGTGCATGCTATGAACAATGAGATGGAGGCTTTGTATTTAAATGACACCTGGACTCTTACCACTCTGCCCATTAATAGGAAAGCCATACCTTCTAAATGGGTTTATAAAATCAAATATAAACCTGATGGGGAAATTGAAAGATATAAAGCCAGATTAGTGGCTAAAGGTTGTGGGCAGAGAGAGGGGATTGATTATGATGAAATTTTCAGTCCAGTTGTTAAAATGAATACTATTAGGTGTGTTTTAAACTTAGTTGTGCAAAACACTTGGAATATTTTTTAAATGGACATCAGTAATGCCTTTCTATATGGTGATTTAAGTGAAGATGTGTACATGATGCCTCCTCCTAGTTTTTTTTGATAAAAGTGAAAAAGGGTTTGTAAACTAAAAAAAGGCTCTCTGTGGTCTAAAACAGGCCCCTAGACAATGAAACATAAAACTTGTTGAGTTTCTTAGTAATGCTGGTTTCTTACAAAGTAAAAATGATCATTCGTTCACAAAGAACAAAGATGGAATTTTTCTTGTGTTGCTTGTTTATGTTGATGATATCATTGTTACTGGAAACAATGATAGTGAAATTGAAAAGTTTAAAATGTTGCTTAGTCAAAGTTTCAAAATCAAAGATTTGGGTGATCTAAGGTAATTTCTTGGAATTGAAGTTTTAAAACTTAACAATGGCTTGTGTCTAAACCAAAGAAAGTATTGTATTGAGCTTCTTCATGAGTATGGCTTACTTGGTTGCAAACCTGTTTGTACTCCCATGACTGAAAATGGCATTTTGGCTCATAAAGAAAGCATTGATGATAAATTTCTAGTCAATATCACTAGTTATCAAAAGATTGTTGGAAAATTAATCTATCTTTGCAATACTAGGCCTGACATATCTTATTCAGTTCATTGTCTTAGCCAATATATGCATGCTCCTCTTCAGTCTCACTTTGAGCCTGCTCTTAGGGTGCTTAGATATTTAAAAAATGCTCCTGGTGCTGGTTTGACTTATACTAAGTCAAATTTCAATACCATAAAGGTGTTTTCTGACTCTGATTGGGCTAAGTGTAAAATAACAAGAAGGTTAGTTTCTGGTTATTGTGTTTTCATATGTAATAACTTGGTGTCATGGAAGAGCAAAAAGCAGGCCACCTTATCCAGGTCCTCTGCTGAGGCTGAATATAGGTCTATGGCTTCTGCTGTGTGTGAAGTTATGTGGCTCAACAAAATCCTAATGGACCTAAATGCTCCTACTTGTATTCCTGCTTGGTTGTTCTGTGACAATAGCTCTGCTATTCAGATTACAGCCAACCCTGTTATGCATGAAAAGACCAAGCATTTTGACATTGATGTTCATCTGGTAAGGGAAAAGGTTGCCTCTGGTCTTATTAAGACTGTAAAGGTTTCTTCTGAAAATCAAGTTGCTGACATTATGACTAAAGGTCTTGGTAGTTATCAGCATAATTATCTATGCTCCAGGTTGTGTTTGAGAAATTTTTTTGCCTTATGTCCTTGAGGAAGGGTGTTGAAAAGTTGGTTGTTGTGTTGTGGCAAGTTCTTAAGCCTTGAGGGGCTTATTGTGTAACTATTTTCATTGTTTATAGCCGTTAGGCTTTGTTTGCTTCTTTGTGCATTGTGCAGGGACCATTAGTGGCACATTGGAAAGTCCTTTGTTGATTGGAACGGTCTTGTTGACTAGCGTTATATCATATTGTAAACGCAACTTCTTGTTACAACCAACACACACACTTCTCACATCCTCTCCCACTCACTCACCTAACTTTCTCTCAAAACCACAAACCTGCTTCACAATCAGATCATTACCTAAATAGAATCAAACGTTATAAAATGTAAACGTTTGATTCTTAGTTTAGTTTTAGTAGCTGTAGTTGTTGTTTATGATGTATTTCAGACAACATCCGATTTGAGGACTATCTTTTCTTTTGTATGTAGAGTAGCATCCATTTTGAGAACTATTCATTTTATTTAAAAGGTTCAGCATATTTGGTGTCTTGTTTTTTAAATTTAACAATGTAAAATACTAATTATGCTATTAAACAGACCTTTTATATTTGATTTTTTTTATCTTAAACTTTTAATCAATTATTATTATTTTCTAATACGTTATTATATGTTTTTTCCTCGTTTTATCTTGCACCCGTTTAACCCGTGTCCGTTTAACCCGCCGCTGATTTGACCCGTTTTACCCGTTATCCGCGCCCGTCTACCCGTTTTGCCACCTTCTTATAATGTAATAAAAAATGGGTAAAAGCTATAAAATACCATCTTACTTATCAGATTGTGCCGACTTTAAACACTTACTTTTTTATCTCATGACTTTACCGACGAACTTGTTTGTTTTGTAATAATATTACCTATATTGTAACACCCTGAAAACTGGTAGGGTCCACTTAGGCGTCATGGGGGTGCCACCATGAACACTGATATATAAGTACTAAAATGACGCAATAAAAACCTGTTATTACCTCCCTAATTAAATAAAAGTGCGGAAATTTAAATATAAAACGGTCCCAGTTGTTTAAAAATACAATAACAAATGAAGCATCATAGGCTTCTATCCAAGTCTTAGTTTAGTGCCAACAACCCCAAAGTTTACAACAACATTTTCTGCCGACTTTACCTTTAGTGAGATTTGACCCAAAGTGACACAAAAGATGATATTAATTAGTAAAGTAAAGTTGACTGAACATGGACTGAAAATGGACTACAGAATCGCTGGCACGTCACATCCACGAGCTCCTGTCCCAGCTTAAGCATTCCTACCTGAGAAATAACACGTAAACCGTCAACAAAAATTTTTGAGCGAGTAACATAGGTTTAAGTAAAGTAATGCGGGACACATCATTCATTTAATAGTTTATCATTGAAAATCAATGTGCAAAGGCTATAGGATCAGCATAGTCCTTGATATGTATTATTGCCTAGCTCACGAACCGAAACCTTAACGTAATCAACTGCCCCTAAAGTGAGTGTTTTAGCCAAACAACTCGTAATACCTCAAATGTAAATGCGTCACGTAATACAAGGGACGGGGATTGTCAATCCCGATGGATCCACCCACAACACTCGCGCTTTGCAAAGTAATGAATAACTAACGGTTCATGATGAGGGGACTTATGGCAAGTACTAAGCAATAATAAGCAGTAATCAGTAATCAAGGGAAGCATACGGTAGTTCTCGGATAGCATACAAGTAAAAGTAAATGAATGTGTTCCATAGTGTGTATTTCTCACCCCGTATTTGTAGTAAAAACAAGTAATATGAAAAGGGGCTATGTACTCACATTAGGCAAGTGAAATATAGCAAAAAGCTGAGAAAGAATGAATATCTTCACGAACCTATGCAATGGTGACATATAATAAGGATGTATTTATTCGTAGCAAAATACGTTTAGAAGTGACATGGCATAGTATGACTAGTTAACTTGCGTTGCGTTCGCGGAACCTAACTTTATAATGAAATTTGCCCAAGACACCCTTGACCTACTTTATAAACATGGTATTACCCTAATTTGATGGTCCAACCATTTTTAAGAAGGTTTGGATCACGTTTTAGACTCGACTCTTAACGGTAAAAATAGTGGCTGTATTCTGATTTCAGAAAATATCTGTAATGATTTTGTCATATCTCACAACCTATAATAGTACTGAGGATGAGGATTTTTGACAAAGAAAGATATTTCTCTTATCTTTAAAAGTTGAGCAAGCACAAATCTGGAGCTATTACCAATCAACGGGAATTGTCATTTTAGTGACAGAACCCCAAATTCAGAAAATCATAACGTTAATATTCACTTTTAGCAATATGAGCGTAATTTCCAAATGGTAAAAGATTTTAACATGAAACCAAAAAGAGGAGTTTTCTTATGATATTACCTACTGTAAAAACTTATAAAATCATAAATCCAATCTTTTTACCCAAGTCGTTTAATCCTCGTTTTGACCATATATTCCAGATTTGACATAGTTTAGTATAATGGTCGTCACGGACTCATCCAGACACGCCCCGTTTCCATCCAACTCACCACATGCTAAGCACATCAGTAAGTATCCATTTTTCAATTAAAATCAAGGTCATGAGTTTTGAAAAACTCGGCCATGACCTGTTTGTTTCTGTGGTAATATCCACATTCGCAAACGTCCCATTTTAGCTATCTAGGTGCGACAACGCACCACCTATGCTACAACAAACGCAACCGCAGTATACTAAGTCCTACTATGCCTAATGTAACACTAATCTCAGTGGGTTTTACCCATGAGTTCAAAACCATGAATCAATATAATCAAGCTAATGTAAGTAATACCAAAATCAATAAGCTAGGAGTGATTATACCTCCACAAGCTAGTGGTAATCAACCAAACAAGAAATTAATTGATTCCTCCTCCTTGATCCTCAAATATTTCATGGCCTAGACACATGACAACACACCTAAATCAATTTTTATAAATACCCATTTATGATAAACATTAACAATCACTCATAGGTTAATCTAAATACATAAAAATTAATGTTTCTTGTAAAACTCAAATTAATTATAAAGTTTTTGAAAAGCCTTTTGCATGTACAATCAAACACCAAAAAAAAATGGATTAAGAAAGGTTTAGGACTTACCAATTTAACAAGGAAATTGTTAGAAATCAAAAATCAATGGATGGTGGTGGTGTTGGGTTATGTTAACCAGGGAGGAGAGGAAGAGGAGACCATGTTTTTTTTGTTGGAATAAAATGATGTTATGTGTAATGATATTATAACCCATAATAATTTAAAGTGGGCTTTTGGGTCCTCTTTTCTTGTGTTCAGCCGAAAACCCAACAACATAGGCCTGAAAATCGATTTTTTTGCAATTATCTAATTTCGTGTATAAATACGAGCTAGTCTCGACACGACCACGAGGCTCGTTCTCGTTTTAAACCAAAAATCTTGAAAATAATTATACTCACGCGTTTGGCTCAAAATTCACTAAATTGGATCATGGAGTCAAGAATAGCTAGTATAAAAATAATTTTTCTTGCGGCGTTCGGACCCGAAAACTCAGTCCGACAACCGGAAAACGTAAAAAGGCAAAAGTTCACCATTGCGTCCGTTATAGGTCTAGATATCATTTTCATTGTTTTTGGAATAAAATAACATTATAAAGTCATATAAAATGTGATGAAACCTCGTAGAAGTTACAAATATAAAGTTTGGGCATTTCGCCAAATAATATCGTAAATTAACGAAATCCATAGAATTTTATATTTAACTAAAATTTCGAGGATGACACGTAGTCACTGTAAAATAAATGGGGAATATGGTAAAAGTGTGAGTAAGCACGTATAACAAGTAAAAGAAAATTACCGAAAATCCGCGTTCTTACACGAGACCTCGTAAATCGTGAAATACTAAAAAATCATAATAACCAATGAAAATCGAGTGAGCTGGAATAAATAGTATACAATAATTTACCAGAAAATACGAGTTCTCACAGTCGACCCCCCTAAAGGAACTCTGGTCCCTCAGAGTTTAATTGGAGAAGGAAAAAGATGGGGATAAAATGCAAAACTGAGGAGTATCACTAGCACAATGAATGTTACGAGTATAAGAATACTGGAATTAAGAGTAACGTACTGTAATCACATGACAAGTAGTAATAAACCAAGAAGCATTGTCTTTCCATAAATAGAAATAAATCATGTTCATTAACGGGGGTGTAGCCAAAAGAAATAAAAATTACACGCGGCTAAATTGTATCAATACGTAGCAAAGTTTTACAGTGAAACATTAAAATAACATATGAAATACATAAAGTACAGTACGTGGAAATAAGATGAAAATCTGAAGAAAACTAAGTAAGATGGACAAGCAGGCGAGTTACCATCGGTCGATAAGGGTTGATACGGTCCAACGATACGCGTAGCTAATTTACCTCTTTATTATGAAAATCAAGGTTTCACTTGGTTACAGTGTTAAAATATTAGAATACACTTAAATTAATAAAATCCGATAATATGGATTTATCAAGGACTCGGAGATTCGAAATCAATTGTAAGAAAATCTTAAAACATTAACTTCCAAGATAACCATGAAAATGGTAATTTGGGTAGAAAGACTAAAAATGAGTTTAGGAAGCATTCTTAGTCGCGGTTTTGTAAAAAAAAAGGGTGGTTATAACCAACTCTTTAACTTAAGAAAGTCATTTTTGATAGTTAAAAGCTTTATGAACCTATTCGAAAAGTTTTCAATAGAACTTATAATCTTTTTATAGATACTCACGGTGTGCTTAATGCATTTGCATTAGAGTTTTAACAATTTAACCACATGTTTACGTATGTAAAACAATTGTCACAAATTTCCAGTATGTAGATAACGGTATGAGAAAATCGATTTGATCATCGAGAAAACCTTTAAAGAAAAGATAAATCATCATAGCAATGATAAGACAGTAGGAAAATAAGGAATAATCAAGTCGTCGTTTCATAAGACATTCATAGTCCAAATAATTTCACGTCGATCGATAAATGAACAAGAAATAAGATTCATACTACGTCTCTCGGATAAAATGAAGTAAAAGACAAGGTTAGTGCTTTGGAAAGCAAGCAACACATGGTTTGAACGTAATAACTTCGAGTCCAAAGGAAAACGAACATCATGGCGAATGGACATAATCACACACCTTCATCAGACGACGAACGTATTTGTTAAAAAAAATATGGCAACCGTAACACGGAGTCACATTACCGGGTTATCTTCATATCAGTCGTCTTTTTATTAAAAGAATTAATTTAATGGTGCAAACTTAAAATAAAATTTTGTGAATCTACTCAAGTCAATGAGCATTAATGACGAAATCCGTCAAAATGTTTTGTAGAATAACATGTCAACAATATCCGTCAAAATTTATTATAAGGCCGAAACCTTTAAACAATTATGTGGTCAAACGTCGGCTTGCGAGTTGACGAAAATAAGAATTTTCAATGCCTCTTTCAATAATTTTTGAAAACACCAATTGATGACGACGAAATAATAATTTTTAAAATGTTTTTTTTAGTGGCGGTAAATCGTACGAAAGTCATAAACAATCATGATGACTTTCGCTCGCACGTTCAGCACACGCCAAAAAAAACACGGGTGGATAAATTCTCATTCGTTGGTAATCTCTTCATTCACATTGGAGGCGTTTCGAAGATTTAGGAACGTAACTCGAAAGGGGTAGGTAAAGAAGCGATTATCAAAATGCTACAACTTCCAAATCCAGAATCTGTGACCGAAAATTCGACGAAGAGTCGACAATATGTCCATCAAGGAGATAATCAAAGGAATTTTCCAGTGGGGTTGATAGTCAAAACGTACCCGCATATGAGGAATCTATTCAAAAGAAGATGAAGGTATATATGCGGATTCTCTCAATTTGGACTACTTGCATATGAGACAAAAATATCGTCTTTCAAAAATTTCGAGTAAAAGTTGATCCTTATCAAGATCGTAAGGTGACTACTCATAAGCTTTGCATGGATCCTTCTAAATTATACGTAGGTGCACAACTACGTATAATTAGGAATAGCAATGCAATGTTTAGTTCGTCAAACTAGTGTTAGGGTATCTTATATATACATATGCACCTTTTATGTTACCTTTCTAAAAGTAGATCTCGAGATATGTTTGAAACCATTAAATTGTGAAAATAAGGCAATTTGCAAACGTTGTATTTTCATTATTAATATCTCGAAAATCTTTGGCGATAACAATTGTTGTATAATATTCAGATGAATCAACCCATAAAACAATGTAAGGTCAAATTTATTAACCATTGTTACAAAGAACTATTAAAATAGCAAGTGGTTTGCATGAGAGGATAGCAAAAGTGACTTATAAATCGATCAATAAGGTGATGAAAAAATGATAGAATTTTCGAGAGTTTAACCGAAATTATCGTAATGTACATGACATTGATTGCGATGAAGAATACGAAGAAAAGAAGTCTCAATTGCGGTCTAAGGAGGCGAATCACGAATAGCAAAGCAAGAGATAAGATATAACGGCATATACAACATGTATATAAACATATAAAAATATTAAAGGGATGCGTAAAAGCGTACGTTTTATGTTATTTGGTGAAATTATGACTTTTACAACAATGTAACATTCTTTGTCCAAACACCACTTAATCGCGTAAGTTTTCCATCTTGGTGTATGAAATCGTTTCAATGCATAAAAGAGTTAGGTGCATGTAAAGATATAGCAAGTTTTCTTTATTTTATATCCTTAAATTCATAAAGAATTGAACGCATGATCAATATCGTTAGAAAGTAATCTTAATTTACTACGCGTTAAAAAGAGAAATCGCTCTCACGGGCAACTTCTTAACAGATCTCAGTCAATCATTTTAAATTTGTACGAGGAGTCCTTATCAATGTTTCTCATGAAAGACATAATTCAAATTAAGTTTATTGAAACTTTAAAGATTAGGGTTCATATATCATAACTTGGGGTCTTGTTTAATCATGGTTCTCGACCATACACTTGGGACGATATGATAACATATTAAGTTGCATAAGGTTAAATTAGTAAAAGTAATGAAAGGTTTTTCTTTAGTGTTCAAGGTAACACGCTTTGATGTTTCAGTAAGTAAAATGTTCACTTTTAGAAGTTACCATTGTCGGAAACATTCATCACTTTGAAAACGTTTGAGTAATTTAATAGAGTTTGTCTATTACTTACAAAAGTATGTTCGTTTACTTAGTATATATGAAGTGTGCTTACTAAATGTAAGAAAAGTTTTATTTCTTAAACACTTTATAATTAATATTTTCCGTCAGTCTTTACGATGTGTTAATGTTGGTTAAAATATCCGAATGATTTGGCGAGCAACTTTTGACTTTTATTTGGCTTTCACTTCGTCATTTCAAAACGTTATAATTGAATTCTTATTAGACGTTATTATGCTTTACAAAGCATTCCACAAGTTTTATACATTTTTCGTTGACTTTTGCAAGTCAATATGTCACCTGTATAATTTTATCATTTTTGCATATTTATTTACTCAAAACTAATTCGGTCAAATTAACCCGCTAAATTATATTTTCGCGTTTCGGAGTCAAAGATATTTTGTATAAAATGACATTTTTGACAACTTTTCAGTTGTATCCGAGACTTTAATCTTGACGTAAAATGACCAAAATATCCTTGTAAAAATCTGCTGAATTTTGACTTTTTATTCAAAAAAAAACACAGGTTTGACTTTTAGTTTTGACCCGTTAAATCGCATTTTAAGAACTTGACCTCAAAAGTGATTTTATGCAAGATGTCGATGCGAACAACTTTCGTGTTTCGCCAGAAGGCTGAAACGGACCAGAAGGCGTTCGAAATTGACATTGAAAATCGGATCAGAAGTTACATGTACGTATTTTGCTGTTTGAAAAATTCATATAAAATAAAAACACGTTTTCGACATAACTTCCTCGTTATTTAGAGTTAAAAGGTGTGCGAATAACCAAAACGAGCGTAAAAATAAGCTCTTTCATTCTGTAAAACTGAAAATAAAAATTGACCTGATTTCGGACCTCGAAATGCGTGTACATCAGCAAACTTTATTTATATTATTTTTGTCAAATTTCCAATTGCCACAAAATATTCGTTATAAGGAATTAGAAGTCGAATTTTATATCAAAACGACCGTCTCAACTAGCTTTATCATTTTATTCGGCTAAAAATGAAACTTATAAAAATCTCGAACTTCGTTATGCGTGCTAAAGAATTCTGCAGCGCGTTAAATTTTATAAGGGGGCGTTTGGATCATGATTTTTTTAAAGGTTTATAGTTGTCGCCAATTCCTTATTGTTTAACTTGTTTCACCAACAATTTTCATTTACCACTTCGCATACGCACATGGCTTATAGATTCCAAAATGACGAAAAAAAACACATTACATAAGAATGAATGAAAGTAGCGGCAGAAGGGCGTTTAAAGAATACTAGTCAACAAAACTATAAACAAAAGAAACGAACAACATTCTTGACTTAATTTTCAATATACGAAGTAAAAACTTCATAGGCGTGCGATTTCTTCCAAGCTCATAATTGATACCAAAGAAAAGGCGAAATATCAATAAGTCGCGCTCCCAAGTATAGGATTTTTTTAAATGAGGAAAAATATTAGAAATCTATATGCGTAAAGCCGTAATCCAATCAATCGTTACGAACTAGACGTTTAGCTAAAAATGAGCACGTTTCCGAAACGTAAGCGAATATTATAATTCGAAATCGAAAAAAAATAATAATCAATGAAACATGAAATTTAGAGCAATGTTCAAATGTCAAATAAAACGGTGACATAAATGAGTAGCAAAGCGAGATTTACAAAGATCTCATCGACTAAAACGCTTAGAATATCTCAACTGGAGTTATCGCGAAAACTCGCGCAAACGATAAAGGCAAGTCGTTAAAAATAGTCGGTATAGAAAAATCGGAAGAATACAAGAATAAATTAATGAATACCGTAGTAAATTATATAAGTCTCAATATAAGTATAACTCAACCAATAGTAATGATTAGAGAGTACCCGTAGATGTTGACCGTTCCTGGCAGATTCTGTATTTTACACTAAGACTCGGAAAATAAAATTGAAAACTTTGTAGTTATAGACCAAGTTTGAAAAATGACTTAGTTCCCTATAACCAAGGCTCTTGATACCAATCTGTAACACCCTGAAAACTGGTAGGGTCCACTTAGGTGTCATGGGGGTGCCACGTCTATGTTATCATGAACACTGATATATAAGTACTAAAATGACGCAATAAAAACCTGTTATTACCTCCCTAATTAAATAAAAGTGCGGAAATTTAAATATAAAACGGTCCCAGTTGTTTAAAAATACAATAACAAATGAAGCATCATAGGCTTCTATCCAAGTCTTAGTTTAGTGCCAACAACCCTAAAGTTTACAACAACATTTTCTGCCGACTTTACCTTTAGTGAGATTTGACCCAAAGTGACACAAAAGATGATATTAATTAGTAAAGTAAAGTTGACTGAACATGGACTGAAAATGGACTACAGAATCGCTGGCACGTCACATCCACGAGCTCCTGTCCCAGCTTAAGCATTCCTACCTGAGAAATAACACGTAAACCGTCAACAAAAATTGTTGAGCGAGTAACATAGGTTTAAGTAAAGTAATGCGGGACACATCATTCATTTAATAGTTTATCATTGAAAATCAATGTGCAAAGGCTATGGGATCAGCATAGTTGATATTCGCGTTTTGCTATGGTTCGGATTTAGTTCTCGGTATCTCCTCGAATTGATCACGGCTCTAAGTGGAATGATTTGTTCTTGGTTAATAAAAAGTTGTAGGGTTGTTTATTTATTTTAAACTAATGACAAATAAGTAAGTGTCGGGAGTAAAATTAAAGCTTTAAAAGATTAGACGAGTTTAAAAATAAATGCTTGAAAACTTAACGACAAATTTAGAAAAATAAATGAACATTCAATAAAAACTAACACTTGGAAAACTTTGCAAAAAACCTGAACTTAGTCGGAAAATACTAAAAGAAAGTAAGATCGGAATATCTTATAAACGAGTACTGATCGGAATAATCAAACTAGGCCCAATCGGAATATATTCCGATCGTCTGATCGGAATGTTGGAAAAAGAGTTGCAATCGGAATGTTTCAAAACTCACACTAATCGGAATACCCAAAAGCATCACAATCGGAATAAGCAAAGATTGAGCTGATCGGAATAATCAATAAAGGGCAGAACGGAATAATCAAAAATTAACTAATCGGAATGATTGGAAATAAGCCCAAATCGGAAAAACGAAAACCCTTTTCCGATCACTGCGATCGGAATGAGGGTGCTGGCTCTCTGGTCGGAATGACCCAATCGGAAAAGGGTTTTACCCTTTCCGATATCCCTTTGATCCGAAATACAAGCAAGATCAATAAGCTATGAAATAAGCTTATTACCAAAACTAGCACGAATCCAATAAGAAGCAGATTAAATAAGCACTAAAAACAACTTTTCTAACTTTAAATAAGCAAACTTATAAATCAAATAATAAAAAGATGAACTTTTTATGAAAACTTTAAAAAGTTATCAAGCTAAACCAACAAATAAGCCAATAAGCACAAAGATCTTAAAGCTTATTCGTGTAGAAACTTAAGGAAACATAAGAAGATCAACTTTTTAAGCACGAAAACATAGATGAACAACACGGATCATAAGTAATTCGTACAAAAAGTTAATTAAAATCAAGAAAGGAAGAATGAGATTAAAGATTAAAAGCTTGAAATTAAACTTGATTAATGAAAAACAATACAAAGGTTTGTTGGAAACTCACTTTATGTGACGACATTTAAGAATTCCCGTTAGTTATCATAGTCACGCACATTTAGTCTAGACTAGGCCCTTTGTAAAGTGCGTGACTATATATACCCCTCCTTAGCTTCCAAGGAGGGGTGTTGATTGTATTTTGTTCATTGAGGAACACACACACTTTTACTCTCAACCTCTCTTTCTCTCTCTCTAGGCCATCAATGGCTTCCACCACCACTTACCACCACATTAGACCACCGGATCCGATTTACCATTTCTACATTTGGTATCAGAGCCTCGGTTCTATCCTTGGATCGTGTTTATTTAGTCGATTTGGTGGTTTAATTAGTTCTTGTGTCTCGTTTATAACAATTCTGTCCATTATCACAAAATTGTTTTTGGGTCACGTCATTTTATTCGGTCCATTTGTCCAAACAGTAGCTTGTTTTTGGGTCTTATCATATCTATTTGTGTCTCAGTTTCATCAATTTCATGGTCAAAGTTATACAATTTTGGTCATTCTTTCTGGGTTCATCTGTTTATGCAGATTGATAAGGACAAAAGGTACAGTTCCATCTTTTTAGGGTCATTCAAAACCCTTTTCAGATTGGGTTTTCAGATTGGCTATTCAGATTGATTTTCAGATTGGGTTTACTATTGCACATTCAGATTGGGTTTCAGATTGACCTTCTGATTGAACTTTCAGATTGGTCTTTCCCATTGAACATTCAGATTGAACTTTCGGATTGATTATTCAGATTGGGGTGTTGATTTGATTCCGATAATGACTCATAAAACAAACTATTCCGATGAGACCACGTTCTAAAACATTCCGATTGGCTTGTTTCTTACATTCCGATTGGATTGTTTTTTTTGTTAAAGACTTGTGTAACAAAAAATGTGACTTAAAACCAATTTCAACCCAACCGAGTCAACTCGGTAATTACCGAGTTGACTCAGATCACTCACTGACCCAACTGAGTTTAACTCACTGGGGTTTAATTACCGGTAATTACTGGGGTTTGAGATGTGCAGATGAGATGTATTGCTTTGGGAGAGATTGAAGATGGGAGTTTGGTTTGGAGGCTGGGAAGATAACAAGGAAATGGTAGGTGTGAGAATGTTTGGTGAGAGGGCGGAGAGAACAAGAGGTATAGCAAAGATGGGGGCGGAGTTTTTTAGAAAAGTGATTAGGTTACCCTAATTTTTAGGGTTGGGGTTTTTTATATCAAATGTTTGGACCGGTTTTGGATATGGTGGACCGGGTTAGAATTGGGCCGAGGGTCAAGTTGGGCTGGACAAAAGTTTGGACCGGTTTTTGGACATGTCTTGGACCGGGTATACTTTTTGGGTCTTGGTAGATTTGGGCTATGGCACTCAATTTGGTTAAACTTTGGCTAACTACAATGATTTTAACCGTGTGTTTTTTATAACACTTGCACACAAATTTTTTTAAAAAAAAAACATACAAATTTTTAAATAAATTTGTAGTTTTTAATTCATTGTGACATCGGGTCAAGACAAAAAGTGTCGAGAAATTATTAAGGAGTATAGATGCTCAAACAAGCAAATTCCTTTTTTGAATTTGTAGTTTTTTTGTCGCATTTGTGGTTCTTTAATTTTTTCTTGACACCGATTGGGTGACGAGAAATGTGACACGACAAATTGAAGTGACAATTGTGACGAAAATTTATTTTGACGAGACCAAGAAAAATGGGCGATTTTTTAGTGGCTTCAGATTTTGTTTGATCGGGTATTAATTATGTGACGTTGAAGACGGATTTTTCGAAGGCGTGTATTTATTTTATCTTTTATTAGATAACTTGCTCGTGCTTAATCCTAGAATGAAGACTTGGTTATCTGGTTTCCGGGTTCGGGGTGGATGGTTGATGACTCGGATAACTATCACTTAAAGGGGTTACATTGTTGTACTCAGTGTCACGCGCGTAGTCGACGTGGATAATTTCAAGAGGTGTTGTGCTTATAGACTTCTTCAGTGATGCATTGAGTACTTAGAGATTTCTCCACCGTTCTTCATTCAACAATAGTGCAAGCTTAAGTCACAAGATCGAAGGATTTTTATTCAGCTTCACGTTTGACGTATCTGGTTCATTCTTTCAGTGGTCACTTCAAATTGCTTTCATGTGGTATGGTAAAGGTGGACATGGAGAGTTTATGAGAAGAGATTTTCGATCAACAGCTGATTCTCACAAAATATATAATTCTGCTTATTTATTATTCTCACGAGATTTCATGTTCATGTGCGTACAATTTATTGATGGTTCCGAGTTTCGAAACCATCAAGGGGGAAGAAGAAGACACATTGAACGCACAACGAGTACACGTGATGAACTTCATATCTTCTTTTGATTTGAAGATATTCCGGGATGACATTTGTCATAGCCGCAGAGAAATCAGTGTTTTAACTCGTGTCGTTATCAATCTCCAAACGGTACACTACTGATTCGAGGTTTAATTGTTTGATTGTTGCAATTAAACATCATCATTATCCTATATGCATTCCCGGGACTTAATTGACTCTGGTGCATCTCCGGAAGAAGACGTGTGCATTTCCGGGACTTAATTGACTCTGGTGTTACGATGTCAACTTCATGAATGGGATAAAGTGTCCACTTCAGTATTTGAGCTTCATAATTGGGATTGATTTACCTTCTTCAACTATGTGGGGGAAGAAGTGTCTTGATTCTTTCTGGTATGCATAACTTGAACTCTTAGGGGGAAGAAAAATTCAGAAGAATTATTCAAGCGTGAGATGAAAAGTTGTTGATCTACTTGGGGGGAAGCTATTTAAAATGCTTCTACATCAAGTTTACGTGGCATGAATTAGGGGGAAGCTAATTCAGAAGCTTCTCCTTAACCAGAAGTGTATGGGTTACTTAGCTCGTGCCGTTACAGTATTTCTACTACAAGTTAAAGATGAAGACGAAGGCCTTAGAAGACTTCATCAGCATTGGATGCTTCATGGAAGCTCTTGTTCTTAATTATTTTGTACTTGATAGGTAGAATATTGTAAGGAATTCTACACGTCGTCCCATGGGGGAAGATTGTTGGAAACTCACTTTATGTGACGACATTTAAGAATTCCCGTTAGTTATCATAGTCACGCACATTTAGTCTAGACTAGGCCCTTTGTAAAGTGCGTGACTATATATACCCCTCCTTAGCTTCCAAGGAGGGGTGTTGATTGTATTTTGTTCATTGAGGAACACACACACTTTTACTCTCAACCTCTCTTTCTCTCTCTTTAGGCCATCAATGGCTTCCACCACCACTTACCACCACATTAGACCACCGGATCCGATTTACCATTTCTACAAGGTTTGATCTTGAAAGAGAAAAAGATGAAAACTAGTGAGAGAAAGTTGAGAACTTTCTCTCTCTAAAACTAGAGAGAATGAAAAACTAAAAACTAACTAAGACTAACTAAGTGCCTCTAAAATTGTGAAGTGGGATCTTTATATAGGCGTGTGATATGGGCTTGGTTTTGGGCTTCTTTTCTTCTTTCTTCTTTAGTCTTTACGTTTCTACTAAATAAACTTTTCCGACCCGGATTTGAGAAGTGTCGGTGAATAATTCCAACTCGTCTTATAATCTTTTGTTTAATAGACTCGAGTTCTGCGACATATATGAATCTTCCATCTTTGGCTCTATTCTTCGATAAATCTTCAAATAGGCACAATGACTTCAAATCTTTTGCATCTCTTGGACAATAGACTTCGTCTTGAGTCTTTTTCTTCGATAAAACCCGTGCAATCCCATGTTTCCTCCAATATTCATCCGGTTGACTCTGAAAACACAATAAACACAAAAACCACGTATAATTCCAAACAAATGATATTAAATACGTGTTTTGGTCTTGTTTTAGCCAGAAATAAGTGGTAAAAGGATGGGTGTTTTCACACCTATCAATAGTCCTTGATATGTATTATTGCCTAGCTCACGAACCGAAGCCTTAACGTAATCAACTGCCCCTAAAGTGAGTGTTTTAGCCAAACAACTCGTAATAACTCAAATGTAAATGCGTCACGTAATACAAGGGACGGGGATTGTCAATCCCGATGGATCCACCCACAACACTCGCGCTTTGCAAAGTAATGAATAACTAACGGTTCATGATGAGGGGACTTATGGCTAGTACTAAGCAATAATAAGCAGTACTCAGTAATCATGGGAAGCATACATTAGTTCTCGGATAGCATACAAGTAAAAGTAAATGAATGTGTTCCATAGTGTGTATTTCTCACCCCGTATTTGTAGTAAAAACAAGTAATATGAAAAGGGGCTATGTACTCACCTTAGGCAAGTGAAATATAGCAAAAAGCTGAGAAAGAATGAATATCTTCACGAACCTATGCAATGGTGACACGTAATAAGGATGTATTTATTCGTAGCAAAATACGTTTAGAAGTGACATGGCATAGTATGACTAGTTAACTTGCGTTGCGTTCGCGGAACCTAACTTTATAATGAAATTTGCCCAAGACACCCTTGACCTACTTTATAAACATGGTATTACCCTAATTTGATGGTCCAACCATTTTTAAGAAGGTTTAGATCACGTTTTAGACTTGACTCTTAACGGTAAAAATAGTGGCTGTATTCTGATTTCAGAAAATATCTGTAATGATTTGGTCATATCTCACAACCTATAATAGTAATTAGGATGAGGCTTTTTGAAAAAGAAAGATATTTCTCTTATCTTTAAAAGTTGAGCAAGCACAAATCTGGAGCTATTACCAATCAACGGGAATTGTCATTTTAGTGACAGAACCCCAAATTCAGAAAATCATAACGTTAATATTCACTTTTAGCAATTTGAGCGTAATTTCCAAATGGTAAAAGATTTTAACATGAAACCAAAAAGAGGAGTTTTCTTATGATATTACCTACTGTAAAAACTTATAAAATCATAAATCTAATCTTTTTACCCAAGTCGTTTAATCCTAGTTTTGACCATATATTCTAGATTTGACGTAGTTTAGTATAATGGTCGTCACGGACTCATCCGGACACGCCTCGTTTCCATCCAACTCACCACATGCTAAGCACATAAGTAAGTATCCATTTTTCAATTAAAATCAAGGTCATGAGTTTTGAAAAACTCGGCCATGACCTGTTTGTTTCTGTGGTAATATCCACATTCGCAAACGTCCCATTTTAGCTATCTAGGTGCGACAACGCACCACCTATGCTAGAACAAACGCAACCGCAAGTATACTAAGTCATACTATGCCTAATGTAACACTAATCTCAGTGGGTTTTACCCATGAGTTCAAAATCATGAATCAATATAATCAAGCTAATGTAAGTAATACCAAAATCAATAAGCTAGGAGTGATTATACCTCCACAAGCTAGTGGTAATCAACCAAACAAGAAATTAATTGATTCCTCCTCCTTGATCCTCAAATATTTCATGGCCTAGACACATGACAACACACCCAAATCAATTTTTATAAATACCCATTTATGATAAACATTAACAATCACTCATAGGTTAATCTAAATACATAAAAACCAATGTTTCTTGTGAAAATCAAATTAATTATAAAGTTTTTGAAAAGCCTTTTGCATGTACAATCAAACACCAAAAAAATGGATTAAGAAAGGTTTAGGACTTACCAATTTAACAAGGAAATTGTTAGAAATCAAAAATCAATGGATGGTGGTGGTGTTGGGTTATGTTAACCAGGGAGGAGAGGAAGAGGAGACTGTGTTTTTTTTTGTTGGAATAAAATGATGTTATGTGTAATGATATTATAACCCATAATAAATCAAAGTGGGCTTTTGGGTCCTCTTTTCTTGTGTTCAGCCGAAAACCGAACAACATATGCCTGAAAATCGATTTTTTTGCAATTATCTAATTTCGTGTATAAATACGAGCTAGTCTCGAGACGACCACGAGGCTCGTTCTCGTTTTAAACCAAAAATCTTGAAAATAATTATACTCACGCGTTTGGCTCAAAATTCACTAAATTGGATCAAGGAGTCAAGAATAGCTAGTATAAAAATAATTTTTCTTGCGTCGTTCGGACCCGAAAACTCAGTCCGACAACCGGAAAACGTAAAAATGCAAAAGTTCACCATTGCGTCCGTTATAGGTCTAGATATCATTTTTCATTGTTTTTGGAATAAAATAACATTATAAAGTCATATAAAATGTGATGAAACCTCGTAGAAGTTACAAATATAAAGTTTGGGCATTTCGCCAAATAATATCGTAAATTAACGAAATCCATAGAATTTTATATTTAACTAAAATTTCGAGGATGACGCGTAGTCACTGTAAAATAAATGGGGAATATGGTAAATGTGTGAGTAAGCACGTATAACAAGTAAAAGAAAATTACCGAAAATCCGCGTTCTCACACGAGACCTCGTAAATCGTGAAATACTAAAAAATCATAATAACCAATGAAAATCGAGTGAGCTGGAGTAAATAGTATAAAATAATTTACCAGAAAATACGAGTTCTCACATATATTACCTGCTACATTTACACGTCATTATTTAATTAACTTTATATTCCACGTCAATAAAAAAAAGTTCACTTTTGGTCCTGTGACGACTAAAATGCCCTTCAACAACTTATTTTCAATTTATATTTTCATTTTTCTGTTAATAATAAATAAATTATCATCTTCATCTTGATATTATCTCAACTATAAATCAGATACATTAAAGAAATCCTAATAAAAAAATAGGATGCATCAAACTTAAATTATCTAATCAAAAAATCGGATACATCAAACCACCTTAAGTTTGGTAATTCAATTACCCAAACAATCAGATGCATCAAAAACCAGATACATAATTTTGTAGTAATTTAAGTCTGGTAATTGAATTCAATTGCTCATGACCCACCTTAAATTACCCACAATTAGATATATCAAACCATCCCACAACCGTCATTTGCAACCATCTTCGTGACCTGCCCCACCACCTAATCTGAATATGGATTGAAGGATCGGCGGGGGTTTAATCGGAGGTGTGTTCAGATCCATTTCATAATGAAGATGAATATTGAATTTGTGTGTTCATTGAAGAGAAACTATAGATGATGATTATAGGTTTTGTACTTTGAGTGGATCATTTGTAGTTCAGATTTAGAATTCAATTACCAAACTTGTAGTAGTAATTTAAGGTTCAGGGAAATATTTTTTGGATGTATAGATTGTAGATGAATCGTGGGGGGAGGTTAAAAAGAAGGAAGAGATGAACCACTGTATGTGTTTTTTTGTTCTTTATTATATAAGTGAATCATGGTATATAGAAAGTGAATATCAGACGTGGTTGAATTAAAACAAAATTAAATAATGACGTGTATATTACCGTGCCACCGTGTCGGTAACAAGTTACCAAATTGGTAACTTTAGAATGAATTTAAAAGTAGAATTGTAAAGTCACGAGATTAAATAGTAATTGTTTAAAGTTAGCACAATCTAATAAGTAAGATGTTATTTTATAGCTTTTACCATAAAAAAATTGCATCCCTCAATTAATTTTTTAAAGGGTAAAAGTTATAAAATACCATCTTACTTATTGATTTGTGCCGACTTTAAACACTTACTTTTTTATCTCGTGACTTTAACAATGAACTTTCAAATTTGTTCCGACTATACCCATATAAGCATAAAATGACTATATTACCCTTTTCTTCTTTAATATAATTACATGCATTGCCACACGAATCTTTTTCATTCTAAGGATAGCTGGAAACAAAAAAGTAAAATGAAAAGGCAAAGAACTGTATAAATGCCCTTGATCCAATCATAAAAAAATGATAACTTAATAAGGTAATGGACAAAAAACCCAACAGATCTGTGTCATATATGAAAGAACAAAATCAAAAATCAACAAGTAAACACAATAAAATCAAGAACATATTGAAATCATCTATTCTTGATGAATGGGTAGCAACAAAACGTCTTACCCATATACAGAAATGTATAGAAGTATACAAATCAGTGTAGTATATTGAAGATATGTTTTGTAATAAAAAAAGGAACAACTTACCCCATATACCCGACATTAATTGCACCATTGAGAAGCCTTACACCATGGCTACCCTTAAATGGGTTGATAAACTCATGATTTCCGAGAATGTTTAAATGCTTTTTTGAGGCTGTAAAAAGATATAGGAAAGTATCTTTGTGAGGAATAGAGATGGCCTCATGGATAGGCAAGCATTTATAGTTGTCTTATTTGAATAACAAATATGAATCTTTTTCCACCAACATCTGTGCTGCGACGAGGTCTCCAACCCGTGCAGCAGTGTGCAATGTGTTCCTCCCATGTCTGTCTACCAATTCTACAAGTATGGGGGACCTTTCGACTACCAGCTCCAAGACTTGCTTAAAATACCAGTGGTTTTGGTTATAACTTGGAAGCTATTTAGAAAATGCTGCTAAAAAAGTCAACTTTAATTGTAAAAATGAAGGCAAACACTAGTTTGGTTAAGAGAGGTGCAAAAATGGATCTGGGAAAAACAAAGGGTATATTGGTCATTTAAGAGGGTAATATAGTCATTTTATGCTTATATTGGTATAGTCGGAACAAATTTAAAAGTTCATTGTTAAAGTCACGAGATAAAAAAGTAAATGTTTAAAGTCAGCACAAATTAATAAATAAAATGGTATTTTATAGCTTTTACCCTTTTTAAATATGCAAATCAGTTCCTTTACATACATTTCAATTTAAACCTTTGTTTATACAAGCTTACACTCACCCACCGTTACGCACGTCACGTACACCGATCATTCATGGCAAAAGGATACGTTCATTGACCTGCGAATACACATCTCTCAAGAAATAACCAACTAGACAACTTCACCCCTTTGTTACTAAACTCACCAATCTACACAAAACACAAAAAACATGATACATACATAATGCCAACAATGTAAATAAACGTAACACTATGGGCAATATCAACTTTTAGACCAATATATATAAACACCAACTTTTTTCTTCACTTTGAGGTAAACTACTAAACTATTCTTAGCTAACATGAAGTCCCACCGTTGCAATGATCCTCGAACAAATGTTGTACTACTTTTTCTGATCGTGTTTTTCAGGTTTTCGTCGTGCGTGGGATCGCGAATTGTGGTTAATAAGGAGGATAAAGTGAAGTTGGAACCATACTATGAAGCTTTGTGTCCTGATTGTGAGGATTTTGTGGTTAACTATTTGTATAAGATATTTAAAAATGGGCTTATTTCGATTGTTGATCTTAAGCTTAGTCCTTATGGAAATGCTAAGATTAGTTCTGATGGATCCATCGTTTGCCAGGTTGATATTTTTACTACCAATTAGTTTTGCCATATGTTTATCCGTTTCAATATTATATATAATATTGTCCATCTCTTTTTGTTGTTGTGTGCCTAAAATAGTTGTTATTTTAAAAGTTACTCTATTAAAATGATTTGGAAAGTTGAAGATAAAATTTTGTATTGATGTTATGGTGTAATAATCGCAGCTTTGTAAGTTGTCCTGTTAGTTTTGTAGAGAGGAATATTTTGGTTTATATTTAAAAACAGGAAATACTACTTCTTTTGCTTTACCCTGATTACCAGGGACGGAGCCAGCTGTCTTGCGGGTCCGTGTCACCTTTAAATGTTTTTTTATGTATTTTAATTTTTTAAAAAATATCGATTTTTTATAAATGAATTTTAAATACACTCGATCAATCGAAAATATATTTTTATTCTTATTTAATTTGTATAGGTATAAACATAAAACAAATCTTAACTTGAGAAAATTTTGTACACCTGACAATATATGATCCTGACTTTATCTGGTGATTACTCCTTATACTTGTGCATATATGGGCTCACATATAAATCAAATTTATTTTAATCTTTTAGTTAGATGGACTTTATAATTTGTAATTAAAAAGTATGAAGTCTTACATTTCTAAATGTAAAAGTTTGTTTGTTTTATTTTTTTAATTATTGAAAAAATATGAAAAATTACAGTTGTCATTTAATTTAATTTTATTTATTTAAAATGTATCCATTGATATTTTATTAATTACTTTTTTTTAGTTTTTGTTTATCATGAATTTGACATCTATATATATATATATTTTTTTTCTTCCTGATTTTTTTAATAACAAAAACAAAATCTTTTGCCAAATAATAAATTTTTAGGTTGCTTTTAAAAAAATTAAAAATTAAAAAATTAAATTAAGAAAACATTTTTTAATACGAAAATCCGCACTTATCATTTTGATTTACAGTATAAAAGATATGATGTATTGTGTAACGGTTTGTTGTTTAAGTATGGGCCGTGTAGCCCAATTCAAATTAGGACGAACCCCAAAATGAAATCTTGTAGCCCGTCAATTTAAGTTTGCAAGCATACACAAATAAAAATCTCGAATGTGATTGTTGAACACCAAGAACAGTGATTAAAATTACTTGTAAGGCAATTTTTTCTGTTACTTGGTGGCACATATGGTGGTTCCACAACAAGATGGGTTTTCGGTCTAAGCGTCCGAGAAAAGATTTTGTTTTTGATAGTATAATTTCTCAATCTTTAATGTGGTGTAAATCGAGAGCTAAACGTAATTTCGTTTGGTTGGATTGGAAAAAGCTAAATCTTATTGTAGGACCGTAATTCATAACTGCTTAAGTGTCTAGGTTTTCATTTTTTTTATCGAAAACGATGTATACATCGTTAAACGACTTTCTTTCATCATTGGTTTTTACCTTTTTCGACCCAAATTAGCATGTTTTCACCAGTTTTGACCAGAGTTGACCGACTGCACATCCGGTTCTCGTTTTATGTGGTGTGACTGGTTTTCAAAGCACGTAAGAATGTGTTACATTATTTATTTTTCTCTTTGAAGGTGTATTTTGGATATTTCGGTTTTTGTATGGTTACTTAGTGGGTCAAATTGTTTATTACAAGAAGTGACTAAATGTCACAGTTGATATTGGATTAACGTGGGATGAACAATGCATTAATAAAGTAAGTACATAACTGTTACAGGTTCTGTCACTTCCATTTTCCAAATTTACAACCTTCCATTTTCCAAATTTACAAAGCTGTTAGGGCCAAGTGTCAGCAGTGAAAATAGAAACAATTTTAACCTGTATGAAGGTGCTTATACATTATGAGTTTCACTAACCAAACAAGGCCTATTTGTATATTCGGCCTTTTAATCACGAGTGTCTCGTAAGAAAGATATCAATTGGAATTGCTTAATTAAAGAATGTAGCATAACGTCATTCAAATATACTAAGATTTATTAATTATATTTTATGTTGCAGCATGGTGAATGGGAATGTTTGCTTAATATTGTAGAAGCCTGCGCAATTCGTGCCTGGCCTGCCGTGGTAAGATTCAAAACTTAAGTTCTTACACAGACATGTTATACTACCATTGTTCTGCAAGGCACCAAGCACACAGCCTTTCTATGGTTGATATTTTTAAACTTCCAAAAAGTTGACGAAAATGATTACACAAAGGGCAAATAAAGGACGGACAGATGGAGTAAAACGATAACTAGAATTGAGGTTAATGATTGTCTCTTTGCGTCAGGGTGCAAATATCTTCGAGTGATTTTTATGATGTTTGAATTTTTCTTAAGGCATGTTGATTTTTTATTACCTTGTAAACTGTAATATTGCTCCTTCTAACACGTATAATTGATGCAGAGCGACCACTTTCCTTTTGTGTATTGCGTGGAAAAGTTGAATTACGATGGGAAGTACAAAGAATGGGAGACTTGTTTGAGAAATTAAATTTGGATCCACAACCTGTTACTACTTGCATCAATAGTGGTACTGGACACAAGGTTAGTTATCGTGGATAATGGCACGTTGTCTGAAACTCGGCATATTGTTACCTTTAGTCTTATACTTTCTAACTATTCCTCTTGTCATAGTTTAATGAGATCCTTAGGTTCGTATATGGTAATCTACTGAAAGTCTTGATTGCGTGTTTTCACATATCAGCCTTACAACACTATAATGTTTATTGTATACTCTTTTGAGTATTCCATTGCCTTTCCAAATCGTTGTTGTCACATGTAGAATTCGACTACAACCTGGATACTAGATGCGGAACAAACATCGATCGTGAAACACACACATCAAGCAATCGACCGGAAAGTAAACCCACAAGTTATGTCCCTAATCGAACCGATTAGTTTTATTGATAAAGAATGCGTTGTGAATCTCGTTCCCCCTCATCTCCTTTTATAGAGATGAGGGGAACCGACTGTTACATACACTACGGGTCGGGTTGGGCTTCGACACAACCAACCGACCTTTATTGCTATAGGCAATTAGGAAACTCGATACCTATCCCCTAGACACGACTTAGGCTAATCAAGACTAAATACATAACAATTTACACCTTAGGCTTATATTAGCCTATCCCAACACTCAGCAGCTCCAAGCAGTGTTGTAACTTGCGTCCAGGTACCACCTTTGTCAAGGCATCTGCAGCATTGTGTTCAGTACCCACCTTCAGAACTTCAGCCGTCTTTGCTTCCAAGACTCCTCTGATAAAGTGATAACGCACATTGATGTGCTTTGTCCTATCATGAAAAACATGATTCCGCGATAAATGAATCGCACCCTGATTATCACAATTAACTGCAACAGTGTTAAGCTTCACGCCTAACTTTTTCAAGAATCCCCTTAGCCAAATAGCTCCTTTCACAACCTCTGAAAGTGTCATATACTCCGCTTTAGTTGTCCATAGAGCCTCCGTGTGATGCAACTTAGCTTCCCAGCTCCTCACACATCCATGTATCAGCAACCCGTACTCTGTGATTGATCTACCCATGACAGTGATCGATCTACCCATGGTGTAGTCAAAATCCACAAAAACTTGTATGTTTGTCTGTAATCCACGATCAAACCTATCTAACATACCCACATCTGCAGATGCTATGTCAGGTCTCGTGCAGACCATCTGATACTGTAAAACCCGCATGCTTTTACCATGAATAGTACCCTTAAGATCGTACGTACTAGATTAAAACTTTCCTTCTATAGTATGATTATGTTCACGTGTTAGAATTTTACGTAGTACGTACGTGTTATAACACGATAAGTATTTATTACGTACGAACACACACTAATTATTTAAACAATAATTAATCACGAACATGCGATCATGAAATCATGAACGTAATTTAATCACGAGCTAAGATTAGTTACGTATATATATTTATTACGAACACGAATAAATATATTAAGTCACGGTTAATAATTAATTAAAACACGTAAAACACGAACACGATAAAACACGGGAACACACTAAAATATTTAGACTCGAGAAAAGTACGGGTAACCCCATGTGGGCCCCATGCCATGAAATTAGGAGAGCAAAAGGGTCTAGCCCATCATTTTACTAAACAAGAAAAAGGAGGAATCATGTTTCATTTTTGCAAAATCTAGAAAATAATTAAAACCCTAAAACTTTTTCTCCTCTTCTTTTTTTTCCTCTTTGGCCGCCACCTTCAAGAACACCACAAGGGTGTTCGGGTTGATTTTTGATCTTGTATTTTGTGTAAGCATTCGTGTATGTTCGTCCTTGATTGATCCACACATTCAGTATAACCTTTTTAACCTTTTTCTTTTATGTTTTGATTTAATAAATTACATAAGATCATGATGTTTTTAAAAACTAATTAAAATTATTTATTAAACATGTCTATGATTATGGGGTAGATCAAAACAAGGGGTTTTAGGGGTGTTTGTCTAGCCGACACCTAAACTGAACCCCTAAGGGGTCTCGGCTTGGGTTGTGAACCACCACCGAGACCTCATGGTCTCGGTTTGGTGGTGTGGGTCCCACGGCAGCAGCAAACAAGGGAGAACCCCGAAGTGGTTCGGGGTATGGTGTTGATTACAGGTCCGGTTCATGGTTTCTAGTCACGATCCGGTTCATGGTTTATGTTAAGGATATGTTTTAATAATCATATGTTAAAAATTAAATTAATAAAATATGACATGATTAATTTAATAAAACATGACTTAGATTATAATTTAATTATTAGATCATGGATTTTTAACCTAAGTATTTATATTTTTCTAGACTTTATAGTTAATTAATTATTAAAAACCATGGCTATAATTAATTAATTAACATGACTTAGGTTATATTATTAATAGTTAATAATACATGTTTTAACCTAAGTATTTAACTTTATTTAATTAAAAACATGATATATTTAATTAAATATTTTTAACCTATAGTTTATTTAATTTACATGTAATGATTAATAAACCATACCTTATATCAATATGACTTAGAAAAATAATCGGAAAACACTTAAGCTTATATACTTAGCTTATTTAACCAGCTTATATCTAATTATGGAAACTTTCTATTTATAGAAACTTATTTATTTAAGGCAGCTAATCTATTTATGGAAACTTTCTATTTTTAGAAACTTATTTATTTAAGGTAGCTAATCTATTTATGGAAACTTTCTATTTTTAGAAACTTATCTATTTTAAGCAGTAATTCTATTTTTGGAAACTTTCCATTTTTGGTAACTTTCTATTTTTGGAAACTTTCTATTTTAGTAAACCTGCTATTTTTAGAAAGCTACTTATTATTACACAGTAAGTATAATAATACATGAAATACAAGTAATACTTAATCAGAATAGGCAGAATATAAGATAAACACAGTTTAAAGCCTAAACAGTAAAACATGACATGAACGTATAAAATAAGCTAAGACATGACATAAAACCAGTTACGTATTTAGTAATCAGATACTTATTCACGTATGTATTTATGTAGCATTAGTGATACCGAAGTAGGATTCTCCTCAGTTCGTCTTCTTCGTTCACTGGACATAAGGTACGGATTCCCGTCCTTTCTAGATGGACATTCTTTCCTTATTAGGATTCCCCGTATGCAACCAACTGTTTTTCCGTAGTATAAGTTTATATGTTTGATTTGCTTATGTTTAATTTAGAATACCTATAGCCATATACATGCATGACCAGTTTCACCTAGTTATGGAGGTACCATAACCATAACACTAGAGGCACTGGTGTTATGACTTCACCACGGCGGAGTGATTGCTCGTGGCGTCCCTTCAGCTTTTGGCCATATTATTATATTTATCATGTGGGGCGTATGGGTGCATCCTAGTTACATGTTTTCAGCAGATTACTCAGTGTGAATGTGGTGTGTGCCTTGCATCCTTCACAAGGAGCTGATCCATCCTACCCAAAACCAGTATATTAAATTAGAGGCAGCCCCTCTAATTTGCATGATGAGGTCACCCCTCCAAGTATTCATGCATAGTGGATTTTCATGACCTATATTGGCTAATGGTAAAATATGTTAAACAGTTTTCATAAGATAAACATAAGGCTTTCAAACTATAAAACCAGTTTTATGAACATGTTCCAGGTTTTCCAGGAGTTATACATTTCCGTTGCTATTAAGTCTTTATTATGCTTAGTCATTCATACTATGTCTATATCCGTGCACTGAGCATTTTGCTCAGCTGTTACTTTCCTTTCCATGTCCCAAAACGGTAGGTACCCTAGGGAAGACTCGAGCGTTTGGAGGACGTGCATAGGATGGAAGCTGCTAGAGACTTCTTTTCCTTTTTGCCTTCATATACGTATGCTTGTTTAGTCTTTCATTCATTTCTTTTGCTTTATTATGTTTTGGGCTTATGTTTGGGAACCGATGTTTGATTCCGGTTATCCTTATGGTCATGTAATGTTTAGACATTTATCCTTGTATGCTTTGATGACACGCCATAATTACGCGTGACATTCCATTATCAAAATGGGGTGTTACAGATACTCCTGGCTTCCAACTGCATATATATATATATATATATATATATATATATATATGACCACTTTCTATTCTTTTCCATATCACATTCCCTTGATAGACTATCCTCCAACGACAGTATAGAGTGTCCCTTCAACAAAGTCTGTACCAACTTTCCGTTGTAAAACCTGGACTGTGACACCCTCAGAGTATTACCACTCTGATTCCTGATGATCTTAATACCAAGGATATTTCCCTTTGCTTTAACCAGCAAACCCTTGGTAACCGAGATCTCAGCCTTGCATCCGCAAGAAAATACCATACAATCTATATAGAGAAATAGATGTATGAACATACCTGGTGTATACTCCCAGTAATAACCGTATCTGTCGTCACTACTTTTCCTACAACCGTTGCTGAGCACATACACATCTAACCGAGTATCCATTTCTTCTTTCAATCCAACCATCCACTTGGAAAGAACCTCACAAGCAACTGTATCATTGAAAGTAAATGACTCATGTGCATAAATCTTCTCCACTACAGCAACTACAAAAGCAGCCTCATTACTATATTCTCTATACTTGAATAGTTCTCGTGCTAACTGTTGCTCCCTATCACGTGCTAGATGATAGTATATCAAATCTTGAGTTTGTACTTCTTTTGTAACATCTACATGATCAACATTCCCATTAGGTTCCACCTCAAATGCATGATCCTCTCGAGATTCCACCTTAAACTCAACTCCTTGCAACACCTGCACTGAACTTGTACATACACCAGTACCAATGAAAGTTTTATTGTATTGTCCACTTTCATTGAAACCCATATTCCTGTAAAGCACTCCCTTTGAAGTAACGTCATCTAACCTCCAAAGTTGGTAAACATTCATACCTTAACGGTATCCCAGGAATATGCGCTTGACCTTAACCAGTTCAAGCATCCCTTGCTCAATACTAGCAAGCCAACCAAAAAACCTCAACATATCTATAGTCTTCTTGAATCTAATCGCTGCTGATGGTGACCTATTATCTAGATATGTAGACATGGTTGTATCCCATGTCCAAAAAACCTTGGACAGACCAGACTGAATCAGAAAACAACGTACCTTATCCAAGAGTGTCACGTTTGTATCCTCAACCAACCCATTCTGCTGTTGTAACCCTACAACATCTAAATGTTTGACGACCCCACTCTTCATACATTGTTTTGTAGACTTCTGATTACAAGAATCAAGAACATCACCTGTCTTGATCTTCCACCCAGTCTAAAGTTTTCCTAACTGCTTCCTACCCTTCATTGTCTTCCCGGTCATAGCCTGACCATTAAGGGTATATATGCAATTAGCCCTTCTTGTTCCTGATAGTACCACCAATGAACCCTTAATAACCTTGATCTTGCCCGACTGCATCTTCACGGTAAAACCCTCTTTTTCAAGAGTGCCCAACGATATCAAGTTTCGTCTTAATTCCGGAACATACCTGACGTTGTCCAACACGAAACTTGACCCATCCCTCATTCGTACTCGAACCTTACCTGTCCCCCATACACAGCATTCCCTTCCATCACCTAGCAGTACATTACCACCGTCATACTCCTTAAAATCAACCAAATAATCTCTCCTGTATGTCATATGGTATGAGCCCCCTGAATCCATGATCCAGTCCAAAAGTTCATCAACACTCATAGCCATCATAACATCAGCATTGCCATACCCATCAGCTCCAGAACCGGATACCTGATATTCATTCCTGACAAAAGCTTGAGATTTCTTGTGATTATACCTGGGACAATCCCTCTTCAAATGATCCTCAGACTAACATATATAACACCTGAGTCTGCCGCTCCTTCCTTGTGACCTTGACCACAAACTATTTGCACCCTGCTCCATATCTCTCTGTCCAGATCTCTCCCTCACATACAACCCTTCACCACCATCACCCTTTGCTTCCGTCATCTTCTGAAGTTCCTTAGAATTAAGTGTCGCGACCACGTCTTCTAGCTTCAAAATATCACGACCATATAGCAAAGTCTCCACGACATTATCGTCAGACGGTGGTAAAGATGTGAGTAATAATAATGCATGGTCCTCATCCGATATAACAGTATCTATAGCCGCTAAGTCACCTACGAGCTTGTGAAACTCATCAATATGTTCATACTGACTCTTACCTTGATGAATTTGAAAAGGATATAACTTTTTATTCAACTACAAACGATTAGCTAAAGACTTTGTCATGTATAAAGTCTCTAACTTTTTCCAAATCCCCGCTGCAGTCGTTTCCTTGGTGATCTCCCGTAGGACCCGATCATCCAAACACAAGACCAATGCGCTGTAAGCCTTTTTTCTGAATGACGTTATCGTAAGCCACTATTGTGGTGGCGGGTAATTCCTCCAATGCTGCATCTAATTCTAGATGTTCCAGCAAATCCTTCATCCTTACCTGCCATAACCCAAAGTCATTCTTCCCATCGAATTTCTCGATATCAAATCTGCTTAGCGTCATCTTATTTTAACCCTTTGCTAATCGCTTAATCTTTTGTGAATTTACCTACACAAAAACACGATCTAGCAAACTATCCCGTGTGTATAACACCCTTGCTTTATCGATATAACCCTAAGATAAAAATCTTAGTAATCGATCAAACCAAGTAACCCTTCAAAAGAAAAACCCTTTCTTACTCAAATATCGACTGAACCTTGGAAATTAACCTATCCAATAAATCGACAATCCTTGAATCAAGATAGTACCCGACGCCTTTTGAAGTAACCCTTGTCGTACTTTTAATTTTGCAAAACCGATTTCTAATAACCTAAGAAATCTTGCAACCTCGACAAGTCTTGAACGCTTCTTTATCCCCTTTGTTGATTTGCTAAACCTTGTGAATAACCTCACAATCATAAACCGACAAAGTCCCTTTGATAATTCGTTAAACCTTGTGATATATTAACACTCACAATCACGAATTACGAAGTCCCCTTGTGCAAAAACACTACAAAATCCCTTGGCCCAGTATATATCTTATAATGTCACCCAAAGTTATTAAACAATTTAACCCAATACTATAATTTAGTATTGGCCTTATATAATACTGGCCCAATAAGCAAACTAAAAACCCTCGTAGTATGTTTTCGTGTTTCACTTTGGATAAAGCCACAACATAATCAATTGTCTTCTTCCTGTATCTCCCTGGTAAACCAACGATCCAAAAAAGTAAACAAAACACCGACGATGAAAAACCACCACCAATCCCTTTTTAGTCGATCTCCAACAACAACAATCTTTTTAATGCCAATCGTTGCTGCTGCTCCGATGATGTTCGATAACCTCCAACACCAAGACCTTCAACAATCGATCCTAGTAACCATAAGATACTCGTTTACCAGGCTCTGATACCACTTGTAGTAATTCGACTACAACCTGGATACTAGATGCGGAACAAACATCGATCGTGAAACACACATAGCAAGCAATCGGCCGAAAAGTAAACCCACAAGGTATGTCCCTAATCGAACCGATTAGTTTTATTGATAAAGAATGCGTTGTGAATCTCGTTCCCCCTCATCTCCTTTTATAGAGATGAGGGGGAACCGACTGTTACATACACTACAGGTCGGGTTAGGCTTCGATACAGCCAACCGACCTTTATTGCTATAGGCTATTAGGAAACTCGATACCTATCCCCTAGACATGACTTAGGCTAATCAAGACTAAGTACATAACATCACAAGTATTGTTTCTTTTTCTTTTAAACTCTGACTAACGTATTACATAACATAAATTATGCAACTTGAGCTGCAATATGGAGAAGAAATAAAGGCTCTTGAACCTACTCATACTTATGTACCATGGGTCGTCGTTGATGGACAACCACTTTATGATGTGAGTACATCCTAAACTTTTTAATTCGGTTCATTATCATCAATACGTTTTGAGCTCCAAAATTATTTCAAGATAATATGCCCAAGCGACAAAAAAGTAACTTATTGAGCATCTGGAAGCAAGTTAGTGAACATGTGTGAGTAGCTACTGTCCCAACTGAGATTGGCCACTTATTTACCAAATTAGGGGGTGTTTAGGATTGCTTATTGAAATTGAATATTTGCTTATTGTGTTTTGATGCATCTGAAAAACAGTTTTCACTCCAAAAATGAGCACTTTGTTCAGACTAGTTATCTGCTTCTCGTTATTTTACGTACATAAACCATTGTTTGTCTAACCAATGTCCTTCATTGTAGCCGAAAAAAACATAAGCACTATAAACGCTTTTAGTGAACGGTCCCGCTCCTCCCATTGTTAAGATTAATTATTTTAGAAAAATGTTTTCTCGAGGTTTAATTTCTTAATTAGGATTCAAGTTTAAGTTCTTTGAGACCTATATCTCTTATTATAGTGTGCGAGACAAGACGACGAATCTGTACTCTAGAGAAATGAAATCATTTCTGTCTTGTAGGATTACAATAATTTTATTACCTACATCTGCAAGGCTTATAAAGGCTCTGACGTTCCCCAAGCATGCATTGGTCTATCTCGCCCCATTACGGCTTCAAAGGACAGTATCATTCATGTCTGCCACATCAACGAAGAGGATGCAAAGTCAAAGTCAAACAATTTTGGGAATCATCTCGTCAACTGTAGCTTCCTGGATGCAACATGTTGGCATGGCAGAATTAATGTAAGATAAATGTTATGTTTAAAATATTGTTTCTATCAAGTAAAGTTACATTCTAGTTATGATACTTATCCACATGTAATCGTTGTGTCACTGTGGTTTAGAATGCAATAGTGTAACTTGAACTATGACGATTCAGGTCAGGTTAGACCGGTGCGATTGAAAGCAACGAAATTACTTTACTTCGTTGATTTAAAGGAAAAAAAAATACTCGGATTCATTGCATCTATAGCGGTGTTTTAAAAATCCTGTTGACCTGACCGGTTGAACCGTGACCCGGTCGAGTGACCGGACGCTGATTTTGACCAAAAACCCGGTTAAACCGTTACTCAGTAGTTCGACCGAGTCAATTAAAAAATCAGATATGTCTAAAAGATAAAAAGGTTTTAAACATAAGTTTGATATATAATAAGAAAACCTATATTGGTAGAATACATACAATCTACGCATTCTATTACTCTATATCTCATTTGGCCTCGACTGTATCTACTACTCTATTTAACATTCACTTTATTAGCAATTAAAGAACTTTGACATATATTTAAAAATAAATGTAGTAGAAACAGTACTAATTTTGTCTCTTTTCTCCACTCCTCAAGCACCTTTCTTTGCTATTTTCTCACTTCCCAACTACCCCACTCTATCTTCTTCATTTCTTTCTTCTTCCATTCTTTCCGACTGAGGTTTTTCAATTCGTAAACACTTTGTTTTCTGATAGTTTTTAAGAGTGTGGAGGGAACTTTTACGATTTTTATGGGGGCACTGGACATTTTTTCTACCAATCAAACCTTTTTTCAACATACCATGCGAGTTCTCAAAACTTTTATAGGGGGCAACGCCCCCCATACCATACAAACAGTTCCACCCCTGCTTGGTAGCGCATGCATGCGTTTCTCGTTTGTGCGTTAACTAAAAACTTGTATGGTATATGAGTTCTCTTATTTTAAGCTTTTTACTGTTAAAAGCTTCTCGAAAACAATGAAATGATTTTTCAATAACTTTTTCTTCCTCTTTAATACGAACTCGTATAGCCGAAAGTGACCCTGTCAAATGTGTAAAAACAGGGACATAACATGATTCAAATAATCACTAACAACAACTGTTGAAACAAAATCTTCCGGCTAGGTAGCTGTTAGTGACTTTGCCTCGACATCTCTAAGGTGTGCTCGTCTCTTGACCTTGAACCTAGGATACACAGAGTAGCACACGTTAATTCGTCCAGGGTTTGACCCCGGGACCAAGCTCCGGTGTGAGAATAAGTAACTATCACACACAAATGGTATTCAGCAATGAATACCGGAAGGTAAGAATATGTATTAATTGAAGTATTCAATCTTGGATCGTGTTGTGTGTTAAATGCAGGGGTATTTATACCACCCCAAGGTATATACCTGTCTGAGTAGTCACATCATAGGCTAGGCCTCGAAACCTGGGCTAGTCAAATCCCCACAATCGAGGGATTTATTGTCCCAAGGGCGGTGACGCTTCCCTTTACCCATAGGACGGACGGAAGCTCCCTGGATAATAGGATGGACGCCTTTTGCTTTTTCCTTGGGCCTTGCTATGCTCATTAATGCTCTACTGTTCACACAACGACCTTATTAAATGATCGAAGGTTCCGGTCCTGAGGCGGGGAAGCGTTCGTCTCCGGGGGTGTTGACCGGAGGCATACGCGAAAAAGTCCCCCCCAGTATCATAGCGTTAGCCCCAGCTAGCGGTGTGATACTTAAAACACGTGTCCTTCAAACAGTAACGGTGTAATTAATGCGAGTCGCCTCTTTGGCTTCGCATTAATTGATTTTGTCTGTTGGGTTTTGGGTTGTCGGCCACTCATGCATTGGCTTTCGCCCTTTGACTCACCATCTGCCTCCACGTGGCTCTTCACTTTTCAACGGTGTGGATTTGACTTGGGAACTTGTGCACGTCTCTTCAGTGTCCCCTTTCCTTAGTATAAATACCTACTTATTTTTTCATTTTCTTCACACTCCTTTTCTTTCTTGCTTCTGCCATTGTTATTCTTTCTTCCGGGATTCTCTTTTAGCAGGTGTGCCCTTCTCCTTATTCCTACTTTTGTTCGTACTTTTTGTTATGTCTATCAGTAGTTCCGGTGAGGAGGCTACTTTTCGTGATCCCAAATGTGATATGCACATTAGGGTTTCGACCTTGACGGAGGATGATCTTAAGAAGATACGCAGAAAGTATCTTATACCAAATGAGCTTCGTCCACGGTTACCGGATCCACTTCTTACTATGAACAACCTTCCGGATCGATTTATTGGAATATACGAAGATTATTTGAAGCATGGGGGGCTTCGGATTCCTTTTTCTACCTTCCTCTTATCTGTGTTGAGATATTTTCTTGTGCATATTTCTCAATTAGTTCCCATGAGTGTCAACCGCGTCACCATGTTTGAAATCCGCTGTCGAAGCTTGAACATTCCTTGTTCCATGACTTTGTTTCGTGTATTCTATAAGTTGGGTAAACAGGGTCACTGGTTCTCCTTTGAAAGCCGGTATCCAGCTCGGTATGGCAAATGTTTGAAAGAGACTACTTCTAGCTTGAAACTTTGGAAACACAAGTGGTTCCTTATAGACCGAAGGGCCATCCCTCATGCCATGCCTTGGAGGGATAGAGACACCGATGTCCATGATGATTTTCCAACTAACTTCAACGCCGATCACGCTAAGATGCTTGCTGACGACCCTATTCTGCTTCGTCCTCCTCACCGGCATCTGTTGTTTATGGCCGGCTTGTGGGTTCCTTATGAGGATCCTACCCTTCGTCGAATAGTTGTTAACCCTGATGATGAGGGTATTTTACATATATACTTTTCTTTATTTTCTGCGAGCTCTTGTTGCTCGCTCTAACCGTTGTCTCCCCTTTATTTGCAGAGCTCACTATGGATGAATTTATCAAGCTTCCGTCGTTCGAGGACGCTAAGATTGGCAGAGATGAACACGAAAAGATGCCAGTGCCGACCCCAAGGGTTACTCGGCCATTACCGTTGAACACTCCTTTACCTGCGTTGAGCGACCGTCAAAAGGCTGTCACTACTCCTGATCCCAAAATCCTGGCTACTCGACTTCATCACGAGGGGAAGAACCCGGTAGTAAACAAAAAGAGACCTACCGAGGGTCAGTCATCTGGTCGCAAGCTGAAGAAAAAAGCTACACAAAACCAAGTGCAGTCTGATGCTGAGGATATGGAAGCGGATTCGCCTTCTCCAATCCATGAGTCCCATCCCTCTGGTTCGGTCGATGGTCATAGCAAATCGGATGCTACCAACAAGACTCCTACTCACATAAATCTGAGCGACCATTCGGATGGCGATGACGATGCCGCATGTATGCATTCTCTCAGACCGTTCTTCTTAACAATATCTCTTAGATTCTCTGCTCCCTTCTTTATCTTGTTATTTTTGTTCAGGAAATGTGCAAGGGCCGGTACGCCGTCATGTACCTTTGTGGCGTTTAACTGAAGATGTGCGCATTTCCCATTATTCTGCCCGAGAATTACTGTTTCATTTGGCCACTCCTGCGGAACAAGATGGATTATCTTCCCTTTCCAACTATGATGTCTTGAGTTATGCCTACCACACCGTGGCCCGGAGCACTCTGACCGTATCCGAGCTCATGAAAAGGTACGAGGCTCTTAGCCGTGAACACTCCCGACTAACTGCTGTACCGGAGGGACCTCAGGGGCACTTTGCTACCGGGAAGTCCGTTATTGACCAGATGGCTATGGCGCACAAGTCTCTTGAAGATAAGTACAACAGCTGTCTTGCCCGGGAGAAGGACCATCTTGAGACCATAGAGCGATTGAGGAAGGAATCTGAGGACTTCGGAGCTCTTGCCTCTACCAAAGATAAGAAGATATCTGAGCTAGAACGCCTTCAAAGTGAGAGTGCTCGTGATCACATCAGATATTTCGACAAGATACGGGAGCTCGAGGCCGGTAAGAAGCACCTAACTTCTCTTTTAGCTCAGGCCAAGATGGACAGGCAGATCCTGGTAAGGGATGGGTTCCCCATACTTGTAAGAAAGCTTTTATCCAGTTACGAGTATAGGAGATCTCTGTCCTTAGGTTGCGCGGGTATGTATAATGCTGGATTTCTCGCCGCTGTTAAGTATGGACGCACTCCCGAGGAGATTGAAGCCGCTATGGCCGCTGCTACCGGGTTGAATGTTGACCTGGCCAAGACTTGGAAAGAAGACTTTTCTGCACTATTCTCAGTTGAGTATCCCTTTGTGTCCAAGGTTTCTGCAGCCAGCAAGCTTCCTGCGGCCGATATTATACAGCTATGCCCCGCAGACAAACCTGTTCTTCCCGTGCCTGAGGGTCTTCCCAATACTGGAACATCTACTTCCTCCAAGACTCATGAGGATGGTTCGGGTGGGTCGCAAGAGACTCCTGTGAAGGATGGCAACGCTCCATGAACCGAAGGCCCGGAATGCCGGTGCAAGTTGTCCTTTTATTTTCTTTAAACATTTGTCTGTAATAAATATTTTATCATTTCTAGTTGTTCGGACAAGTCTTATCTGTGACATTTCACCTTTCCATGAATGGCTATCTTTTTTAACTTCATATCATATTCTTGTTATAATTGTTGTGACGGAATGTTCCTTATAAATTAGCTTTCACACTTGTACTTATTCTTCACATACGTGGGAGACATCGACACTTGGTCGCTTTTAATTTGTCTCCGGATTACTATTTAAGCGCATCCGGCACTTGTACGTCTACATTGGTGCATATGTGGTTTTTGGGAGACATCGGCATCCTGGCCGCTTTTCCTTTATCTCCGGATTGTCTCTTAGACGCATCCATTTATGTGTGCTCAATACTTATACCCTCATGGGTTTATGTAGGGACATCGGTACCGGACCGCTTTTTATTTGTCCTCGGATTGCCTCTTAGGCGCATCCCACATTTTAATGCGTACTTACATACCATTCGGTTAGCTAAGCCGAGGTTTATAACTACCACAATCAAATATGCTTAAAAGTTTTCATTCATTAAAACAACAATAGAGAATGATACATCTTGTTCAAGTTACATAAAGCATTTTTGCAGATTTGCGTGCCAGGTGCGCAGAATTTCTTTCCCTTCGACGGTCTCGAGCTTGTATGAACCGGTTTGATAGGCTTCAACGACTCTGTAGGGACCCTCCCAATTGGGTCCTAACTTTCCTATCTTCTCCTGTCGGCTGGCCATGTTGCGACGGTATACGAAATCTCCGACCTTGAAAGAGCAGGGCTTCACTCGCTTGTTGTAATATTGTTCCACTTTCTTTTTATACTTGGCCTCCTGGATGGCCGCGGCCTCTCTTCTTTCTTGCAAAAGGTCTAGGTTCAGCCGCAATTCTTCTTCATTTGTGTTATCGTCGAGAAGCCAGGTTCTTGCGGTAGGGATACCAATTTCCGCCGGGATGACGGCCTCACTTCCGTAGGTGAGACTGAAAGGAGTCTCTCCATTACTCGTTTTGAGCATTGTTCGGTGAGCCCATAGAACATGGGGCAATTCGTCGACCCATCCAGTCAACCTTCTCCCCAGCCTTGCTTTCAAACCATGCATCAATGACTTGTTGGCCCTTTCAACTAGGCCGTTAGCTTGCGGATGTGCTACCGCAGTATTCATCTGCTTGATGTGCCATTTCTCGCACCATTTTCCGAAGGATCCATCTATCAACTGCTTGCCATTATCAGTCACTATCACTCCTGGTAGACCGAATCTACACACTATGTTTTCCCAAGAAAATTTTTGCACCTCTTTTCCAGTTATTTTAGCCACCGGCTTTGCCTCAATCCACTTGGTGAAGTAATCAATGGCCACTATTACAAATTTGATATTTCCGGCATTTCCACTGATTGGACCTAGTATGTCCATTCCCCATTGGTAAAAGGGCCAAGGCGATGTTATTGAAGTGAGGTTGGTTTTTGGGAGCCTCGGTATGGGACCATGTATTTTGCATGAATCGCATTTGGAGATCTCGTCCCATGCATCTTGGTGCATAGTTGGCCAGAAATAACCTTGACGCATTATCTTCGCCACAACAGACCTTGCTCCGGCGTGCATTCCGCACGCCCCCTCATGGACCTCCCTGATTATGTAGTTTGCTTGTAACGGGCCGACACACCTTAGCATTGGAGATAAATACGACTTTTTGAATAGGATGCCATTTTCCAGAGTATACATGGGAATTTTCATTCTTAGGTTCCTGGCCTTCTCTGGCTCTTGCGGCCATATCCCTTCTTCCAAACACCTTTTGATAGGAGACATCCAACATTCCCCCTCTTCTTCCACTATATCGTTGACTTCTTGAACATCTATCGACCTTGCGTCTAACGCTTCTACCAGCACTTCTTTGGTTAGTTGGTTGAATGCAATTGAAGCGAGTTTGCTTAGGACATCGGCCTTTTGGTTCTTTTGGCGAGGAATGTGTTCTATATCGAACTTGGTGAAGGTGGGAAGAATTTCTTTGACCTTGGCCAAGTATTTGGACATCCTATCATCACTTGCCTCAAACTCTCCTTTGATATGACAAGCCACCAATTTTGAGTCTACCTTGGCTTGTAATTCTTTCACTCCCATCTTCTCGGCCAGACGGAGTCCCGCCAGAAGGGCCTCGTACTCAGCCTCATTGTTTGAACAATTGAAATTGAACCTCAATGCATACGTAAATTCTACCTCCTTCGGGTTAATTAACACCAGGCCGGCACCGACTCCCTTACCATTAGCCGCTCCATCTGTATACAGCACCCATTGTGGTTCCGGCTCCTCTTCTTCGGATACCTCGTAGATTGTTGCAGCTTCCTGTTGGTCTAACGGGGCTTCATTGAGGAAATCAGCTAACACTTGTCCCTTGATGGAATTTCTGGAAACATAGAATATTTCATACGTCCCCAGCTCCACTGCATATTTTGCTAATCTTCCGGAGGCCTCAGATTTACTTAGTATTTGCTTCAGCGGTTGGTCCGATATGACATGAATGTCGTGAGCTTCAAAATGTCTTCTTAACCTTCGAGATAGGTGCAGCAATCCTAGGACCAGTTTTTCCAACGGAGCGTACCTTCTCTCGGCATCATGTAGTGTTTTACTCACATACCTTATGGGCATTTGAATCCCATTTCGTTCCGCCAAGAGTACACCGCTGACTGCCTCTTTGGATGCGGCCAGATAGACGTACATAATCTCTCCTTTGAGCGGGGATGTTAGTAACGGAAGGTCTAGAATCATTTTCTTTAATTGTTGAAAAGCTTCCTCTGCTCTGTCCGTCCACCGGAACTCATCTTTGTTTTCCTTGATGATATTTTTCAGCGTTTCAAAGAAAGGCATGGATCTTTCGGCCGACCGGGATAGAAAACGGTTGAGAGCCGCCAACTTACCACTCAGAGACTGCATTTCTTTCAAAGTCTTTGGAGATCTCATTTCTGCGATTGCTTTGGTTTTCTTGGGGTTAGCTCTTATACCTTCTGATGTTACCATATAACCCAAAAATTTGCCCTCCTCGACGCCGAATGAACATTTCTTCGGGTTCAGCTTCATGTTAATTCTCTTTAGATTATTGAAGGTTTCTTGGATGTCCGAAAGCATATCTTCTTCGGTTTGGCTTTTGATCATCAAGTCATCTACGTATGCTTCCAAATTTGTACCAATTTGCGAACGGAAGGCCGAGTCAACTAACCTTTGATAGGTCGCTCCTGCATTTTTCAACCCGAAAGGCATTTTCATGTAACAGTATGTTCCCTCATTGGTATAGAATGCCGTCTTTTCTTCATCCGCCTCGTCCATTTGCACTTGATGATAGCCTTTGTATGCATCTAGAAAACATTTGAACTTGTATCCCACAACTGCCCCTATCTTGACATCTATGTCCGGCAAAGGATAATAATCCTTTGGGCAAGCGGAGTTGAGGTTTTTGAAATCTATGCACATTCGCCAGTTTCCATCCGGCTTCTTGACCAGGACCGGATTAGAGATCCAAGTCGGGTATCGCACTGGTCGGATGATACCTGCCTTTGTTAACTCCTCCACATCCTTCTTAACCGCTTGGCTTTTTTCTTCACCCAGCGTCCTTCTTTTTTGGGCAATTGGTGTGGTCTCCATATCCACGTTTAACGAATGCTTGATGATTCTCCTAGGTACTCCCGTCATGTCCGAAGGCTCCCATGCAAACACATCGACGTTGTCCCTGAGCAAATCTATGAGTTGGATTCGATATTTTTTGGTGAACAACCTTCCAATGGTGATCAACTGTTCCGGGTATCCAGGATTGACACAGATTTGCTCCGTCATGAATTCTTCCTTGGCAATCCATTCGTCTAACTCTCTTCCCACAACCGATGTTTTCATCATCTTTATCTTTTGACTATCTTCTATGATTCGGCATTCATAGATGGCTCGTGCTTTGGTTGTCATGGTTGCTATCCCGTTGGGGGTAGGAAACTTCATGGACGAGTGTACAGTAGAGGGCACGACCCTTAACTCCCTGATCCCAGTTCTTCCCAGTATGATATTATAAGGGGATGGTGCTCTAATCACTATGAAATTCATCACCGTCCGTCTTGTTAAACTATCTGATCCAAAGGTTACTTCTAGGTCTATCTTCCCGAGAGGGGTGGTTTCTTCCCCCGAGAAGCCCCGGACTTTCACGTTATCGGGTGTTAACCTTCTTCGGATCGATAAATCCAGATTTAGGAAACAGTGCTCAAACATGACCTGCATAGTAGCCCCTTCATCCACAAACACCCTTTTTACCCAATATCCCTCTATTTCGGCCTCGAATATCAGAGGTTCTTCCGAAGCTTCATTATCGGGTATAGGCGGAAAGGTTATGGGCACATTCATCCAATCCATTTCGATCTTGCACACCTCCTTCCTCTTCATGCCGCTATACCTACTTTCGATCATGTTTATAGTCCTTCCCTTAAAATCTCCGTTTCCTCTTCCTTGATTTCCTTTATTCACTCTTCCTCGTAGATCCTTTACCAGATGGTTGAGCTTGCCGGATTCTAGAGCGGCTTCTAACTGCTTTCTCAGCTGATGGCAATTATTGGTGAGATGCCCCTTCTCCTGATGGTAATCGCAATACTTATCCATGTTTTCCGGTCGGATGACACCCTTGGTTGGTTGCGGTGGGGGAAGGCACAATTGCAACTCAGTTGCCAAGATTTCCTTTGGAAATTTGGTGAGCGACTCTAAGCCGGAACGCTGATATGGTGCCCTTCTTCCATAATTGGGGTTGACTGGAGGTACATATGGGGGAAATGGGGGTCTAGACCGATAGTCATTTCTTTGACGCCCCCTATGCCGTCCACGTGAACCGGAAGGACCATACCTTTCCTCCTTGCTATACTTTATGTTACCATCACCTGCTTCTCCCGTTGGCAACTCAGTATTACGGTATGCATCTTCAGATTTTATGAAATCGTCTACTCTTTGCATCATCTCTGCAACCGTCAACGGAGTATCATCTGTAAAACGTCGAACCAATTCTGGACACTTGGCTCCATTTACAAAGGCTGATATCTTCATCACTTCCGGAACACCTTGAATGTAACTTGCCTCGTCTGTCCAACGCTCTTTAAATACTGCCAACGTTTCATGTGCCTTGTTGACGATGGTGGTGATTTCCATTGGTGCTTTAAGACTTTTTCTCCTTAAGGAGAATCTTTCTAGGAACTGTTCCTTCAAATCTTCCCAATTGTCTATGCTACCCCTTGGCAACCTTTCAAACCATCCTCTAGCGGCTCCATCCAAAGTTTGCTAGAAAAATCTGCACCATACTGGCATCGGCCATTCTCCCGAATTAGCCGCACCGGCAAACCGGGTGATATGATCATTAGGATTCGTAGCCCCCGAATATAATTTGAGAGTCGCGGGTAACCTATGCTTCGGTGATGAGAATTGTATGATTCTTTTAGTAAATGGGGAGGCCATCACATCTTTGAAAGGCTTTTGCAAATCATCTTCCGGGAGGTTAGCTTCCTTTTGGGTCTCCCGCCCTTCGTCCTTATCCTTCGGTAGATTCGATACATCTTCCTCGAAATCTATGCGTATAGGCGAAATGGGCCTCATAGATGCGGCGTTATGACGCTCCACCTGTCCTTGTAGTGCGCTCATACTTTCCAAAATCTTCTCCCGTAAGTTTAGAGGCGTTTCCGTCTCTTTCACTACCGTCGCGGGATCACGACTGGGAGATGGCGGCGGATCCGACTCTCCTGAGACCCCTGCCATTGTTTAGCTGTTGTGGGGAGATCCGAGTTTAGGGTCCCACGGATGGCGCCAAATGTTGAAACAAAATCTTCCGGCTAGGTAGCTGTTAGTGACTTTGCCTCGACATCTCTAAGGTGTGCTCGTCTCTTGACCTTGAACCTAGGATACACAGAGTAGCACACGTTAACTCGTCCAGGGTTTGACCCCGGGACCAAGCTCCGGTGTGAGAATAAGTAACTATCACACACAAATGGTATTCAGCAATGAATACCAGAAGGTAAGAATATGTATTAATGGAAGTATTCAATCTTGGATCGTGTTGTGTGTTAAATGCAGGGGTATTTATACCACCCCAAGGTATATACCTGTCTAAGTAGTCACATCATAGGCTAGGCCTCGAAACCTGGGCTAGTCAAATCCCCATAATCGAGGGATTTATTGTCCCAAGGGCGGCGGCGCTTCCCTTTACCCATAGGACGGACAGAAGCTCCCTGGATAATAGGATGGACGCCTTTTGCTTTTTCCTTGGGCCCTGCTATGCTCATTAATGCTCTACTGTTCACGCAACGACCTTATTAAATGATCGAAGGTTCCGGTCCTGAGGCGGGGAAGCGTTCGTCTCCGGGGGTGTTGACCGGAGGCATACGCGAACAACAACTTTATTGGATATACCATCATGCATGATATGATGTAACAAACCCAAAACTAAATTACAGAATGAACTGAAGCACCATAAGGTAAACAAATGCTTATAAATAAAAGTTAACATATTCATAGTATTTCCTGCATCTTTCTTATTGCTACAATATGATTTATGTCCAAAGTCGGCCCCAAGTTTATGCAGATACAGTACCATACTTGAGTTGTTAACATTTACAGTACGTGTAGAAAGACTTGTAACCCGAGCTAGATTTGTGCCTCTTTCTAAAAATCCAGTAAACATAAATAAACTCATTTTAACTGTTATTCATTTTGAAAATGAAATAAGTAGCTTCCTACCTACTTTTTCAAAACTCTATCTTAAAGCTTCAAAACGCAAATAATCACTTTTCACCATTTATTATCCAAACACTCATTTTAACTTATTTCATTTTCAAAATGAAATAAATATATAATCTAGTTAAAAACACAATCCTAAACACCCATTAAAAACTTATATATAAGTTCATTCATCTCTGTTACGTATAAAGCAAAAACAATTTTATTTAAAATTTAACTTCTTAAAAATAAGTAATGTTAAATCCTTAAACTACCTTTTTAAACTTTTATATTTAGCTTAAATATCAAGAATATGTTACCTCAAGACTAATTATAAAACTCACATAACATTATTTATGTGGTTATTAAAATATTCATCTTAATAATGTCACGTATAACTTTATTGACAACCACCAAAATAAATCATGAGCAGATCAGTATCACAATGTTACATCATCAAAAAGATGAATTAGTTTCTAGACGTCGCCGGTATACGCCGACAACTTTAAAACCGTGTCAAAATTACATCTTACACATAAAGATGTTGAAATGAGGACCTAATCTGCTAACCCTTTGTCACTTTAAGGGACTTATTGTGTTTGTTTATAAAGTGCAGGGTCCTCTTGTGCATTTGTTGGATTGTTGCTGCTGGACTTTACCCAAGCCCATGAAGACGAGCCCATGCCAACGGCTATATGAAGCCCATCTTCTTTTCATATAGTGGAGAGGAGCGTCTCATTGTTCGTATCGCCTCATTATGTAAACTGTGTGCGTTTTACACACAGCGCTCTCTCTCTCTCTTCACTTGATCTCAAAACCCTAGTTTGATCTCATTGTTTTTCTTATTTGTTTTGATTGTAAAACTATTATCAATTAGATAATAGAGCTACAAGTGATTAGCACTGGTAGCTTTGTTTTTATTTCACTTTGTTCTTTTAAATCTTTGATAAATAAAGTTATTTGGTGTTGAGGTCTATCTGATCATGTTTTTCTACATGGTATCAAAGCCATGTTGTTAAAATCGATGAAATTTTTTTAGGGTTTTGTTTAAAAGTGGGGGTTTTTTGGTTTCTTATACTTTTTTAGGAAGATCTGTTATTGAAATAGCTAGATTTGTTAATATTACTGCTTGAATCAACGTTTTGAACCGTTAATTTTTTTGAGAAAAAATTAGGGTTTCTGAGATCCGCTCTCTTATTCATTATTGTTGGTGATTGGTTCGATTGGGGTTCTACCTCGTGCTTAAAGTGATTTTACCTAATTTTTCTCTGAAAGAAAAATTAGGGTTTCATTTTTTGATTGGTGGTTTTTCGATTGGTGGTGATTCATTCCTTTGCCGTGTTGATTCGGTGGTTTGTTCGTGGTTTTGGTCACTTTCCCTAATTTTTCCTCGAAGAAAGTTTACGGTTTGTGACTAGCAGGTTCTGTCATCTCTTAGACTAAGTGAATCTAAGAGTGATAGTTTGATTGAGCTTCGGTTGAAAGCACTGTAACACCCCTACATCTCTCTCCTTTTATTTTCTATCTGCTATTTGTTTTTATTATTATTGCTTGTCTTTTGGGGGTTTGGTAGTCCTTTTATTTATACCCTCTATTTTGGATCCTCTCTTGCTGCTTGCCCTTGACCTGCCACCCTTGAGTGGTTTGGATTCCTAGGAACTTTGTTTGCAGTATTGTGAGTTCATTTTTTTACCTCTTTGACCCTTCACCATGTCTGAACATGTTGATGATGATGCTATAAGTGTAACTGACCCAGTTACACTTATTAGTAAGCTTGACCTGAGTGATCCATTGCACTTGCACCCTAATGACTCGGCTGTTTTAACTATTGTCACTGTGAAACTTAAGGGAACTAAAAATTATCAAGTTTGGGCTAATGCTATGTTACTTGCTTTGGAAGGTAAAAATAAAATTGGTTTCATTGATGGTACTTGTAAAAGGTCTGTAACTGATGAGGTTTTAGCAAGACAATGGGACAAGGTCAATGCTATTGTGTTAGGTTGGATTCTTAACTCTATATCTGAGGAACTTTTCATTGGACAAATTTTTTCAAAAAAGGCCAAACATGTTTGGAAAGAATCAAAGGAAACATATCATAAGGTTGATGGTTCTGTCATGTTTAACTTGCACCATAAGATTAATACCTTGAAACAAAATGGTTGTAATCTGTCTGATTATTATCATAAGTTGAATGCTCTCTGGAAACAATATGATGCTATGATTGAATTACCTGCTTGTGTTTGTTATGCTTCTAATGAATTTAAAAAACATAACCAGTTATTGAAACTTATGCAGTTTTTAATGGGTTTGGATGATTCTTATATGAGTATTAGGAGTTCTATATTGTCCAGGGAAAGTCTTCCTGATGTTAAGGGAGCTTATGCCATCATCTGCTGAGGAATCTCACAGAATGGCTTCTAGCAGTAGTTCTGGGCACTCCCATAGGGCCTAGACCTCTGCTTTTTTGTCTAATGGGCCCACCAGAAACAATGTTCAAAGAAATCAGAACCCTAATGCTAATATATTGAGACCCATAACCAACAACTTTAATCAGAATGGTAATCAAGGCAACTTTAGACCTAATAATGGTAATGCTGGTTTTGGAAATGTTAGGCCTAATAATCAAAATGGTGTTAGACCTAACTTTGCTTCTAACTCTGATGTTGTTTGTGAAAACTGTGGGTACAATGGTCACACCATTGATAGGTGTTTTAAGATCATTGGTTACCCCAGTGACTTTGTTCATGGAAAGAAAAGGGGTAGTCAAAACTTTAAAGGAAAGAATGTGTCTAATAATTCTGTTGGTTCCACCACTAGTCCAACTGGATTCTTTGATGAACAAATGGTTACTCTTCTCTCTCTTTTTAAAGATAATAGTGGAACTGGAAAGAATGTACAAGCCAATATGACAGGTACTGTTTTTAACTCTAGCAAGGTTTTTAATGAAAACTTTGATAAGTTTTATTGTTCTAACACCAGTTCTAAACTTGGAATGACTTACAATGGGAAGGTTACTGACTCTAGGGCTAACCAACACATGACTGATAGTGATAAGGAACTTGATAATGTGTTTGATATCTCTCATCTTAAAATCAAAGTTGCTCACCCAAATGGAACTGAGGCTATTATAACTAAAATTGGTAACCTTAAACTTCCTAATGGTCTGATTCTTGTTGATGTGTTGGTTATCCCTGAGTATTGTGTTACTTTGATATCTGTGCATAAGCTTGCTAAAGATAATAGAATATTTGTTGTGTTTGATGAAACCAAGTGCTTCTTTGTTAATCAGGATTTGAATATGAAAAAGGTGATGGGGATTGGTAAACAATGTGGAGGTTTATACTATTTAGATACTGAAGGTATTAATTGTAAAAATCAAAGCAATCTTGTTACCTGCTCTCTGTCTCATTATGATTGACACTATAGACTTGGACACCCTGCTGATCCTGCCCTTAATGTTCTTAAACAATCTTTAAAAATTGATAAAGATGAGAAAACCTTCTTTTGTGAAGTTTGTCAAAGAGATAAACAAACCAAAAATCCTTTTCCCTTAAGTGATCATAAAACTAAAAAACTTGGTGATATTGTTCATCTTGACTTGTGGGGTCCTTATAGGGTTACTAGTCACTCTGGCCATAGATACTTCTTGACTGTTGTGGATGATTATACTAGGGCAGTTTGGTTGTTTCTTATAAAAACCAAAGATGAAGTTGTTTCTAACATTCAAAACTTTTATAATCTGATTAAAAATCAATTTAAAGGTAATGTTAAAACTTTCAGAAGTGATAATGGAACTGAATTTGTTATCAAAACTTCAAAGTCTTTTGTGAAAATAATGGCATCATACACCAAACTTCATGTGCTTACACACCATAACAAAATGGAATTGCTGAAAGGAAACATAGACATCTTTTAAATGTTGCTAGATGCCTTATGTTTCAGGGGGGTATTCCTCTTAAATTTTGGACTGAATGTGTGCTAACTGCTACTTATCTTATTAATAGACTGCCCTCTTCTGTGATAAATGGAAAACCCCTTTTTGAAATGATTTACAATACTTGTCCTAGGCTCTCTCACATTAGAATGTTTGGATGTCTGTGTTTTGCTACTATTCTTAATAGTTTAGATAAGTTTTCCAGCAGATCTGAAAAGTGTGTTATGATGGGTTATTCTAGTTCTCAAAAAGGATATAGGATTTACAGTCTTGATAGGCATCAGTTTTTTGTTTCAAGAGATGTTAAGTTTTTTGAAACCATATTTCCTTCTAAAGACTTTGTTTTTAATTACAATAAAAATAATTTTAATAAAGAAAATGTTTTTCAAGACTTAAATCTGTTGAATTTTTTGACCTTGATGACCCTAAAATTCCCAGTGATGAAGAGAGAGCAACCAAACATAATAGTGATAATCTGTCACCAAGTGCTAGTAGCCCACCTCCAAGTCTAGGTGACACTGGACACATTGCCTCAGGCAATGATACCAGTGATGCCAACTTGAATAGGGAAGAGGCTGCCACACTTGATGAAAATGCTAACTCTGAGGTAACTAATGAATACAATACCAATCCTTTCATTCATGTTCAAAACTTGTAAGAAAATGGTTTGAATGATTCAATCAACAATGTTCAGGGTGGTCAAGGTTTGAGAAGGTCCTCAAGACCTTCTGTTTTTCCCGAAAACTATAATGATTTTGTTGTCCAATCTAAATTTAAGTATGGACTTGAAAAATTTGTTGGATATTCCAAACTTGATAAAGAAAATATTTGCTTTGTCACTCAACTTAACAAAATGAGTGAACCAAAAAGTTTTTTTGAAGCATCTCAGAATCATCATTAGGTTGATGCTATGAACACTGAACTTGCTGCCTTGCTTGAAAATGACACTTGGGACATTGTTGAACTCCCTAAAGGTAGGAAAGCCTTAGGGTGTAAATGTAATTGGAAATTAAAGTTTAAGTCTAGTGGTGAGGTTGAGAGGTATAAGGCTAGGGTTATTGCCCAAGGTTTTGGCCAAAAAGAGGGAATTGATTATGATGAAACCTTTGCCCCTATTGTCAAAATGGTCACTATTAGGAGTTTGATTAACCTTGCTATCATGCAATCTTGGTCTGTTTTCCAACTTGATGTCAATAATGCCTTTCTTTATGGTGATCTTGATGAAACTGTGTACATGAAACCACCCCAGGGATATCTTCCTGGGGGTGATAACTTGGTTTGCAGGCTCAAGAAATCTTTGTATGGGCTTAAACAAGCTCCTAGACAGTGGAATGCTAAACTTACATCTGTTCTTAGTGAAAATGGCTTTATTCAAAGCAAGTCTGATTATTCTTTATACACTAAATCTCAGGGTAATTTATTTCTTGTGTTACTTGTGTATGTTGATGATATAATCATAACTGGGAATAATATTGTTGAAATTGAAAAGTTTAAGAGTTTTCTAAGAACCAAGTTTATGATTAAAGACTTGGGTAAACTCAAGTATTTTTTGGGAATTGAAGTTGTTGACACTAAGAATGGTGTTTGTTTAAAACAAAGAAAGTATGTGTTGGACTTGTTATCTAAGTATGGTATGCTTGCTTGTAAACCTGCTAAAACTCCTTTACCATCTAAACTTCTCATCACTAATCAGCCTACTAATGAGGACCCTCTTCTTGATAACATTGTTGATTATCAAAAGCTTATGGGAAAGCTCATTTATCTGACTAACACCAGGCCTGACGTTTCTTATGATGTGCATTGTTTGAGTCAGTTCATGCATTATCCTTTGAACTCTCATCTCAAAATTGCTTTTAAGGTGTTAAGATACCTCAAAAACTCTCCAGGTTTGGGTATTCATTTCATAAGAAACTCAGGTATGATTCTTGATGCTTATTCTGATGCTGACTGGGCAAAATGTGTTGTTACTAGAAGGTCAATGACTGGGTATTGTGTGTTTATTAATGGAAACTTGGTTTCCTGGAAAAGCAAAAAGCAAAACACTCTCTCTAAATCTTCTACTGAGGCAGAGTATAGAGCTCTTGCATCAGTAACCAGTGAAGTGATTTGGGTTCTCAAAGTCTTAAAAGACTTACAAGTTGAGAACCTACTTCCAGCCACTCTTCACTGTGACAGCAACTCAACTATTAAAATAGCTGCCAACCCAGTTTTTCATGAGAGAACTAAACATCTTGAAATTGACCTTCACTTTGTGAGGGAAAAAATTTTGAGTGGTGCGATTAAAACTGCTAAAGTAGAATCTGCAAATCAAATTGCAGATATCTTGACCAAAGGGTTGGACATAGAATTGCACCAAAAGTTTGTCAAAGAACTTGGAATGATAAACCTGTATGGGTTATCAGATTAAGGGGGATGTTGAAATGAGGACCTAATCTGCTAACCCTTTGTCACTTTTAGGGACTTATTGTGTTTGTTAATAAAGTTCAGGGGTCTCTTGTGCATTTGTTGGATTGTTGATGCTCGACTTTACCCAAGCCCATGAAGACGAGCCCATGCCAACGGCTATATCAAGCCCATCTTCTTTTCATATAGTGGAGATGAGCGTCTCATTGTTCGTATCGCCTCATTATGTAAACTGTGTGTGTTTTACACACATCTCTCTCTCTCTCTCTCTCTCTCTCTCTCTCTCTATTCACTTGATCTCAAACCCTAGTTTGATCTCATCGTTTTTCTTATTTGTTTTGATTGTAAAACTATTATCAATTAGATAATAGAGCTACAAGTGATTAGCACTGGTAGCTTTGTTTTTATTTCACTTTGTCCTTTTAAATTTTTGATAAATAAAGTTATTTGGTGTTTGAGGTCTATCTGATCATGTTTTTCTACAAAAGACAAAATGCTTTTCGTTATAAGTTATAACTTAAGAGATATGCAAGTAATGTTCTATGCTTAAAATATCTTTTTGGTTTATATATGTCTCGATCAAATTAATTTTTTTTGTTTAATATCCTACAAAAATTAGTTGACTTGTGTTTAGAGACAAATTTGCCAGATCTTGCTTGTATTATGATGTTGTTGGAACTTAAATGACTGAAAAAAGGTTTTCAAAGTTTTATTAAATGTTTTTATATATTTTTTGTTAACTTTTAAAATGTATTCATTTATTTAAGTCACCGTATGTTACAAAATGTATCAATTTGTAGAAAAACATGATTTAATGATTTTAAATAAAGTTATAAACAGAAAAACAGAAAACCCTTTTATTAAACCGATTAAACTACAAAGTAAAATATTAAAAATCACCTCAGCTACACTATTGTGATCTTATTATCTAACTTAATAATAGTTTTACAAAGATCAAGGCTACATAATTATGAGAGAGTTCATAAAAAAACACACACACACAAAGATGAAAAACCATATATGGTAGAATGAATATGATGACTAAGACTTAACCACGAAAGTCTATCCGTTGCAACTTTGTCCTTGCCAATGTTTCATAACTAGTCCGTCTGTCTCAATCACTTTATGCATATGGAAGATGAGGTTGGGCTTTGACCCAAAAGAATTTTTCATCATCAAAGGCTTAATTCAACACCACCTTCATGGGTATAAACTAAAATATAAAATAAACATAATAAGTCCTTGTGGTTTGCCATGAATTCTGATTAGGACATGTATTTTAACATCCCTTAATCAGATACTCCATATAGATTAAACATACCTAGTTTTTTAACAAGGTCATTGTGCTTTATTATTTCCAATCCTTTAGTAAGGATATCTGCAATTTAGTTTGCAGAATCTACTTTCACAGTTTTAATAACACCATTCAAAATCTTTTCTATGTAAATGAATTTCAAGGTGTTTACTTCTTTCATGAAACACATTTGTTAATGCAATAATGACTAAAAACGTTACTTGCATTTTTCGGTCTCGCTTAGTTTTGATTACGACAATATGTAAAAACAAGCATTTACGAAAACAACGAAAAACGAATTCTTGAGTTCAAGTATTTTTCATTTTACCCATTTTCACTTAAGGTATGGATAAACAAGTACTAACCTTAATCAAGTGATCAAGTGATTTAATCTTTTCTTAAAACTCACTTTTTATTAAATGTGACAAGTTTGTATTAAACTTTATTTTTAAGAAAATGTTTTATTAAATTAATTATTTGAAATTTGAAAATGGCATATTCTTATTCTGTTAAGAATATCCTTTCAGGATATTTTTATACCCAGATAAGACCTCCACCACTAAAGGACAAAAAGGAGCGGAGTCTAGTCCGACGGTACCTTAGCGCCTAGGCGGTACCTTATCGATAAGGTACCGCGGGCAGAACTAGCCGTTGGCTCATTTGTCCTTTAAATAGTTGGCCATTCTCAGCTTTTCACCTCACCTCTTTTGCACATTCATTTCCAGATTCAAACCCCTTCTTTAATCACTCAAATCTTTGATCATTTGTTTGATTATTACTTGTTTAAGAAGTGAATCTTGTTCTTCCATCTCTTCCTCTCCAAGTGCAAAGAGAAGAACACTATCCTAGTGAAGTGTTGAGTCCACCACCAAAGATCCTTTGAAGATCAATTTTTATATACTTGTAGTTGTGTCATAGTTGTGAAGATCCAAGTAGTTGTGTCTATTTGGAAGTTGTGTATGTACTAAGTATAGTTGTGTAGATTGGTCCTAGCTACGATTAGGGCTCGACTTTTAGCTTAGAGTCGGAAATTGGTTAAGCGACGTGTACGGTTTTCTCCACCATAAGGAGCTTGTTGTGTAGTGAACTCTCGAGTAAGGAGTACTCGAGGAGTGGAGTAGGAACGAGGAGTGAGCTTCGTTGCCGAACCACTATAAATCCTTGGTGTTCGGTTTGATCTTTCTTTACCCTTAACTCTTTACATTCCTTATTACTTTTTGCATGTACATGTGTTAATATTAGATTAGCTACACTATCATTCTTTATTCTTTGTGGATATATTTTTGTTAGTATTAGTTTAGCTACACTATCATTGTTCATATTTGTGCATAAGAAGATTTCACAAATTTCCTCAAGCCTAAGATTTTTTTTTTGAAAAAGGATTTTTGGAAACTATATTTTAACAAGTAAATTTTAAGAAACTATTCAACCCCCCCTTCTAGTTTCTACAATTGGTATCAGAGCGGGTTGCTCAAGAATTTTTAAAGTATATTGTATTTTAAAACTTGAATCGATCTATGGATTCCAACAAGTACCTAGAAGGGCAATCTATGCAAAGACCACCACTTTTTGAAACCGATAGTTTTATTTATTGGAAAAATAGATTTGAAACTTATGTGAAATCAAAAGATTTAGATCTTTGGCATGTTATTACCAATGGTGATTTTTTACCCTTTCAATTTAATGAAGTTTCTAAAACAAAAGAATTAGTCACTTTTGACAAAGCTAATGATGATACTAAAAAGAAACTTTCAAAAAATAATGAGGCTAAAATGGTGATTTACAATGCTTTGCCTAAGAAAGAGTATGAAAGAATTTTTATGTGTGAAACCGCTAAAGATATTTGGAACACTCTTTTAGTAACCCACCAAGGTAATAGCCAAGTCAAAGAAAGTAAAATCGATCTTCTTGTCCAACAATATGAACAATTTGTCATCTTAGAAGATGAAACTATTGACAGTGCATTTGCTAGGTTTAACACCATTATTACTAGTCTAAAAGCACTTGATGAAGGTTTTTCTAGCAAGAACAATGTTAGGAAATTTCTAAGGGCCTTACATCCAAAGTGGAGAGCAAAAGTCACGGCTATTGAAGAGTCGAAAGATCTCTCAACTTTATCACTCGATGAACTCATAGGAAACTTAAAGGTTCATGAGATGATAATTTTGAAGGACTCGGAATTATTAAAAACCAAGAGTGAAAGGAAATCTCTTGCACTTAAGGCCAAGAAGGCACAAAGTAACCATGATAGTTCCTCGGAAAGGGATGACGAGGAGTATGCATTGGCGGTGAGAGATTTCAAGAAGTTCTTCAAGAGACGAGGTCAACACGTTAGGCAACCAAACTATGACAAGAAACCATTGTCAAAGAATCGGTTTGTCAAGAACGAAAAAGGTGATAGGAGTTGCTTTAGATGTGGTGATCCAAATCACTTCATTGGTGATTGTCCAAAGCCCGCTCGTGATAAGAACCACACGGCATTCGTTAGTGGCGCTTGGAGCGATAGCGGTGAAGATGATGATGACAACCCCAAAGAGGAGAAATGTATTATGGCTCACACTTCTAAAGAGGTACATTCTGAAACCGAATATTATAGCAATGATAGTTCCACTTTAGATGATATTGAATTTGAAGGCAAATATGATAGCTTACACAAACTTAGTCTTAAATTCATAGAAAAGAATAAAACCTTAAAATCAACCAAAACTAAGCTTGAAAATGAGATCAATGAACTTAGGGAGAAATTGGCTAAACTTGAGAAAAACAAAGAGGTTGATTTAGGTTGCTTAAGTTGTGGGAAACTTAGATTAGAGAATGATGATCTCAAGAGAACCTCCATTAAATTGGAAAAGTTCATAAAAGGTACTAGTGCTCTTGATGATATGTTAAACAAACAAGTTCATTCTAAGGAAAAACTTGGTCTAGGTTTTAACTCAAATGAAGCCTCAACTAGTGAACCAAAACAAGTCAGGTTTTCACAGAAAACATCTTCTGGACGCGGTTCCACATTGTATGGCGCGGTTCCTTATCACTATGGAACCGCGGCCATAGATAAGGTACCGCGGACAGAAGTTGATTTTTGTGAAAACTTTGAACTTTCTGAAAAATCTAAGTTAAATGAAAAACCAAAGCATCTTACTGTTAATAAGGTTCAAGTACCCATACTTGAAGACAATGCTATTAGTAAGTTCTATAAGCCGTTAAGTAAACCTCTCATGGGAAATAGAAGTTTATCTAGACTATCTTCTGCTCCACCTAGAGTACGGAATGAGTCTAAGCCTAGAAGTAGAACGACAACGCCTACAAGAGATAATCAAAACAACTCACGAACTAGAAGTAAAACTCCAACACCTAGAAAGAATAATAATAACTCTAAACCTAGATCAAACATACCTAGGAGAAGTAATAAACAACAAAATGGTTACATGAATTACTATCCTCCTCCATTTTGTTCTCCATGGGGAATCCCCACCTCATTCATTCATCCCAACAAAATGCAAGGGATGTTTGGAACTAACAATTTTGGACCCATGAGATATTGGGGGCCAAATGTTTGATCTTGTGTATTGTTACCTAGATATGCTTGGGAATTGATTTGGAGCCCGATGAGTGGATTAAGGATAGTGGATGTTCTAAACACATGACGGGTAATCGAAGTTTGTTCTCGCATTTCAAAGCATATGATGGAGGTAACGTCACATTCGCTAGTAGTCTACGTGGTAATATCATTGGCAAAGGTACGGTTTCTCTTGACTCCATGACCATTGAAAATGTTGAGCACGTAGATAACTTAGGTTTTAACCTTTTAAGTATAGGTCAAATTTGTGATAATAAGTGTAAGGTCATCTTTTCGGAACATGACAGTGAAATCGTAAAAGATGGAAAAGTCATTGGAAAAGGTGTTAGAAAGCATGGGCTTAATGTCATGAAGCTTAATAAGAAGTCAAAAGACAACATATGTCTTGCGACTATAGATGATAGTTCTACTCTTTGGCATAGGAGATTAGGTCACACTAATATGCGTTTAATTCAATCTTTAGTCTCTAAGGAGTTGGTAAGACACCTCCCCAAGATTAAGTTTGATAGTCACTTTTGTGATGCTTGCAAAGTTGGAAAGCAAGTTCACTCAAGTCACAAAGCCAAGAATTTGGTTTTGACCTCTTGGTGCTTAGAGCTCCTACATATGGATCTCTTTGGACCTTCCGCCATACGGAGTTATGGAGGTAACCTTTATACCCTAGTTATAGTTGACGACTATTCTAGATTCACTTGGACTAGATTTTTGGCATCTAAGAATGAAGCTTTCGATCACTTCGAAATCTTTAGTCGGAGAATTAAAAATCAACTAGGATGTTCAATTGTTTCTATTAGGACGGATCATGGTAGGGAATTTGATAATGAAGTGCAATTCGGTGCCTTTTGTGAAGCTCATGATATTACCCATAACTTCTCGGCTCCTCGCACTCCACAATCAAATGGGGTAGTTGAAAGGAAGAATAGGACTCTCCAAGAGATGAGTAGGACGATGTTAAACGAGCAATCATTGCCTCAAAAGTTTTGGTGCAATGCCGTAGATACATCAACTTATATTCTCAACCGAATTCTTATTCGACCTTTCCTAGGAAAGACCCCCTATGAGATTCTTAAAGGTAAGAAACCCTCATTAGAATACTTTAGGGTGTTTGGAAGCAAGTGATTTATCCTCAACACCAAAGACTACCTTACCAAGTTTGACCCAAAGTCTTACGAAGGTATCCTTTTAGGTTATTCCCAAACTAGTAAGGCCTACATAGTCCTAAATAGAACCTCAGGGGTTATTGAAGAATCACTCAACGTAACCTTTGATGAAACCCCTCCTTCACCCAAGACACCACCATTGGTTGATGATGACTTGGATGAATTAGAAGTAGTTAAAGCCAAAGAGGTTAGAAAATTAGAAGTTGAAGACCTTAGTGTTGAAAAGGAAGTAAACATTAAGGAGTCTAGGGATCATACTCTCAATAATGTCATTGGTGACTTAAATCAAAGGACCCTAAGATCTCAAGTCCAAAACCAAAGCAACTTCTTTTGTCTTGTCTCCTTTATTGAACCTAAGAATGTTAAAGAAGCCTTGACGGATGAGAGTTGGGTCATTGCGATGCAAGAAGAATTGAATCAATTCGTTGCCAATGATGTTTGGGAACTTGTTCCTCCACCTAGAAGTTCTACCATTATAGGAACCAAATGGGTATTTAGGAATAAGCTAGATGAGAATGGTGTTGTGTCTCGTAACAAGGCTAGACTTGTAGCTCAAGGCTATAATCAACAAGAAGGGATTGATTATGACGAGACATATGCACCGGTAGCTAGATTAGAATCAATTAGAATCCTATTAGCCTACGCTTGTGCCTTAGATATTAAGCTTCAACAAATGGATGTAAAGAGTGCATTTCTTAACGGTTTGATCAATGAGGAGGTATATATGGCTCAACCTCCCAGCTTCATTGATTTTGAGAAACCGGACCATGTTTACAAGCTTAAGAAAGCACTTTATGGACTCAAACAAGCACCCAAAGCTTGGTATGATAGACTTAAAGCGTTTCTTGTTAAACATGAGTATACCATGGGTATGGTAGACAATACACTCTTTACAAAGAAGAAAGGTCCTCACCTCATAATCGTATAAATATATGTTGATGACATTATATTTGGCTCAACTTGTCAAGAATTGTGTGATGACTTTGCCAAAATCATGCATGATGAGTTTGAAATGAGTATGATGGGAGAACTTAACTTCTTTTTAGGACTCTAAATTAAACAAATGGACGATGGTATTTTCTTTAGTCAATCTAAGTACGCTAAAGAAATGCTAAAGAAATTTGGATTAGAAGAATCTAGACCAATGAAGACCCCTATGGCCTCGGATACTAAACTCACCGTAGATGATGATTGTGAGTCGGTAGACAACACCAAATATAGAGGTATGATTGGTAGTTTGTTGTACCTAACGGCAAGTCGACCGGATATCATGTTTAGTGTTTGTCTTTGTGCTCGCTTCCAAGAGGCTCCCAAAACCTCTCACCTTGAAGCGGTTAAGCGTATCTTCCGATACATTAAAGGCACTATACATTTAGGATTATGGTATCCTAAAGGTACCGGCGTAGAAACCATTGTCTACACGGACTCGGATCATGCGAGAGACTATGTGGACCGGAAAAGCACTAGTGGAGTTTGTACCTTCATGGGTTGTTGTTTAACTTCTTGGTTCTCCAAGAAACAAACCGCTCTTGCGATATCCACCACAGAAGCCGAGTATGTGAGTGCCGGTAAAGCATGCCAACAAGCTCTATGGATGAAGCAAGCGCTTGTTGATTACGGGATTTATCTTGATGATGTTCCCATCATGTGCGATAATAAAGGCGCTATAGACCTAAGCTAGAATCCCGTGCAACATTCGCGAACCAAACACATAGTAATTAGACACCATTTCCTTAGGGATAATGTTCAAAAGGGGAACATTACTATTGAAAAGGTGCCCTCCGAGGACAACTTGGCCGATATCTTCACTAAGCCACTTAAGAGGGAACCTTTTAATTACTTGCGTCTAGGTCTAGGATTAATGGAACATCTTCCTTAAATTCTTTTTTATTGTGTGTTTTCTATTACCACTTTGAGTTCTTGAGTCTTTTAAAATTCCTTTGAAAAATCTTCCCATCTCCTCTTCAAAACTCTCAAAGTCTCTTTCGAAAATGGATGAGAAATTCGTTTGACATTGTTAATTCAATCTAAAAACGATTTTTCATAGATTCTCGCTATTAATATAGAGCTTACATAATTCATATGTATGATTCTCTCAAACATAGCAAGAACAAGATTGAATCATGGAGGATCATTGTGTCATGACTTAAGGTCTTGTCTTACACACCTCCTACATTGATTTTTTGATCCATGTATTTTGGTCAAATCTCTATTTGGTAAGTTTGCATATATTTTCTTTGTCTATCTTTGCTTTTAAGCACATCCCTATGATAAGTTATACTAGAAAAATAAGATTTGCTGAAAAATCTTTCTCCAAACACCAAACCCTGCTTCTGCAGGCGGTTCCATAAGTGAGCCGCGGTACCTTATTGATAAGGTACCGCCACCATAGATAAGGAACCGCCTACAGTGGCCTTCCTTTTCAGGTTTTTGTCTAAAACTCCAGATTTGCTCCAACCTTTTTGAGAATCTTTGTTTCAAACCCTTTGACCACCCCAAAAATACCCTAAGCCTTCCCTATTTTAACCATAAGCATTTTGCATTACTTCACATCCAAAATGTCTTATTCTCCCAATGAAAGCCTTGAATCTCCTCCATTTTCTCCAATTGCTTTCAATCCAAACCCACCCAAGAACACTCTTAATCACATTTCTCCTACCAAGAATGTTGATTGTGGAACTTCTTTTCTTCCACCACCACCATTTAGTGTTCTTCCTCCTTCTCATGATAATATCATGCACCATGGAACATATTGTCATTGTTGTCAATATCAACATCTTGCTATGGCACACATCTATGAGGAGTTGAGCTACATCAAGAGTCTCTTAATCAAGCCTCCTCTTCACTTTGATTATGAGATCTCCAACAAGCCACCACCACCACCCTCCGCTATTACCTTGTCTTTCATATAAGCATTGATTGCGTATCCACAAGACACCAAATTCAAGCAAATCTTAGAATTCTAGAATAACTAGGATTAGATTTATGCTTTTGGCTTGTTTCTTTTTCCATACTTCTTTGTATGATGTCCTTTTAGTAACCTATCTTGGATCTTTGTCTTTGTGTTTTCTTCTCTTTTAATTTTTTTTGTGACATATTGCTATATATTGTTGGTTGTTTCTTTTGTTCAACTAACCCTTCTATGTAGCTTGTCACCATATCTCGATTCCTCGGTGCCCCAAGCTAGGGGGAGTAAGCACCAAGGGGGAGTCTTTGCAAAGTACGTTTCTTCAACACCGGATTACGCAACCTTTTTGCTTCGACAAAGGGGGAGAAATGAATAAACTCGTCTTCGAAAATCTTGTTTTTGTGTGATTGAGTTTATGTATTGTCGGAATCAAAAAGGGGGAGATTGTTAATGCAATAATGACTAAAAACGTTACTTGCATTTTTCGGTCTCGCTTAGTTTTGATTACGACAATATGTAAAAACAAGCATTTACGAAAACAACAAAAAACGAATTCTTGAGTTCAAGTATTTTTCATTTTACCCATTTTCACTTAAGGTATGGATAAACAAGTACTAACCTTAATCAAGTGATCAAGTGATTTAATCTTTTCTTAAAACTCACTTTTTATTAAATGTGACAAGTTTTTATTAAACTTTATTTTTAAGAAAATGTTTTATTAAATTAATTATTTGAAATTTGAAAATGGCATATTCTTATTCTGTTAAGAATATCCTTTCAGGATATTTTTATACCCAGATAAGACCTCCACCACTAAAGGACAAAAAGGAGCGGAGTCTAGTCCGGCGGTACCTTAGCGCCTAGGCGGTACCTTATCGATAAGGTACCGCGGGCTGTGATAAGGTACCGCGGGCAGAACTAGCCGTTGGCTCCTTTGTCCTTTAAATAGTTGGCCATTCTCAGCTTTTCACCTCACCTCTTTTGCACATTCATTTCTAGATTCAAACCCCTTCTTTAATCACTCAAATCTTTGATCATTTGTTTGATTATTACTTGTTTAAGAAGTGAATATTGTTCTTCCATCTATTCCTCTCCAAGTGCAAAGAGAAGAACACTATCCTAGTGAAGTGTTGAGTCCACCACCAAAGATCCTTTGAAGATCAATTTTTATATACTTGTAGTTGTGTCATAGTTGTGAAGATCCAAGTAGTTGTGTCTATTTGGAAGTTGTGTATATACTAAGTATAGTTGTGTAGATTGGTCCTAGCTACGATTAGGGCTCGACTTTTAGCTTAGAGTCGGAAATTGGTTAAGCTACGTGTACGGTTTTCTCCACCATAAGGAGCTTGTTATGTAGTGAACTCTCGAGTAAGGAGTACTCGAGGAGTGGAGTAGGAACGAGGAGTGAGCTTCGTTGCCGAACCACTATAAATCCTTGGTGTTCGGTTTGATCTTTCTTTACCCTTAACTCTTTACATTCCTTATTACTTTTTGCATGTACATGTGTTAATATTAGATTAGCTACACTATCATTCTTTATTCTTTGTGGATATATTTTTGTTAGTATTAGTTTAGCTACACTATCATTGTTCATATTTGTGCATAAGAAGATTTCACATATTTCCTCAAGCCTAAGTTTTTTTTGAAAAAGGATTTTTGGAAACTATATTTTAACAAGTAAATTTTAAGAAACTATTCAACCCCCCCTTCTAGTTTCTACAACATTGATAACATAATTACTGTCATAGTAAAGATCAACAGGTAGAAGATTTTTACAATGTAAATCTTTTAAGACTTTTAAAATCCAAATGACTTCACTGGTCATAGAAGCAAGAGCTTTATACTCTGCTTCTGTAGAAGATTTAGAGAGAGTATTTTGCTTTTTACTCTTCTAAGAAATGAGATTGTCATTAAAAAAACACAATACCTAGTTACAGATTTTCTAGTGACAACACATTTAGCCTAATCTGTATTAGAGTAATCTTTAAGAAACATACTAGAGGTCCTCTTAAAGTGAATGCCCAAACATGCAGAGCTCTTAAGATATCTAATATTGTGAAATCTATTTTGAGATCAAAGGAGAATGCGTGATTTGACTTAAACAATGCATACCATAAGAAATGTTAAGTCTAGTGATAGTCAAGTAGATAAGCTTACCCATAAGCTTTTGATAATCAACAATATTCACAAGTAATGGGGTCACTATCAGTAGGTTCATTGGATATAGCAAGCTTAGACAAAAAAATGAGTCTTAACAGGTTTAGAAGCAAGCATACCATACTCAGATAGCAAATCTAACACATACTTTCTCTGATTTAAGCAAGTACCAAATTCAGTGTCAACCACTTCAATTCCCAAAAAATATTTCAACTTTCCCAAATCCTTAATCATGAACTTGGTTCTCAAAAAAACTTTGAACTTCTCAATTTCAACAACTTGTTACCAGTGATGATAATATCATCAACATACACTAGTAAAGCAAGGAAGACATCACCATTAGACTTGGTATAAAGAGAGTAATCATATTTGCTTTGGGAGAAGCCATTTTCATTGAGAACAGAGGTGAGTTTAGCATTCCACTGCTTAAGTGCCTGCTTGAGGCCACATAGAGACTCTTTTAATTTGCAAACCATGTTCTCACCTCTAAGATAGTATCCTTGAGGTGGTTTCATATAAAAAGTCTCATCAAGTTCACCACATAAGAAGGCATTATTAATGTCAAATTGAAATACATGTTAGGACTGTAGGATGGCCAAGTTAAGAAGACACCTAATAGTAACTATTTTAACAACAGGTGCAAAGGTTTCCTCATAATTAATGTCCTCCTTTTAGGCAAAGCCTGAGCAACAACCCTAGCCTTATATCTTTATATCTCACCACTAGACTTAAATTTTAATTTCCAAATCCATTTGCAACTTAAGGCCTTTCTACCTTTAGGAAGCTTAACAATCTCCTAAGTATCATTCTCAAGCAAGGAAACAAGTACAATATTCATAGCATCAACTCAAAGGGGGTTCTGAGATGCTTAAACAAACTTTTTGGTTTACTAGTTTTATTAAGTTGAGTAACAAAGCATAAATTTTCAGTACTAAGTTTGAATATCCAACAAACTTCTCAAGACCATACTTAACCTTAGAGTTAACAACAAAGTCATTATAGTTTTTTGGAAAAATAGAAGGTCTAGAATTCATTCTCAAGATTTGACTACCTTGAGTAGGGTCATTTGGAAGGGGATCCAAATTTCCTTTAGATTGGTTATTATCATCAAGTGTGGCAGCCTCATCCTCATGTAATCTGGCATCTATGTCATTACTGCCTTAAGGGTCATTTCCACTTAATGGAGAATCAGTAGTGTTGGCATTATCACCAAAGATTGATGAGTGGCTACTATCACTCTATGACTCACTGTCACTATTATGGGTGTGTACTACTCTCTCATCATCATTAGGAAGCTTAGGGTTATCAAGGTCAAAAAAACTTTAAATGGTTTATATTCTGAAAAACATTTGAAGTGTTATCTTTAGATTAGATTCTTAAAAAGGAAAGACATATTCAAAAAGCTTAACATCTATAGAGACAGAGAACCGATGCTTATCAAGATTATAAACCCTATAACCCTTTTGAGAACTAGAGTAACCCATCATTACACACTTTTTCAGATCTACTACTATGTTTGTCATGATTATTAAGCAAAGTAGCAAAACAAAGACAACCAAAGATTATGATATTAGAGAGATTAGGTTTAATTTTATATATCATTTCATAAGGATACTTTCTATTTAGCACAGAGGTAGGCAATTTGTTAATAAGATAAGTAACAGTTAACACACATTCAGTCCAAAATCTCAAAGGAATCCCCCTTGAAACATAAAGAATCTAAAAACATTAATCAGATGCCTATGTTTTCTCTAAACAAGACCATTATATTGTGGAGTATAGGCACAAGAGGTCTGATGTATCATACCATTTTCATTACAAAACTTGTAGAGTGTTGATTTACAAACTCAGTACCATTGTCACTTCTAAAAACCTTTATATTCTTTTTAAATTGATTTTTAATCAAGTTATAAAAAGTGGGAATAAAAGATACAACTTCATCCATAGATTTGAACAAATATACCCAGCAGCTCTAGTGTAATCATCCATAACAATAATAAAATATCTATGTCCAGAATAACTAACAACTTTATAAGGCCCTCACAAATCCAAAGGAACAACATCACCAAGACATTAGTGTTATGATCACCTGAAGGAAAATGTTTTCTAGTTTGTTTAGCCCTTTTACATACTTCACAAAATTTAGTTTGTTCAGGTTTATCAAACTTTAGTGTGTCTTTAAGAACATTTAGAGTAGGGTCAGCAGGATGCCTAAGTCTACAGTACCAATCATATTGAGACAGAGAATAAGTGGTGATAGTTTTACTATTGTTACACTAAATACCTTGATTATCTAAGTAGTAAAAACACCACATTGTTTACCAATCCTCAGTACAGTTTTTAGATTCAAATCCTGATTCAAGAAAAACATTTATTCTCATCAAACACAGTAAATATCTTATTATCTCTAGAAAGTTTATGCACAAAAATCAAAGTAACATAGCACTCAAGTATGACCAACACATCAAACATAACTAATCTATTAGACAACTTTAAGTTTTCAATTTTAGATATAATGTCTTCAGTTCTATTAGGGTGAGTAAATTTAATTTTAAGATGAGATATGTCATAAACATTATCTAACTCCTTTCCATGATAGGTCATGTGTTGGTTATCCCTTGAGTCAACAACCTTTCCATTGTGAGTAAGTTTGGATAGAATATTGGTATTAGAACAAAAAAACTTCTCAAAGTTGTCATTGAAAATCTTACTAGAGATAAAGTAAGCACATGTCATATTGGCTTGTATATTTCATTCAGAAACATTGTTTTCTTTAATGAGAGAGAGCAAGGTGGCAAGTTGTTCATCAGAAAATCCAGAGTTGTAGGTGGTGCCAACAGAGTTATTAGAAATACTTTTTCCTTTAAAATTTTGACCAGGTTTCTTTTCCCAAAATTATTTGGATACCCAATAATTTTAAAGCACCTCTCAATAGGATGCCTATTATACCCACAATTTTCACACACCAATTCAGAATTCTCATTAAAATTAATGGGTCTAACAATATTAGGTCTTATAGTATCATTAGGTCTAGGAGTATTACTAGTGTTAGGTCTAAAGTTATCAAAGTTAAAATTTTGGTTTCTTTGAAAATTATTTCTAGCAGGCCCATTAGACAAGAAAGCAGATGTCTGAGTCCTCTGAGAGGAACCAGACACATTCTCAGATGCAACTCTATGAGATTCCTCACTAGATATGATTCCATAAGCACCTTTAACATCTAACAGAGTCTCTTTGGAGAGAATCGAACTTCTAATAGTCATATGAGAATCATCAAGACCCATTAAAAATTGCATCAATTTTAACAGGTTATTATGATTCTTAAACTCGTTAGTAGCAGTGCACACACAATTAGGTAACTCAATCATAGCATCATATTGTTTACACAAAGCATTATATCTATGATAAGAGTCAGAGAAATTGGAACCATTTTGCTTTAATGTGTTAATCTTATGATGAAGATTATATATAACAGACCCATCAACTTTAGAGATAGAGTTAAGAATCCAACCCAAGACTACAACATTGACCCTGTCCCACTATTTTCCCAAGATATCATCCGAAATGGATCTTTTACAAGTTCCATCAATAAAGCTAATTTTGTTTTTTCCTTCTAAAGCAAGTAACATAGCATTAGACTAAACTTGATAATTTTAGTACCCTTAAGTTTAACAGATATAACAGTCAGAGTGGCACAATCATTAAGGTGAAGATGCAAGGGGTCACTAATATCAAGCCTACTAATCAAGGTAATTGAATCACTCCCAAGGTGTTTAGTGTTAGAATCATTATGAATAGACATGGTGAAACCCAACAATAATCAGAAACAAGAAATAGCAACTCAATCAGTGCTAGCAAAGTCCTCAGGCTTCCAAACCACTCAAGGGTGGCAGGTCAAGGGCAAGGCAAAGACTAAGGGTCCAGAAAAAGCAACAATGAAAGAGAGATCAGATAAAAAAAACACCACAAGAACCAGATAAAACGTAAGTCTAAGAGAGAGTGAAGAGATGTGTTACAGTGCACGCAAAGAAAGCATAATCGATTCGTTTCTCCTAGATTCACTTAGTTTATGATGAAACAGACCCGTCAAAACCAAATCCTGATTTATAAAAATTAGGGCAAATCAACAGAACTAGAAGATCTATGCAATAGATCTACAGATCAACCACCTGCACCAAAAAAGGGTTAGGAAACAAGATATTATCGAAACCCTAAAAATAATTTTTTTTCATAAAATGAAGTAGATATATATAAAACTTATGGATCTGACTATCTCAATAGCAGATCTAGTAATAAAGGTACTAATTTCATAAAACCTTAATTTTTTATGAAACTGTTAGCCTCAAAATATTGAGTCAAACAAGAATGCTCGGTCATATGTTTATTATGTATCGATATTAGAATGTTGTAATAGGTAGTAGGTTAGTCGTGTATTACGAGCTTAACTTTAAGCTAAGGTTCATTTATAAGTAACCAAAGCCCAAAAGGAAAGCCCAGCCCATAATCATATAGCCCATTATGCCACATGTAGGCAAAGGCTATAAATACCCTTCCTAGCATGTTAGGAAGGGTGTTGGTTGTCATTTTTCTTAATCTAATCCTCCCATAGTTTCACACACTTTCTCTACTTTCTCTCACTACTTTCTCTCTCTAGAATTCATCTACTTCATCTATTTTCTTTCTTTCTTCCTTGCTTAATCATCACGTAATCTATGGGAACAATTGGTATTAATCGCCATGGGGTAGTTTTGTGATTCGTTGTTGATATTCTACTTGGTTTGTGTGATTTACTCCTAAAATAATCTTTGATTCAAGTTTTTCTTGTGCTTTCCGTGCTCTACATCTTGATTTACATCTCCTACATAGTTGTGGTAGGGTTTTGGTTGCTTTCGGTTGGTTAAAATCACGGATTTCTTGTAAAAAATCTCACTTTTTTACCAAAAGTTTCGGAACTGCACAAGTATTCCGATAGAATTCCATCGGAAAAGGGTTTTAGATTCCGACAGTTATTCCGACGGAATTCCATCGGAAAAGTATTTCTACATTCTGACGATTATTCCGATTGTGTATTCTGACAGCATTCCGATACAATATTCCGACAGATTATTCCGATAGGCCATATTCCGAAAACTTACATTCTGACACAATATTCCGACAGATATTCCGACAGATATTCCAAGAGGCATTCCGACAGATATTCCGACAGGTATTCCGATATCATTCCGATAGAACATTCTGATGACACATTCCGATAGGACATTCTGATGCACATTCCGATGAACATTCTGATGGATATTTTGTTCGAGTATTTTTCAGACTTTGCCACTATCTGGACTAGTCCCAGAACATACTTTACACGAAGATTAAAAAAAAAGAGTTTTTTGGCGGGAAAACCATAGTACAAATGTACTGAGATAATTTCAATTTTGTTTATGTTGCAGCATGGTGAATGGGAATGTATTCTTAATACCATAGAGGCCTATGCAATTCATACCTAGCTTGCTGTGGTAAGATCCAGACTCGATGTATCCAGACGAATATGTTACAATTCCATTGTTTATTTAGCTAAGCACAGTCTCAACATTCAACAAAGCGTTTGACTGTAGTGAAATGTCAGACCAGTGACCATATAGTATTGTTCTCTTTTCATAAAATTGCATGAGAATTAGGAAGTTCTGCTTCAACTTTTTGCATGATGTGGTTTCTTTTTTATTACTTTGCGATTGCTGCATCTAACACAAGTTTTGATTCAGGGTGACTACTTTCCTTTTGTCTATTGCGTGGAAAAGTTGACTTATGAAGGGAAGTACACTGAGTGGGAAACTTGTTTTGAGAAATTAATTTTGGTCTCAAAACCTGTTACTGATTGTATCAGTAGTGGTTTTGGAAACGAGGTTAGTTTTCTACTTTTCTTGGCTACTTACATGTTGCCATATACTGTGTGTATCATGACTCATATTTTCTAGACCTATGATACATTATGCATTTATTGTGTAGCTTAATATACAATACGCAGATGAAATAAAGGCTCTTATACCTCCTCATACTTATGTACCATGGGTCACTGTCAATGGACAACCAATTTATGATGTAAGTATCTTGGATTAGACTATGGATCTAAACAAACTATTTTCTTTCATTTTTATTCTTTTATTGTCAAATTATGATGGTTAATGTTTCTTTAATCTGCAGGAGTACATAGATTTCATAAGCATCGTTTGTAAGGTATATAAAGGCTCTAATGTGCCCCAAGTTTGCCTCGAGTTATCCCAGCCCAGGACCACTCTGAAAGAGACTGTAAATGCTTTGAATCATGTATGCTACAAACAAGACAATGCGAAGTCAACTCTATCAGAAATTGTCTCAGCGGTAACTTCTTGGATCCACCAGGTTGGCATGGCTGAATCGATGTAAGATTAATCGTATTGTGACAAACTCTTTTCCTAGTAGTTTCTTATTTTCAAGTGGTTTTTGGTTCACGAAGTATGATGCGGACATTTATGATAATGAACTCGTGATACCGTTACAGCAGTAGTGTGGGATGAAATTGTAAAACCTCTGATTTTATCTCATTGACTTTGTCAACTGTTGTACTTATTATATTTGGAATCTATACAATTCCCCTTTTATATGACTTATTAATAATCATATACTGTTGTCATACTATCATTTCATATCTATTCGTACATTTATATGAACCTTTAGTCATTATTGACTACGTTGGCAATTGACTGGCCACACCTTTAGTCCTTATGGACTACTTTGGTAATTGACTGGCCACACCTTTAGTTCTTATAGACTACTTTGGCAATTGACTGGCCACCTGATTGAAACAAGGACTCATCACCTCAGTACACACTTTTGATACACTGTATCATTATTTACTTAATTTATTAAGTACTTGGATTTATACTTATATGTATATATTTACATATATTTCATACTATGAATAAACACCTAACACCTTAAAACAATGTTCCTTATTTCACATTGTCATCTACTTACTTTATTCAAGTAAAATACTTATAATGATATATTCATTATATACTTTACTAAGTTACCTAAGGGTTTAACTAAAATACCTAGAAACTTAACTAATGCATACAATATAATACAAGGACTATTATTATCTTCCAATACTTGATACAAGTTAACACATTTCTCCAAAATATACTTATGTGTGCCGTGTATATGTATGTATGCGCTACTCCTAAATCATTAAATCTTACAAGTAACCATACCCCAAAGTCAAGTCTTACACTATGCCACCATATAACTTCCTATACTACCTTACACATACACTATTTGAGACATTACCTTGTCCCCCTTTGACCTCAAAACACACGGCAAGAGCCCAAATGGGAGGAAGTCAATTGTTGCTAGTCTTATGACAGGTACATACACAATCCTTTCATATCTTACATGTATCTTACTAGGATACTCAAGTACTATGCTAAAGATACACATGATCTTCCCTTTTTCCTTATTAGATCCGAAACCAACATGTATCCTCACACACACAACACAAAACATTTGAAATCAATCTCACATCTCTCTCAAGAACTCACGGCTAAAGCATTTACTCCATAACCAAGATCCTTCAAGCTCATTTACTACTCTTAAATCTATGTCTCATGCAACTTAAATACTAATCATTGTCACTTCTACAACAACCTTGATCTTCAATACAACAAGAACACCTTAAAAAGCTCAAGTGTAGGCCACGGCTAGTTTTATTTCCAAGTGATCACCATTGTTGAAACCAAGCTCTAATCACTACTCATTCACTTGTTCATTCCTAGATCTATCTAAATAAGTAAGTAACCTAAAACTTATATTTCAATATAATTCTTTTCATACACATAAACATATAACATGCATATCACTAGTAAGAACTTAACCTTAAAACAAAACCATGAAACCCTAGACTTATAAGGTCACGGCTAAAATGGGTTTATGATTTAATGTGATATAAAATCTTGCTAACTATAATGAATATAACCTTAAGAGCATGCTTAACTAGAAAAACTATAAAACCTAAACATGCATAATATTAGACGTGGGGTTATCCTCATGGTTTAATGATATGGTTAACTTTGTAATGTTTAAACAAGCTTAGAATCACTAGATCTAAAGTTACTACCTAAAAATACAAGTAGTTGCCTTAGATTAATAAGCTCACTATTTTGCCTTATAGAAGTTAAGCTATTAAGCCCACTATAATAAGCTTGCCTAAAATAAACTTATTTTTTAAATAATGTCATTATAAAACTTTTTGTGTTAAAATTATGATTTTAGAAAGTTTCAGGTTAAAATAGTAAATCCATGAAGTTTCGGATTAAAAAGGTTGAATATAAAACTTTCGGGTTAATTTTGTAATTATCTTATGTTTAGGGATCTAAATGGACACTTATAGAAACTCGTTTTTACAAAAGATAAACATAAGGGCTAATGTTGTAATTTGCCGAGAGTTGAGGGTGGTGTTTTATACCATCCGAAACTTAAAGCATAATAGGAGGACTCAAATGTAATTATTAATAAGTTAGCTTCAAGTGTGCAAACACAATTGGAACCTAGGGACCCCTTTTGCCTTTTGCCGAAACATAGTAGGAACCCTAGGGACCCCTTTTGCCAAACTAGGAAAGTTTAATAAACCCTAGACAAACCCTAGGGGCTGTTTTGGCATAAGCCGAAACTTAAATGAAGCCCTAGGGGGCATTTATGAAATTTATATTAAACCTAATAAGAACCGAATACTATAAGAGCCAAAGTTGACATTATATGAAACTTTTATAAACCCTAGTTACACGTGTAACTAGGGAGGGACTTGTTTTGCCATTATTTGAAAGTTAAACGAAACCTAGGAATATTATATTAATATTGCCGCGGGTATTATATTTAATCGAGGGTCTAAAACGTAATTTCCCTAAACTTAAACTAAACCCTAACTATATATATAACTTTAATATTAAAAAGGTAAAACTTAATTAATTATAAAAGTCTAACGTTCGTTATATTTTCCCAACCTTATAATGTAATAATTATACAAATATCAGGAACACTGAATTAAATTAAAATGTTATACATTTTTACAAACGTTATTTATATACACTATATAAATTAAACACGTTTAACTTATAAATATATTAATTATATTTATTTCCCTTCACTTTAAATATATATAAAACTTCCTTTTTATAAATATTTAAATCACTTTATAAACAATACAAGTACGAGGATATTAATTAAACAGATTAATTAATTTAACAACATTATTTATTTTATACTTAAAATAAATACAACTATAACTTGTACAACGATGAACCAAATTACAGATATCGTAATAAAATGCTTAAGACAAGTATAAGCATGCACAGACATGTTCTGAAACTTTTATGCATTATGTTATGCATTTACTGAGACCTTATAATTATTTAGGTCGTTGACTGTATCGTGAGCATCATATCAGATTATCTTGTGACTATTTGTTGTACTACTGAGGTGAGTTCATGGCCCCACTTTTGTATATTGACAAACTTTTAAACTCTTTTATGGGGAAGAAAACATGCAACATATTTTATTTGATGGACATAAAGTGAACTATGAAACCTTGATTACATTTGCCTATTGTAGATGAACCCGCATGACCCGCGCATGACCCGCGCATCTGAAACTGTTAGAATTATTGAATTACCTGAATGTTATAAATAGATCTATTTGGGATTGACAATCCCCATCTGGGTGAGTCATGCTCACTGTGCCTAGGCCAGGACAACAGATGTATTCGCTTACAAAAGGAATTAGCTGAACTAACAGTTCTTGTGCCCCCAAGTTTGTCAAATGAAAACCCTCCTAGTACGTCTCCTACACTCGTCAAAACGGATTTAACAAAGTTACTTCCACCGGTAAGTAAGGCGTCCGTTAATTTAAAAGCGGTACACCAACACTTAGCCGATTTTGACAAGGTCATTTTGGAACGTACGACGGCCACAGCCATAACGGAAGGTGAATGGAACTTTGAGCACACTAGAGCTGCATTCCGAGACGAAATTGTTCCGTTTGTAAAGAATGTTAAAGCTTGTCTTAGTAATCTTGATCAAGATTTGCATACGGAAATAGAAGTTAAACGTGTTTTCAATGAAATGGATGATGCTTATGAAAACAATTTACTTGAAATAGAACGGGTTTCTCGCCAAAATGATCAGCTTCTGAAACAAGTGATGTCTCATGATATAGTTTCTGTCTGTGTGAATAAATGTGTTGATAATAATTCTATTGTGCATAATGTTGAATCTGTGGATAATGTGGTAGATAGTACTTGTCACGAATCTGACGCTGAATTTTTAAAGCTTCAAGATTCATATTCTTCGCTTTCAAAACGTTTTGATGAGATTCAAACACATTGTATTTCGCTTGAATGCAAGCAACAATTTATTCAAGAAATCTTTGAAACGTCATTCGAAGGTGTTAATATCGTTGATGCAAACTTTGAAAAGAATTTTCGATTGAATTTACGATCAAAACAACGTCAGCCAAGTGACAAAGTTGCTAAATCTTTGCCGATAGACATAGAGAAATCTAAGGAGCTTAACTGTGTGAACGTACTTGAGGCCGCTGGGAATTTTAAACTTGATCTAGATAATCGAGTTTCCAAGATTTTGTCCAAAGTTGATAACTTAAAACAGAAAGATACACGACTCTTCGATTCAGTAAAGCCCGCATGTGTTAATACAACTGCACAGAATCAATCCTTGATTGAACAACTGAATCTAAAGTCGGTGGAAATATCTTATTTGAAGGAACAAATTTGTGATAAGAATCTGGTATTGGCTGAGTTAAAGGAAACACTTCGTACTCTAAAAGGTAAGAATGTTGTGGATAACGCAGCCATTGTCTCAGCATCGTCCTCTAGTGCAATCAAAAGGAACCTTATAGCCGTCACACCGTTTAATAAGGGCCCTAGGACTAAACCATCTCAAACTTTGGTCACTAAAGATAAGGCGGAATCAAAACCAGCTTCTAATATTCCCGTGTTTCCTTCTGCAGGAGTAAGCACTACTACTAAGGCTCAAAGATCTATGCTTAAAAGAAACAAGAAGAATGATAGGATCTTGCCTCCATCTAGTAGTCCAGTGAAGAAGAAAGTAGAAGCCCATCCTAGGAATGTTATTTCTGTTTTGAATAAAAAGAATCATGTAGCTAAACCTAAAGGCTCTGCGGTTGTGCAGTGTTCTAAGCCTACTGTGAATTCTAATTTGAAATGTTGGAATTGCAATGAATGTATGTTTTCTAGTCGTCATGATTCTTGCCTTATTGACCATGTGAATGAGATGAATGCCCGGAAAAATGGATTAGAATGGAAACCGACTGGGAAAGTGTTAACCCAAGTTGGTTGGTTGTGGCGACCCACTGGTAGAACTTTCACTATAGTAGGAAATGCGTGCCCTTTAACTAGGTTCACTCCCACCACAGCGAAGAAAGCGTGTCCTTTAACTAGGAGTACCAAGGCTACCAAAACACAAGCATGTCCTTTAACTAGGAACACCAACACTACCGTAGGAACCAAGTGCCCTTTAAATAGGTCTACTCCCACTGTAGTGCCCGCTAATACTCCAAAACCTAAGAAAGTTAGAACAGTATAACCTGTTAGTGCTAAAACTCACATTAGAAAACGCAGGAAATCTATGGTCACACAAATGTTAGCACTTCTGATAATCTTATATCTGTATCTGCTAACACTCAGGAACCAATAGTTTCTAATGCATTTTCTACTGTTGTTATTGAAAACAGGTGGTCCAAATTGTTCTCTGGTATTTGGACTCTGGTTGCTCCAAGCATATGACCAGAGATCACTCTCAGCTCAGAAATTTCGTCAACAAGTTTCTTGGTATGGTTCGATTTGGAAATGATCATATTGCAAAGATAATGGGTTATGGTGAATATCATATTGGGAATGTTATATTTTCAAGAGTGTATTATGTGGAAGGTCTCGGTCACAACTTATTTTATGTGGGACAATTTTGTGATGCAAACCTAGAGTTGCTTTTCGTGAGCATACTTGCTTCATTCGTAATCTAGAAGGGGTTAATTTATTGAAAGGTACTCGAGGGAATAATTTGTATACTTTGTCTCTACAAGACATGATGGCCACTTCTCCCATATGTCTTCTCTCTAAAGCATCGAAGACTAAGTCATGGTTATGGCATCGACGATTATCTCATCTTAACTTTGACTCTATTAATCATTTGGCGAAAAATGAACTTGTTCATGGTCTTCCTAAACTTTCATTTCACAAGGATCATTTGTGTTCCGCGTGTACAATGGGGAAAAGCACTAAGAAATCATACAAACCCAAGACTGAAGACACCAACCAAGAGAAACTTTATCTGTTGCATATGGATCTTTGTGGGCCAATGCGTGTTGAAAGTCTTAGTGGTAAAAGGTACATCCTCGTCATTGTGGATGATTACTCTCGGTTTACATGGGTGAAATTTCTTACAACAAAAAATGAGGCACCGAAATTCATCATCGAATTTCTCAAGATGATTCAAGTACGTCTCAACACTACTGTCCGATGCATTCGTACAGATAATGGAACCGAATTTGTAAATCAAATTTTGTGTGATTATTATGAAGAAGTTGGCATATCTCATGAAACATCCGTTGCTCGCACTCCACAACAAAACGGTGTCGTTGAAAGGCGAAATCGCACACTTATGGAAGCTGCTCGAACGATGTTAATTCACGCAAAGGCTCCATTGTTTTTATGGGCAGAAGCAGTATCTACAGCAGTGTACACCCAAAACCGGTCACTAATTCATAAACGCCATGGTAAAACACCTTATGAGCTTCTCCATGGAAAAGTACCAGATTTATCATATCTTCATTTTTTTGGTTCTCTTTGCTATCCAAATAATGATGGTGACAATTTGGGAAAACTTCAACCAAAGGCTGATATTGGTATTTTCATTGGTTACGCACATGCAAAGAAGGCATACCGAATCTACAATTGTAAGTCTCGTAAGATCCTCGAAACAATGAATGCTGATTTTGATGAGCTGACAGCAATGGCTTATGAGCAAAGCAGCTCTGAACCCGCACTTCATGAAATGAGACCCAGTAACATTAGTTCTGGTCTTGTCCCAAACAACCCTACTTCGTCATCATTTACACCACCTTCTAGGACTGAATGGGATACGTTGTTTCAACCGTTCTTTGATGAATTCTTTACTCCTCCAAGTATTGTTGCTCCAGAACCTGAGGTAATAGCTCCGGTAACCGAAGTTGTTGCTCCAACAACCGAAGCAAAATCTGATACGTCTGCATCTACAATTGGTCAAGCTATACCATCAACTAGTAATTCTCAACCAACACCCGAATCAACTACTCATGTCATGCCTATTGATGATGAAGAAGATGATGATGATCACGATTTGGAATTCGCTCAAATGCCTGAACTTCCATTCTTTGGTGTACCTATTCCCGAACCTAATCAAGCCGGGTCGTCCACCTCAGAGGAGGCTCCTAATACGGTCTACTCCAATCCTCGGATTCGTGAACATGACAGCAAGTGGACAAAGGATCATCCTATAGATTCTATCATTGGTGACCCTAATCGTCCGGTATCCACACGAAGTCAGCTACAAGAAAATGCAATGTTTTGTCATTATGATGCTTTTCTCACTGAAGTTGAACCTAAGACATGGCAAGAAGCTTTTACTCAATCCTGTTGGATAGAAGCTATGCAAGAAGAACTTAATGAATTTATACATCTTGAAGTATGGGAACTTGTCCCATGCCCGGATCAAGTGCAGTTATTCACTTTGAAATGGGTTTACAAGGTGAAACTCGACGAGTTAGGCGGAATTTTGAAGAACAAAGCTCGACTAGTAGCTCGTGGATACAAGCAATTATTGGGCATCGACTTTATGGAATCCTTTGTACATGTTGCCCGTTTGGAAGCTATTAGACTATTCCTCGCTTATGCAGCCCACATGAATATGATCGTCTATCAGATGGATGTGAAGGCGGCATTTCTTAATGGTGAAATCAAAGAAGAGGTCTATGTTCAACAGCCGGATGGTTTTGTGAATCCTAATTATCCTAATCATATGTACAAGCTTAAAAAGGCTCTCTATGGGTTGAAGCAAGCTCCACGCGCATGGTATGATCTATTGTCACAATTCCTCATCACGCAAGGCTTCGCTAAAGGCAAGGTGGATCCCACGCTGTTCATTCAGAAACGAGGTAAAGATATGATTATGGTACAAATATATGTTGATGGGCAAGGTATCATTCTTCTTAGGTCTTCAGATATCTCAGAGTCCCAGAGGCATCTTTATTAATCATTCCAAGTATGCCCTTGAATCGCTTAAGAATTATAAGATGGAATCTTGTGATCCCGTGGATAATCCAATGGTGGAAGGATCTAAAATTGATGCAGATCCACATGGAGTTGCCGTTGATCCGACACTTTATCGTGGAATGATCGGTACTCTTCTGTATATCACAGCTAGTCGACCTGATCTTCAGTTTGCTATATGTATGTGTTCTCGGTATCAAACTCGACCTACTGAGTTACACTTGGCTACTGTGAAACGGATCTTTCGATATCTTAAAGGAACCATTAATCGGGGACTTTGGTATTCGAAGGACTCCTCAATTGCACTAATGGCATATGCAGATGCGGATCACGCGGGTTGTCAAGATACAAGGCGTAGCACGAGTGGAACTTTGCAACTACTAGGAGATCGATTAATCAGTTGGGTATCGAAAAGGCAGAAAAGCGCTGCAATTTCAAGTACGGAAGCAGAATACATAGCTATGTCCGGTTGCTGTGCTCAAATTCTTTGGATGAGATCGCAATTAACCGACTATGGTCTAGGTTTCAACAAAATTCCGATGTACTGTGACAACAAGAGTGCAATTGTCTTATGCTGCAACAACGTTCAATTCTCACGGTCGAAGCACATTGACATTCGCTACCATTTCATCAAGGAGCAAGTGGAAAATGGAGTGATCGAGCTTTACTTTGTTCGATATGAGTATCAATTGGCGGATATTTTCACGAAAGCTTTAGATCGCGCTCGAATGGAATTTTTGGCCGACAAGCTAGGAATGAGAACTTTCTAGCCTGAGACTCTAAAGGAACTGGCAGATGAAGCGAAAGAATAGTGGTGGTAAACTATTCTCCGTATCCTTGGTGATCATTTGTATATATTGTTTATATTTTTATCCACAAAAGCAAAATACAAAAATATAAAACTATATAAAAACCATAAAAATTAAAAAATCCAGAAAAACCCAAAAATATTTTTACTTTATTTTTCAAAGGCATGTCTTTTGGTACGATAATATTTACGGCCTTAGAAATGTTGATTAATATTGACACGGCGCCATAAATAGAGTTCGTACAAAAGTTGTAAATATTTTATAAAACGTGCCTATATGGCTTGTAGTTATTTCAGACTGCAACCCGGTTTTCACATTCAAGCCAAGTATTTCTTATGAAAGCTTTGGCTCATAACGAGAATTAATTTTCTCGGGCAAGGTTTACTTTAAAACCTTGTAAGGGATCAAGTTTACTTTATTACTTGTTCTAACACAAATAAATGTACGCTTCAGTGCATTTATTTGTTAAAACAAGAGAAGTCTTGTTTTCATGAAGCTATCATCTCTACAACCATAGCAATCTATAATTGGTATTTACATACTCGACGATGCGACTACTCAACCGACGACTACAGCTCTTTCAGTAGAATACGGGTCAACAATTGAGGGGGAGCAATTGTTAAGCATTCAGAATCTTCGATGCCGAAAGTGCCAAGCTCATTAATTGGTGTCAAGACAACAATACCAATAGTACACGTGGTGTCAAGAGATGACTTCAGACGTGACGAGGCGACCAACATATGCCGACAAGAACCATTTGATCTTATCATATGATGTTCTCATCAATCAGGTCCAACCTTGTCAATTTTTTCTAATATGGTGTATATGTGATCATGTTACTAATCGGTATCATATCTCATACATTTGGTATCATGAAGATAAAACGAACTTGCATTTTTCTTCCCAAAACCTTTGTTAAAACTTCATTAAATCAATTTATATTAAAAACATCTATTGGGTTAATATTTTTAACATGGGGGAGAAAACGTGATTTAATAAGGGAGATTATCAAAAATGGTTTGACTTAACGTGATGGCTCATCCCGACATGTGAAAAATATTTTCGAATATCGTGGCATATGTTAAGGGGGAGCAAAACTGATTTGCACATCAAAAATGGATTTTATGGTGATTTATACTTACCCACAACCCATTTATTTCACGACGATGAAGATTGTGGTGACATAAGGATGGTAGGATAGGTTAAGTCCTATGATTCTTCCAGAACCGGAGGAATCTTCCCAAGGACATTCCATAGCTAGAAATAGTAGTTCTTAGGAAAGATGGAGAAAGATTGTGAACGTAGTTGAATGTCAACCAAGTACTTAAGTTAGCACTGGAACAATCACAACAAGGTGCTAGTTATGACGTATTGGTAAGCATTGAAGGGGTTGAAGAATGAAAAAGAATTGTAAAGATAAAGGGTGTAAAGAAAGAAGCCCTCCTTACAACCTTAGGCAGAAATCGGGTCAACACATATGCTATTGAGATCATTTTAATGATTCTCGATATTGAAGATAGACATCATGGACCCAGTGATGCAATGCACAACCCATCCCAGCTAACTCAGATATCTCTCAAAAGGTATTTGTTTTAATCACACGGAGACAACGCATTATCTATTGATTTATTCACTCCGAATAAATTGGTATTGAAATGGTGGCACTCCTCTCCAGCCTCCGATCACATAAATCCAAAAATGCATGATCGAGTCTAGAGCCATTTGAGATCATCAAATATCTCATTAGGACACACTTCCATGTTTCCTTGCTTCTTCACACACTGTGAAAATTAAGAAAGATCTTAAGAGTCCTACACAAAATCTTCATGATCTTGCCTGAACATCCGAGTAATACGAAAGTATTTACAATGAAGATGGAAATCCTTCTTGAGCGAATATCAAAAAGCTCATGGTAGGAGACTTGTGCGATTCTTTATGAATCAAACTTGTGATAACTAGAAAGCAACAGTGGTTTAATTCTTAACTAAACTTAAACACGTTCCAGGCCTCTACGCAATATCTTAGTGATCTTGCCAGAACACTTGAGGTCATTACTTAATCTTATTTTACGATTATTTTTGAAATTTTTGGATGAGTTTGAACGATATTTATTTTTGAAGGTTTAAGTTTAAACCGATGTTGGAAGGTCTATATTTAATATTTATTAAGTATAAGGAGTATTAGCAAGCGTGATGTCGATGGATGCCAAATATTTTACGTTTTATTGTCGGTTGTTCGTTTTTTATTATTTTCGAGGTTTTAATTTAATGACGTGTTAAGTCGAGTCGAGAGTCGATATTATTATTTTTGAGGTACGTTTTAAATTTTTAAAAGTATCTTTATGAAACCCGAGCCCCGTAAATATTTTGAAAATTGACTAATAGTTATTTCCCGCTTTTTAGCTAACTATTTACATTTCTAGCCACAACTTTTACCAAATTGCAACTAGGTCCCTACCCACTAGATATAAACTTAAACAAACACACACACTTCATAATTTTCACTTCAAAAATTCTTATTTCTCTCTCTTGTTCTCTTCTCTTTGCCGAAACCCACTACCACCACCCAAACAAAATCAAACTTCCATTTTTCTTGAGTTTGAGCTTGAATCAAGTTAAACTAACACTAGACCCAACCTTAATTTTGCATAAGGATCACATTGGTGTAAGAATTTCTTACATCCAAGCAACTTTTTTTTATGATGTTGGTAGGTAGGAGATATGATCATGCATGGCATTATCTTGATGATCTATGGTGGTTTGTGCTAAAAATCTTGTTAAAAACTTCATTTTGATCTTATGATTTTTATTTTTATTATGATTTTGATGTTATGATTGATGTATGATGATATTAGGGCATAGTAATGATCATTTCCATGGTTGGTTTTTATCCAAAAGTTGATTTTGTACAAGTTTTGAGTAGTCATTTTATAACAGTAAGTAAAAGGTAAAATCCGAGTTTTTATGTTTTTAAAATGGCTAAACTTATAGCATAGGGTTGTAGATAATTTTCTTAGCTTATATTTGATATAAGGTAGAGCTTTTAGCTCAAAACGAGCGCGAAGTTATGATGTTTTGAATGATCGTGTACCGGGAGACGAGTGTCAGCACTACAAGTAGTTGTTGTCGATATTTTGATCGAATCCCGGGGACTCTAAATGGATGTTTTGAAAAATTTAACCTACTGATAATGAGGTTTTTAATTATTAGGTTGAGTTTACTTTAAAACCGAGTGTCGGTTTTGTAAACGGAGTCGTTTAAAGAAGTTAAAACGATTGTATGAAAAATTAACGTAAATCTGTCCGGATTTTGTAGTTTGAAAATGAGTCGGGTAAAGTACTTTAAAAGTGACATCATTTGATAAACTTGTGAGAGGACTTTCTATATATAGTAAGTTAGTTTATCGAGTCGTTTCATAAACGGTTGACGAGTTTAAAAGGGGTAAATGAGCTAGTACATGTAGTATGTACCGGCGGACTTCGTAAAAAGTATAAAATGGTAAAGTAAAAGTGTAGTAAAGTATAATGAAGTTAATTATATCTTTTTCTCTCGAGTTTATCGTAACTTTATGAGTTTGAGTTTGATGTTATTATGTATGATTTATTTCTCGAGTCATTATTTAACGAACGCGCCTTATTTGATAGGTAGCGGTTCTCGTGTTTGAAAGGCATCCATTACCGTCGACGATCATTTCGCTAGATCTCTTATACTAAGGTGAGTCTATAGCCTCGCTTTCTACTTGTTTTAATGATTTTAATACCCGCGAGGGGGATACATGCTATTTGAAAATAATTGAATACAAGTCATGAGTAATTGTTAGACCCGAATGTTGCCTAAAGTTGATTTCATTGTATTGAGTAACTTGTTGCTAAAGACCCTAAATTCATGAGCCGTTAACTATCTTCTGACTTGATGTTGTGAGTCGGGAATAGCCGCTTATTCTAATGGTAGTACTATTGGGTTGACCACCCTATTGAGACCAGGGCATTACGTTGAGTAACCCGCTGGGAAGGATAATTTTACGTGAATAAGATTGTGGTATTCTAGCAACTGATACCCTAGAGGGGAAATGGTTTTATTCTAGTCATGCCGGCATTTGGCGTGGGTGACTATTGGTTAAGGGTCGGTGTCATGAGCTTAAATACAATGTTTGTTTATCATTATTATTACTGCCTTGAATATAGATTGTGTGTACGACAACTCTATAAATGATTATGATTGATTTTCTTCTTGTGTTCAAATGTGATTTGATAAACCTATAGTCTCGCTCAACATTATTGTTGACTCGTTTTATGCATGTATTTCAGGTATTAGGAAGTGATGGAGCACGGAGCTTTGCTGTGGAGGTTGTGGCTTGGCTTTTGGAAGAATGTTGGTCTAAACCGTTTCTACCTTTTTAAATGTTGAACAATTTATTTTATGTTGATGTACTGTACTAAATTTGTTGGTTGTTGGTCGAGATCCATGGTGAAAAAACGCTTTACTCTGGTATCGTGTCAGTACAATTTGGGTTGAAATCTATGTTTTAGACCATTTATAATAATCTTGTTTATAATTATGTATAAACGTCTCTATTTTGAGTCGTTCAATATACCTTGTGTGATGATGCTTGTGTCTAGCACCCAATTGTGTATTTCCGCCGCGCAATGTAAATTGGGGGTGTTAGAGGAACACTCTCGGATAGCGACAAGAGGGCCATGTGCTCTCTCCTAAAAGCAAACTTAGATGTATTCGCATGGGAGCCCAAGCACATGACGGGCATTCCGCGGGCGATAGCAGAACATAAGCTCCAAATCCGCCAGGGATATCCTCCCGTTAAGCAAAAGAAGCACGGCCAGGCACCAGAACGCAGCCAAGTAATATTGGATGAAGTACGGAAATTGGTGGATGCAGGTATCATGCGCGAGGTATACTACCAAGAGTGGTTATCCAACCCGGTCATGGTAAAAAGCATGACGGGAGCTGGCGCATGTGCGTGGATTTCACAGACCTGAACAAAGCCTGTCCGCAGGACTGCTATCCATTACCGAAGATTGACTGGAAGGTGGAATCCCTATGTGGATATCCCTTTAAGTGCTTCTTAGATGCATACAAAGGATACCACCAGATCCAGATGGCAGAGGAGGACGCAGAGAAGACGGCGTTCCATACTAGTCAAGGCGTATACTGTTATACAAAAATGCCATTCGGACTAAAGAACGCCGGGGCAACATATCAGCGGCTTATTGACAAAGCCTTTGACTCACAGATAGGCCGCAACCTTGAGGTCTACGTTGACGACTTAGTCATCAAAAGTCATACGGAGGATGCACTTCTCCGGGACGTCCAAGAGACGTTTGACACATTGAGGCGGATTTATATGAAGCTAAATCCAAAGAAATGCACGTTTGGGGCAACTGAAGGGATGTTCCTTGGATATATGATTGATCCAAATGGCATCAAGCCTTGCCCAGAAAAGACGGAAACGGTGATACAGTTACCATCTCCTCAGACACGGAAAGAGGTGCAATCATTAAATGGGAAGTTGGTCGGGCTGAACAGGTTCTTGTCGAAGTCTGCGGAGAAATCACTCCCCCTATTCAAAATACTCAAGAAGTGCATCAAGAAGTGAGATTTCCGGTGGACAAAGGAAGCGAAGGAAGCCTTTGGTCAGCTCAAGCAACACCTCGCATCTCTTCCCATGCTAGTGGCCCCCCGACCCAAGGAGGAGCTCATAATGTATCTGTCAGCCACACATGGAGCAATAAGTGTGGTACTCATGACAAATAGGGACACAGTCCAAACTCCGGTCTACTTTATAAGTATAATACTACAAGGGCCGGAGCTGAATTATTCTTCCATGGAGAAATTGGTGCTGGCATTAGTGTTTGCTACAAAACGGTTACGCCGGTACTTTCAGGCGCACCCAATTGTAGTTATTACTAATCAACCAATAAAACAAGTCATCTCCAGACCAGATGTGGCCGGTAGGCTACAGAAGTGGAGCATTCTATCGAGAGAACATAACATATCTTATAGACCAAGGACGGCTGTTAAAGGCCAAATGTTGGCAGATTTCTTGATAGAGAAGCCGGATGAGGAGGGACCAATCGTACAACGAGAGGAAACTCCAACAGAACCGTGGGTATTATTTACGGACGGATCTTCGTGCACGGATGGATCAGGAGCTCGTCTCATCCTTACGAATCCGAAAGGAATGGAGTTTACATACGCCCTGCGATTTGAGTTCACAGCCACTAATAATGAGGCAGAATATGAAGCGTTGATTGCGGGTTTAAAAATCGCCGCTAGGATGGGAGTCCGCAACCTTGAGGCCTACGTGGACTCACGACTTGTCGCGAACCACATTCTGGGGGGATACGTAGCCAAGTAGGATAACATGGTTCGATAGTTGGAGAAAGTCAAGTCACTCATCGCGGCTTTCAGCAAGTTTTCTATCAAGTAGGTACCAAGAGGTGAAAATAGAAGGAGGACGCTCTTAGCAAGATCGCGTCTACAAGTTTCGCCCACTTATCCAAGCAAGTCTTGGTGGAAATACTAAAGGAAAAGTCTATAACAGAAGGGGAAGTCGCAGCTATAGTTGAGGAAGATGGACCTACATGGATGAACCCGATCATCAACTATTTGACTAATGAAATCCTTCCAGACGAGAAAAAGGCGGCACGGCGCATCAGAAGGAAGTCGCAGCACTTCGAGCTTCGAGAAGGTATTCTTTATAAGCGCTCTTTCTTACAGCCGTGGTTGCGGTGTGTTGGGCCACGCCAGGCTACTTATGTGACCAGTGAGATACTTGAAGGGTTATGCGGCATGCACGCGGGTCCCCGATTTGTAGTAGCCCGAGCTCTACGCACAGGATATTATTGGACTACTATGCATAGGGATGCACGCGACATGATTCACAAGTGCAATGATTTCCAAGTGCACATACCAGTACCACGACATCCGCAGCAGGAACTTACACCCATTACATCCCCATGGCCATTCTATAAGTGGGGGATCGATATTGCAGGACCTTTTCCCGTAGCTGCGGGGGGAGTTAAGTTCTTGATTGTCGTAATGGACTACTTTACACGCTGGATAGAGGCCAAGGCAGTCAAATCCATCACAGGCAAACAAGTTAAAAAGTTTGTTTGGGAGAACATCGTGTGCCGTTTTGGCTTACCAGGAGAAATCATCTCGGACAACGGGAAGCAGTTCGCGGATAATCCATTCAAGGACTGGTGCGCAACATTGAATATCAAACGGCGCTTCGCATCTGTTAAACATCCGCAAACAAATCGTCTTGTGGAACGAGCAAATAGAAGCTTGGGTGAAGGAATCAAGGCACGCCTGGAGGAATGAAGTGCCAAATGGGTGGATGAACTGCCGCATGTTCTATGGGCACATAGGACTATGATCAAAACAGCCAACGGGGACACTCCATTCGCATTGGCCTACGGCACTGAAGCTGTCATACCAGCAGAAATAGGAATGACTACCATCCGCACAGCGGAGGTTAATGTCGTCACAAACGACGAGCAGCTCCGGATCAATCTGGATTTGTTGGAGGAAAAAAGGGAGATAGCGGCTATCAATGAGGCCAAGTCCAAGGCACGGATGAAGGCTTATTATGACGCCAAGGTTAAAGGTGTTTTTTTTCGACCGGGAGATTATGTCTATCGTGCTAACGAGGCAAGTCGAGCGGGGAATACCGGAAAGCTGGGCCCTAAGTGGGAAGGACCGTATGAAGTCACCATCGCCTTAGGACGGGGCACGTACAAGTTACATGACATGGATGGCCGCGACCTGGAACGCACATGGAATATCTGCAATCTTAAAAGGTGCTATCTTTGAAAGCTACGGCTTCCGCATGGACACTTCGCTATATCTGGCTTCAATGAAGATCCATGTGTTCTCTTTGTTTTGTTTTTTATGCTTTCTAGGTTCCCTTTGTTTTTAGGATTTCCCATTCTTGTTAAAACAAAAAACGTAAACGTTCTAATAAAATGCCGTGGTGCCTAGCTAGCTCCACGACTCGTTCTTGTGCAAATTGTTTTATTCTTTAGATTCTATTATTGTCGTATAGATTTAGTTGTTATTACTATAATGTGCCATCTCTTATTCATATGCATTCATTCAATAACCGTACATGTACTATACGCCTCCAGGCGGGGTAAGAGGATTAAGTGAACCTAATAATTCAACTTGTCACATAAGAGGGATGCAACCCCAGTGACGCGGATCATGTATCCTTACTATACACCTTACTCACAAGACGTTGTGATAAGTTTCCATATGCCGCACTCACGTAGTGCTTTGCATGGTAAAGACGCACGCCGCACGTCTAGTAGAATATAGACTTGGTTTTATTCTAGGTAAGACGTGACATGTCATGCGACACAGATACATGATATCTAAAAAGAATATAAGCAAGTTTCCAATTATAAAAATTGCCGTGACCACCACGGACTTATAAATATTATGCTAAATGTTTACAATAATGTTACAAAAAGGATAAAGTGTCGTGGATATCCACGGACAAATATTTAGGTTACAAACCAAATTATCCAGGAGTTATAACAAATTAAGGAGCACCCTACATGGGGGGGAACCTACCTATATCCCATTGCTCCTCAGCCAGACAGGGCAATATCTCACCACGTTCCTTCCGCTCCAGAGCTTGAGCTGCATTCATCTCCAGCACCTCGCTTAATGGCTGTTCACCAACTACGATTCTGGTAACGTCTTCATAAATAGGAAGAGTGAGGTGGCTGGGTGAGGGAGTAAAGGGAGTCTGGGAATGTCCCTCGTCTTGAGAAAAGGTACCAAGACTTAGTTTCTCCATAATCTCCTTGTTAGATGCATATTTTGTGGCTTCCAACTTGGCCAAGAAGGGGTAGTGGAGATCTCGCATTGCGGCCATAGAAGTAGTCATCTTCTCAGCAGCTCCAGTGTTGAAGAAGGCATGCTTTGTGAAGTTTTGTTTCTTCCTTATTAGCTCTGCGGCCATGACCATTCCTTCATGACGACCATGGTCGATGCCATCTGACACGAGACCCGCAAACTATCGAACAAATTGTGGGGCCTCCAACACCTTTGTGACGGCCAAACGCGTCCCACGACCCACCATCCACCTGCGGCCGACAATGGCTGCTAGTAGTTGGGGGTATAACACATCATCACGCTCGGAGATAAGGGCATTAACCAGTACATCTTTTTGGGTGGACGCCTCCTTCAATTGTCGGCCACGACCCTCTCACGAGCAAGCTTCTCTTTCAGCTTCTCCTTACCCCGGATCAACGCATGGGCGTACTCAGCTTCTTTGTGAGAATGGATACTTGGTCGGAGGAGAAATTAACTGAAACTTCTGCCGCGATCACCTATATGTGATAAATAAAGTATTAAAATGAAGGATATTGCGACATAGGCGTGATGCGGTGCGGATACATACCTTGGCTATTGCAGCCTCAAGTTCAGTCTCGAGCTCGGCTACATGTTGGTCATGAGCATTGGCATGTGCTGATTGTTCTTTAACAGTAGCCTCGGCAGTAGCAAGCTTGGACTGGAGGGCGACAATCTGGGCCTCATTTTCTTCAATCATATCCTCTCTTCGACCAACCTTCCTCTTCAGGGAATCAACATGCTCTAAGGCATCCTCAAATCTTACCCGCATGGAAGTGCCCATGGCCATCTGATGAACCAAGGCGCCGTTGTATTCATCCACCAGATCCACATGGTTTAGTGCATTGACATCTCTTACCAGCCCAGGGGGGATGCAGTTATTGAGATAATCACGGCACTCTTTGGCCTGTCTCATAAGTGAAGCGGTGGTGATCTTCCAGTCGGGGTTGAATTGTGTATGAGGGCCGGACACTAGGGCCTCTTGGGAAGCTGTGGGGGTACCTTCCTCAAAGGCGGGGCCAGATCTGGTTGCGGCCGTGTGTAGGGTGGGTTCCTTCTCCTTCTTATTTCCTTTCCCCTTCCCTTTCCGTGCATCTTGGGGAGGTGCGGCACCAGCTTGTTCATCCCTGCAAGTAACGATTAGAATAAGTATTTAATATTGTTTATGGAAGTCCGTACCTCTTACTTGGATAATGGATGTTTTGACCAAAAAAATGTGGTAGACTTACACATTGGTTTTTTCTAGTTCTGATGTAGTGGGGGGGAACTTGAGTGACTGGCTCGACATTGGTTAACGGCACGACCGGATCCACGGGTGCAGACCGCACCGTCTCGGAAGTTTTGGTGGTGCTCTCAACAGACTGATAGCGGGGGTGATCCTCGCGCAGTTTTTTCGGAGGGGCATTGTGTTCCCCGACCTCAGCCTGAGCAACTCTTCTTACCCGCTTGTTCTTCCTACGGGTACGCTTGGGGGCGGGCTGGGCTTCCCCTTCTTCTTCCTCTTCTTCTACTTGTTGCACTTCCTCCTCGTCATCGCCCAACATTTGGCGAAGACTGGAGGTGGTCCTCTCAATGTTGTCACCTTGCTCTTCCCCGTGTACGGGGGTAGTAGTCTTAGGCGGAGAGGAGGGCCCGACTTCATCTTCCAGCATCATGTTGTCGCCGTCTTCGTTGTCAAAATCCACGGGGGTTCTTAAGAGTGTTGTTTCTTCTTCGTCAGAATGGGGGTCTGGTACGGCTGCTAGGGAAACTGTCACGTTCCGGGTATGCTCGAGGAGGGGTAGCTCGTTCTCACGTCTAGAACGAGCTCCCTCTGGTATAAGTATTGGATCACCTTGACGAAGGATTCCAAAGAAGTTCATTTCTGCCAAAACAAACAAAGTATGTTAGTTATAGCCAATAGGTGTATGTACGTCTTTGATGTGCGGATGCTATACCTACCTTCACCATGCCTCCTCGAAAACACAAGATATCTGTTGGATGAGCCGAATTAATTGCGGCTAATCCCTAGCAAACAAAGGAATGATTCGGGTAGATTCCTATGGAACCCTGTCCTATTCCTATCTATTTCTTGGGAATGTTGGGGATTATATGTATCAGCGCGCGGAGGAGAGTCAGGAGATAATCTATGTTTAAAAACGAAATCAGCCCACACTATTGAGTCGATGAAAAAGTAATGGTCGTACCAATTTTTCAACGAGTCCATGGCCTTATTATGGGCTGTGGGGCTGTTGGGGGATCGTTTCTTAAAGGAGAGCCAACCATTTACTAAACTAGGGGTATAAAATAGCCTGAATAACTCTACGGTAGGAGGGATTCTTCTTGCACGACAAAGGATTTCGAACTGGCTAATCTTACATGCGCCTATACAGTGTAGTTGGGTAATATGTACGTCATAATATCCTAAGAGATCTACGAGGAAACGAGTGAAAGGAACGCGGTAGTTGGCCCCATCGAACAGACGGGTGTATAGGCCAATCTTTCCCTGGGGCGCCTCAGTTATGAGATCCCCTGCACCAGGGAGAGAAGGGTGTAGGTTGCTAGGAATGGAGAAATTAGTGCAGAAGTGCTCCAATTTCTCCTGGGTCATTATGTTGAGCATGAATCCAGTAGAGGGGTTGTTTCTTTGAGCCATTACTAAATAAAAAAGATAAGGGCGTGGTATTCTAATCTGCGTAGGAAGGGATCCGTGCGTAAGAAGGTAGTGATAAGAAGGAAAGCTTTAATGGCAGAAATGAAGAAAAAGACTGTGTGTAACACACAGCCATAGGGGCGACTTATTTATAGGATTGCCTTGCAAGTCATGGTCTGTTAGATGCATGACATGTGTTTGACACTATCCTAAATCGTGTGGTTGGGGTGTAAGTGGCAAATGAACAGTCAGGTGGGACCCACGGGTCACTTCTGACTCAGTAGTTCACGCCGCTCGAGGTTCTGACTGTTTGCACTTTGTCAGTCAATTGGCAGGTGAACAGTCAATTGTGTCGGGATATGCGGTCTTACGTAAGACCATATTCAATGCTACATTAAATTTGTCTCGGTCGTCACGTGCGGCTGAGATATTAATAAGTGTGTAAACACTTATCCTTTTGCCACTAAAATCAAGTAAAAACAAGACCTAATCATGTGTTTTATATCATAAATGTCGGAATTACGCGTGGTTTTGTGTTCTTGTGTTTAAATAGGTACAAATGATCAAAAGAAGAGAAAACACGGGATTTCACGGTCAAATGTTGAAGAAAAGTCCAAAATAGAGACAAAGACCAAGTCAAAAGACCAAAAGTGTGCCAAATTCACGGAAATTGACACGGTTTTGAAGAAATAATCAAAGAAAGCCGAAATCGAGCTCGATTAAGCGGATTTAACCTTGTTGAAGATATTCGAGCTTAGTGGGTCCCACATTTGCTCATTGGGCCCATAAGCCCATTTTGAGAAGTTGTTGAAGTTTTGGGACGGATCAAAAAGCCCAATCACAAGACATAATGGACGGTTTAAATTCAAATGGGCCACAAGCCCACAAAACAATAGCACAAATAACGGATGGAGTAATTTTTACAATTGCTTGACCAGTCAAATGCACCTCACGTTTACCCCATCCCACATATACACCCTTATTACCTTTTCTCCAATACACAAATAAATAATAAACGTTTTACCCACCATCCCATTTATTCGTTAAAAACAAAGTAAATAAAAACTCTCACCCACCATTCCTTCTTCACCACAAAACTCGCTTCTTCCCTCAAACCCTAAATCTTTACTGTCAAAATAATTAACCACTATATTTTGGGGCTTTTTACATCAAAGGTTAATTCAATCCATGAGAAATAAAACCCCCAAAGAATCGGAGGCAAACACTCAAGGAGTGGTCCTCAAATCCTAATCTGACGTGGCCAATCTCTCCTATTTAATTGGCTATGACACCTCACCACAAACCCATCATCCAATAACCATTTGCCACATCACCTATCAACAAACACAACTAGCACAAAAAGAGCCATGCTGGAAATCCGTGGATGCACGAATCATTCTCAGCCGTTTGATTGAAGAATTAGAAGAGAGAGAAGAAGAAAGAAGGATTGGACGGTAGAGATTGATTGCTTAACATTGAAGCCAAGATTAGGGTTTCTTGGGGTTTCTCCTATAAAAACCCCTATTTCTCACAATGTAATCATGCCTTTTTCTTTATTTTTAATTTTTATTTCTGAAAAAGTAGAATTAGGGTTAATTGTAATTTCCATTTTAAAAGTATTGTATTCAAAGTTTGATTATTAATGAAATTATTGTTTTCTTAAATCTTGTCTCGTTAATTTTATTGCAATTTATTTTGATTTTATTTTGATTAAATAATTGTTAAAGTAAATTAAAAAGGTAGTATTCTTTCCCCACTGGAAAGATAAAAATTTAATATATATATATATATATATATATATATATATATATATATATATATATATATATATATATATATATATATATATATATATATATATATATATATATATATATATATATATATATATATATATATATATATATATATATATATATATATATATATATATATATAAGTTTCTGGTTCGGTTACTGTTCTTGGCTGGATGATGATGGTGATGGAATTTGGGTAAAAACGGTGGTGTTAGTTGGTCTCGGTTTCGATTTATAGGGGGTACAACGCCCACCCTACTGCTCAAAGGAATCATCATAAGGTGTTCTTTTCTTTTTATTATTTTGTTAAATTTAGTTAGTTTTATTTCGTTTTTAAGCTGTTAAGATCTGCTCGTTTTAATTATTTGTTGGGTTTTGGAAGTTAATTTGAGTTACTGCTTTGATAAGATTTTGGTGACTTATTGGATTGAAAGTTTGTTTCTGTTTGGGTTTTACTTGTTTAGATTAATTTCGAATAGGAAATCTGTTTGTTTAGTATTATTTTCATCTGCAATATTTTAATAGAATCTGCTTATTTGTTTGATTGGTTATTGACTTTTCATTTGCTCATTGTCTACTTGCTGTCACAATCTGCTTATTTGATATAGCTTAAATCAGTTTGATCTGCTTGTCTGCTTATTGTATCTAATTGGCTTATTTCCTGTTTATTTGATGTCTATTTGCTTAGATGTTTTAGCTTAATCTGCAAACTGCTTATTTGGTTTATTTGGTTCAGTTTTCTTTTACTCATCTATTTGATTTTAGCTATTAGTTTGATTTGTTTTATGAGCTTATTTGGTATTGCTTAAATCTGCTTAACTGCTCATTTTATGAACTGCTTCTACGATTGTGCTTATTTACGTTTGGCTTATTCCTTTTAGCTGCTTATTTGCCATATGGCTTATTCTGGTTTTTAAACTGTGCTTATTTGTTAATGCTTAAAAGATCCATTATCTGTTAATCTGATTATTCCAAAAAGTCAAAAATATTATAGCAAAATATAGTTCCTCAAGGGACTCGAACCCTGGACCTCATGTCCAGTTACCATACAACCTAGCCAACTGAGCTAGACAACCTTTTGTGTTTGTTTACAAGCTTTGTAGCTAAAATAGGTTATTACAATCTTACTGCCAGTTTTATTAAATTAGTTTAAATCAATATTAGGTTTAATTAAATTTGATATAAAAGTTTTGTTTTGTTTTTAAATTTTCTTTAATCTAGTTTATTTAGAAATATATAAAAAGACAAAAATATTTTATTTCTTTAATAGTTTAAATTTTTGTTTAAATTCATTTTTAAAATTTTAGTTAATATAAATTAGATTTGTTTAAAAAGTTTTAGTTTAAAATTAAGTTAGTAGATTTTATTTAAAATTACTAGTTTAAAATTAATTAGGCTAAAATAGTTTTCATTTAAAAAAAATTTTATTAGCTTAATTTTTACATTAGATTAAATAGATTTTATATTAAGTAGATTTTAGTTTAAAATATCCTAAAAAAACGTTTACCAAGAACAAATATAATCTTACGTTAAACCGGAAATCAATTCGAGTCGAGTCGAGGAAAAACGAACATTAATTGCTTAAATTTGGATTAACAAAAATCCTAGTTTCAAGTTGGCGCCGCTGCCGCTTCGCTCGTACGATTGACGATTTTTCGTGAAGACGTTTGGATTTTGGGATCCGTTCTCTTTGAACGTTACGTTTCTTGTTAACAAAATCAAAAATACAAAAAAATCAAAAACTTAAAAATACAAAAAAATTAAAAATCACAAAAGCAATTTCTTTCCTAAGAATTGCACCAAAAAAATTAAAAAATCCAAAAGTAATACTTTTTCCTAAAAGTATTACACCAAAAAAATATTACGTATTAGTGTTAATTTTTAGTTCGATTTCTTTCGATTTTTCTTGTGAATATATATTTTTCTAAAAAAATACAAAAAGATTTTTTCTTTTACTATAATATATTACGTAGCACAATAAAATTACCTACTTTTCAAATAAGCCTTAGTTGGGATTTCATCACCTAACTATTGTAGTCGCATCCATAACAAGAAAAAAGGGCAAAATAGATAAATACTAGTAAGACGTTTGAACTCGACATATACAAACTATAAGGTGGGTATAAGGTGACGCGCTATAAAAGGCCGTCTAAGGAAAAAGGTTTTTAAGTGCTTTGTGCCACCTCGTTTCCCCGCTTGCTTGTGCGTATATTGAGAGGGACGACCGATTATTGGTTTGCCAACTCAAGTAGTATTTACGTATATATTTTTGTAGCTTTTTCATATTGCTCATCGAGAGGGAAAATCCTTTTCCTCTCAAAGTCTACCGAGGTCACCTACCTCATTCCAAAGTTTTAATTGTATGCGCACTCGCGCGCATACATACATACCGATTGGTGTACCAAATACTTCTAATTCTTCTAAAAAGAAGAAGAAGAAAAACAAAAAGACCGTCATTAAAGCCGATCCCGAGAATCGAGCTTTCGACATAACGATGGCAACGGATAATCGACCAATGATTGAGATTCTACAATCTCACGTTGAAGGAAACGATGACGCGATTGTGGTGCCAAATATTGGAGCTAATCATTTCGAACTTAAATCGGGTTTTATTCAAATGGTTTCCGCTACACCATTTTTAGGCCGTACTACCAGGTTTTAAGGGAATGTGGTGGTCGTGATTCCTCTTAGGAGGAAAAGGTCAGGCTAATGATGACCCACACGCTCATATCAAACGTTTCATCCAATTAGCTAATACCGTCAAATACAATGGGGTGCCCCAAGAGGCCGTTCGCCTACAACTTTTTCCTTTTTCCCTCAAGGGACAAGCCCGGATTTGGCTTGATAAGGAACCACCCCAAAGTATTACCACATGGATCGACTTAGAGACCAAGTTCATTAACTACTTTTTCCCACCATCACGGACCACTTCTTTAAGAAATGAGATCATCACCTTTGAACAACAATATGGGGAAACGTTTAGTGAGTCTTGGGATCGTTTTAAATATCTTTTGAGAAAATGTCCACAACACGGTTTCACTAAAGTGCATCAAATCAACACATTTTATAATGGTTTAACTCTAAACGACCAAGACTCACTTAATAGTGCCGCGGGGGGCAATATTATTGTGAAAACCATGAACGAGGCTTGGGCCATTATTGAGAACAAGGCAAAAGTGCAAACCAAGAGTGTTAGGGCTACTATGGCAAGTGCTAGTACTAGTAATAATGAGGTGAATAATCAAATTAAGGAGCTTACTTCAATTGTGAAAAACCTTGCTCTAAAAACCGACGCCCTCACTACACATGTGCATGCCGTGAAAGAAACTTGTGAAAAGTGTGAAACTTGTGGTGGACCACATTCGTACTATAATTGTGACAAGGTTTACAATAATCAACAAGAAGTTTATGCTTATAACAACAATGAAAATGATCAGATTCATTTCAAATCAAATGTTGATGTTAACCATTTGTCTTACAAGTCTAATAACTATTTGGCTCCCCGGGTTTTGTAGCACCACAAAGACCACCCCCACCCGCCCAAAATAGGAACCAAGGTCCTCAACGGGGTAATTTTCAAGGAAATTCTAATCAACGGGTTTTAATCAAAATCAAAGGAATTTTCAAGGGCAAAACTAAGGGTTAAATAATCAAGGATTTAATAACCAAGGTTTTCAAAATCAAGGATTTAATCAAGGTTCTAATCAATATTAAAACCAAGGTTTTCCTAATCAAGGGTATAATCAAATGAACACGCATAATCCTCAAATGGACTTGGTTTTACAAAAATTATCCGACCATAAGCAAATCATGAGAGAGATGTAAGAACATAATCGACAAATGTAAGAATCGACCGATAAGAAATTTTTGACTATGATTCAAACCTTTCGTCCCCAAGGTGCCCTCCCTTCGAACACCGTGACCAATCCTAGGGCTAATGTTAATGCTATCACTACTAGGAGCGGTAAGACCACCGTAGAACCTTCCCCACCTAACCAAGGACCCGAGATACCTTCTTCTTTGACACAACCTCCTTCTTCTTCCACTTGTGACATACCTCCCGTTATGCATTCGTCTACACCTTATGTTCCACCGATACCTAAATTTTCTACCACACCTTCGGTTCCAAAACCGGTTCCTTCACCTACCATTTCTGTTCCTCCTCCTCCACCAAAGGATGTGAGTGAGCAATCCACTCCAAAGCCTTCATCTCAACCCAATATACCTTATCCCTCAAGGTTGCGGAAAGAGAAATTGAAGAATAAGAATGATATTCAAGTTTCGAACTTCCTAAAAATGTTCAAACAATTGAATTTTAATATCATCTTTGCCGAGGCGCTCGCTCACATGCCTAAGTACGCTAAGATGTTTAAGGATTTTTTAAGTGATAAGGAAAAGTTGCTTGATATTGCCAATACCCAATTGAATGACAATTGTTCCGCGGTTCTTTTGAGAAAATTACCGGTTAAGTTAGGAGATCCCGGTCGATTCCTTATTCCTTGTAATTTTCCGGGTGTTGAGAATTGTATGGCCTCGGCGGATCTCGGAGCGAGTATCAATCTTATGCCATTGTCCGTGTGGAAACAATTATCTTTACCCGAGCTAGTCCCCACTCGTATGACATTGGAATTAGCTAACCGTACGGTTGCTTATCCAGTGGGGATAGCCGAGGATGTTTTTGTAGGAGTCAACAAATTCACGTTTCCCGCCGATTTCGTCGTAGTCGACTATGAAATGGATCCCCGTGTTCCTTTAATTGTGGGACGACCCTTCTTGAGAACCGGGCGTACATTAATTGATGTAGCCGCGAGTGAACTTATCATGAGGGTCGGGGATGACAAAATCGTCTTTAACATGGGTAAACTTTCCAAACTTCCCGATGAGCCCGAATCCGTGAGTTACATCATGTGCTCGACGAAGCATGCGAAGAACATTTTTACGAGGCTTGTACGAGCGGGATTTCTCCTTTACCTCATGTTGAGACCGTAGCTTCTATTTCTCCTTCATTGACTCCATTTGGAGAAAGTGACTTAGATGATTTTGAAGCTAGCTTGGGTCCTCTCGATATTAAGTATGATAATTCTCCCACCAATTGGGATGAAGACATTCGTACCATTGAGAGACTTCTCAATGAGGACAATATTTCTCCACCTACTCATAAGGAAATTACAAACGATGATCCTACTTTGACTAAGCCTTCCATTGACAATCCGCCGGATTTAGAGCTTAAGGATTTACCGTGTCATTTGGAGTATGTTTTCTTAGAGGAGGATAATAAGTTGCCCGTCATTATTGCTAAGGACTTAAAAGAAGATGAAAAATCCCGACTTATCGATGTGCTTAAGAATCATAAGAAAGCAATTGCTTGGAAAATCTCCGACATTCGCGGAATTGATCCTAATTTTTGTACTCATAAAATTCTCATGGAAGATGACTTTAAACCCGCAATCCAAAATCAAAGAAGGGTTAATCCAAAAATTCATGAACTCATTAAGAAAGAAGTTATCAAACTTCTAGATGCCGGAATGATTTACCCTATCTCGGATTCGCCATGGGTTAGTCCCGTCCATTGTGTGCCTAAGAAAGGCGGAATCACCGTTGTTCCCAACGAAAACAATGAGTTGAATCCTACTCTACTCGTAACGGGTTGGCGAGTTTTCATCGATTATCGTAAGCTCAATGATGCCACTCGTAAGGATCATTTCCCTCTTCCTTTCATGGATCAAATGCTCGAGCGTTTAGCGGGTAATGATTTCTATTGTTTCTTAGATGGCTTTTCCGGATATTTTCAAATCCCTATCTATCCAAAAGACCAAGAGAAAACCACATTCACTTGTCCCTATGGCACATTTGCTTACAAAAGAATGCCTTTCGGTTTATGCAATGCTCCTGGGACTTTCCAAAGGTGTATGATTGCGATATTTTATGACATGGTTGAAGAAACTATGGAAGTCTTTATGGACGATTTCTCGGTCTATGGTGATTCTTTCTCTTCTTGCCTTGCTAATTTAGAACGTATGCTCCAACGGTGTGAAGACACTCGTCTCGTTCTTAATTGGGAAAAATGCCATTTCATGGTAAAAGAAGGCATCGTCCTCGGTCATAAAATTTCCAAAGTCGGTATCGAAGTCGACCGTGCTAAAGTTGACGCCATTGCTAAGTTACCTCCACCTACCACCGTCAAAGGAGTTAGAAGTTTTTTAGGCCATGCGGGATTTTATCGACGTTTCATCCAAGATTTCTCGAAAATAGCTCGTCCAATGACTCATCTCTTAGAAAAGGATGCTCCTTTCATTTTCTCTCAAGAATGTCTCGACTCTTTCGAACTTCTTAAAGGTAAATTAACTAAGGCACCGGTCTTAGTCTCTCCAAATTGGGAGTTACCTTTCGAGCTCATGTGCGATGCTAGTGATTTCGCGGTAGGAGCGGTTTTAGGTCAACGAGTTAACAAACATTTCCAACCCATTAATTATGCTAGTAAGACAATGACGGGGGATCAATTGCATTATACCACTACCGAAAAAGAGCTTTTAGCTGTAGTGTATGCTTTTGAGAAATTCCGCCCCTATCTTGTGCTTTCCACCACCATCGTTTACACCGACCATTCCGCCTTGAAATACTTGTTGACCAAGCAAGATGCTAAACCAAGACTCCTTCGTTGGGTTTTGCTCCTACAAGAATTTAAAATCGAAATTCGTGATAAAAAAGGAGCGGAAAACCTAGCCGCGGATCACCTTAGTAGACTTGAGGATCCTTATCAAGGGGAATCTCCAAATCAAGAGATTAATGAATCCTTTCTCCTTGAGAACTTAATGTCTATTAATTCCAATCTTGATGATAGCCCATGGTTTGCGGACATTGCAAACTATTTGGCGGGTGGTGTTCTTATCGAAGGGTTATCGTCCCAACAAAAGAAAAAATTCTTCAAGGACGTTAAAACGTACTATTGGGACGACCCTTATCTTTTCAAGCAATGTGCGGATTTAATCATTCGTAGATGTGTTGATGGGCCGGCGGCTTTACAAATCCTTGAAGCTTGCCATAAAGGACCTACCGGTGGTCACTTTGGTCCTAATTACACCGCTAAAAAAGTTTTCGACTCCGGATTCTATTGGCCCTCCATTTATCATGATGCACATGAAATGGTTAAACATTGTGATGCTTGCCAAAGACAAGGCAAGATCACACATAAAGATGAGATGCCTCAAAATTTCATCCAAGAATGTGAAATCTTTGACGTATGGGGCATCGACTTTATGGGGCCGTTTCCATCATCGAAAGGAAACAAGTACATCCTCGTAGCCGTTGACTACCTATTAAAATGGGTTGAAGCAAAGGCTTTACCTACTAACGATGCGAGGGTGGTTGTTAACTTCTTGAAACAATTGTTTGCTCGATTCGGTGTGCCTCGTGCTATTATTAGTGATCGCGGGACTCATTTTTGCAATGATCAATTTGCACGAGTCATGGCTAAGTATGGTGTCAATCACCGACTTTCCACCGCATATCATCCTCAAACTAATGGACAAGCCGAGGTTTCTAACCGTGGTCTTAAGAGAATCTTAGAGCGAACCGTGGGAGAGCATCGTACCTCATGGGCCGATAAATTAGATGATGCTTTGTGGGCTTTCCGTACCGCTTATAAGACACCTATAGGTTGTACCCCTTATCGCCTTGTGTACGGAAAGGCGTGCCACCTCCCCATTGAGTTGGAGCATAAGGCTTATTGGGCCTTGAAATGGGCTAATTTTGATATAAACAAAGCCGGTGATCATAGGAAAATCCAACTCAATGAACTCAATGAACTTAGGAATGAGGCTTATGAAAATTCATTAATCTACAAGGAGAAAACTAAGCTCATTCATGATTCCAAGATTAAAAACCGAGAGTTACATGTTGGTGATCAAGTTTTACTATTTAACTCTCGGTTGAAAATCTTTTCGGGTAAACTTAAGAGCCGTTGGTCCGGTCCATTCACCGTGGCCCAAGTCTTCCCTTATGGCACCATTGAGTTATCCCAACCAAATGGGCCCAACTTTAAGGTGAATGGCCAACGGGTTAAGTTGTACTATGGAGAGGACATCTCTCATGAGATGATTCCATCCCTCTCCACATTTCCCTTGAATTAATTCGGGAAATCGAGTCGAGCTAGAGACTCGTGATAAATAAATCAAGCATCGTATACCTAGGTTAGATTTTTACCTTTACCATCCTTTCCACCCTTTTTAACCTTCATCCATTTCCACCAATAAGTGTAGGGGGAGCCAAGTAGGTTGTTTGTGTGTTGTGATGATTGTGTGCAGGGACATGTGCTTTGATGATCCACTTTTGGTACTTTTGACGCGACCCGTGATCCCGTGTTCCCGTGTACCCGGTTCTATCAAAACTATTGTGATTCATACTTGTATATAAATAAAACGAATAAATGTAATCACTTTAGTTATCCCTTCCTTAGCTCGATTTTAAACAACGTACTCAATGTCCTAAGTGTAGGGGAGTTTATTCTCCCACATGCTTAAACATTGAGGACAATGTTTATATTAAGTGTAGGGGGACTTCTATCGAATTTTAGTGGGCTTTTCCATGAATTTGACCCCATTTAACCGGAAAATTTAAAAATTTTTCAACGTTTTTCAAATTTTTGATCTGTTTTGGCCTAGTAGTATTTTTATTTATTTTCTTTCCTTTTATTATCGCATCGTTATAATTTCCATTTCAAGAATAAAGTCAAAAATGAATAAATAAATAAAATGGTTTTAACAAGTTTAGATATCTTTGATATATTAGGCCCGTCGTGAATATTTTGACTCAACCCGAGTTTACTTATCTAAGTTTACTCTAGCTAGTATCCTTAACCACATGGACCTTAATTGGTTTATCAGGCTAAGCATCCACGAGTCTCATTCCTTGAGATTTTAAATTGTGGAGAACGAGAGATGATAGAGTTAATTATAAGTTTGGTATTCTTTCATTAACTTATGTGAGTTAGTTATGAGCTTTTTCTCCCATCGCTTGTTAATAAATATATTTGCAATAAATAAGGTTGTACGATTTGAAAAGTTACTTAGCTTCTAGCACAAGATCGTTTAAAAGTTGCTTGGTATTAATTAGAGTTCATAGCCAAGGCATAACTTATTGAAGCGGGACGCGAAGATTGGCTTATCCAAAAAGGCCCTAACAAGGTATGAGGATACCCGAGTCCAAAAAGGCCCTCACAAGGCATGAAGATTCACTTTTTGCTAAAGATCCTAAGAGATTGTGAAGATCATTAATCCAAATCAATATGATGGATCAAGACACACGACGAGAAGCAATTACTCCCTTAAAGATCATGGAGAAGTCTATCCAAAAAGAACCTAACAAGGTATGAGGATAAATAGATCCAAGTCCGAAAAGGAGGTGGATCGTTGTATATCAAAATCCTAAATAAAGAAGAGGATAAATGAAGAAGTCGTCGTCAACGTTTGAAGCATCTTTCAATCCTTATGAAGATGTATACCAAAATGAAGAGAAGACCATAATTTCAAGATCGTCTCTCAAGATTTGAAGTTTGAAGTACAAGACAAATATCGGTCCGAGAAAGGTCTCAAATCGTGAAACGAGTTATGCCAAGATATGAACTTTATGAGGTTTCGAGAAGCAGTTTTAAAAGATTTTGTCCTTTAGCTAACTATTGATTAAATCGTCCCACTTTATTTTCGGCCTTAATAAATTGTCGAAATAAGTAAAAAATGCATCCTCGTGATCATTCAAGACAAAAATAAATATAAGAGATACACCGTAGGAATAAGGGGGTCTAAGTGATTAATTAAACCACATGAGTAAGTGTTAGTTGTGCTAACTTGTAGTAACAATGATCTCGTTTTTAAGCTTGGTATGGGGAACGTGAAACTTGAGGGTGATTAATATTCATGACACCAAAGCCCTAATTAAAGTCTTAGATTTCTTTACAAGTTTCTTCCGTCAAATAAATTTCCAAGTTAATAAATGATTATAACTTTTGTCTCTTTCTAAAGTTTTATCTTTTCGTCATAGTAGTAGTAGTAATAGTAGTAAAGGCCGAGATGGATTGATTATGAGAAAAATGTAACTTAATGCTTTATAACTAAGCATTGCATGGGGTCATTGCAATGGTCAAGTGTAGGGGATTTAATAAGTGTGTAAACACTTATCCTTTTGCCACTAAAATCAAGTAAAAACAAGACCTAATCATGTGTTTTATATCATAAATGTCGAAATTACGCGTGGTTTTGTGTTCTTGTGTTTAAATAGGTACAAATGATCAAAAGAAGAGAAAACATGGGATTTCACGGTCAAATGTTGAAGAAAAGTCCAAAATAGAGACAAAGACCAAAAGTGTGCCAAATTCACGGAAACCGGCTAAACCGACACGGTTTTGAAGAAATAATCAAAGAAAGCCGAAATCGAGCTCGATTAAGCGGATTTAATCTTGTTGAAGATATTCGAGCTTAGTGGGTCCCACATTTTCTCATTGGGGCCACAAGCCCATTTTGAGAAGTTGTTGAAGTTTTGGGAAGGATCAAAAAGCCCAATCACAAGACATAATGGACAGTTTAAATTCAAATGGGCCACAAGCCCACAAAACAATAGCACAAAGAACGGATGGAGTAATTTTTACAATTGCTTGACCAGTCAAATGCACCTCAAGTTTACCCCATCCCACGTGTACACCCTTATTACCTTTTCCCCAATACACAAATAAATAATAAATGTTTTACCCACCATCCCATTTATTCGTTAAAAACAAAGTAAATAAAAACTCTCACCCACCATTCCTTCTTCCCCACAAAACTCGCTTCTTCCCTCAAACCCTAAATCTTTACTGTCAAAATAATTAACCACTATATTTTGGGGCTTTTTACATCAAAGGTTAATTCAATCCATGAGAAATAAAACCCCCAAAGAATCGGAGGCAAACACTCAAGGAGTGGTCCTCAAATCCTAATCTGACGTGGCCAATCTCTCCCATTTGATTGGCTATGACACCTCACCACAAACCCATCATCCAATAACCATTTGCCACATCACCAATCAACAAACACAACTAGCACAAAAAGAGCCATGTTGGCAATCTGTGGATGCAAGAATCATTCTCAGCCGTTTGATTGAAGAATTAGAAGAGAGAGAAGAAGAAAGAAGGATTGGACGGTAGAGATTGATTGCTTAACATTGAAGCCAAGATTAGGGTTTCTTGGGGTTTCTCCTATAAAAACCCCCATTTCTCACAATGTAATCATGCCTTTTTCTTTATTTTTAATTTTTATTTCTGAAAAAGTAGAATTAGGGTTAATTGTAATTACCATTTTAAAAGTACTGTATTCAAAGTTTGAGTATTAATGAAATTATTGTTTTCTTAAATTCTTGTCTTGTTAGTTTTATTGCAATTTATTTTGATTTTATTTTGATTAAATAATTGTTAAAGTAAATTAAAAAGGTAGTATTCTTTCCCCACTGGAAAGATAAAAATTATAAAATAAAAATAAAATATATATATATATATATATAAGTTTCTGGTTCGGTTACTGTTCTTGGCTGGATGATGATGATGATGGAATTTGGGTAAAAATGGTGGTGTTAGTTGGTCTCGGTTTCGATTTATAGGGGGTACAGCGCCCACCCTACTGCTCAAAGGAATCATCATAAGGTGTTCTTTTCTTTTTATTATTTTTGTTAAATTTAGTTAGTTTTATTTCGTTTTTAAGCTGTTAAGATCTGCTCGTTTTAATTATTTGTTGGGTTTTAGAAGTTAATTTGAGTTACTGCTTTGATAAGATTTTAGTGACTTATTGGATTGAAAGTTTGTTTCTGTTTGGGTTTTACTTGTTTAGATTAATTTCGAATAGGATATCTGTTTGTTTAGTATTATTTTCATCTGCAATATTTTAATAGAATCTGCTTATTTGTTTGATTGGTTATTGACCATTTGCTCATTGTCTGCTTGCTGTCACAATCTGCTTATTTGATATAGCTTAAATCGGTTTGATCTGCTTGTCTGCTTATTGTATCTAATTGGCTTATTTCCTGTTTATTTGATGTCTATTTGCTTAGATGTTTTAGCTTAATCTGCAAACTGCTTATTTGGTTTATTTGGTTCAGTTTTCTTTTACTCGTCTATTTGATTTTAGCTATTAGTTTGATTTGTTTTATGAGCTTATTTGGTATTGCTTAAATCTGCTTAACTGCTCATTTTATGAACTGCTTCTACGATTGTGCTTATTTACGTTTGGCTTATTCCTTTTAGCTGCTTATTTGCCATATGGCTTATTCTTGTTTTTAAACTGTGCTTATTTGTTAATGCTTAACAGATCCATTATCTGTTAATCTGATTATTCCAAAAAGTCAAAAATATTATAGCAAAATATAGTTCCTCGAGGGACTCGAACCCTGGACCTCCTGTCCAGTTACCATACAACCTAGCCAACTGAGCTTGACAACCTTTTGTGTTTGTTTACAAGCTTTGTAGCTAAAATAGGTTATTACAATCTTACTGCCAGTTTTATTAAATTAGTTTAAATCAATATTAGGTTTAATTAAATTTGATATAAAAGTTTTGTTTTGTTTTTAAATTTTCTTTAATCCAGTTTATTTAGAAAAATATAAAAAGACAAAAATATTTTATTTCTTTAATAGTTTAAATTTTTGTTTAAATTCATTTTTAAAATTTTAGTTAATATAAATTAGATTTGTTTAAAAAGTTTTAGTTTAAAATTAAGTTAGTAGATTTTATATAAAATTACTAGTTTAAAACTAATTAGGCTAAAATAGTTTTCATTAAAATTTTTTTTTATTAGCTTAATTTTTACATTAGATTAAATAGATTTTATATTAAGTAGATTTTAGTTTAAAATATCCTAAAAAACGTTTACCAAGAACAAATATAATCTTACGTTAAACCGGAAATCAATTCGAGTCGAGTCGAGGAAAAACGAACATTAATTGCTTAAATTTGGATTAACAAAAATCCTAGTTTCAAGTTGGCGCCGCTGCCGCTTCGCTCGTACGATTGACGATTTTTCGTGAAGACGTTTGGATTTTGGGATCCGTTCTCTTTGAACGTTACGTTTCTTGTTAACAAAATCAAAAATACAAAAAAATCAAAAACTTAAAAATACAAAAAAATTAAAAATCACAAAAGCAATTTCTTTCCTAAGAATTGCACCAAAAAAATTAAAAAATCCAAAAGTAATACTTTTTCCTAAAAGTATTACACCAAAAAAATATTACGTATTAGTGTTAATTTTTAGTTCGATTTCTTTCGATTTTTCTTGTGAATATATATTTTTCTAAAAAAATACAAAAAGATTTTTTCTTTTACTATAATATATTACGTAGCACAATAAAATTACCTACTTTTCAAATAAGCCTTAGTTGGGATTTCATCACCTAACTATTGTAGTCGCATCCATAACAAGAAAAAAGGGCAAAATAGATAAATACTAGTAAGACGTTTGAACTCGACATATACAAACTATAAGGTGGGTATAAGGTGACGCGCTATAAAAGGCCGTCTAAGGAAAAAGGTTTTTAAGTGCTTTGTGCCACCTCGTTTCCCCGCTTGCTTGTGCGTATATTGAGAGGGACGACCGATTATTGGTTTGCCAACTCAAGTAGTATTTACGTATATATTTTTGTAGCTTTTTCATATTGCTCATCGAGAGGGAAAATCCTTTTCCTCTCAAAGTCGACCGAGGTCACCTACCTCATTCCAAAGTTTTAATTGTATGCGCACTCGCGCGCATACATACATACCGATTGGTGTACCAAATACTTCTAATTCTTCTAAAAAGAAGAAGAAGAAAAACAAAAAGACCGTCATTAAAGCCGATCCCGAGAGTCGAGCTTTCGACATAACGATGGCAACGGATAATCGACCAATGATTGAGATTCTACAATCTCACGTTGAAGGAAACGATGACGCGATTGTGGTGCCAAATATTGGAGCTAATCATTTCGAACTTAAATCGGGTTTTATTCAAATGGTTTCCGCTACACCATTTTTAGGTCGTACTACCATGTTTTAAGGGAATGTGGTGGTCGTGATTCCTCTTAGGAGGAAAAGGTCAGGCTAATGATGACCCACACGCTCATATCAAACGTTTCATCCAATTAGCTAATACCGTCAAATACAATGGGGTGCCCCAAGAGGCCGTTCGCCTACAACTTTTTCCTTTTTCCCTCGAGGGACAAGCCCGGATTTGGCTTGATAAGGAACCACCCCAAAGTATTACCACATGGATCGACTTAGAGACCAAGTTCATTAACTACTTTTTCCCACCATCACGGACCACTTCTTTAAGAAATGAGATCATCACCTTTGAACAACAATATGGGGAAACGTTTTGTGAGTCTTGGGATCGTTTTAAAGATCTTTTGAGAAAATGTCCACAACACGGTTTCACTAAAGTGCATCAAATCAACACATTTTATAATGGTTTAACTCTAAACGACCAAGACTCACTTAATAGTGCCGCGGGGGGAAATATTCTTGTGAAAACCATGAACGAGGCTTGGGCCATTATTGAGAACAAGGCAAAAGTGCAAACCAAGAGTGTTAGGGCTACTATGGCAAGTGCTAGTACTAGTAATAATGAGGTGAATAATCAAATTAAGGAGCTTACTTCAATTGTGAAAAACCTTGCTCTAAAAACCGACGCCCTCACTACACATCTGCATGCCGTGAAAGAAACTTGTGAAAAGTGTGAAACTTTTGGTGGACCATATTCGTACTATAATTGTGACAAGGTTTACAATAATCAACAAGAAGTTTATGCTTATAACAACAATGAAAATGATCGGATTCATTTCAAACCAAATGTTGATGTTAACCATTTGTCTTACAAGTCTAGTAACTATTTGGCTCCCCGGGTTTTGTAGCACCACAAAGACCACCCCCACCCGCCCAAAATAGGAACCAAGGTCCTCAACGGGGTAATTTTCAAGGAAATTCTAATCAACGGGGTTTTAATAAAAATCAAGGGAATTTTCAAGGGCAAAACCAAGGGTTAAATAGTCAAGGATTTAATAACCAAGGTTTTCAAAATCAAGGATTTAATCAAGGTTCTAATCAATATCAAAACCAAGGTTTTCCTAATCAAGGGTATAATCAAATGAACACGCATAATCCTCAAATGGACTTGGTTTTACAAAAATTATCCGACCATAAGCGAATCATGAGAGAGATGCAAGAACATAATCGACAAATGTAAAAATCGACCGATAAGAAATTTTTGACTATGATTCAAACCTTTCGTCCCCAAGGTGCCCTCCCTTCGAACACCGTGACCAATCCTAGGGCTAATGTTAATGCTATCCCTACTAGGAGCGGTAAGACCACCGTAGAACCTTCCCCACCTAACCAAGGACCCGAGATACCTTCTTCTTCGACACAACCTCCTTCTTCTTCCACTTGTGACATACCTCCCGTTATGCATTCGTCTACACCTTATGTTCCACCGATACCTAAATTTTCTACCACACCTTCGGTTCCAAAACCGGTTCCTTCACCTACCATTTCTATTCATCCCCCTCCACTAAAGGATGTGAGTGAGCAATCCACTCCAAAGCCTTCATCTCAACCCAATATACCTTATCCCTCAAGGTTGCGGAAAGAGAAATTGAAGAATAAGGATGATATTCAAGTTTCAAACTTCCTAAAAATGTTCAAACAGTTGAATTTTAATATCACCTTTGCCAAGGCGCTCGCTCACATGCCTTCATATGTTTATGCTTGTTTAGTATTCTTCGGTATTTTGCTTCTTGTTACTGTTTACTTAATACGATTAAGCATTTTCTATGCGGGTCACTTCCTAAGTTCAAATGCTCTGAGTTACGCTTTTTTGTTCATTTATTTTATTTATGTTTTGGGCTTATGCTTGGGAACCGATGTTTGATTCCGGTTTTCCCTATGGTATGTATGTTTTAGTACATATTACCTTGTATGCTTTGATGACACGTCATAATTACGCGTAACGGTCTACTTATCAAAGTGGGGTGTTACAATTATGGTATCAGAGCCCAAGGCTTCGACCTGTAGGCTTTAAAACTTGACCTGTGACTAGTGGGTAGTCATCAGGAGCTTCCTAAGCCAACGCTCGTTACTCCATGTATTTATGTTTCAGCACCTTTTTGTTTTAACCATTATGTTTTCAGCACCTTGTTGTTTTAACAATGATGTTTTCATCATTATTGCTTTTACTAATATGGACTGAACAACCGTCATCCATACTTAGTTACGTGTCATTGTTTCATGCACGATGTTCCTTGTGAACTGTGACTAATGTGAACTAAACCCTAGTAGTTCATAATTAGTCACATAAAATTTTTTTCTGATAAGTTTTGACAGATGATTTTTACTTATTTATGTTCATGTATCATTGTTGCAGGAATTTTGACTAAGTAATGGTTGGTTCAGGACTGGCCCTATTTAGTTGCATGTGCTTTTATCAAAACATTTATCTTTGGGACCGACGCATAGGCATCCCCTCGCCATGTCTTTTGTTTTAGGACCGACCCATAGGCGTCCCCTCGCGCATATAAAGGTTTTTATAAACTGCATCATGTATTCATGCATGAAATTTTTCTCATGATTTATTCGTATAAAAAGTTTTTTTCATGACTCCTCATAAGTTACTATGTTTTCATGTCAAGTATGTTTTCATACTATCATGGTTAACTTCAGTTTCATGCTGATTATGTTATATACTCCTTCATGTTAAGTGGTTTCATGTTCCTTCATGATGACTTCATCTTCACGTGATTATGTCTTACGTCTCTTTTGTTGTTTATGCTTTCATGCAAGACACTGTTGGAATTCATTTGAATCATGCTTTCATGATAGTCATGGTCGGTTGTCATTAATCATGCTTTCAGGAAAATCATCGTTGAAATTCGTTTAACCACACGTTAGCATTTCTCCATGCAACCAGAATGAGGTATATACTGGCATTGCCAGGTTATCATGATGGTTTTTCTAACCATTTAACCGATTATAGTTCCTTTAAAATCATGACAAATGACCGACCCCATACCGATCATTTCATGTGCATTTCATGCGTACTCCATGTACCGTATTCCATGTGTATTACACGTACCTTAATCCATGTGTACTTTACTTGCAATGCTCCACGAGTATTCGCTAGTCGATTCTGAATCATCTCAGGCGTATGTTCACTTGCTGATATTCTACAAGATTGCTGATGCCGCTCATAACTTGGAGACGTTACTAAAGGTTGATGCTGCTGATGTTTGGAGACGCTACGAGATGCGGATGCTTTTCACAACCTTGAGATCCTACAAGACGAAGACAAAGGCGCCAGAGCAAAGCAATTGGATGAAAAGATGCTTCACCATCAGACGATTTTCATCAATCATTGTCCCTAATTCTTAGTTACATGTCACACGTCATTCAGTTGTCGTTTCAGTCATTTAGTACAAACCGGTACCAGCCGGCCACTCAGCTGAATAGTTACATGAATCACAGTCATGAGAATGACCGTCATGAAACTGACAGACAAGACGATAGTAACCACTACTATGACAACAACTATCCTAGAAATCGCAACCGAAGCTCCGGCCGCGGACGTGATCAGAAATACAAGGATCAGTTGTCCAACCGATCCGCCAATTTTGGCATAATAACCTAATATTTTTAGTTCTATTTGTTTCACATCTCGAGACACATGTCAAGACATCAGTCAAGACACATGTCTCACGCATACTTTCTGAAGACACATGTCAAGACACCAGTCAAGACACATGTCATGATTACGTTTTCCAAGACACGAGTCAAGACACATGACTCACGTCCAATTATGGAATATTTCTAAGAAATTCAGGGTATCCTCCAAGGGTATATCCATTTTGTTGTGCCATGTATTAATCAGGCCACAAGAATTTCAGTACCATCACTGGCGTATCAGTAAGATCATTCACGTTTGCTCGATGACACTTTTACTTCTTGCACCCATATTTTATATATTCATGACCATAAAGGACACCATTCGTATTCCCCATGTATACGCAGGTTTTCCTTCAGCCTGATGATAAGACCCAAGCTACTAACGTATTTTCCTCGGACAGATGCGAGTTGAATCTAATCCTAATTATGGACTACGAACAACACACCATGCTACGGTTCATAATTATGTACGGTAATGTTCAGGCTCCTGAATACATTAAGCATGGTTTTCCATCGGGAAAATCGGTACAAATTATCTATGCTTTACAAGCACGTGTTGGGTTAGTCATGGCTGCTAAAATTTTCTAGCTGTCAGTTAAGGCACGATCACTGAAGTTCCTTGTTCGCATAACCAGTTGAGGATTTCAAAATCTTCCCATACATTCCAGAAGAACCTTCAAGGAGAAGGACGGTAACATGAGATTATGTGTCGACTACCGTAGATTTAAACAAATCACCATTCATAACCGTTATTCTCCTCCACGTATTGACAAGAAGTCCAATCGAATTTAGGGTGTTAATCGCTTTTCCAAGATCGGACTCATGATCATGTTGCCAACAGTGACGAGTGAAGGAGCAGGACATGTCCATGACTACTATTCGTACACGACTCGGTCATGTTAGACTCATGATTTTGGTTGTAGTCTCATAAATGCTCCAGCAGCATTATGGACTTAATAAATCGAGTTTCCATGAACTCATAAACAAATTCATCAGTGTTTTCATCTATGACAACCTAACCTTATCTAAAGTCTAGAGAAGAGCAGAGAGACCATATTTGCACGATGTTACAAATTCTACGACAAGAGAAATTCACCCTGAAATTTCCTATATAAATTCTGGTGGATTACAGTGACACGCAGAATCACGTGTATTCCCACGGTTAATCTTACCATGACTCAACTTATGCGTAAAGGTGAGAACCTACACTATGTTAGGTGTTCCAAGAAAAATCCTACGCTAAGAAAAGTCGAATTTTGGAGACTTATAGTTCTGCAAATTTCTATGTATCAAGTGTCTACGAAGCAGGATACAGTTACGTTCATATCTAAGTACCTGACATATCAACAAGTTAAGATAGAACACCAACAGACTAGGATGTTTCCATCATCTGCAATTGTGAATAGAAATGGGACAAGATCTCCATGGATTTTGGTTACCAGATTAACGCAAACTCAAAAGAAGCATGATGCTATCTGAATTATTGCCAGCAGTTTGATCAAGTCGGCAGAATCCTTACATCCGCGAGGATTCAAGAACCAACAGATAGATCAGACATGTTCCAACCGAGGCTCATCCAATCACTTGGTAATCCCTCAACTAACGGGCCAGACGAAGGTTCGCAATTGTGCTCCTTATTTACGTTAACGTCCTTGCTCTAATTTCACGACTTGCTTTTACCCTCACGTTCATGACCAATCACGTTCATGACCGTATCCTGGCTTACGATTTTATGTTCATCTTCGTTCTAGGAAGTTTTGCAAGAACTGTAGAGACCAGACTCAAGTTTAGTATAACTCACTATCCTCATATAGACGTTTCACATCACAGTCCACGTCTCACCTAATGGCATTTGGCGATACCCCCGCTATATTCCATGTTCATGATATGTTTCACATGTCATGTTCATTCCACGTTCCTCAAATCACGTTCACGATATGTTACACGTATCATAGATCATGATATGTTTGCTCATACTACACTCACCATATCTCCACGTATCACGTTCAAAATTTTTCACGTATCACGTTAAAATTTTTTCACATACTACGTGTCTATATGTCTCGCGCATCGTTGCTAATTATCAGTTAAGTTAGAGTGTTTTGCACGATAACGTTTCAGTTACACTTGCACGTTAATTCTTATTCCCTCGATCAAATTCAGGGGATCCATCTTACGTAGATAACCAGGAACTTTTACGTATTGTCAAATCAAGGTCACAAGATCAGGATTATCATATGTATCAAGATCTCATAGAGGAACCGTTCCGAGAGGGAGGCCACTTGGAAACAAACAAGTTCATCCGGACTTCTTATCCGTTTTTCTCTTATCGATTAAATATGTCCTTTCAGTCACGTCACGTTCCATATCCTTTCAAGACATGTCACGTTCCACGTTCATTTCTACCATGTCATCTTCATGCCTTGTTATCGTTCATACCCTCTCAGTTTGATTCGGGTATGTTCCGCTTCCAGTTACGTTATCTATAATTCGGGGACAAATTATTCTTTTTAGGGGGGGGAAGAGTTGTAAAACCCGCATGTTTTTATCACGAATAATACCCTTACGATCGTATGTACATGATTAGAACTTTCCTTTTATAAAATGTTTACGTTTCACGTACAAGAATTACAAGTATTACGTACGTGTTATAACACGATAAGTATTTATTATGTATTAACACACGATAATTATTTCAATAATAATTATAATCACGAACATACGAACATGAAATCATGAACGTAAATTAATCACGAGCTAGTATTACGTATGTATGTATATTTATTACGATCACGAATAAATATATTAAGTCACGAACGATAACTAATTAAATCACGTAAAACACGAACACGAGAACACTTATTATTTAGACACAGAAAATGTATGGATTACCCCATGTGGGGCCCCCTACCTACGGCTAGAACAAGGAACATGGGCCAAGCCCATGCAAATTTTACTAACAAGGAATTATGGGAAAAGATTGGTTTCATATTATCAAAAGTTAAAAAATAATAAAAACCCTAAAAATCTTTTTCTTCTCCTTGTTCTTGGCCGTCAGGTTTAACATCACACCAAGGGGTGTTTGATTGATTTTTGGTGTTCGATTATCGCAAGGATCGTTAGTGTGTTCATCCTCTTGATTTCACGTGATCGGTATAAACCCTAACCTCTTTTCTTTTATGTTTTTGATTAATAAATCACATGAAATCATGAATGTTTTTAATAACTAATTAGAAACAAATATACATATTCTAATTAAACATGGGTGTTAGATTTATTAATGGTTAAGGGGTGTGTGTCTTGTGGCCGACGCATAACCGAGCCCCAAGGGGGTCTCGGTTTGATTTTCTCGCACCAACTGAGACCTCATGGTCTCGGTGTGGTGGTGGTTTGTCACGGCAGCAGGGAAAAGGGAGACCCCGACCTCGGTCGGGGCATGGTGGTACATTTGGGTCCGGTTCATGGGTTAAAACATGGGTCCGGTTCACACATGTTAGATTAAAACACGGTCTGGTTCATGATTTATTTTTACAAGGTTAAATATTTTTACACTTTATATTTTACAAGACTTAAATTAAATTAATTAAAAACATGAACATGATTAATTTAATTTACATGACTTAGGTTATTAATTTTATTATTAATACATGAATTTTAACCTATGTATTTTTTTCCATTTAATTAGACTATATAATTAATTAATTATTAAAATCATGACCTATAATTAACTAATTTACATGACTTAGGTTATATTATTAATAAATAATAATACATGTTTTAAACTAAGTATTTTACCTTTATTTAATTAAACCATGTTATATTTAATTAAATACTTTAACCTATAGTTTATTTAATTTACATGAAATAATTAATAAACTATACTATTAATTACATGACTTAGAATATTAATCAGTAAACACTTAAGCTTATAAAATTAGCTTAATTATCCAGCTTATATCTAATTATGGAAACTTTCTATTTTTAGAAACTTTTTTAATTGAGGCAACTAATCTATTTATGGAAACTTTCTATTTTTAGAAACTTATCTATTTTAAGCAGCGTATCTATTTTTGGAAACTTTCTATTTTTGGAAAATTTCTATTTTTGGAAACTTTATTTTTTTGGTAACTTTCTATTTTTGGAAACTTTCTATTTTAGGAAACCTGCTATTTTTAGAACGTTATTTATTATTACACAACAAGTATAATAATACATGAAATACAAATAATACTTAATCAGAATAGACAGAATACACAATAAACGCAGTATAAAGCTTAAATCAGTAAAACATGACATTAACATATAAAACAAGCTAAGACATGACATAAAACCAGTTACGTACTCAGTAATCAGATACTTATACACGTACGTATTTGTGTAGCGTTAGTGATAGCTGGTACGGATTCTCCGTCCTTTTAGTTCGTCTTCTTCGTTCACTGGACATAAGGTACGGATTCTCCGTCCTTTTAGTATGGACATTCTTCCTTATTAGGATTTCCCGTATGCAGCTAACTATTTTCCCCAGTATATGTTTTATATGTTTTTGAATTGCTTATGTTTGATTAGAATACCTAAAGCCATATACATGCACGACCAGTTTCACCTAGTTATGGAGGTACCATAACCATAACACTGGAGGCACCAGTGTTATGACTTCACCACGACGGAGTGATAGCTCGTGGCGTCCCTTTCAGCTTTTGGCCATATTATTATTATCAGGTGGGGCGTATTGGTGCATCTTAGTTTACATGTTTTCAACAGATTATTCAGTGTGAATGTGGTGTGTGTCTTACATCCTTCACAAGGAGCTGATCCCTCATACCCAAACCAGTATATTAAATTAGAGGCAACCCCTCTAATTTTGCATGACGAGGTCACCCCTCCAAGTATTCATGCACGTTGATATTTCATGACCTATATTGGCTAATAGTAAACATGTTAAATAGTTTTTATAAGATAAACATAAGGCTTTTCAAACTATAGAACCAGTTTTATGAACATGTTCCAGGTTTTCCAGGACATAGTCTTTTCTGCTACTATATGTTGTATATGCTTATGTTATTCATGCTATGTTGTATATCCGTGCACTGAGCGTTATGCTCAACCGTTACTTTCCTTTCCATGTCCCAAAACGGCAGGCACCTAAAGTTACACTGGAGCATTTGGAGGACACGCATAGGATGGGAGCTACCTTAGACTTCTTCTCCTCATGCCTTCATATGTTTATGCTTGTTTAGTCTTCCTTTTTGTTCATTTATTTTATTTATGTTTTGGGCTTATGTTTTGGAACCGATGTTTGATTCCGGTTTTCCCTATGGTCATGTATGTTTTAGTACATATTATCTTGTATGCTTTGATGACATGCCTACGCGTAACGGTCTACTTATCAAAGTGGGGTGTTACACCATGTTTCTCCTCATGCAACGCATACAAATGTTCGACATCCTTATCACTAGGTTGTCTTAAAAACTCTTCAACATATAACACATAAATGCATTTAGTAAAATTCCATAAACACTCTCGCGAACAACGCGCCGCAACTTGCAAATACTCATCAAAGGCATCAGGTATGGTGCCGTACGCCAATTGGCGTATTGCGGATGTGCATTTCATGATTGCACTAAAACCTAAACGAACCGTAGCATCTAGACTTTGGTGGAAAAATTCAAAGTATTCGGGAAGAGGATCAACACAATTATATGTAATATCATCAACAATTTGTGTAAAAAGTCGAGAACTCATACGATACCTTCGGCGTAAATATTCTTCCGGATACCTTGGTGGATTATTTTCATCCCTAAAATAATCTTTCATCAACTTTTCTTTCGCCTCCTCTCGATCACGTGATATAAAACGTCGTGTTCTCTTCATCGAAGTGGTTGAACTATCACCAAAACTTTCGTATTGAGCATAATATTCTAAGTATTGATTGTAGTCGTCCATATCGAGTTGATCATAATAATTACCGATGTCGGGCAAATCATTGAAAAGATCGTGATTCATTTCGATGGTTTATTATAGGATGAATGTTTTTTTGTTGTGGTGAATGATGATGTGTAGAAAGTATATAAAAATGTGATTTTTGATTGGGTTATATAGGAAAAAAAAAAATTTTTAGGGTCGTTTTTTTGAAAAAAAGGGTAAAAAAAGACCCTAACGGTATTTTTTTTGAAAAAAGGTCACTAACCGTTGGGATTTGAATATTTAAAAAAACGAGAACGCGAGTTATACCGCGAGCCACGGTGCAGTGCTCACGCCGAAGGCTCGCGTTATAGCCATCATTTTGGACTGATAGGTACGACATAAAAGAGTAAAATGCAACAGAGGGTTGATGAGTAACGCAATAGCTCTCGCGTTATAGCCATAGCTTGAGCCATGATCCACACCCTAGGATCTAATAAAACGTAATAATATCCTTGCGTTTTTGAAAGACACATATTTACCATTAAGTAAAAAAATGCATTTGAAAAGCAAATTGCAATATTGTTTATTTAACATTTTAACTTTTGAGAAATAATATGTTTTCCATTTAATGTTAACTTTCTATTTTGGTTATGTTTATTTTAAGTTGCAATAAACTAAGAGATATGGTTATGTTTGGCAAAATTAGCTGTAAGTTGTAAGCTATTAACTGTAACTTATAAGTTGTTAATTATATGTTGTAGGCTGTTTATTAAAAAATTGTTAATATAAGAGCTATAAGCTGTATTTTTCTAATAAAAATGTTTGATATATTAATCGTTTGACTGTGTGATTAAGATGTAAAAGGACATATTTAAATAAATTATAATATGGTTAAAGAGTAGAGGAGTGATTGGCATGCTTAACATGCATGCCTAAGAACATCCACAATGGTGGCTTTTTATAAAGACTTTTTACTATTATGAAAAGCTATACATGCTATTTTATGCATTGGGGGCAAAAACTTTTGACAGGCTTTTTGAGAATGACTTGTGTATCATCAAGTCTTTGATAGGAAAAGTGAAAATCTATTAACATAAAATGAAGTGTGTATTAATTGTGAACAAAAAAACTAAATTTATTTTTCTTTTCATTCAATGCACCAACTCTTTATGACTTGGTAGCATTCATAGTTCTAAATAGCTCGCTATAGCCCGCCTTAAGGCGCGCTAAAGCTTGAGGCGTGACCTCCGCGCTACGCAATAGGTCAAGGCGGGTGCGATTATTTTTTGAATTCAACTCCAAAAAAAGAATATTATTACATGTAAGGAGAGTTTTCTAGCTTTAATTATTATGTACAACACTTATTATGAACATAATATAAATAAGTATTGAAATACATAAAATAAATAAATATTTTTATATGTTGTGTCGTTATAAGCCACGCTATAAAAACGCTAAAGCTTCGCCTTAGCCGCTAAAGCGTGTAGCTTGGACATGCCGCAACGCCACGCTTCACGCTATTTATAATCATGGTAGCATTGTAGATGCTATAAACATATGTGTTAAAAATTCATTTGTTGTATTAACCGGACCCACATATTCACTTCTCAATAAGCCAGTGCCACATAATTTAGGCATAAAATTAGACATACAATTTAGGTCTCTCAATCTTTTCCCTAAAGCGTATATCAGTAATTTAAATATTTAACAGCTCTTAATAATTTAAAAAGCTTTATAAATCATTTTTTAATTTAAAAACTACTTATTTAAAATAAAAGCTAACAGATTAAAAAAAATTTATATCAAACAGAGCTATTAGATTATTTTTAACAAAAAAACTAACAATTCAAAAAAAACTTCGAAACATCTTAACAAACATAGCCTAGCCTATATAAGATATCGACATTTTCAAGAAGCTTACATATTGCACACTTACGATATACGAAATTTATAGAGGTGACAAATTTTGTTTATTTTGTTAAATATAAACATTTTATAAAAAACAGGGACATTTTTTGCCTCTCCATTATTATTGATGGGCTAAACTTGCGCATATGTAAGACACTAAATGACCTTAATGAGCGTATGTAAAATACTAATTAAGCTATTAAACGGATCTTTTATATTTAATTTTGTATCCCCATCTTTTAAACAATTATTATTATTTTCTAATTATACGTTATTATATGTTTTTTTTCTCGTTTTACCTTGCACCCGTTTAACCCGTCACTTGTTTAACCGTTTTATCCGTTACCTGCGCCCGCCAACCCGTTTTGTCACTTTCTTATAATGTAATAAAAAAAAGCATCCATCAATTAATCTATATCTATATACCGTTATGTAAAATGTTGAAAAAGTTGAATGTTGAAAGTTGAAACTATATTAGGAAAGGATTATAATGTATCAATCAGTTTCATTATCAATTCCCAATCTTCCCCCACAAGCAGCCCATTAGTTAACCTTAAGAAGTCAATATCATTAGCTTTCTTCATGGCCGAACATAAAACAATACACGCCAGTATCAATTTTCGTAACCCACTCACTTCACTATCAATCAAAAGAAAATCAATTCCATCCAAAAAAGAACACGTCTGAGTTTTTATAGTTGAGAACAACCTGTCATCTTTTAATCTCACTTATTTCTACCTTTTTCTCACCCTAAAAAACACACAACTCATCGCCATCGAGCGTCGCCGCCACCAAGTGCAGCCACCACCGAGCGCCGCCACTATAACGACCATCAGACCATAACATCATTGAAACTTCCACATAAAGGTATGTTTCTATAATTGTTTTGAGGTTTATTTGAGTTTTGTAATATACATCTATAGATATTAAGCAACTTTTTTTGTGTATTCTGAATTTTGTTTATAAATCTTTATATCTTCGTTGTGGATCGAACTTTTTAAAAAATATTTATCATATTAATCGGTGAATGAGTTTGACGTGAGTTTTGACAGATTGGCAAATTGATATATCAGGATTATTTGGGGTGAGTTTTGACTTAAATAACCAAATTATATATGGCTAATTTAATTTGATTATAGATTATTCGAATGAGTTTTGACAGATGTAAAAAAATTGGTTTTTCTTATAAATTCAGTTTCATTCCATTGTTTTATTTTGGTACTGATTTGTTAAAAGTTATATGATTTTGTTTATTGTTAGACTTTTTTTGGTAAAGGGGACTTCTCCCCGGTAAAATTAGTTTATTGTTAGACTTATGGAGGAATAATTGGGTGCGGATCAATAGTCAGTTGCACCCCGCTGGCTTATTTTCATACTCGAAATTATTTGTCAAGTAATAATAATCATATAGTTTTTTACATTTATTGCGTACTATAACAAAATTATGATGGCTTATAAGGTTTTCTATTGTAGGTGACAAACGAGTCCACCGTTTATGGAGAACGAAACGAACAAACTATTTTAACTCTTGCTTTCTTTCTGCTCTTGAATTACAGGTGTATAAGGTACACATATATTTCTAACATTCAAATTTTTTTTTGCATATTTTATGATGCATTCATTTTAACAGTTGACATATCATGTTTTGGAAACTATAAACTCATGATCAGGTGACTGTTTCACCTTATTTAATACTTGATAAATTCTTGTTTTATTGGGTTGATAATGAATTAATAATGGGTTGCTTGGGTTTGTTATTTTGTACTCTTGACACATTTTGAGAAAGTTCCGCTTCTAATCACATTAAATTTTAAATTGTTATAAGAGAATCATGATAAGTGATACCGAAAGTAGTACGGAATGTTAAGATAATATTCTTTCTGATATGAAAATCCCACGTACGTATACCACTTCCTTTTCTAAGGTTAGTCTTGCATTTTGAATAAGAAAAATAAGGATCGTTCTTGCGTACATATTTAAAGAGAATCGCGTTTCACTTAGACAATCCAATTGATCTTACACATTAATTATCCTAAACGTTCATGTTTGTTTTCAGCATGGAAGAACAAGAGCATTGGTGATACAAAACCTAAAGAAGAGCATTAGTTTCAAAGTAAAAATTAATCGTTTTTAAGTATGAGTTTTGAAGAAAATTTATGAAAACCTTGAAGAAGAACATTAGTTTAGAAGGTAAAAATTAGTCGTTTTTTAGTTTGTATTATGATATGATTTTATGTTGTGAAAGTTTAAGTTAATCTAATCAATTGATTTGTTAAAGGTAGAAAAATATTTAATTCATGATGTGTCTTAAAGGAATGTAGGATCACGAAATGACCATTTTCTCATTGTGACCATTAATGAATCCGGTATGTACGCTTCTCCTATCAATAGCTACTTGAATTGCTCAATAAAAATATTATATACATAATACATTAACAGGTTAAAAAATGTGTCAATTTGGAAATAGGTCATAATGGTTTTGGTGAAGAAAATGAAGGTAATTTTGGGTGTGGGGCATACGAGTGTCGCGCCTGCTAACTATTTCTATCCATTTTTCGTATGCTTGTCAATTAAAAAGGTAATTTCTTTGAAATAAAATGATTCAGAATATAGTAAGAATTTTACCCATTTGACCCGTTATGAAAGTATGAACTTAAGTGACTATCTTTAATATCAATGTGAAATCATGACCTGTGTATTTTATGGTTTTTTTATTTAAGAATGTTGTATTTGAATTATTTGTATGTTATTTTCTTGTTAGTAGTACTTTTTACAACCTACTGACTATTAGTTATAAGTGAATAATACAAATTATGAAACATTCTGCTTAAGATTTTAGGAGAACCAGGAAGTGGAGGATCGTCTACATCGTCAATGGTTGGCGTTGTCAAGTCAAAGGATATATCGAACAAGTTGTTAGAGGCAAATTCAGCACTTGGTTAAGTAAATTAGTTGTTGATAGCTGGACTCGTACAAAGCTGTAATCAGTGGGGTTGCAGTATGCTAAACTTAGAAAATGTCGGCATTTATACATTTGTTCAACAACATGTTTGATCGTCAAGCTATCAACTTTGAGGTTTGCTTCATATCACTTAATCAACTCTGTAAACTATTTGCTACCTTTTGAATTCTTCTGTCAGATGCTTGTATCTATTTTATACCCTCGATGATACTCGTACGTTATAATGTTATACTCTGTTCATTTGCACGTTTGAGCTGATGCTATACTCAATGCTTTAAGGTTAGTCTCTTTTTGATATTTCTACGCAAACAAAATATCTAGATTCAGTGGTATACGAATCTTTCTCCTGTTTTGGGTTTTCTTACTAATATGCTATACTAATTATCTAACGTTGAACTATCTTCTTGTTTTAGGAGTTGGAAAGAATCACAAACCATCATCGGGTAATTTAAAAAGATCACTGAAAAAGTTGTCTTCGGGCATCCACGTACGGCTACTTTAAAGTTTACACAAATGCAAGTTGAAGTTAGGCATGTATGTAAATCTAAATTAACACCTATACATGTTATGCACATGTAATTCTTTGGAATAATTGTTGAAGTGTTAGCATATTATTGAGTTAACTAAAGACTTACCTGATCTTGAATTTAATTTTTGACATGGAATAATTTTTCGAAAACTTTACACTCTCGCCGCTATACATGACATTTGGCTATTAGATAAAATGCTTTAATATCTTATCTTTGCAATGGAAATTGACTAATGCAGTGGAGATACAAGAACATAATATCGTGTATCGTTAATTATTTATCGCTAGAAATTCCGCCGCTATGCGCGGGTACTCGTCTAGTACCCTATAAAGGGTGTATGTAAAATGTTGAAAAAGTTGAATGTTGAAAGTTGAAACTATATTAGGAAAGTATTCTAATCAACATTCTTAATTGTGAAAATGTTGTAACCATAAATGTCGAAATGTTGAAACTGGTTATGTTTCAAAGATGCGTTTTTAAAAGTAAAAGTTTGGAACTATGCAACTATGGAAACTATATATTCCTATCTATACTACAATTCCTTATATAGAACTAGCCTCAAGGAATTCTGTAAGCACGGCTGTATAACCAGGAAAATGTGTAGGTGCAAATGGAAGGTTTGACTATGCCAAAGGAAATAATGTGTTATATAAAGGTATTATATTCACTCCCATTATTGCAAACATTGAAATCTATTCCATTGTGGCTAATGAAAAAGGAAACAATGTAGGTGTAAATGAATGTTATGACTCTCTATAGCTGGAGCCATTTGTAAAAGAAAACAATTAGCTGGAATAAACTATGCATACGGTATTTGCCAAAAAATCATTATTGTTGATTATCGGGACGATGATTATTGTTGCAGCCCAAATTGTGAGGAGATATTTACTCCAATCCCTCCTCACACAAGCTGCATAGTCGAATACAACCCATGGCTGCGAAATGCACCCGTAGGTTCCATGGTCATTCACGTTTAATATTTGTTGCGAATAATTAGGAACAAGCCCAGACGCAGTGTACATTGTAAGGAAAAATCTCTTCATCTATAAAATGTGTTCTAATATGTAGTTTTTAATATTTGTATATGTTATTTGTTTGATAAGACAATTGTCTGCCTGCAGGTATATTTTAGTAGCTTTAGATAGATTTAAAGAGCTAGGACTCATCCATTGAGGTAATATTATGAGGTTCTAATATTAGTTATTCTCATCTGACCTGAAAACATGTGTCCAACCACATATTTTGGATATATAACCTTTGTTCTGCTTTGACAATACTAAATAAGGACACATTTTAATACTTAACTTCTTTGATGTGGCACTATTGATTTTTTGTAGTTACTGTCATCTAAGCCATTTCCAATCAAATTCACAATCGACTGACTACAGAGGCAGTAAGTTGATACAACAAATTGTTGCAAGAGTTGATACATCTCCTTTGTTTTGACACAAAAGTGCATTAGATGTGACATCTACCCTTTTTTGTTATTGAGAACACGCTTATGCCGGAATGATATCTAATTTTTTTATCTCTTATGTCTGTGTTTTTGTTGTTGTTGCATATAGTATCCATGTACACAAATACCCTGCTGTGGAGCACGGGTATAAAAACTTATTTATATAAATCATTAAGGTGTCATGCAATACAATCTAATTATATGATAGTTAACTCTCAGCATCCAGATCTAGCTTTGCAACTCTAGAATTCACAACTTGAATCAAGTAAAGATCTCTATTGATAAAGTAGGTCCCATCAGAACAAGCAAGTCACATATATAAATCATTGATGCAAATACAGTTTTGTTAGTAATTGTAATGTTATGCACTTTATGAAAGTATTCTCACACATATGGTAAGGCACTACGTGGTTACTATAATAAGTTAACCGAAGGAAATAACTCAACGTGTCGCACGTAGCAAGGCAAAAGTTCCTGTAGTAAGATACATTTTTGCGATCAAATACACAAATTGCATGATTAAAGGTTTTAGAGGATGTTTAAACATGTTATGGTTCTATTAGCAAAACATCGAAATTGCGATAACTAGGTTTGCAGTGTGTCAATGCTTTCTTGATTATCTTATATAACCAAATAATTAAAAAGTGATGTACAATTACATAGATTTATAACTCAAAAATGATATTACTATCCTCATCTTTAGTGTCATTTGGTCAAACTTCATGAGAAGAATGAACACACAAACTCACCCATATGAGATATGACACACTTGAGCACCTGTTGACAATATCACATGTGAATCAAAACACTTTTAAAGCGCATACAAACCATTATATATGTTATTTTAAAAATTAATTTGCCCAAACATAAAATTAATAAAAGTGAGGGTGATATAATCAATCGGAGATGCAATATTAATTACCATCTAAATGACTTTTTTTTTCGTCTCCAACACGATGTTAACATTAACGACAATAGACGTGTAGCACGAACATACAATCGTCTCATGTCCGTTAGGGACTTTTTCCAGTTCTTGAAGTGCAACAAGTGTCGTCTCGAGAAATGTTTTAAAACCCGGTTTTTAAATCGACTCGATCGAGTCACCGGGTCCGAGTCAACCCGGGTCAACCCGATTTTTTTTTAAAAGAAAATTATATTTTTAATAAGTAACATAAAATATCTATAAAAATCATAAAAAACACCCGTATATTAAAGATTTAAAATTGTTTACCAATAAATATAATATAGAAATATATAATTCTGTCGTAAATATATAAAATTAACCTTTAAAAAAAACCCGAAGAATCCAAAACCAGGCTGGGTCTTGAGAATCGGGTTGACCCGGGTCAACCCAAACACGGCGGATCTAGCTAGGTTTCAAAAATATAAAACCCGGGTAAATATGACCTGTTTTTCGGCCAGAGCCAGGTCAACCAGTTGGCCCGGCCGGATCGACCCAGGTTTGGAAACATTGGTCTCGAGCATAAATTGCCCAATTATCGCAAACTAATGTCTTGAGCGTTTTAACTAGAATTCAATTATCACATGTTACAACATTTTACGATTGCAATTTGATCTTACCATAATATTGCACATCGTTAATTATATGTTGCTATCAAATTTCCGCCGCTATGCGCGGGTACTCGTCTAGTTTTTTAAATATGCAAATCAGTTCCTTTACATACATTTAAATTTAAACCTTTGTTTATACAAGCTTACACTCACCCACCGTTACGCACGTCACGTACACCGATCATTCATGGCAAAAGGATAAGTTCATTGACCTGTGAATACACATCTCTCAAGAAATAACCAACTAGACAACTTCACCCCTTTGTTACTAAACTCACCAATTTACACAAAACACAAAAAACATGATACATACATAATGCCAACAATGTAAATAAACGTAACACTATGGGCAATATCAACTTTTAGACCAATATATATAAACACCAACTTTTTTCTTCACTTTGAGGTAAACTACTAAACTATTATTAGCTAACATGAAGTCCCACCATTGCAATGATCCTTGAACAAATGTTGTACTACTTTTTCTGATCGTGTTTTTCGGGTTTTCGTCGTGCGTGGGATCGCGAATTGTGGTTAATAAGGAGGATAAAGTGAAGTTGGAACTATACTATGAAGCTTTGTGTCCGGATTGTGAGGATTTTGTGGTTAACTATTTGTATAAGACATTTGAAAATGGGCTTATTTCGATTGTTGATCTTAAGCTTAGTCCTTATAGTAATGCTAAGATTAGTTCTGATGGATCCATCGTTTTCCAGGTTATATTTTTACTCCCTCTAAATTAGTTTTAGGTTTCAATATTATACATCTTTTTTGTTGTGTGCCTAAAATATTGTTATCTTAAAAATTACTCTATTGTTGGTTTTGTACAAACACAAATATTATGCAAATATTTTGGTTTGTATTTGATAACGCTAGAAATTAGAACACTTCTTTTTACTATGATTATTATTTATATTTATAAGTCTTGTGCGGCATGAGAGATTACACATAAGTCAAATTTATTTTAACTTTTTGGTTTACATAGAAATTTTATATTTTGTCATTTAAATATAAAATTTAAATGGTATAAAATATAAAAGGAATTTGTTTATTTATAAAATTTTTTAAAAAGAATATGAAAATTTTAAGTATCATTTAATTTTATCTAATTTATTTAAAATTTAAGCACTAAAATTTTATTAATTATTAGTTTTATTTGTTTTTCACAAATTTAATGTCTCCTTTTATATCAACAAAAGAAACTAATATATATTTTTTTTGCCGAATAATTTTTTTAGATTCTTTCTAAAAATAATAAAAATGAATAAATTAAGAGTATTTATTCTTATAAAAAAATATTATCTTTCAATACGAAAGTCCGCGCTTATCATTTTGATTTAATGTATAAGAGATACGTATGATATAGTGTGTGTGTCAAAAATGACAAAGATATCGATAAATACGGCATAGGGATGTACTGTATTTTTCGAGAGTTGAATACCTATGAAACCGAGAAGATTTACGGTTTGGTGTTTACGTTTAGGGCCTGTAGCCCAATCCAAATTAGGACGAATCCACTCAAATTTGTAGCCCGTCAGTTAAAGTCTGCAAAGTAATATATATACACAATTAAGAATCTCGAATGTGATTGTTAAACACCAAGCACAATGTGGTTCAATTCGCTCAAGTTTCAAAAGGTGATTAAGGGTCTTTAAGTGTGGGTTTATAAAGTAAAAGGTTTAGGATTGGTAAGATTTAGATTTGATATAAGAGATATAAATTAATATATTTTAATAAACAAATTATTTTATAAATAATCATAAGAATAAAATATTATACAAAATAACTATATATCATAGAAAATGAAGAAATGCATGTGTGGGACCTCCAAAGTTTTCTAAACCCATCTACTTCATTGTTTTTATGTAGTGGGCATTGTGTCTATATATTTATGTTACTAAAGTAACCAAACATTATAATTCAAAGTAAAAGTAGTAAATCATGACCTTTAAAAGATACCAACAAAACTGGCCCTAAAATTACTTCGAAGGTATTTTTTCTGTTACTTGATGGCACATATGTTTGCGCCGTTAGTCCTTTTTAATAGCAAAACCAAGTCTATTAAATACAACTTTGTTGGATTTAGGTGTCAAAAAATTACTATTCATAACACGTCGTTTTTGGTAGTATAATTTCTCAATCTTTTATGTGGTGTAAATCGAGAGCTAAACGTAATTTCGTTTGGTTGGATTGGATTGAGAGTCCTTTACTTGTAATTTTGTCGTGTTCTGGTTCTAGCTTCTTGCTAGCCCCTTTACTTGTAATTTCGTAATGTCCTTTTATATACTTTGTTCTTCATAGTACGAGTATTTGTTTGGCCGGGTTTCTAGGAGAAAAAACTAAATCTTTAGGTTTATAGGTTTTCATTTTTTATCATAGAAAACTATGTTTATATCGTTGAACGACTTTCTTTCATCATTGGTTCTTACCCTTTTCGACCCAAATTGGCATGTTCACCTCTGCTGACAGACTTCGTTTTATGTGGTGTGACTGGTTTTCAAAGCACATAAAGAATGTGTTACATTATTTATTTTTCTCTTTGAAGGTGTATTTTGGATAATTAGATTTTTGTATGGTTACTTAGTGGGTCAAACTGTTTATTACAAGAAGCGACTAATCAGTTGATATTTGATTAACGTAGGATGAACAATGCATTAATAAAGTAAGTCCATAACTGTTACAAGTTCTGTCACTTTCATTTTCCAAATTTACAAAGTTGTTAGGGCCAAGTGTCAGCAGTGAAAATAGAAACAATTTTAACTTGTATGAAGGTGCTTGTACATTATGAGTTTCACTAACCAAACAAGGCCAATTTGTATATTTAGCCTTTTAATCACAAGTGTCTCATAAGAAAGATATAAATTGGAATTGCTTAATTGAAGAATGTAGCATGCTTTCTTTTGTTAAACGTCATTCAAATGTACTAAGATTAATTAATTGTATTTTATGTTGCAGCATGGTGAATGGGAATGTTTGCTTAATACTGTAGAAGCATGCGCAATTCGTGCCTGGCCTGCCGTGGTAATATTCAAAACTTAAGTTCTTACACAAACATGTTAACTGCCATTGTTCTGTAAGGCACCAAGCACACAGCCTTTCTATGGTTGATATTTTTAAACTTCTAAAAAGTTGACGAAAATGATTACACAAAGGGCAAATAAAGGACGGATGGATGGAGTAAAACGATAACTAGAATGGAGGTTAATGATTCTCTTTGCATCAGGGTGCAAATATCTTCGAGTGATTTTTATGATTTTTGAATTTTTGTTAAGGCATGTTGATTTTATATTACCTTGTAAAATGTAATATTGCTCCTTCTAATATGTATCATTGATGCAGAACGACCACTTTCCTTTTGTGTATTGCGTGGAAAAGTTGAATTACGATGGGAAGTACAAAGAATGGGAGACTTGTTTTGAGAAATTAAATTTGGATCCAAAACCTGTTACTAGTTGCATCAATAGTGGTGCTGGACACAAGGTTAGTTATCGTGGATAATGGCACGTTGTCTGAAACTCAGCATATTGTTACCTCTAGTCTTATGCTTCCTAACTATTCCTCTTGTCATAGTTTAATGAGATCCTTAGGTTCGTATATGGTAATCTACTGAAAATCTTGATTGCGTGTTTTCACATATCATATTAGCCTTACAACACTAGAATGTTTATTGTATACTCTCTTTTGAGTATTCCATTGCCTTTTCAAATCGTTATTATCACAAGTATTGTTTCTTATTCTTTTAAACTCTTACTAACTATTATTACATAACATAAATTATGCAGCTTGAGCTACAATATAGAGAAGAAATAAAGGCTCTTGAACCTGCTCATACTTATGTACCATGGGTCGTCATTGATGGACAACCACTTTATGATGTGAGTACGTCCTAAATTTTTTAATTCGGTTCATTATCATCAATACATTTTGAGCTCCAAAATTATTTCAAGATAATATGCCCAAGCAACAAAAAAGTAACTTATTGAGCATCTGGAAGCAAGTTAGTGAACATGTGTGAGTAGCCACTGTCCCAACTGAGATTGGCCACTTATTTACCAAATTATAGGGGTGTTTAGGATTGCTTATTGAAATTGAATATTTGCTTATTGTGTTTTGATGCATATGAAAAACAGTTTTCACTCCTAAAATGAGCGGTTTGTTCAGACTAGTTATCCGCTTCTCGTTATTTTACCTACATCTCTTAAACCTGCTCATACTTATGTGCCATGGGTCGTCGTTGATGGACAACCACTTTATGATGTGAGTACGTCCTAAAATTTTTAATTTGGTTGATACGACCCTCTCGGGTAGTATCGGGATAAGGCACCACTATAGCGTGTGCTGGCTCCTTAAGAACGAGAGATGAGAAGACTAGACATTGTTATTGAACTTTAACTTTATTGATTACATTCATTAATAAAACCTTCGGTATATATACCGAATAACATAACTTGTTAAACAAACCAAAGATAAACACAATCCTAAATAAGATATATCCTAAACAAATAAAAGATGTGATGGTTCCTGTGCATATCCACATCCACAGGCGTATCATTCCTCACTCCTTCGAATTCACCTTGCCCTCAAGGTAATGTCTTGAAAACACTCATAATTCCCGGATCCCAAATTTTGAGACGTTTCCTAAGCATTTGCACATTCTCTTTCAACTTGTTCTCTCGCTCGAGTAGTAAAAATATATGAATTCCAGTTCTACACTCCCTCCATTCGGATGAAACAAACCACGTGACCCTCTTGGGCGATTCATCAACAAGATGTGATTCACCAACCACAAGATTAAAGTGCCATTTATTAGGTTCGGATGTAACCTTCATCACATCTTCTGGTGCCACTTCCAGTACAACGTCCTGTGCCACTTCAGTTGTAACTTCGGGTGCAACTTTTGATGTTGTAGAAGAATCAACCACCTTCTTTTCAACGGTTTGCTCTTGCTCAATTGCCTCAAGACGAGTCTCTACTATGGGAGCTAAGTAGAAGACTTCTCCTAATGTTGTAGGCTTCGAGTACGACCGCAAGAGTTCTAGCTGTAGCTTCAGTTTAAGTCCAGAAATATAAAACGAGGCAAGCAAACTTTCAGACATACCTGTAACTCGACTTATAAGATTCTTAAACTCGCCCTGATATTCGATAACCGTACCCATTTGCAAAAGCTTAGATAATGCATCTTTCGCATCTCGCTCGTTGTCGCCACCCGGTGCCATGAATCGAACTCGAAAAAAAAAATATTTTTTTTCACTAATGAACAGTAACTTACAGTGAACAGTAACTCCGATGAACAGTACTTTCCGATAACTCCGGTGAACAATACTTTCCGACGAACAGTACTTCTTGATGAACAGTAATTTTTTTTTTTTGATTTTTTTTTTTGTTTTGTTTGTTTTTTTTTAATTGGAATCTTAGATCAAAACCCCTCAACGAATTGAGGGCTCTCAATGAAAGCACCAATTGATACGACCCTCTCGGGTAGTATCGGGATAAGGCACCACTATAGCGTGTGCTGGCTCCTTAAGAACGAGAGATGAGAAGACTAGACATTGTTATTGAACTTTAACTTTATTGATTACATTCATTAATAAAACCTTCGGTATATATACCGAATAACATAACTTGTTAAACAAACCAAAGATAAACACAATCCTAAATAAGATATATCCTAAACAAATAAAAGATGTGATGGTTCCTATGCATATCCACATCCACAGGCGTATCATTGGTTCATTATCATCAATACATTTTGAGCTCCAAAATTATTTCAAGATGACATGCCCAAGCGACAAAAAAGTAACTTATTGAGCATCTGGAAGCAAGTTAGTGAACATGTGTGAGTAGCCACTGTCCCAACTGAGATTGGCCACTTATTTACCAAATTATAGGGGTGTTTAGGATTGCTTATTGAAATTGAATATTTGCTTATTGTGTTTTGATGCATCTGAAAAACAGTTTTCACTCCTAAAATGAGCGGTTTGTTCAGACTAGTTATCTGCTTCTCGTTATTTTACATACATAAACCATTGTTTATCTAACCACTGTCCTTCATTGTAGCAGAAACAAACAGAAGCATTATAAACACTTTTAGTGAGCAGTCCATCCCGCTCCTCCCATTGTTAAGATTAATTATTTTAGTAAAAAAGTTTTTTGAGGTTTAATCTCTTAGGATTCAAGTTTAAGTTCTTTGAGACCTATATCTCTTATTATAGTGTGCGAGACAAGACGAAAAATCTGTACTCTAGAGAAATGAAATCATTTCTGTCTTGCAGGATTACAATAATTTTATTAGCTACATCTGCAAGGCTTATAAAGGCTCCGATGTTCCCCAAGCATGCATTGATCTATCTCGCCCCATTACCGCTTCAAAGGACAATATCAGTCATGTCTGCCACATCAACGAAGAGGATGCAAAGTCAAAGTCAATAATTTTGGGAATCATCTCGTCAACTGTAGCTTCCTGGATGCGACATGTTGGCATGGCAGAATTAATGTAAGATAAATGTTATGTTTAAAAATCTGTTTCTAGCAAGTAAAGTTACATTCTAGTTATGATACTTATCCACATGTACTCGTTGTGTCACTGTGGTTTGAATGCTATAAGCGTCCTATGCATGTGTTTCTCGTTTGCGCGTTTGATGAATAACTAAAAACTAGTATGGTATATGAGTTCTCTTATTTTAAGCTTTTTACTGTTAAAAGCTTCTCGACAACAATGAAATGATTTCTCGATAACTTTTTCTTCCCTCTTTAATACGAACTCGTTTAGCCGAAAGTGACTCTGTCAAATGTGTAAAAACAGGGACATAACATGATTCATATAATCACTAATAACTAAAGGAATATGTACACGTAAATAATATATGTCCGGAAATCGTCCCGAGCCTAAGGAGACGCACACGTTAATACGTAAAACAAATATAATCTAATATAATAAACGTAATATATTAATTAGTGATAAGCTATTACAAACATTAATTAATTAGTTAGTTAACAGGATTTAACTAACGATAGTTAAACATTAACTATATTAATTAATATATATATATGTGAATTGCGACAGATCTATGACATAAAAAACAGCAAAGCCATCAACGATTCTTGTTTGGTTATTTGGTGCGATTAACTAACAACACATTGTTAGTTTTGTGAATATTTGTTTTAACAAATATTTATTAGCTTATCACCACGACTTGGTACTAGCATACTTAATTGTTTGCTAAAGAACGTATTGTGTGCGTACTCTTAGAGAGATCATTGTTTGATCTTTGGGTTTTTGTTTATATTGGTGGTTCGATAAATGTGTTTCATACATTGCTAAAAGGTATGCAATTCTTTATCGTTTATGTTAATTACTTGTCTATACGTGGTCCTATATTCCGCTGCGTACTCGTGATTATTAATGTGTTAATATGGATAAAGGTTTTTATAAATTCCAACAGTGGTATCAGAGCCGTTTGTATAGATTTTAATTACATTAAAAAATAACAAAAGAGATAAAATTGTGTAAACTTACTATGATGGCGTTTGAATTATTTTATTTGATGATTTGTTTTTCATAAACCCTAATTAGGGTTAATAAAATTAATTAGACAAACCCTAAGTTGTATGTAATTTTTGTTGATAAATATGTTGTTAATTGTTAATTAGTTGTTATTTTTCACGTTGATAATTGTTAAATTTATGGTTCTATCCATGGGAATCATGCAAGTTTACCATGGATCATGTGTTCTTGATTAACTAATTTAATTGAAGTCATGATTGATGTGGTATGCATGAAGTATGTGATTAATTGTTAATTGTATATATGTTTTAGGTTAATTTTTATTTGTTTTACTTTTGATTATAATTGTTATATATCATGGTTCAAGCAAAGGGTTTTTCGAAAAATAAAAATAAACCGGACAAAATCTATATGAAATTTGATTTATTATAATCTTATTCTTGCACGATCATATGTGGCAACAAATGAGTCGCCCTTACGTGGTTTTAAATCTAACTCATGCTGTAAAACCCGCATGCTTTTACCATGAACAGTAAGCATATAATCGTACGTACATGATTAAAACTTTCCTTATATAACATGTTTACGTTTCACGAATATTAAATACAAGTATTACGTACGTGTTATTGCAAGATAAGTATTTAAGCATATTAATACACGATAATTATTATCAACAATAATTATAATCACGAACATGAAAACATGAACGTAAATAATCACGAACGTATAATTACGTATGTACGTAATTATTATTACGATTAATTATAAATATATATTATAGCACGAACATTTAATTATAAAGTCACGTAAACAAGACCACGAGAACACGTAATTATTTAGAACACAGAAAACGTTGGGTTTCCCCTCGTGGGCACCACATACCCGCGGACACAAAGACCAAGAAAGGGCCAAGCCCACTTTAATTTTGCTAAAATAGGAAAAAGGGGAAAACATAATTTCATATTACAGAAGATTTAGAAAATTACAAAACCCTAGCCCCTTTTTCTTCTCCCTTTTGGCCACCGGGTATAACACACCAAGGAGAGGTGTTTGTTGATTTTTGGTGATTCAATTCAAGTAGAAATCGTTCGTGTTATCGTTCTCCTTTTTGTTTCACGCATTGATAATCCTATAACCTTTTCTTTTAATTTTTTTATTAGATCAAGAACACATGAAATCATGATAATTAAATAACAAGATTAAAAACATGTTAATTAAATCATGGGGGTAATAAACATGGTTGTTTTTGGGTGGTTTGGTTTGGCCAACACACACAAACCGAGAGCTGAAGCTCTCGGTGTCACGCGTGTGACTACAGTCGAGACCTTTGGGTCTCGGTGTAGTCTTTGTTGTTCGGCAGCAGACGAAACAAGGGACCCTGACGTGAGTCGAGGTGGCCTTGTGGTCTTTTGGGGGTCTCGGCAAAAACAAACAAGCACCACCGGCCCAAGCCAGTGGCTAATATGATCAAGCAGGGGGAACTCAAGCCGCGACAAGGGGAACCACCGACTAACCACCGGTGGGAACTTCACATGGGAAGCAACTAGCCGAGAACCAAGGGAACCACCGGCTTAAACCGGTGGCAGTGAACCGAAGGCAGGGGCAACCGGCATGGGCCGGTTTGCCACTGTTTTGGTGGGGTTTGTTTCGGGCCGGTTCACGGGTTACGGGTCCGGTTCACGGCATGTTTTTAATCAAATAATACATGGATACGTTTTATTAATTTATTTTACAAGCTTAATAATTTTTTTACAAGTTTATTTATTTACAAGATTAATTAAATTAATTTAACATGTTATATAATTAATTTAATTAAAACATGTGTAAAACCCGCATGCTTTTACCATAAATAGTACCCTTTAGATCGTACGTACTAGATTAAAACTTTCCTTTTATAGCATGTTTACGTTCACGTATAGGAGATTTAAGTATTACGTACGTGTTAGAACACGATAAGTATTTATTACGTATGGACACACAATAATTATTCAAATACGATTATAATCACGAACATGCGATCATGAAATCATGAACGTAAATTAATCACGATCTAATATTAATTACGTATATATATTTATTACGAACACGAATAAATATATTAGGTCACGATCAATAATTAACTAGAACACATAAAACACGAACACGATAAAACACGAACGCACACTAAAATAATTAGACTCGGAAAAGGTACGGGTTACCCCATGTGGGGCCCCCTACCCGCGGCTACACCCAAGGAATGGGCCAAGCCCATTTTAATTTTTACTAAAATAAGGGAATTAGGAAAATCTTGGTCATTTTTCACAATATAGGAAAAATAACAAAACCCTAAAACTCTTTTCCTTCTTCCTTCTCTCCTTGGCAGCCGGATTTAAGACACCACAAGGGGGTGTTCGGTTGATTTTTGATCTTGAATATTGTGCAAGCATTCGTGTGTGTTCTTCCTTGATCGATCCACGCATTCGGTAACCTTTTTAACCCTTTTCTTTTATGTTTTGATTTAATAAATCACATAAAATCATGATGTTTTTAAAAACTAATTAAAAACAATTATTAAAACATGTAAATGATCATGGGTAAATCAAACAAGGGTTTTTAGGGGTGTTTTGATGTTGGCCGACGCCTAACCGAGACCAAGGGGGGTCTCGGCTTGGCTTGTTAACGACCACCGAGACCTCATGGTCTCGGTATGGTGGTGGTGGTCCCACGACAGCAGCAAACAAGGGGGAACCCCGGATTCGTTCGGGGTATGGTGTCGATTTCAGGTCCGGTTCATGGTTTCTAGTCACGGGTCTGGTTCATAGATAATTTTTAAGTTATGATTTTAATTGTTATGTGTTAAAAATTAAATTAGTAAAATATGATATGATTAATTTAATTAACATGACTTAGGTTATAAATTTAATTCTTAGATCATGAATTTTAACCTAAGTATTTATATTTAACTAGGCTTTATAATTAATTAATTATTAAAAACCATGATTATAATTAATTAATTAACATGACTTGGGTTATATTATTAGTAATTAATAATACATGTTTTAACCTAAGTATTTTAACTTTATTTAATTAAAAACATGATATATTTAATTAAATACTTTTAACCTATAGTTTAATTAATTTACATGTATTAATTAATAAACTATACCTTATATCAATATGACTTAGAAAATAATCAGAAAACACTTAAGCTTATATAATTAGCTTATTTAGACAGCTTATATCTAATTATGGAAACTTTCTATTTTTAGAAACTTATTTAATTAAGGCAGCTAATCTATTTATGGAAACTTTCTACTTTTAGAAACCTATCTATTTTAAGCAGTAATTCTATTTTTGGAAACTTTCTATTTTTGGAAACTTTCTATTTTTTGGAAACTTTCTATTTTTAGAAACTTTCTGTTTTTGGAAACTTTCTATTTTTGGAAACTTTCTATTTTTGGAAACTTTCTATTTTTGGTAACTTTCTATTTTTGGAAACTTTCTATTTTTGGAAACCTGCTATTTTTAGAAAGTTACTTATTATTACACAGTAAGTATAATAATACATGAAATACAAGTAATACTTAATCAGAATAGACAGAATAAGCCAAGACATGACATAAAACCAGTTACGTATTTAGTAATTAGATACTTATACACGTATGTATTTATGTAGCATTAGTGATACCGAAGTAGGACTCTCTTCCGTTCGTCTTCTTCGTTCACTGGACATAAGGTACGGATTCCCGTCCTTTCAGTATGGACATTCTTTCCTTATTAGGATTCCCCGTATGCAGCCAACTGTTTTTCCCGTAGTATAAGTTTATATGTTTGATTACTTATGTTTAATTAGTATTACCTAAATCCATATACAAGCATGACCAGTTTCACCTAGTTATGGAGGTACCATAACCATAACACTAAATGCACTGGTGTTATGACTTCCCTACGGCGGAGTGATTGCTCGTGGCGTCCCTTCAGCTTTTGGCCATATTATTATATTTATCATGTGGGGCGTATAGGTGCATCCTAGTTACATGTTTTTCAGCAGATTACTTAGTGTGAATGTGGTGTGTGCCTTACATCCTTCACAAGGAGCTGATCCCTGCTACCCAAAACTAGTATATTAAATTAGAGGCAGCCCCTCTAATTTGCATGATGAGGTCATCCCTCCAATTATTCATGCACGGTAGATTTTCATGACCTATATTTGCTAATGGTAAAATATGTTAAACAATTTTTATAAGATAAACATAAGGCTTTTCAAACTATAAAACCAGTTTTACTATTTAACCGGGTTATTCGGGACTTAGTTTCTTCCGCTGTTATATGCTTATATTATTCATGCTTTATTGTACATCCGTTCACTGAGCGTATTGCTCAACTGTTTTCCTTTTCATGTTCCCAAAACGGTAGGTACTCAGGGACGCTCGTAGACTTTAAGCGTACGTGCATATGGACTGGAAGCTTTCTAGCCTTTCTTTACTTTATGCATTATCTTTACTTTGATACTCTTTCCATGGACATTGTTTAGTCCTTTCATTTACATTACTTATGTTTGTGTGTGATTAGCTTTACTTTTGGACTACCGATGTTTGATTCCGGTATTTCCTTTTTATGGTCATGTAATGTTTTTAGACATTTATCCTTGTATGATTTGATGACACGCCATAATTACGCGTGACATTCCATTATCAAAATGGGGTGTTACAATTATGGTATCAGAGCCAAGGCTTCGACCTATAGGCTCTCAAAACATGACATGTGATTAGTGGGTAGTCACTATGGTCTTCCTAGAACTGATAGTCGTTTTTCATGCATTCATCATTTTTTTTATGCATACATATATATGTCATTGTCGCAGGTTTATGACTAAGTAACGGTTGGTTCAGGACTGGCCCTATTTAGTCGCATGTGTTTTATCGAAACTTTTAAATTTGGGACCAACCCATAGGCGTCCCCTCGCCATGTCTTTTATTTTGGGTGAACTGACCATAGGCGTTCACTCTCGAGCATACAAAAGTTTTCATAAAACTGCATCATGCATTCATACACAAATTTTCTTGCATAAAATTTTTCTCTTGATTTATTGGTATAAATTTTTTTCATGTATATATATTTCATGTTTTGATCTGTTTAATCATATGTTTTATGTTATACTGTCAGATGGTTCTCACACGCGAGCAGGAACAACTCAATGCAGCAATCCAAGCTGCAATGCAAGCTTAGCTTCCTCAACTGAGGAATGACATCAGGGCTGAGGTTCAGGCTGCCAACAATCAGCAGCAAAACCAAGCACCTCCTCCTCCTCCTCCGGTGACATTGGCAATATGGCTCGAGAGATTCAACAAGCTCCGTCCTCGAGCTTTCGAGAGAACAGATAGCCCCAGTGAAGCTGAAAGCTGGTTGGCTCACATCGAGAAGATATTCGATGCTATGGGTTGTGACCCCGTGTACAAGGCGAGGTTGGCATGCTACCGGTTCAAAGCGATGTGTAAAATTAATGGTTAGCATTGAAGCAGTCTGAGGGAGGTGATAATTGGGTGGCTGGTTTGACATGGGCTCAGTTCAGAGATAGGGTGATGGAGTAGTTCTTTCCCAAGGCTGAGCAATACAAGCTTAAGAGGGAGTACCATGGGACCCGACAGAGAGCTGGAGAGAATAACAACGAGTTTATGCAGCGCTTTCTTCGCTTAGCTTGTTTCCTTGGTGCAGCGGCAAGTACTCCTGAATAGCAGGCACACCACTTTAGGTGGGCTCTTCTCACGTCGGTCGCAAACAATCTGGTGTGTGCTACGTTCAACACAGTAGCACAAGTGGCCGATGCGGCACGTAAGCTGGAGATGCTGCATGAGAGAGATGAGTTCGGGGAAGCTGAGAAACCCGAAAAGAGGTAAAAATTCGTATTCAAGCGGTGACCAATCCGTATTCTTTCCATATATGTCAATTATTCATCTCTTTAAATTGTATCTTCCAGGCAGAAAACTAGGGATCGGTCTCAGTCGGCTACTCAGCACCAGCCTAATCAGCCCAAGGGAAACGGTCAGACTAACGACCGTTCTGCTACGGATAGGCGTGGCGGTAATGATAATTACCGTAACAACGCTGGACACTCCAACGGCAGCAGGTCCTAATACTTACGCATTTTCTTATGATTTCATGTTATAACTCATAATTCTGACACTCTAGCAAAGCTTCTACCAGGAACCATGGAAACGGTAGGGACCAGAACCAGAGAGGTTCAAAACCTAGCCGTCCAGCTATCACTGGTATTCAGTCTTACGATTATTCGCATTGTCCTTTGTACCCTATTATCATGTCTCATGTAAAATGTTTTATCAGGTCCTCAGCCAGCCAGAGCACCTGCTGGAGGATATACTCATCCTCTTTGCTCTACTTGCCACCGTAGGCACCCAGGGCCATGTCGTCGTAACACTGACGCATGCTTCAAGTGTGTTCTTCCTGGCCATATCATGAAGGACTGCCGTAAGGGCGAGATGGAGGGCACGTCGGGACATGCTGATACCAAGCCGCCTCCTACCACTGGACGCGTCTACACGACATCTCGAGACCAGGCCAACAAGTCTACAGGTACCATCACTGGAATCTTGTATATGTATGGTCAGGCTGCGTGTGTTCTATTTGATACGGGTGCTACTCACTCGGTCATTTCTACTGGTTATGCCAAGAACATTAGGATGCTTCCCAAGCCACTAGATAATATACTGAGTATTTCCACACCTTTGAGAGTCTCTGTACGCATAACCCATGTATACAAGAGTCTTCCTGTATAATTTGACGATAAGGTTCGTCCAGTTGACGCACTTCCGCTGGACATGAATGACTTTGACATGATTTTGGGCATGGATTGGCTATCCAAGCATCATGCTACCATAGACTGCCATTCATATCGAGTCATCTTCGGTGATGTTAATGCACCAGAGTACATTCACAATGGGTTCGTACCCGGAAGGTCCGTACAAATCATATCTACCCTGCAAGCACGTGCACTACTGTCACATGGCTGTGAGGGTTATCTAGCTACGGTTCACGACATGGATGCTGAATCTCTATCAATTCAGGATCAACCTATAGTGTCAGAATTCCAAGATGTATTTCCTAAAGAACTTCCGGGCATACCACCTTCACGAGAAGTGGAATTCAATATCGAGCTTATTCCAGGAGCTGAACCGATCTCCAAAGCTCCTTATCGCATGGCGCCCATAGAGTTAAAGGAGCTGAAGGATCAACTGCAAGAACTTCTAGAACGAGGTTTCATTCGACCGAGCGCATCTCCATAGGGCGCACCGGTCTTGTTTGTTAAGAAGAAGGACAGCAGTATGCGTCTTTGCATAGACTATCGCGAGCTCAACAAGATTACTATCCAGAATAGGTATCCACTGCCGCGTATAGACGATCTGTTTGACCAACTTCAAGGGGCCAAACACTTCTCCAAGATTGATCTTAGGTCATGCTACTATCAACTACGGGTTAAGGAGCAGGGTATCGCCAAGACTGCTTTTCGTACCCGTTATGGCCACTACGAATTTGTAGTCATGCCATTCGGTCTGAAAAATGCTTCAGCAGTGTTCATGGATTTGATGAACAGAATCTTCCATGAATTTCTGGACAAGTTCATCATTGTCTTCATCGATGACATCCTGATTTTCTCAAAGTCCAAGGAGGAACACGAAGACCATCTTCGTACAGTACTACAGATTCTTCGCCAGAAGTAGCTGAATGCTAAATTCTCCAAGTGTGAGTTCTGGTTAGTCAACGTGGAATTCTTAGGTCACATTGTATCAGCAGAAGGAATCACTATGGATCCAACGAAGGTTGAGGCTATTACTAAGTGGCCGAGGCCGACATCAGCAACTGAAGTCCGTAGTTTCTTAGGCTTAGCTGGCTATTACCATAAGTTCATAGAGAACTTTTCCCGCTTAGCACTACCATTGACCAAACTGATGCGGAAAGAGGAGAAATTCGTCTGGACTGAAGAACGAGAGAAGAGCTTTGAAGACCTGAAGCAGAAGCTAGTATATGCACCTATTCTTACTCTCCCATCTGATACGGGTGGATTTCAAATCTACAGTGATGCATCGGGGAAGGGACTTGGCTGTGTTCTCATGCAACATGGGAAAGTGATCGCGTACGCTTCACGACAGCTTAAGCCTTATGAAGAAAATTACCCTAAGCATGACTTGGAACTTGCTGTAGTTGTGTTTGCATTGAAGATATGGAGGCACTACTTGTATGGAGAATCATGTGACATCTTCACGGACCACAAGAGCTTGAAGTATATCTTCACTCAGCGTGAATTGAGCATGAGGCAAAGGAGATGGTTAGAACTGTTGAAGGATTATGACATCAATCTACAGTATCATCCCGGAAAGGCGAATGTAGTAGCAGATGCACTTAGCAGGAAGTCCGAAATGATCAACGACATTAAAATTGAGGAGGAAATCATAAGAGACTTGGAGCGACTAGACATAGAGATCATGGTACGTGGACAACATGGTTACTGGGATAATCTTAGAGTAGAACCCGAGTTACTCTCTAAGATCAAGGAAGCTCAGAAAGATGATAGAGAAATCTAGGCGATATTTCAGAATTTGGAGAAGCAGACAGAATTCAGAATAGATGCAGATGGTATCGTATGGCAGGGCACGAGACTTTGTGTTCCTGATGATCAAGAACTCCGAGAAGCCTTGTTAGTTGAAGCTCATAGCTCCTCATTCTCTATACATCCTGGTTCGACTAAGATGTACCATGACATCAAGCAATACTTTTGGTGGAGTGGTATGAAACAGGATGTTGCCACTTACGTCTCCAAATGTCTTACCTGCCAGCAGGTTAAAATCGAGCATCAGCGATCTGGTGGTCTCCTTCAACCGTTAGATATTCCAGAGTGGAAGTGGGACAAAATCACAATGGATTTTGTTACTGGTACTCCGCCAACCAAGAGGAAGCACGATGCAATTTGGGTTATCGTAGATCGACTCACCAAATTAGCTCATTTCTTACCGATCCGCAAGGAAGATTCGGTAAGTAAACTCGCAGATACGTATAGAAGAGAAATCATGAGACTCCACGGTGCTCCATCTAGCATCGTCTCAGACAGAGATCCTCGATTCACTTCGCGATTTTGGAAGAGTCTGCAGAAAGCTTGGGGTACACAACTTAAGCTTAACACGACTTTTCATCCTCAAAAAGACGGGCAGTCAGAGCGAACGATTCAGACATTGGAAGACATGTTGAAGTCATGTGCGTTGGAATGGACGGGTGATTGGGACGATTATATCTGTTTGGTGGAGTTTGCATACAAAAACAGTTGGCACGCAAGTATCAAGTGTGCTCCTTTCGAGATGTTGTATGGCAGAAAGTGTCGCGCCCCAATCTGCTGGGATCAGGTTGGTGAGCGAACACTTGAAGGACCAGAGATCATAGAGATGACTAATGAGAGGGTCGTAGTAGCTAAGCAGAAACTTCATGAAGCACGGTCACGTCAGAAGAGTTACACCGATAAGCATCGTAGGGACATACATTTTAACGTAGGAGATCACGTCTTTCTTAAGGTTTCGTCGGCACGTGGTGTTAGACGGTTCGGGATTAAAGGGAAGCTCAGTCCTCGTTTCATCGGACCGTTTGATATCATTGAACGAGTCGGTGAAGTATCTTACCGGTTTGCTTACCTCCGCAGCTTTCGCATGTACACAATGTGTTTCATGTGTTCTTACTTAGAGGGTACCAATATCATCCCCTTCACATGGTTCAGTATCCACTAGAACAGATACGTGAAGATCTCACTTTCATAGAAGAACCCGAACGAGTTCTTGATAGACAAGAACGAGTCATGAGAAGGAAGACGATTCCATTCGTCAAAATCCTTTGGAGGGATCATACCGAGCGGGAAGCCACTTGGGAAACAGAGGAGTCTATCCGGGCTTCTTACCCTCATTTTATATTTTGAATTTGGGTATGTTCTTCTTTTCCATTTTACTTTATCTATAATTCGGAGACGAATTATTCTTTTAGGGGGAAAGAGTTGTAAAACCCGCATGCTTTTACCATGAATAGTACCCTTTAGATCGTACGTACTAGATTAAAACTTTCCTTTTATAGCTTGTTTACGTTCATGTATAGGAAATTTAAGTATTACGTACGTGTTAGAACACGATAAGTATTTATTACGTATGAACACACAATAATTATTCAAATATGATTATAATCACGAACATGCGATCATGAAATCATGAACGTAAATTAATCACGAGCTAATATTAATTACGTATATATATTTATTACGAACACGAATAAATATATTAGGTCACGATCAATAATTAACTAGAACACATAAAACACGAACACGATAAAACACGAACGCACACTAAAATAATTAGACTCGGAAAAGGTACGGGTTACCCCATGTGGGGCCCCCTACCCGTGGCTACACCAAAGGAATGGGCCAAGCCCATTTTAATTTTTACTAAAATAAGGGAATTAGGAAAATCTTGGTCATTTTTCACAATACAAGAAAAGTAACAAAACCCTAAAACTCTTTTCCTTCTTCCTTCTCTCTTTGGCCGCCGGATTCAAGACACCACAAGGGGGTGTTCGGTTAATTTTTGATCTTGAATATTGTGCAAGCATTCATGTGTGTTCTTCCTTGATCGATCCACGCATTCGGTATAACCTTTTTAACCCTTTTCTTTTATGTTTTGATTTAATAAATCACATAAAATCATGATGTTTTTAAAAACTAATTAAAAACAATTATTAAAACATGTAAATGATCATGGGTAAATCAAACAAGGGTTTTTAGGGGTGTTTTGATGTTGGCCGACGCCTAACCGAGACCAAGGGGGGTCTCGACTTGGCTTATTAACCACCACCGAGACCTCATGGTCTCGGTATGGTGGTGGTGGTCCCACGGCAGCAGCAAACAAGGGGGAACCCCGGATTGGTTCGGGGTATGGTGTCGATTTCGGGTCTGGTTCATGGTTTCTAGTCACGGGTCCGGTTAATAGACAATTTTTAAGTTATGATTTTAATTGTTATGTGTTAAAAATTAAATTAATAAAATATTATATGATTAATTTAATTAACATGACTTAGGTTATAAATTTAATTATTAGATCATGAATTTTAACCTAAGTATTTATATTTAACTAGACTTTATAATTAATTAATTATTAAAAACCATGACTATAATTAATTAATTAACATGACTTAGATTATATTATTTGTAATTAATAATACATGTTTTAGCCTAAGTATTTTAACTTTATTTAATTAAAAATATGATATATTTAATTAAATACTTTTAACCTATAGTTTAATTAATTTACATGTAATAATTAATAAACTATACCTTATATCAACATGACTCAGAAAAATAATCAGAAAACACTTAAGCTTATATAATTAGCTTATTTAGCCAGCTTATATCTAATTATGGAAACTTTCTATTTTTAGAAACTTATTTAATTAAGGCAGCTAATCTATTTATGGAAACTTTCTATTTTTAGAAACTTATCTATTTTAAGCAGTAATTCTATTTTTGAAACTTTCTATTTCTGGAAACTTTCTATTTTAGGAAACTTTCTATTTTTGGAAACTTTCTATTTTTGGAAACTTTCTATTTTTGGTAACTTTCTATTTTTGGAAACTTTCTATTTTAGGAAACTTGCTATTTTTAGAAAGTCACTTATTATTACACAGTAAGTATAATAATACATGAAATACAAGTAATACTTAATCAGAATAGACAGAATATAAGATAAACACAATTTAAAGCTTAAAACAGTAAAACATGACATGAACGTATAAAATAAGCCAAGACATGACATAAAACCAGTTACGTATTTAGTAATCAGATACTTATACACGTATGTATTTATGTAGCATTAGTGATACCGAAGTAGGACTCTCTTCCGTTCGTCTTCTTCGTTCACTGGACATAAGGTACGGATTCCCGTCCTTTCAAAATGGACATTCTTTCCTTATTAGGATTCCCCGTATGCAGCCAACTGTTTTTCTCGTAGTATAAGTTTATATGTTTGATTGCCTATGTTTAATAAGTATTACCTAAAGCCATATACAAGCATGACCAGTTTCACCTAGTTATGGAGGTACCATAACCATAACACTTGAGGCACTAGTGTTATGACTTCCCCACGACAGAGTGATTGCTCGTGGCGTCCCTTCAGCTTTTGGCCATATTATTATATTTATCATGTGGGGCGTATGGGTGCATCCTAGTTACATGTTTTCCAGCAGATTACTCAGTGTGAATGTGGTGTGTGCCTTGCATCCTTCACAAGGAGCTGATCCCTCCTACCGAAAACCAGTATATTAATTTAGAGGCAGCCCCTCTAATTTGCATGATGAGGTCACCCCTCCAATTATTCATGCACGGTGGATTTTCATGACCTATATTGGCTAATGGTAAAATATGTTAAACAGTTTTTATAAGATAAACATAAGGCTTTTCAAACTATAAAACTAGTTTTACTAAGACTTAACCGGGTTATTCAGGACTTAGTTTCTTCCGCTGTTATATGCTTATATGCTTATATTATTCATGCTTTATTGTACATCCGTGCACTGAGCGTATTGCTCAGCCATTTTCCTTTTCATGTACCCAAAACGACAGGTACTCAGGGACGCTCGTAGACTTTAAGCGTACGTGCATATGGACTGGAAGCTTTCTAGCCTTTCTTTACTTTATGCATTATCTTTACTTTGATACTCTTTCCATGGACATTGTTTAGTCCTTTCATTTATAGTACTTATGTTTATGTGTGATGATCTTTACTTTTGGACTATCGATGTTTGATTCTGGTATTTCCTTTTCATGGTCATGTAATGTTTTTAGACATTTATCCTTGTATGCTTTGATGACACGCCATAATTACGCGTGACATTCCATTATCAAAGTGGGGTGTTACAACATGACTTAGGTTTATTATTATTATTATTATTAATAATACACGATTTTAACCTAAGTATTTAATCATGAAATTTAGACTAAAGTAATTAATTAATTATTAAAACATGACATATAATTAATTAATTTCCATGACTTTGGTTATATTAATATAAATATTAATACATGTTTTAACCTAAGTATTATACACTTTAATTTAATTAAATCATGCTATATTTAATTAAATCTTATAATATATAGTTTGTTTAATTTACATGTATTAATTAATTAACTATACTATTAATCACATGACTTAGAATACTAATCAGTAAAAACTTAAGCTTATCTTATTAGCTTAATAATCCAGCTTATTTTTAAATATGGAAACTTTTTATTTTTATAAACTTATCTATTTTAAGCAGTAATCTATTTATGGAAACTTTCTTTTTTTAGAAACTTATTTATTTTAAGCAACTATTCTATTTTTGGAAACTTTCTATTTTTGGAAACTTTCTATTTTTGGAAACTTTCTATTTTTGGAAACTTTCTATTTTTGGAAACCTGCCATTTTTTAGTTACTTATTATTACACAACAAGTATAATAATACTAGAAATACAAGTAATACTTATCCAGAATATCCAGAATACATGATAAACACAGAATAACGTTAAATCAGTAAAACAAGACATGAACATATAAAACAAGCTAAGACATGATATAAAACCAGTTACGTACACAGTAATCAGAACACTTATACACGTATATTATTTATGTAGCAGTAGTGAGATCGAAGTAGGACTCTCTTCCGTTCGTCTTCTTCGTTCACTGGACATAAGGTACGGATTCTCTGTCCTTTCAGTATGGACATTCTTTCCTTATTAGGATTTCCCCGTATGCAACCAACTGTTTTGCCAGTATATGTTTTATATGTTTTGATTTTCTTATGTTTAATTAAATGCCTAAGCCATATACATGCATGACCAGTTTCACCTAGTTATGGATGTACCATAACCATAACACTAGAGGCACCAGTGTTATGACTTCACCACGGCGGAGTGATAGCTCGTGGCGTTCCTTTCAGCTTTTGGCCATATTATTATACTATCATGTGGGGCGTATGGGTGCATCCTAGTTTACATGTTTTTACAAATTATTCAGGTGAATGTGGTGTGTGCCTTGCATCCTTCACAAGGAGCTGAACCCTCCTACCCAAACTCATATTAATTAGAGGCAACCCCTCTAATTGCTTGATGAGGTCACCCCTCCAAGTATTCATGCACGTTGATATTTCATGACCTATATTGGCCAATGGTTAACATGTTAAATAGTTTTCGTAAGATAAACATAAGGCTTTTCAAACTATAAAACCAGTTTTACTAAGTTATACCAGGTTTTCCAGGACTTAATCAATTCCGCTGCTATATGTTGTATATGCTTATGTTATTCATTCTATGCTTGTATATCCGTGCACTGAGCGTTGTGCTCAGCCGTTTTCCTTTCATGTTCTCAAAACGGCAGGTACTCAGGGACACTCGTAGACTCTAAGCGTACGTGCATATGGATTGAAAGCTTTCTAGCCTTCATTACTTTATGCATTTATTCATACATTTTGCTACTCATTTCCATGGACATTGTGTAGTCCTATTCATTTACAGTACTTATGTTTGTGTGTGATGAGCTTTTACTTTGGGGTACCGATGTTTATTTTCGGTATTTCCTTTATGGTCATGTAATGTGTAAGACATTTATCCTTGTATGCTTTGATGACACGCCATAATCACACGTGACATTCCATTTATCAAATTGGGGTGTTACAATTATGGTATCAGAGCCAAGGCTTCGACCTGTAGGCTCTCAAAACACGACCTGTGATTAGTGGGTAGTCACTATGGTCTTCCTAGAACTGACAGTCGGTTTTCATGCATTCATTGTTTTCACGCATTCATATATATGTCATTGTCGCAGGTTTATGACTAAGAAATGGTTGGTATAGGACTGACCCTATTTAGTCGCATGTGTTTTATCAAAACTTTTAACTTTGGGACCGACCCATTGGCGTCCCTTCGCCATGTCTTTGTTTTGAGTGAACTGACAATAGGCGTTCACTCTCGCGCATATAAAAGTTTTCATAAAACTGCATCATGCATTCATATACTAGTTTTCCTGCATAAATATTTTCTCATGATTTATTGGTAAAAAAAAATTTCATGTATATATCTTATGTTTTGATCAGTTTAATCATGTATTTTTATGTCATACTTTCAGATGGTTCTTACACGCGAGTAGGAACAACTCAATGCAGCAGTCCAAGCTGCGATGTAAGCTATGCTTCCTCAGTTGAGGAACGAAATCAGGGCTGAGGTGCAGGCTGCCAACAATCAGCAACAGCACCCAGTACCTCCTCATCCTCCTCCAGCAACATTGGTCACATGGCTGGAGAGATTCAACAAGCTACGCCTCGATCCTTCGAGAAAACGGATAGCCCCAACGAAGCTGAAACCTAGTTGGCTCACATTGAGAAGATCTTTGGCGCAATGGGCTGTGACCACGTCTTCAAGTCGAGGTTAGCCTGTTACCGGTTCGAAGGTGATGTGCTAGCATGGTGGAAGGCACTGAAGCAGTCTGAGGGAGGTGATGATTGGGTGGCTAGTTTGACTTGGGCTCAGTTCAGGAAGTTAGTGATGGGATAGTTATTTCCCAAGGCTGAGCAAGACAAGCTAAATAGGGAGTACCGTGGAATCATACAGAGAGCTGGGGAGAACAACAACGAGTTCCTGCAGCGCTTTCTTCGTTTGGCTGGTTTTCTTGGCGCAGCAGCAGGTACTGCCGAAGAGCAAGCATACCACTTCCGTTGGGCTCTTCGCACATAGGTCGCCAACAACTTGGTGTGTGCTACGTTCAACATGGTGGCACAAGTTTCCGATGCAACACGTAAGCTGGAGATGCTGCAAGAGAGAGAAGAATTCAGGGAAGCCGAGAGACCCTAGAAGAGGTAAACATTCGTTATTCAGCGGTCTCAGCCGGCTACTCAGCAACAGCCTAATCAGCCCAAGGGAAACGGTCAGACTAATGACCGTTCTGCTACGGATAGGCGTGGCGGTAATGATAATTACCGTAACAACGCTGGAAACTCCAACAGCAGCAAGTCCTTACACTTACTCATTTTCTTATGTTACATGAAATAGTTCATAATTCTGACACATTAGGAATCTTCTACCAGGAATCATGGTAACGGGAGGGACCAGAACCAAAGAAGGTTCACAGCCTAACCGTCTAACTATCATTGGTACTACATCTTACGAATTTTTCCGCATTGTCTTTTGTACGTATTACCATGTCTCATGTATACTATTCTTAACAGGCTCCCAGCCAACAAGGGCACCTGCTGGAGGGTATACTCATCCTCTTTGCACTACCTGCAACCGTAGGCACCCAGGGCCATGTCACCGCGACAGCGACGCATGCTACAAGTGTGGCCTTACTTGTCATCGCATGAAGGACTGTCGCAAAGGCGAGATGGAGGGCACATCTGGACATGCTGATACTAAGCCGCCTCCTACTAGTGGACGCGTTTACACGAATTCTCGCGATCAGGCCAACAAGTCTACAGGTACCATCACTGGAATCTTGTACAGGTATGGTCAAGCTGCATGTGCTTTATTTGACATGGGTGCTACTCATTCGGTCATGGCTACTGCTTATGCTAAGAATGTTTGGATATCCCCTATGCCATTAGAGAATGTACTAAACATTTCCACGCCTTTAAGAGACTCTGTACGCATAACCCATGTGTACAAGAGCCTTCCCCTAGAGTTTGACGACAAGGTTCGTCCTATTGACGAACTTCCGCTGGACATGAATGATTTTGACATGATATTGGGCATGGACTGGCTATCCAAACATCATGCTACCATAGACTGCCATTCATATCGGGTCATCTTCGGTGATGTTAATGCACCAGAGTACATTCACAACGGGTTCGTACCCGGAAGGTCTGTACAAATTATATCAACCCTGCAAGCACGCACATTACTTTCCTATGGTTGTGAGGGCTATCTAGCTATTGTTCATGACATGGATGCTGAATCTCCATCAATTCAGAATCAGCCGATAGTGTCAGAATTTCCAGATGTATTTCCAAAAGAACTTCCAGGCATACCACCTGCACGTGAAGTAGAGTTTAATATCGAGCTCATTCTAGGAGCTGAGCTGATTTCCAAGGCTCCTTATCGCATGGCTCCCATAGAGTTGAAGGAGCTGAATGATCAATTGCAAGAACTTCTGGAACATGGCTTCATTCGACCGAGCGCATCTCCATGGGGCACACCGGTCTTATTCGTAAAGAAGAAGGACGTCAATATGCGTCTTTGCATAGATTATCGCGAGCTCAACAAGATCACCATCAGGAATAGGTATCCTCTACCACACATTGACGATCTGTTTGACCAACTCCAAGGGGCCAAAAATTTCTTAAAAATTGATTTGAGGTCAGGCTATCATCAGCTACGGGTTAAAGAGCAGGACATCGCAAAGACTGCTTTCCGTACACGCTATGGGCACTACGAATTTGTAGTCATGCCATTTGGCCTTACCAATGCTCCAGCAATGTTCATGGATTTGATGAACATAATCTTCCATGAATTTTTGGACAAGTTCGTCATTGTCTTCATTGACGACATTATGATATTCTCTAAGTCCAAGGAGGAACACGAAGACCATCTTCGTACAGTGTTACAGATTCTTCGCCAGAAGCAGTTGTATGCTAAATTCTCCAAGTGTGAGTTCTGGTCAGACAAGGTGGCATTCTTAGGTCACATTGTATCAGCAGAAGGAATCACCATGGATCCAGCAAAGGTTGAGGCTATTACCAAGTGGCCAAGACCGACATCAGCGATTGAGGTTCACAGTTTCCTAGGCTTAGTTGGTTACTACCGTAGGTTCGTGGAGAACTTTTCCCGTTTAGCACTACCATTGACCAAACTGATGCGTAAAGGGGAGAAATTCGTCTGGACTGAAGAAAGAGAGTAGAGCTTTAAAGACCAAAAGCAGAAGTTAGTATATGCACCGATTCTTACTCTCACATCTGGTACAGGTGGATTTCAGATCTACAGTGATGCATCGGGGAAGGGACTTGGCTGTGTTCTCATGCAACATGGGAAAGTGATCCCGTACGCTTCACGGGATCATAAGCCATATGAGGAAAATTACCCTACGCATGACTTGGAACTTGCAGCAGTCGTGTTTGCATTAAAAATATGGAGGCACTACTTGTATGGAGAATCATGTGACATTTTCACGGACCACAAGATCTTGAAGTACATCTTCACTCAACGTGAATTAAACATGAGACAGAGGACATGGTTAGAGTTGTTGAAGGATTATGACATTAATCAGCAGTATCATCCCGGCAAGGCGAATGTAGTGGAAACTACACTTAGTAGAAAGTCCGGAATGATAAACGGCATTAAAATTGAGAAGGAAATCATCAGAGACTTGGAGCGACTAGACATTAAGATCATGGTACGTGGACAGCACGGTTACTGGGATAATCTTAGAGTAGAACCCGAGTTACTTTCTAGGATCAAGGAAGCTCAGAAGGATGATGGTGAAATGTGGGCGATAATTCAGAACTTAGAGAAGCAGACAGAATTTCGTGTAGACGAAGACGGTATCTTATGGCAGGGCACGAGACTTTGTGTTCTTGATGATCAAGAACTCCGGGAAGCATTGTTAGCTGAGGCTCATAGCTCCCCATTCTCTATTCATCCTGGTTCGACCAAGATGTACCATGACATCAAGCAATACTTTTGGTGGAGTGGTATGAAACAGGATGTTGCGACGTATGTCTCCAAATGTCTTACCTGCCAGCATGTTAAGATCGAGCATCAGCGATCTAGCGGTCTTCTACAACCGTTAGATATCCCAGAGTGGAAGTGGGACAAGATCACCATGGATTTTGTTACCGGTCTTCCGCAGACAAAGAGGAGGCATGATGCGATTTGGGTTATCGTTGATCGACTTACTAAGTCAGCTCATTTCTTACCGATCTGCAAGGAAGATTTGGTCATTAAACTCGCCGATACTTACAAGAAGGAGATCATGAGACTTCATGGTGCTTCATCCAACATCGTCTCGGACAGAGATCCTCGTTTCACTTCGCGATTTTGGAGGAGTCTACAGAAAGCTTGGGGACAAAACTTACGCTTAGCACGGCTTTTCATCCTCAAACAAACGGTCAATCGGATCGAACGATTCATACATTAGAAGACATGTTGAGGTCATGTGCGTTGGAATGGACGGGAGATTGGGACGATTACATTTGTCTGGTAGATTTTGCATACAACAACAGTTGGCACGCAAGTATTAAGTGTGCTCAATTTGAGATGTTGTATGGAAGAAAGTGTCGCACCCCAATCTGCTGGGATCAGGTTGGTGAGCGAACACTTGAAGGACCAGAAATGATAGAGTTTACCAATGAGAAGGTCGCAGTAGCTAAGCAGAAATTGCAAGAAGCACGGTCACGTCAGAAGAGTTATGCCGACAAGCATCGTAGGGACTTACATTTTAACGTAGGAGATCACGTCTTCCTTAAGGTATCGCTGGCACGTGGTGTTAGACGTTTTGGAATCAAAGGGAAGCTCAGTCCTCGATTCATCAGACCCTTTGATGTCATTGAGCGAGTCGGTGAAGTATCTTATCGTTTAGCGTTACCTCCGCAGCTTTCTTATGTTCATGATGTTTTCCATGTGTCCTTACTCAGAGGGTACAAGTATCATCCCCTTCACATGGTTCAGTATCCACTGGAACAGATTCGTGAAGACCTTACCTTAATAGAGGAACCCGAACGAGTTCTTGACAGACAAGAACGAGTCATGAGGAGGAAGACGATTCCATTCGTCAAAATCCTTTGCAACGCTCATACCGAGAGGGAAGCCACTTGGGAAACAGAGGAGTCTATCTGGGCTTCTTACCCTTTTCATATTTTGAATTTGGGTATGTTCCTCTTTTCTAGTTTACGTTATCTATAATTCGGGGACGAATTATTCTTTTTAGGGGGGAAGAGTTGTAAAACCCGCATGCTTTTACCATGAACAGTACACATATAATCGTATGTACATGATTAAAACTTTCCTTATATAGCATGTTTACGTTTCACGAATATTAAATACAAGTATTACGTTCGTGTTATTGCACGATAAGTATCTAAGCATATTAATACACGGTAATTATTATCAACAATAATTATAATCACGAACATGAAAACATGAACGTAAATAATCACGAACGTATAATTACGTATGTAAGTAATTATTATTACGATTAATTATAAATATATATTATAGCACGAACATTTAATTATAAAGTCACGTCAACACGACCACGAGAACACGTAATTATTTAGAACACGGAAAATGTTGGGTTTCCCCTCGTGGGCCCCACATACCCGTGGACACAAAGACTAAGAAAGGGCCAAACCCACTTTAATTTTGCTAAAATAGGAAAAAGGGGAAAACATAATTTCGTATTACAGAAGATATAGAAAATTACAAAACCCTAGCCCCTTTTTCTTCTCCCTTTTGGCCGTCGGGTATAACACCCCAAGGAGAGGTGTTTGTTGATTTTTGGTGATTCAATTCAAGTGGAAATCGTTCGTGTTATCGTTCTCCTTTTTGTTTCACGCATTGGTAATCCTATAACCTTTTCTTTTAATTATTTTATTAGATCAAGAACACATGAAATCATGATAATTAAATAACAAGATTAAAAACATGTTAATTAAATCATGGGGGTAATAAATATGGTGGTTTTTGGGTGGTTTGGTTCGGCCGACACACACAAACCAAGAGCTGAAGCTCTAGGTGTCACGCGTGTGACCACAGCCGAGACCTTTGGGTCTCGGTGTCGTCTTTGTGGTTCGACAGCAGGCGAAACAAGGGACCCCAACGTGAGTCGAGGTGGCCTTGTGGTCTTTTGTGGGTCTCGTCAAAAACAAATAAGCACCATCGGCCCAAGCCGGTGGCTAATATGATCATTCATTGGGAACTCGAGCCGCAACAAGGGGAACCACCGGCTAACCGCCAGTGGGAACTTCACATGGGCAGCGGCTAGCCGAGAACCAAGGGAACCACCAGCTTAAGCCGGTGGCAGTGAACCGAAGGCAGGGGCAACCGACAGGGGCCGGTTTGCCACTATTTTTGCTGGGGTTTGTTTCGGGCCGGTTCACGGGTTATGGTTCCGGTTCACGACATGTTTTTAATAAAATAATACATGGATACGTTTTATTATTTTATTTTACAAGCTTAATAATTTTTTTACAAGTTTATTTATTTACAAGATTAATTAAATTAATATAACATGTTATATAATTAATTTAATTAAAACATGACTTAATTTTATTATTATTATTATTAATAATACACGATTTTAACCTAAGTATTTAATCATGAAATTTAGACTAAAGTAATTAATTAATTATTAAAACATGACATATAATTAATTAATTTCCATGACTTAGGTTATATTAGTATAGATATTAATACATGTTTTAACCTAAGTATTATACACTTTAATTTAATTAAATCATGTTATATTTAATTAAATCTTATAACATATAGTTTATTTAATTTACATGTATTAATTAATAAACTATACTATTAATCACATGACTTAGAATATTAATCAGTAAAAACATAAGCTTATCTTATTAGCTTAATAATCCAGCTTATTTCTAAATATGGAACCTTTCTATTTTTAGAAACTTATCTATTTTAAGCAGTAATCTATTTATGGAAACTTTCTATTTTTAAAAACTTATTTATTTTAAGCATCTATTCTATTTTTGGAAACTTTCTATTTTTGGAAACTTTCTATTTTAGGAAACCTACTATTTTTTAGAAAGTTACTTATTAATACACAACAAGTATAATATACTAGAAATACAAGTAATACTTAACCAGAATATCCAGAATACATGATAAACACAACATAACGTTAAAATCAATAAAAACAAGACATGAAAATATAAAACAAGCTAAGACATGATATAAAACCAGTTACGTACACAGTAATCAGAACACTTATACACGTATATTATTTATGTAGCAGTAGTGAGATCGAAGTAGGACTCTCTTCCGTTCGTCTTCTTCGTTCATTAGACATAATGTACGGATTCTCCGTCCTTTAAGTATGGACATTCTTTCCTTATTAGGATTTCCCCGTATGCAGCCAACTGTTTTCCCAGTATATGTTTTATATGTTTTGATTTGCTTATGTTTAATTAAATTCCTAAGCCATATACATGCATGACCAGTTTCACCTAGTTATGGAGGTACCATAACCATAACACTGGAGGCACCAGTGTTATGACTTCACCACGGCGGAGTGATAGCTCGTGGCGTCCCTTCCAGCTTTTGGCCATATTATTATATTATCTGTTAGCCTTAAAATGTGTTCGACTAACGGAATTATATTAGTTTCATAGCCGGGACTTGCAGGGACTAATATTGTCAAATGTAAAGTCCAAGTCCCGAGCTATATAAACCCCTCCATACTTCCATGGAGGGGTGAGGCTTTTCATTTCTTGTCTTACCTTTCTCTCTCTAGAATAAAACACACTTTTATTCTCTCTTGTTTCTCTCACTAAAATGGCTAAACATCTCTTCTACCCTCCCCGACCTCCGGATCAAACCCGTGTTCATAGTGAATCCATGTTTAACATTTGGTATCAAGAGCCTATAGTGGATAGGTGATTATAGATTCGTATGTGGTGTTCTTGATTTTTCGTGGCTTTTTTGATCCATTTCTCACGTCCCATTTCTCTTTTCGTGTTTTTATGGTCTTTTCTTGATACGAATCATCTACATACTAGTAGTAGTGAATTGGGTATCTTGGTTTTGGCTAAAACACAAATTTTTTTGGATCAAAAGTTGCGAAATTTCTTGTTTTTCTTCATTCCGAAATTCAAGCAAGTGCTACCATCGGAAAGTACAAATTGTACTTGGGCTTCCATCGCAATAACCATCACCATCGGAAAGGGTTTTGGTTCTACATTGCGATCGTTTGATTTTGTTACTTATTCCGATCTGGCATTCCGATCGTACTTTGCGATCTGGATTCCGACGGGTATAAGGAAGTACTTTATGTCGTTACTCTGCTTGAACTTTGTCAGCCACATTGCGATCTGAGTATTCCGATAGACTTTGCGATCTGAGTATTCCGATAGACTTTGCGATCTGAGTATTCCGACAGGCTTTGCGATCTGAGCATTGCGATAGAGCATTCCGATCTGAAAGTACATTGCGATAATACATTCCGATCTGAACATTGCGATAGAACATTCCGATCTGAACATTCCGATGGACATTTCGATGAATATTTTGTTTGAGTAATTTTTAGACTTAGCCACTATCTAGACTAGTTTCGGAACGTAGTTTACACGAAGATTAAAAAAAAAAAAAAAAAAAAAAAAAAAAAAGAGTTAAAAATTTTTAGGTCAGGTAAAATCAAATTTTTTCCCTACTAGTTTTTGGCTATTTCTAACTCAAATTCAAAATTTGGCGATACAAAATTTTTCGGCTTACCGTTTTGTCAGACTGAGGAATTTATTGTCGGACTGAGAAAAAATTTTTTCTGGAAATTTCGGAATTTCAATTTTAACCACACATCATCACAACAAATCCACTAAGATCTGCAATTCATCCACAAGTATTCACCATGTCTAACAACAACATCAACATTGCAACTGCTAATCAAATTCGTTTGGAACAAGGTGGCAACGGTAACCCACCTGTGCTCACTGCCGGTTGCTACGTTCAATGGAGATCTCGTTTTCTTAGATTTCTCGATGGAAAAGAAAACCGAACTGCTCTTCGTCACTGCCTTGAGAACCCACCTCCAGTTTTTGAATTCAAACCAATTACAACACAGGCAGAGGATGGTACTTCATCAACTATACGAGCTATGGAGGATTTTGACACATGTTCTGCTGAGAAAAAGAAACTCCTCCAAGCTGAAGCTGATGCTGTAAATTTCATACTCACTGGAATTGATAATGATATCTATTCCACAGTTGATGCATGTCCTAATGCTATGGAAATGTGGAATGCAATTCATCGATTGAAGCAAGGTGAGTCAATCAATGTTCAAGATCTCGAGACTAATCTACTTTGGGAGTTTGGAAAATTCACATCTGAAGATGGTGAATCCATTGACTCATATTACTCGAGATTCTACAAAATGATGAATGAGCTTGTCAGAAATCAGTGCACCATCTCCAATCATCATGCAAATGTTCAGTTTCTACTTCAACTCAAACCGGAATGGCAAAGGTTTGTGACTTTGGTCAAACAAAGGGAGGATATCAAGACTATATCTTACCACAAACTTTATGATATCTTGAAACAACATCAGAATGAAGTGAATGAACTAAGGGCTGAAAAGGCAGAACGGTCTGCTAATTCTATTGCTTTTGTGGCTGCTACTTCAACAAAACCCGTTCCCCGTCAACAACCACCTACTCATTCCTCAAAGTCATCAAGCTCATCCAACAAACCTCTAGTTGCTGCTAAACACAAAGCAAAAGCAATTGTCCCCACTCCACCTCCAAAGTATGACACCGAGTCAGATGGAGACAGTGATGATGAACAAACTTCAAGGGACAAGAAGATTGAAGAACTCATGTCTTTACTCACCACAACTTATAAGAAGATCTACAAACCTACCAACAACAACCTCAGATCATCATCCAATGCTAGATATAAGGAAGTTGATCATGCACCTAGGTATGATCGTGATGCTAGGTATGATAATCAGAGGATGCTGAATCAAGTTGGGGCTAGAGATACTGTAGGCACTCCGGTGGTGCAGAAGACTGGGATTCAATGCTTCAACTGCAAGGGATTTGGTCACATGGCTAGGGAATGTAAGAAGCCAAAACGGGTTAAGGATTCGGGATATCACAAGGAAAAGATGTTGCTGTGCAAGAAAGAAGAAGCAGGAATTCCACTCACAGCAGATGAAGTTGACTGGCGTGATGACACTGATGATGAAGCCGATGATCAAGAGTTAGAGGCACATTATGTGTACATGGCAAAGATTCAAGAAGTGATCACAGAGACTGATGATACTTCTGGACCCATCTATGATTCTGAGCCACTTGAAAAGGTACCATCACATGATAACTATAATGTGTTTGCTAATGAACGACGGCATCCTGAGCAACCCGAAAGCATCAATGACACATATGTAATGGACACGGAGGATAGCAATATCTCTACGGATTCACAGCATATGTGTAATGATGACGGAAAAGCTGTTCAAGATACTGACTCGGATGAGGACCGTGATTTGCTTGCGTCTATTATTGATTCTTTAAAACGTGAAATTGATGAAAACAAAGAAGCTAATAAACGTTTGAAGCAAGCAAACACATCCTTAGCCGAGGAGATAGACAGGCTTAAAGAGTGTGATTATGTAAAAGAAGCTGATCGACGAGTTGCAATAGCTAATGGTTTGGTATATGAACGTAAGGTGCTCAACGAACAATATTGTTCTGAAGTAGCACACGAAATTCATATGTCAAAACAGAAGATATCGGAACTTGAAGAACAACTGCTGCTACATAAACTCCAAATTACTGAATTAGAGTCGGTTAACAAAGAACAAACTGAGCTTTATAAAACTCGTGAAGAAAAGGATATTGAAAAAATTCTTGCTTTGGAAAAGAGAGTCGACACGTTAAACAACATTGTTTACAAAACGGGTCAGTCTATTCAAACTATGAATATGCTCAATAGAAATATGAAAACGAGTTTTGTCAAGCCTGAATATCTCAAGAAAGCTCAAAGTACCAAGCCTGCTCTTTATGATATCGGTTGTTATGTTGATAATCTTGCTCTTATGCTCTCCCCTGACTGCGACGAAATCATTCGTCAACAAGAAGAAAGTCGATCAAACTTAAGTGATTTAATAAACCTTTCTGATTCTAACAATCATATTAAGTTTGTCCCTCAAAAAGAACTTTCAAAAGAACAAAAGATGTATAATAGTGTTCCACCACCAAGTGATGAACCACAAAAGAAAGTTTCTTTAAAAAGGAGTTTCAAAAAGCAATCAATTTTGTTAGAAAAGCGAATTTTGGATGAAAAACGTAAATGGAATGAGAAAAGCAAAAGTGTTCAGCAATTTGAGTTTATAAAACAAGGGGTTTTAAATTTGTACAAAGGTGTCGTCGACTATGAAAAAGTGTCTAGGGATACCATTTGGAATATTAAACCTAACCCACAAGTAGAAGTCGTCATTCAACAATGCATTGTTCCAACCATTGATGATCTTTCAAAAAATGTGGAAATGTTTTATAATGCTCTCACTGAAGAAATGTTAACTGATTTAAGCTATGTCAAATCTCTTGAAGATGAAGTTGATTTTCTTCAAATTAAATTAAAGACACAAGAACACCAACTTTCTAACGAAATTGATCGACTTTCTAAGGAATATTTTTATGCTGACCATATGAATGCTATACTTGGTGTGTATACCGATCTTGATCAATATTGTCATGTAGCATGTCTTGTGTCAGAATCGGACGCAAAATGTCGCAATCTTGAAGTAGAGCTTTCAAAACAAATTCAGTCATATAACAAACTTTCGAAAAGTTTTTCTCAACTTGAGAAACACTCCATTTCTCTTGAACTTGCTTTACAAAAAGGTGAAAAATCTCATAATCATAAAAAGTGTCTAGAAATGTCAGCTTCTTCGTTTCGTCTACTAAATGAAAAAGATTTCGAAATAAATGATTTGAAAGCTCAGCTAAAAGAAAGGGACATTGCCATTAGTGAGTTACAGAAACTCATTGAGAAAATGAAAGGAAAGTCTGTTTTGGGTAAACCATCTGCCGTTCGTCAACCGAATGCGGTTAAATGCCCTAAAACATCTATTTTGGGGCAACCCCCACAGACTTTGCCTAAGATAGGAAATGATAAGAGCACTAATGTGATAGCACCTGGAATGTATAAGATGAACACTAGGTCCACTCAAACTGGAACAACGCAGTTACCTCAAAATACTAGGAAAACTAATCAACGTGTGTCTTCTTCTACAGGAGTAAATCCCACTACTAGTGTTAGCGGACCACAGCTTAAGAGCACTAGAACTGAAGATAGAGTCATGCCTAACAATAGTCAAGGGAAGAAGAATGAAGTAGAAGATCACCGTAGGAATTTTAAGTTTTCTAAGAATAAAACGTCTGTAACTGCATGTAATGACAGTTTAACTGCTAAGACCTCGAATGTTGAATTTGTTTGTGTTGAATGTGGCAAATGTGTTCGTACTTTCAATCATGATGCTTGTGCTCTTAATCATAATGGCGTGAATGCTAGAACTAGGAAGCCTATTCGTATGCCCACTAGTACTAGTAAACCCACAAGAACTTTGAACCAATCCACTGAGCAACCACTTAAGAAACTAAGTGCGTTAGAATCCACTACTCTACGTAAACAAAGCAGGTTAAAGAAGCTTTATGAGAACATGATTAGGACATGTACACGGGGGTATTCAAGATATACACCACCCGGATACAAATGGGTACCTAAGTTAACCACTTTAGTGATTGGGTCTAGGAATATCAGCTTGCCTGTAGACTTTGCATCTAGGCCCACTACTATTTTGGAACCCGTCTCTATCAAGGGATCCCATTTGTCAAATGCTACATTGTCTTCTAATTATTCTGCAGCTCGTCGAACTCATCCTATTCATAATGGACTCCGGGTGCACAAAGCACATGACGGGCAATCTCAAGCTTCTCATTAACTTCGTGGAGAAGTTTCTGGGTACGGTACGGTTTGGAAATGATCAATTTGCACCGATACTCGGATATGGAGACTTGGTTCAAGGGAATATCACTATAAAACGGGTTTATTACGTCGAGGGACTGAATCACAATTTATTCTCGGTTGGTCAATTTTGTGATGCGGATTTGGAAGTGGCTTTTCGGAAATCTACTTGCTATGTTAGAGACTACGATGGGAATGACCTTCTTACAGGTTCTCGTGGTTCTGATCTCTACACAGTAACTCTTCAAGACACATCTTCAACAAATCCAATTTGCTTAATGGCTAAAGCATCATCATCTCAAGCATGGTTATGGCATCAACGATTGTCACATCTTAATTTTGACACCATCAACTTGCTTTCTAAGAATGATATTGTGACCGGTCTTCCTAAGTTGAAATTCGTCAAAGACCATCTTTGTTCTTCTTGTGAGTTGGGGAAAGCAAAACGGAAGTCTTTCAAAACAAAGACTACCCCTAGCTCAAAAGGACGATTGGAACTTCTACACATGGATTTATGTGGTCCCATGCGTGTAGAGAGTATTAACGGGAAAAGGTATATTCTAGTGATTGTTGATGATTACTCTAGATACACATGGACTTTCTTCTTAAGGTCCAAAGATGAAACACCAGAGGTTCTCAAAAACTTTCTCAAGATGATACAACGCAATCTTCAAGCTCAAGTCTTAACCGTAAGAACGGATAGGGGTACTGAATTTTTGAACAAGAACTTGCAATCTTATTTTCAAGAAGAAGGCATCGAACATCAAACGTCTATTGCTCGAACTCCTGAACAAAACGGCGTTGTCGAAAGACGGAACCGTACTTTGGTTGAGGCTGCTCGAACAATGCTTTCTGCTTCAAAATTACAGCTATTCTTCTGGGCTGAAGCAATTGAAACTGCCTGTTATACTCAGAATCGTTCTCTCGTTATCCCTAGACATGAAAAGACACCTTACCACATCATCAATGGCAGGAAACCTACTGTAAAATTCTTTCACGTATTTGGATCTTTATGCTACATCCTTAAAGACGGTGAGAATCTCGACAAGATGAAAGAAAAAGGTGATGCATGTATTTTTGTGGGGTATGCTACATTGTCGAAAGGATATCGGGTCTATAACAAGAGAACAAAGATCATTGTCGAAACAATTCATGTGAACTTTGACGAATTGCCACATATGGTACTTGATCACAACAGCTCAAGTCCCGCACCTCAATGTCCAGCAATGGCACCTACACACAACAGTGTACGTCCCGTGCAAGAATGTCAAGAAAACACTCCTACAGCAGACTCGACGGATACGACACAAATGAATGAGTTGGTTGATTTATATGATCCAATGTTTGATGAGTATTACTATGGAAACAATCAAGTTGTGTCAAAGCCTTCCGCTGTCAATACTGCTGATGCACCATCACAAAGTCAACAAGACACAACTGCATCTACTTCAGCAACCGTTGCTCAAGAGACAATTCCAGTGGATACTCAAACATCACCAACCGTCAATGCTGAAGGAGAAAACAACAATCAAGCAGTCGATGCACAACCTGACGATGAAGAATTTATCAATCCGTTTGGTACACCGGTACACGAAGTCGGAGAGTCTTCTACTCAACATGTTGATCCGTCCAACATGCATACATTCTACCAACCATATCCATCCACTCACCATTGGACACGTGATCATCCATTGGTGCAAGTCATTGGAAATCCTTCACAACCGGTTCGAACACGCCGACAACTCGAAACCGATGGCGATGTGTGTATGTATGCACTCACCGTGAGTTCAACTGTACCTACAAACATCAAACAAGCCATGACTGATCATGCGTGGATTGAATCAATGCAAGACGAAATTCATCAGTTTGAACGCCTAAATGTTTGGGAACTTGTTGACCGACCCTATGGAATGTCAATTTTAGATTTCAAATGGATCTGGAAAAACAAACTGGATGAAGAACAAACCATCATCAAAAACAAATCTCGTCTTGTGGTTAAGGGATACCGTCAACAAGAAGGCATAGACTACGATGAATCATTCGCTCCAGTCGCTCGTTTGGAAGCAGTCAGGATATTCCTTGCTTATGCTGCACATAAGGGCTTCACGGTTTTTCAGATGGACGTCAAAACAGCTTTTCTCAACGGTCATTTGAAGGAAGAAGTGTATGTGAATCAGCCGGAAGGATTCGTCGATCCTCATCATCCTGACAAAGTCTATCGTCTCAAGAAGGCTGTATATGGACTTAAACAAGCTCCAAGGGCATGGTACGAAGAACTTTCAAAATTCTTGGTATCCAAAGGATTCTCCAAAGGTTCTATTGATCCTACTCTCTTTACTAATAAATATGGGGATGACATAATGCTGGTGCAAGTTTATGTTGATGACATTATTTTTGGTTCTACGAACCCAAAACTTTCAAAACGTTTTGAAAAATTAATGCACAGCAGATTTGAAATGTCAATGATGGGGGAGCTAAAATTCTTTTTAGGCCTCCAGATTCATCAATCCCCACGTGGTATCTTCATTAACCAAGCTAAGTATGCTCAAGAGATACTTAAAAAGCATGGTATGACCTCATGTGCTCGCGTTGGTACACCATTGTCGACCACATCCCTAGACGCTGACTTGTACTCATATCCCGTAGATCAAACGCGATATCGCAGTATGATCGGGTCACTTATGTACCTTACAGCCAGCAGGCCTGATATTCATCATGCCACATGCTATTGTGCACGATATCAAGCCAGACCTACTCAAAAGCACCTCAAAGAGGTTAAACGGATCTTTCGGTACCTTAAGAATACCATTCACATGGGACTCTGGTATCCGAGGGAAACCGGTTTTCATCTAACGGCTTTTTCAGATTCTGATCACGCAGGTTGTCTTGATAGTCGTAAAAGCACTTCTGGTAGCATACAATTTCTAGGGGAAGACAAGCTTGTCAGTTGGTCGTCAAAGAAGCAGGATTGCACTTCGCTCTCATCAGCTGAAGCAGAATATGTGGCTCTATCCGCGTGTTGTGCTCAAGTCCTCTGGATGAGAACTCAACTCACGGATTATGGCTTCCACTTTGATAAAATACCTATGTATTGTGACTCAAAGTCGGCCATAGCCATATCTTGCAATCCGGTTCAGCACTCCCGCACCAAGCACATCGACGTCAGATATCACTTCATCAAGGAACAAGTGGAACGTGGCATCGTGGAATTATACTTTGTCAGAACTGAGTACCAGCTGGCAGACTTGTTTACAAAAGCTCTATCGAAAGATAGGTTTGCGTATCTCGTTGGCCGTCTTGGTATGAAGTATATGACTCCAGAAGACTTGGAGGTTTTGGCAAATGAAGCTGCTTGATATTCTCTCATAATGACTTCTAGGCGCATCACAGCTTAGAACTCGGACCTCAACTAAGGAAAGTTTATCTCGGACGATAACTTATCCTTCTCAACGAGAAATTCATATTTCTCAGTCATGAGCTTCTCATCAAAACATTCAAAGTTTTTAAGTTCATGAAAAAACGATTTCTAAGTAAATGTCAGCTTAGAACTCGAACTTCAACTTAAGGAAAGTTTATCACGGATGATAACTTACCATTCACAACGGGAAATTTATTTTTCTCGGTCATGAGCCAGTCACAAAACAATCAAAGTTTTGAGCTCATGAAAAACGGACCCGAAAGGGGAGTGTACGTTTCAGTGCGCTTTCCCTAAGCAATAGAAGAGAAGTCTTCTATCCTGATTATTTTAAAACCGTTGAACACAATTTTTCAAGAATTTCTCAAAAGGTTTTTCTAAATCTTTCAAAATTGTGTGTTCAACACTCCCTTCCTCATAAGTGGTTTTTATATCTCAAAATTGTCATATGTTATTTTGATCAATTTTTGAGGGGGAGCGTTTTAAATTCAAGCCTTTTAATGTTGTTGGGTACATCTCTAAAATTGTCATATTTTGTGTATCCAACACATTCCAAAAATGATATGAAATTGTCAAATGTAATATATTATATCGGAAAAGGCATCTCAACTCCGTACCTCAACATATTTTGTGGTGTCATTTTTCTAAAATTTTGTCAAATTTTGTCTCAAGACACACATATATTGTTGAGGGGGAGCGACCCGACTAAACATGTTCCATGCTTCATACGTGCACACATGTTTCTCTTCCAACGATTTTTCGGAAAATGTCATATTTTAATCAATTGGTATCTCTAATATTATATTTTTATATTAGAGATAGGGGGAGAAAATGTGATTAAAATGTAATATATCGCAACATGTGATCTTAAAGACTCAAGTGCAACTCTTTCCTTCACATGCCAAACTATTTCGTATATCGATGCATGTGTGTAGGGGGAGCTTGTCGGAAATGTAAAACTTTCAAGTGTTAAAAGTTTTGATTTTTATCAAAGCACTTTGAATGGTTTTCAATGGTTTTATGGTTACGATCTTTACCCAAAACAACCTACTATCCACGACGGAACGATGGAGTCAAAAGGTGGTTTAGGATAGGAAACTAAGTCCTATGATCCAACCAGAACCGGAGGGATCTACCCAAGGACATTCCATAGCTAGAAATAGTTGTCCTTAGGAAAGATGGAGTGGAATGAAGCTGAATGCGGACCAAGTACTTAAGTTAGCACTGGAACAATCACAACAAGGTGCTAATGATGACGTATTGGTAAGCATTGAAGGAGTTGAATATTCTATGCAACTTAGGCAGAAACCGGGTCAATACATCTATTGAAGACAAGTCATCATGGACCCAGTGATGCAATGCACAACCCTTCCCAGCCATTCGAGTTTCTCTCAAAAGAAACTTGTCTCATTGTCACGGAGATCAACACGTATCTATTGACTTTCTCACTCCGAGTCAGTTAATATTGAAAAGGTGGCAGTCTGCTCCAGCCTCCGATTACCAAAATGCACTTATTGAGTCTAGAGCCAAACGAGATCTATCTATCATCTCATTAGGACACAATCGAGTCCTACGCATTATCCTTGTGATATTGCCAGAACATCTGAGTGATACGATTCACAATGAAGATGGAAATCCTGCTTGAGCCAGCATCAAACAAGCTCATGGTAGGTAACTTGTGCGATTCTACACGAATCAAACTTGTGAGAACTGGAAAGCAACTAAGTTTGCATTCTTAATTGATTCAAACTTGATTCCAGGTTTCTTCGCAAAATCCATGTGATCTTGCCAGAACATTCAGAGTGACACTCATTAGTGTTCACAGTGACGAATGGAAATCCTTCCAGTGTCAACATCAAACAGCACTGCGGTAGGTAACTCGCAAGATTCTCTATGAATCAAGCTTGTGACAAACTGGAAAGCAACAATGGTGCGATTCTTTTAGAATCAAACTTGTTCCAGGAATTCTGAATCGACGACTTTAATCAAACGGATAACCGTATCCTTTATGATTCACTCTTTACGTTCGCAGTCTGCTTTGAGACGGTCGAGTAAAGAGAACTGGCTACTACCGCCGGGAAACCCTGTCAAGGAGGTTCTTAATCGAATCTATCTGATCACAGGTACGGTATTTAATACTGTTTAACGGTCTTCACCGACCGGAGGTAAAACGCTACCGAGTTAGGGTGAAATGTTCAAAGCCATTTCATCCGTGTCTATATATATATTGCTGCATATCAAGAAGGTGGCGTAGCTGTCCAACCGATGTCGATTCAGAAGTCACAAGGGCACAAGATGGCGATAATCAAGATACCTAAGAATGTAAGAATGTAATAGGTCATCTTAGTCACAAGGAGTACAGATGAAGATCTCAAGCACTCAAAGTCAAATGACAAAGGCTCAAGATAAAAGATCACAAAGCATGAAGGAACAAAGCTGTTACAAACAAGATCAAGACTAAGATACAAGACCAAAGCAGGAAGATCTCCTCTACAAGAATGTATTCACTCAATCATCTTATGGTTTTTAAGCTTTTTAAGATGACCGATACATTGGGGGAGATTGTTAGCCTTATATTTTATATAGTCGAACAAGAATGTAATAGGTCATCTTAGTCGTTATTGGTCATGTATTGTAATAGGTTAGTCGGGAAAACCGGGCTTGGACTTTAAGCTAATATTGTATAAGTTAGGGGCGTAAGCCCAAAACAAAGCCAAGCCCGGGGTGTTTCGTGTTTTTGATTCGTGATCTTGTTCGTGTTTATGCTTGATTCGTTCACGGACATATTCAACAAAGTTTCAGGATCTATTTTTGTCTGTTGTAAAACCACTTTCCGATGGTCACTTTCCGATGCCTTTTCAGATGGACATTGCGACGGCTTTTTTTTTTCGGATTTATTCCGATGGGGTATTTTTTTTACACATTCCGATGGACTAGGCTGAATCTATTGCGATGCGACTCAATAAGATGGGTCTCATTGCGATGGGTGGCTTGATCCATCGCAATGGCATTCATGTCGTCATGCTGTTGGATTTTTTGAAACATTGCGATGGTGAGTTATTATAACAATACGATGGATGTTTTGGACTCATTGCGATGGGGGGATATAGAAACTTTGCGATGGGATTTCTGTTTGACACATTGCGATGGGTAAGTGGTACCATTGCGATGGAATGCATCAAATTATTGCGATGGTTTTTCTGCTTTTAACTCATTGCGATGGACAGTCTCATATACATTGAGATGGGTGTTTGAACAATATTGCGATGGAATGTGAGTTAAATATTGTGACAGATGGTAAATATTCAGATGACTCATATTCATCACAACATCACACCGAGTCAACTCGGTAATTACCGAGTTGACCGGGTTAACTCAACTGAGTCCACATCAACTAAAACATCAAATCAGTTGCCTCGTTTGAAAATATCACCCAACTATATCTTCGACTCCATATAATCTGACACAAAAACATTGAAAAGATCTCAGTTTGGTATGATCTTTAACTAGATCTATACCTAAAACCCATCATAGATCTTGACTCTAACATAAACAAAAAACAACATGCATGCCTAGATCAATTGTTAAAGCTTTGCTTTCCTTGATTTTCGGAATATACAAGAAAGATCAAGAACAAGTGTGTCAATAATCTTTCTTCATTCCGTTAATTAAATCAAATCCAATTCAAGAACTATTCACCTACCCGAGACCCATTAAGGATCTTGAAACCTTTGTCTTCCGTTGTTGCACGAATAATAAACGAACAAAATCTTGAAACGGGATACGGTGGATCATATTTGATGTTCCATTACGTCAGTCACTTGTGATAAAGAACGTGATATGTAATTGAATGATTGAGCAGTCAAAGATCTGATTTTTTATTTGAGTTATGTGGAAGTTTTGATGGAGAGCAAAAATGGGGGCGGAGAGTACGATGGAAAGAGATGGGTTGGTGTTATAACTTAAATTAGGTTATAATTGCTTATTTATATCCTAGTGGTTTTCTGATGGATCGGGTCTAGAAAATCAACTCAGGCTGATCATAGTTTAACTCATAGGCCAGTTATTTCATTTGTGCGCTAGTTGATAGTCTGTTAGGCCTAGTTCCAATAGCCATGTGATTCGAGCCTCATTTTGAGCTGATGATGCTGAAATTATATCCGTAGGTTATCATTTCATTTGAATGGGCTACAATTTTTGGGTTGAAAAGTTATGCAAAATTAAGATTTTGGCCGGGTATAATGGATGTGCGGACTATAGGTATATGGTGATTACGGGTTTTTCCGACTAAAGAAAACCTTCGTTTTGAAAGTAAAGTTTGCTTGAAGACGTTGACAACTTCTCATTCTTTAGTCTTCGTTGGATCTATAGTAAACGACATTCACTCAATCACAACAAACACGACAAAAACAAACAAACACCAAAACGATCCTTTAAGATTCACTAAAATTGTCAAAACGGCTAGTATTCGGGCAAAGTAATGTCAAGTGATTACGGAGTGGACTTGGTATTTATTATTTGAAGGTGAAGTGGAATATCACGAAGGAGTCTACTCAATTCATCATCGAGCCTTTTCACCCCCTCTATCGGTTGATGATTCGCTTCAGCAATTATGATTGAGACTTGATTTATCTAGTTTCCACTGTCAAGGGGTGGATGGTCGAAGACATGGACAACTATCACTTAAGGAGTTACGTTGTAGTGCTCAGTGTCACACTCACCGGGAGTTGTGGATACTTCAAGAGGTGTTCTACATCTTATACCTCTCTCTTTATGTATAAGATTCTAAGAGACGTTTCTCTACACCGTTCTTCAATCAACACAGTGCTAAGCGTAAGTAACAAATTTGGGAGATTGTACTTCAGTTTCAAGTTTGGAATATCAGGTTTACTTCACCAGTGGTCACTACAGATAGCCGAAAGAATACGAGGTTGGTAAGTTTAGCCAGAGAGTACAAGAGTAGAGATGTGATCAGCAATCAATTCTCACGAGCAACTTGAGCAACAAAATGTCAACAAAGATTTCTGCTTCAGACACGGACTTCTCACGATTCTGATTGTACTCGTCAGATGATGCTATCGAGTGTTCTTAACCACCATACTTTCAACAAGAATGCTACCGAGTGTTCTTAACCATCATACTTTTGACAAGAATGCTACCGAGTGTTCTTAACCACCATACATTCGACAAGAATGCTACCGAGTGTTCGTCACCATCATACTTTCGACAAGAACATCTCGCGATTTTGAACGTACACGTCAGATGATGCTTCCGAGAGTTCGTCACCATCATGGGGGAAGAACGTGTACTTTGGAGACTTAGTTCCCACTCTAAAGTACTTAGTTCAACTTCCAGGGGGAAGCATTCTACAAGCGTGAGAAGATTTGTTGCTGATTTCTTACATGTTCCCCCAAACTCATAATCATGAAGACCAAAAATGTTAAGGTAGCAGTTACTTGGTGGGGTTTACTTCTTCTTCTACAAAAATCCGCTGTGTACTTTAAATGTCAAAGATAGAAGATTGCTCAAGCTACAGATTCTGCTCAAGACAGGGATTTTGGTTTGGGGGGAAGCTGATTCAGAAGCTTCGTCAAAAAGAAGTCTATGAAGAAAGCTTTTCAAGACATGTGGTATGAATTGGGGGGAAGTTAATCCAGTTCATACATGATATAATGGTTCCTCAACAAGCAAAGACAAAGAGGATTCAAACTGGGGTATAAGTTTTTCTAGAAGACTTGAAGACAACGGTGTCATCCTCAGCATTGGAAGCAAACTTAATACGGTCATATTTTTGTTGTATTTGCATTTGTTAGGAACATTGTAAGTAATTCCGTATGTCTCCACATTGGGGGAAGATTGTTAGCCTTAAAATTTGTTCGACTAACGGAATTATATTAGTTTCATAGCCGGGACTTGCAGGGACTAATATTGTCAAATGTAAAGTCCAAGTCCCGAGCTATATAAACCCCTCCATACTTCCATGGAGGGGTGAGGCTTTTCATTTCTTGTCTTACCTTTCTCTCTCTAGAATAAAACACACTTTTATTCTCTCTTGTTTCTCTCACTAAAATGGCTAAACATCTCTTCTACCCTCCCCGACCTCCGGATCAAACCCGTGTTCATAGTGAATCCATGTTTAACAATATCATGTGGGGCGTATGGGTGCATCCTAGTTTACATGTTTTTATAGATTATTCAGGTGAATGTGGTGTGTGCCTTGCATCCTTCACAAGGAGCTGATCCCTCCTACCCAAACTTATATTAATTAGAGGCAACCCCTCTAATTGCATGATGAGGTCACCCCTCCAAGTATTCATGCACGTTGATATTTCATGACCTATATTGGCTAATGGTTAACATGTTAAACAGTTTTCGTAAGATAAACTTAAGGCTTTTCAAACTATAAAATCAGTTTTACTAAGTTATACCAGGTTTTCCAGGACTTAATCAATTCCGCTGCTATATGTTGTAATGCTTATGTTATTCATTCTATGCTTGTATATCCGTGCACTGAGCGTTATCTCAGCCGTTTTCCTTTCATGTTCCCAAAACGGCAGGTACTCAGGGACGCTCGTAGACTCTAAGCGTACGTGCATATGGATTGGAAGCTTTCTAGCCTTCATTACTTGATGCATTTATTCATACATTTTGCTACTCATTTCCATGGACATTGTTTAGTCCTATTCATTTATAGTACTTATGTTTGTGTGTGATGAGCTTTTACTTTGGGGTACCGATGTTTGTTTCCTGTATTTCCTTTATGGTCGTGTAATGTGTAAGACATTTATTCTTGTATGCTTTGATGACACGCCATAATCACGCGTGACATTCCATTTATCAAAATGGGGTGTTACACACGCTGTGATTAGCAAGAATCAAGTTTATAATTTGTTTTCTACTTTAATGTTTGTAAAATTTTATTAATGACGTAATTTGCAAAAGTACTATCTAGTTGCAAGGCTAAGGTTCAGGAAGACTCAACAAGACTTCGGTCTTGTAGATACCATTGCCCTATAATACCTGACTACTTGTAGTCTCCTTATCTTGCATACTATTTAGGAAGTGTTGGAAATACGTTTTTACGTATTTAGAAAGGATCGGTCACTCCAATAATATATTCAAGTAATAGGCTCGTGATCCAGTTTGTAAACAATATAGTCCATATAGCCCACATGTAGGGTGGGCTATATATACCCCCTCCTAGCATGTTAGGAGGGGTGGCTCATTTTCATTTTCTCACTTTTTCATTTAATAAATTTACTTTCTCTCTCTATGTTTCTCCCTCCTCTCTTCTTTCTCTCTCTACACCCTCATCTTCTTCCTCCTCCTTCATCCACTCAATCAATAGATTAATTCATAGATTGCACAATCCTTAGAAATAGTAGACCTTCAATTGGTATCAAGAGCCATGGTTAAATCTTATGATTTGCATATTTGTTATCTTTTGATTTGGTGGTAAAAATCTTATCTTTTCTAATTTTTTTATATAAAGTTTTATCAATTTTCTTTCTATCTTTTTGTCTATCAATTTGATAAAGTTTCTTATCAATTTTATCAATCTTATCATCATTTTATAAACTTTTTTATCAAATTTTTATAAATCTTATCAATTTTATTATAAAGTTTCTTATCATATTTTTATCAATTTTTTTATAAAGTTTTTCTATCAGTTTTTCTTTTATAATCAATTTTATCAATTTTTCTTTTATATTTCTATCAATTATTAGTTTTATTTTATCCGTTTTTCTTAAAATCAGTTTTGGTCAATCAGTTTTCCATAAAATTTTTGTTATCCAATATCCGTCTTCTCAATCATCAGTTTCCAATCATCAGCTTTTGAATTTTTTATATTTTTTATTTTTTATTTTGTTATTATCAGTTTTCTTGTTTCTATCCAATTTGTCCAATCTCAGTCTTTTTTTCTTTATCTGGGTGTAAGTCCCAACATATATGTCAACTGGATAAGCTGTTTCAGAACGTACGTACAGTTCTTTTTCAGAACGAACGGTTTTTTCCGCATGACCAGTTTTTTCAGAATCAAAGTATATTCTGAGTGAACAGTATATTCCGGATAGACCGATTTATTCTGGATAGACCGTTTTATTCCGGATAGACCAGTTTATTCCGGATAGACCAGTTTATTCCGTGTAGACCAGTTTATTCCGGATAGACCAGTTTATTCCGGATAGACCAGTTTATTCCGGATAGACCAGTTTATTCCGGATAGACCAGTTTATTCCGGATAGACATTTTATTCCGGATAGACATTTTATTCCGGATAAAGAAACTCAAAAAATAAGAACATTCAAACATAACGGCAACCAAAATCAGACCACTCACCCTCGACCCTCACCACAAGACTCTAACACCACAATCTCTCGACTCGACAAAAACACCTCACAACTACACGAACACCACACACCCTCACCTCTAAACTGTCAAACAAACACCCTCTGACCTTCCACTCGACTCGAAAAACAGAATCTCCCACAAACTCTCTCACCCTCGTAAACAGACCTCACAAAACAACCTCTTTCGAAAACCCCCCTCACCCACACCCTCGAAAACTCCCTCGTCTCACCCTCAAAAACTCTAGACCCTCACCCTTCCAATAGACTCGAACCACGACCTCATCACTAGACAGAAAGACTCGACAGATGTTAGATAGACTCGATAGATATCAAGATTAACACACATGCAATCACAAATTAATACCTACCCAAGACCTGTATAATAAAAGATCTTGAAGCCATAACACCCTTTTGTTCTTCATGATTTTGATCCGAAATTTATAAAAGCTGTGAGATTGATCAAAAGCTGTGAGATTGGCTTATAGATGACTGATTGGTTTTGAGATTTGGTTTGAGATAGGTGATGATATGTTTAAGATATGAAGGAGATTTGGTGGCTGTATGATCATGTGATCTTTGGGAGACGGAGATTTCGAGTTTGAAGGTTTTTGAGATAAGTTTTTGAGAGAGAGAGAGAGTATTATTAGGTGGGAGAGAGACAAGATAGGGGGACGGAGTAAACAAAGGGTGGGAGAATAACTTCCTATTATATTAGGCGGAGTTAACAAAGCAGGTTGTGTGGGAAGTGGCGCTCAAGCCACGTGGGTCTGTTATGGCCAAATGTGATACCAGATTTTTTTCTCTTTGTTTAAGTATTAGTTATTTTTTTCAATATCAGTTTTTTTGGGAAGAATTGTCTTTTGTGTTTTATTTTATACACTTTATAAAATTTGTCTCCAAATTTCTTTCATCATTTAAAATTTTATTCAAATTTTTTTTTATTTTGGAAAAATTGTTCATTTGGATATTAATTTTATTTTGATAATCATTTCTTATTTTTATTTTTATTTTTATTTATTTAAATTTTTATTTTGAAATAAATTTTGTGATATTAAGTTATAGTCGTGACAAAAGTGACGTGACACCGTGATAAAGTGCCAAGGTTTATTTTGTTGACGGATTTTTGATCGGGTTTGTTTTATCAACGTTTGAGCAGCAAAGAAACTCACGGATTTTTCGGTGACTTTGTCATATTCCGTGAATTTCTGTTTCTAATTTTATTCACGAACTGCAAAATCACGAAAACAACCACAAAAATTCAATGGATTTTTTGAAGTCGACATCAAACGAGGGAGAATCGCATAATTTGCAAAACAAAGTTAGAGAACGTGGTATTAATTCATTTCAAATGCTTCAGTCTCATCTTGTCACTCTTTCGAGGATTCAAGGAGGGAGCGAATTTGTGACCATCTTTGGACAAGATCGTCATATATTCATCGACTTAATATTCACCACTTTGACCCAACTCGCCGAGCAACTCAACCATGACAACTTTAATCACTCTGCATCGGCACTTGCATATAAGGATCTTGTGACACAACTCACGCCTTTCCTCGAATTCAATATCATCAAGCCTGAAAGTTCAGTGATTTGCCAATCATTTCTTCGAGATACACATACCGAGCTTCGAGTTTTCCGTGATACAATTTTGAAACTCATGTCATCGGTCTCGTCTTCGATTTATGAAAGATCTCGACTTCAGCAAGGGTATGATAATGGAGTGCAAGACTCTTCGATGCAAGAGGAAACTGGTCATACGGTTGAAAACTTGGAGCCTATCGATGCCAAGAGCACGGAATCAGGAGGACAACATGATACCAGCGGCACGTCAGGGAATGTTCACGAGATCTCTTTTGATGACACCTTACCCGTTTATAACGAAGAGCCTGCAAACATGGTACAATCTAATGTTGTTTATGATGTATATGTTGATGATATGCCGCATATTGAAAATTCTGAATCTAATTATGACAAACATGGGATGGAAACGAGTGATAGCAATACCACTTCTGATTCATCCGGTGTAAGTCATAATGGGGGAGAGATTGCTCAGAATGCTATAGTACATCATGATAATTGTTTAATAACTGCCTCATGGACTGCTTCTGATTCCAAAGTTAGAGAGCTCGAAACGATTGTAGCTCAACAATCAAAAGATCTTGAGGATGCCAAACTTGAATTTTCTAAGAAAACGGACAAATTTGAAACATACTTTGAAAAACTTGAAAAGTCAAACGTTGTTCTTGAAAGAAAATTGGATCAAAAAGTTTTAGATTCTAAAGGTGAAAAGGAAAATCTTTTGAAACAAATTCAGTTACTAGAGTCTAAATTGGCATCCCAAGATAGATTGCTCAAAGAGAATGAGACTTTAAAAGCTCAAGTCCAAGAAAAGGTGTTTGTTATAGCTGCGTTGAAAAACGAGTTAAGGAAAAATAGAGGACCTAGCGTGGACACTAAGCTTGAAAAACCATCAATCTTGGGGAAACCGCCTACAAATCAGTTCATCAAACAACCGATTGTCAGACAACCTACTGCATTTAGATCCGAGCGACCACAATCCTCGAGACCGCGGTTTTCCTCCCACGTTGATTTGGGTCATATTTCTAGAACAGTCACTCCACCAACTAGGCCTAATGTGACTAAATCAGTTTTAGCAAGACCTCATTACATGATTGCCTCTAGTTTCTCTAAGAATAGTTCAATGAACACGTCTGGAACTTGTTCAACTGATGTGTGCCATGATTTTGGTCAAAAGGAAGCTATTAAAAAGACACATGTAAGAGATAGCAATGTCCAACCTAGTCAGATGCCTTCTAGATTACCCAACACTGCTAACCGTAGCATGACGTCTCCTAGGAGCATCGATCAATCGTCTAGGAATTACTCGGACATTAAATATGCTACTTGTAAAACATGTTGAAAATGTGTCTTTACGGTAAATCATGACTCTTGTGTCAAGAAATTACTTGATGAGGTGAACTCCCGTGCTAGAATTAAGTCCCAGTGGATAGCTAAAATCAAACCCTTTGGTAAAGTTTGGCGCCCCACTGGTAGAGCTTTCACTATTGTAGGAAACGAGTGCCCTTTAACTAGGATAGTCTCCGATTCTACTAAGACTACTAGGGAGGAAACTGATAAAGATGATACTTCACTTAAGCCTAAACTTAAGGTTTTCTATAAAAGGAAACGTTTGCCAGCTAAGATAAGTGAATCATCTACTCAGGTCGCCTCTGACACAAGTAAAGCCAACTGTGAAACCCCACGTGCTTCTATAATTGATATCGCTAACCCATGTCAAAGCATGCAAATTCCTAATGAGAATGCAGGTACCAAAGTTGATGTTCCAAAAGAACGAAGCGGTCCAATCATTGTATACCGTTCAACTAAGGATACTCTTAGAGTTTGGTTGCTGAAGAAGCAGATATCGAAGAAACAAATGTCTCAGGGGATTCATGGTTAAGCTTACCACTCGAGGCTTACATTCAAATCACAGTCTGTAACCCGAACTTCCGAGAAAGGGAAGTTTATCTCGCAACGATAACTTACCCTCAAAACGAGAAATTAAGTTTTCTCAGACACGAGCTTACGTTAAAACTATTCAAAGGTTTTAAGCTCGTGTATATGGTTTATCGTTAAATATCAGATGATAACCCGTGCATCAAAGAAAGGAAAGTTTATCGCCGATGATAAACTTATCCTTAGAACGAGAAATTAATTTTTCTCGGGCATGAGCTTATATCAAAAAACATTCTAAGTTTTTAAGCTCATGCACAATGGTTTATCGTTAAATATCAGACGATAACCCGTGCATCAAAGAAAGGAAAGTTTATCGCCGATGATAAACTTATCCTTACAACGAGAAATTAATTTTTCTCGGGCATGAGCTTATATCAAAAAACATTCCAAGTTTTTAAGCTCATGCACAATGGTTCATTGTTAAATGTCAGACAATGACCCGAACTTCAAATAAAGGAAAGATTATCTTTTATAATAACTTATCCTCATAACGAGAAACTAACCTTTCTCGGTCATGAGCTTGTATTAAAACATTCGAAGTTTTAAGCTCAGAAAGGAAAGTGTGTCTTTTAAATAAGAGAACTTTTCCTCATAACGAGAAATTAACCTTTCTCGGTCATGAGCTTTCCGTTAAAACAGTCAAAGTTTTCAAGCTCATGAAAACGACTCCTAAGTAAATGTCAGCTTAGGACTCGTCCTTCAGATAAAAGGAAAGTTTATCGCCGATGGTAACTTATCCTTAACAACGGGAAGTTTACAACTTCTCGGACTTGAGCTCGCTTTTAAGATATTCGACATCTTCAGCTCAAGTAATTGGTGGTTTTCAAAACTATGAACACAATTTTTCAAGAATTTTTCAAAAGGTTTTTCTAAATCTTTTAAAATTGTGTGTTCAAATATGTTTTGATAAAAAGAGCATGTCTTCTGTAATCGATAATATTTACGAACCTAGAAATGTCGTTCAATAATGACACGGGGTTGTAAATAAAGTTCAAGCAGAAGTTTAAACGATTTAAAACATGCTTCATATGGTTTGCTATTATTTCCGATAGTAACCCGCCTTTCACATTGAAGTCAAGTATTTCACCAGAAAGCTTTGACTCTACAATCCAAAGTTATCAACTCCACAATCCGAAGTTCGTTGCAATTGATATCTACATACTAGACGATGCGACTGCTCAAACGACGACTACAGCTCTTTAAGTAGAACACGGGTCAACAATTGAGGGGGAGCAATTGTCCAGCATTCAGAATCTTCGATGCCGAAAGTGCCATAGTTCACAAGTTGGTGTCAAGACAACGATATCAATTGTCCATGTGGTGTAAAGGGGAAGATAATTTCAGAAGTTACGAGGAAGACCAACATTCGCGAACAAGAACCATGTGCTTCTTTCATATGATGTTCTCCATCATTCAGGTCCAACCTCGTAAATTGCTAATATTGTGAATTCATTATCATATATGATCTTTGCACGTGATAAATACCTTACACTTGTGTTTAAAAGGTATTTAATTTACGTTTCAAGTACACCCTCATTAATTTGAGGGGGAGCTTGTGTAATTCATGAAGATAACTGGATTTGCATTTTTCTTCCGAAATTTTCTTAAAATGCTATTAAATCAATTGATATTAAAAAAATCGATTGGGTTAATATTTTTAATATGGGGGATAAAATGTGATTTAATATGGTAAATGATTAATCACAAATGGTTTGACTTAACGTGCTAGCTCATCCCGACCCGTGCGAAATGTTTTCAGATATCGTGGCATATGCTAAGGGGGAGCAAAATGGATTTGCACTTCAAAATGGATTTCATGGTGACATACACTTACCCAAAACATCTCTATTCACGACGGTGAAGATTGTGGTGACATAAGGATGGTAGGATAGGTTAAAGTCCAATGATTCTTCTAGAACCGGAGGAATCTTCCCAAGGACATTCCATAGCTAGAAATAGTAGTCCTTAGGAAAGATGGAGAAAGATTGTGAATGTAGCTGAATGCCGAACAAGTACTTAAGTTAGCACTGGAACAATCACAACAAGGTGCTAGTGATGACGTATTGGTAAGCATTGAAGGGGTTGAAGAATGAAAAAGAATTGTAAAGATAAAGGGTGTAAAGAAAGTAGCCCTTCTTACAACTTAGGCAGAAACCGGGTCAATTCATATGCTATTGAGATCATTTTTAATGATTCTTGATATTGAAGATAGACATCATGGACCAAGTGATGCAAGGCACAACCCATCCCAGCTAACTCAGATATCTCTTAAAAGATATTTGTTTTAATCACACGGAGACAACACATTATCTAGTGATTTATTCACTCTGAATAAATTGGTATTGAAAAGGTGGCACTCCTCACCAGCCTCCGATCACTAAAATAAAAAATGCACGATTGAGTCTAGAGCCATTTGAGATCATCATATATCTCATTAGGACACACTTTCATAATTCCTTGCTTCTTCACACACTGTGAAAAGTAAGAAAGTTCTTAAGAGTCCTACGCAAAATCTTCATGATCTTGCCTGAACATCCGAGTAATACGAAAATATTTACAATGAAGATGGAAATCCTTCTTGAGCGAACGTCAAAAAGCTCATGGTAGGTGCTTGTGCGATTCTTTATGAATCAAACTTGTGATAACTGGAAAGAAACAGTGGTTTAAACTCTTAAATGAATTTAAACACGTTCCAGGCCTCTACGCAATATCTTAGTGATCTTGCCAGAACATTTAGAGTAATACTATTAAGTATTTACAGTGACGAATGGAAATCCTTCTAGTGTTAACATCAAACAGCACTTGGTAGGTAACTTGTAAGATTCTATACGAATCAAGCTCGTGACAACTGGAAAGCAACGATGGTGCGGTTCTTAATTGAACTTCACTTGTTCCAGGAACATGAATTGACGGCTTCAAATCATGCGGATAATATTATCCAAATGATTCACTCTTTACGTTCGCAGTCAGCTTTGGACGGTCGAGTAAAGAGAACGGGTTTACCCGCAAAATCTTGTCAAGGAGGTTCTTTATTGAAACTACCTGCCACAAGTACGATATTTAATATCGTCCAACGGTCTTCACCGACCGGAGGTAAAATGCTACCGAATTAGAATGAAATGTTCAAGGCCATTTCATCCGTGTATATGGTTTGTTGCTAACTGTCTTATGCAGCGTAACAAGAAGGTGGCATTGCGGTGTATAATCCAAAAGAAGTCGTCACCACATGCTTGTACTACATACACTTAGTACTTCAACAAATTCAAGAAAGTCTGAAGGTCAAGTCTTCCGCTGTATCAAACTCTGAAGCTTTCAAGAATTTAAAGGTATAAGTATGTGGAACATGAAGTCACGAAGAGGCAAATTTCACAAGTGATGAATGCACAAGGTCAAGGCAAGGAAACATGCTCAAGACTAAAATCAAAGATCACATCAAGCATATTCACAAGAACAAGATCGAAAACTCAAGCATAGTATGCTAGGTTTAAGATTTTATAAAATGGTGTGACCTCCCTTAGGGGGAGATCGTTGGAAATGAGTTTTCCCAAAGAAAGTCTCGGTCACATCATTATTAGCATAGATCACGAGCTATAGACTATTTAGGAATTTGTAACTTGGAGTGACCTCCCTTAGGGGGAGATTGTTGGAAATACGTTTTTACGTATTTAGAAAGGACCGGTCACTCCAATAATATATTCAAGTAATAGGCTCGTGATCCAGTTTGTAAACAATATATTCCATATAGCCCACATGTAGGGTGGGCTATATATACCCCCTCCTAGCATGTTAGGAGGGGTGGCTCATTTTCATTTTCTCACTTTTTCATTTAATAAATTTACTTTCTCTCTCTATCTTTCTCCCTCCTCTCTTCTTTCTCTCTCTACACCCTCATCTTCTTCCTCCTCCTTCATCCACTCAATCAATAGATTAATTCATAGATTGCACAATCCTTAGAAATAGTAGACCTTCAGGAAGCCGCGAACGGTCTAGGGTTTGAATGATTTTTAGTCATTCTTTAATCTTTTCCCGTGATAAAATTAAACTTCTTTATATAAGAATACATGTTGAATCGTCAATTTTTATGATATCGTTATTTATACAATTGAATTATGAGTTAATTATGTGATATTAATAATTAACGAATTGAGTAAATTTGTTAAATTATCATGATACAAAGATGTTGCATGCTTTTTTGTACATGTTTTTGAATTCCTCAAAATTTATACCCTCTGTAATAAGTTTATTTGCCATCCAACGTGTAAAAGCACTTGCACTTACTCTTTTACCATACGTTAGACTGTGGTGATTTTGTAACCCAAGATGATATAATACACTTGATTGTGAGACGTCGGTGCTATATAATCACGGTTTTTGGTTGGACGACTTAAGCAAGTTAAGATAGGTGAGACCTTAACTCGTGGCAATAGATGGTATAAACATGTTCGCTTTTTCACTTTTGAATTCTCACAAGTGATGTATGTAAAGTTGAGTCCCATAATTATAGAAGTTGTATTGGATGCACTTATTCAACGTCAATTACCATTGAATATCATCATCACTAGCAGATCAACTGATGCGGTGGCGGTATGCCTTGGTGGATTATAGCTTTTGGAAAGTTAATTGTTTATTTATAAACATGGGTATTTAATTTTCTATAAAGATAATATTATCGAAAATGCTAAAATTGAATTTTGTGATTCTTTTAAAAGTATTATAGCAACAAAGTTCCATAAACTAATGCTTGTTTGACAAGCAAAGCCTCATTTTCTTGTAAGAAAGACAGAGACATATACCTATCCTTTTTCGGTGCAAGGGAATGCTATTAATAGGTGCGATTGGATTATTGTAATTATCAATCTTTAAGTGAACTTAAATGGTTAAGTAGATTTTCACAACTTATTCTTTCAGGTAGATCTCATTAATCTTTTTGAGTTTTTTGAGCATCTTTCAAACTAATAAGTCTCTTAGCAATCTTTAGGCAAGCAATACTTCTTTTGTTCTTTACATGTCGATCCCCTTAAGGCTATAATCGATAGAACAAAACAAGTGTTTTGTTTGTTTATTGTGATCATAATAACTAGCTTTATTTATCCTAGTTATTATGTTTTAACCCAATGTAGGCACTAAATACCCTTATTGAATGGTAGGCCTAATATGGAGGAAATTGCATGCCAGTTTTCAAGTTAATGAAAGTATGATATATAGTCTCTCATTTACATGGTAGAAATTCATACACTCTCTATAATACATAAGTAATTGTTACTTATGGGCATTTAAAGTAAGTAGGGAAGTAAATAAATTGCTATCTGCTATTTACTGGTGAAGTAACATTTGTAATGTTGTCAAATCCAGTGGAAGCGTTGCGAAATACATTAATATAATGTTGTCTAATTCAGTGGGAGCTACAATCTTGTTTACCTTCGTAGTCATCCATATTATTTCTAGTTTGACTTGAAATAATAATTTACTTTCAGAATATGAAGAACCATAGTTTTAAGGATAACTGCATTCTATTTTATATGATTATCACTTTTGAAGTATTTTTCATATAATAATTATGCAGAATTTCTTATAAAACTATATGGTTGACATTCAACTAGTTATTCAAATATACATGACATTATCATATTGTTCACATAAACTATTGTGTTTCGTGGTTGTTTATACTCGTACATGATGTTGTGCCGTGCACAAGTGGGAGAAATCTGTATTGTGTGCAAGGTACAACACATAACAATATAACACGTAACAATATGACAAATGGTTTCTTGACCGCGAGATAAGAATCTAATATTCTATTAAGGCTTATACATTTAATTGTCAATGTATGTTGTCTTGATTAGAAGATGTCAAGATATGAATAACAAGCTACTTCCACTAATTTGTTTAATTTTATTGGAATGTTTTTTGGAATGCACAATAATATAAATGAAGTACGTAATTAACTTGAAATAACTATTGAAGTTGTTCATAGTTACTTTATGAATGTTTATGTCTCTTGTAAAGTATAAGCATATAGTCTTTAAATTGTTAAAAGACTTATAAACATAAAGTAAATAGTTTACTTGTTATATCTTTTTGTCAATGAACATGAAGTCTTTGAATTATTCAAAGGATAAATAATGTATATATAGTTATTGAACTATTTAAAGATGTATACATTAGAGCATGCACTAGGTTTTTAAATGCAATATATTTTCAATCTTGTGTTGACAAAATTGATAAGTATTTAACCTAAAGAGAATTAAGTTATTTAAGGATTGTCATATAGTATTACAATCTCAAATACTCATAGAATGTCTTGAGTGATAAATCAAATTCTTTAGAATTATTTGATGTTGATAACTTGAAATACTTTACCTCTAAAAGTTGTCAAGGTTTAGAAATTGAGTATACAAAGTATATAGTTAAATATTACTCCGACCTAAAAGGAAACTAAGACACCATCAAGCTATGGAATATGATGAATCACATTGAGTCTTTGAAATTGAAGTTTTGAATTTGTCAAGAACTATCAAGATATTTTGTGACATGTCCAAAAGATAACAATTTGTTGTTGCCCTACATGCTAAGTACTTGAAGAATAGTCTATGATTACTAAAAGCAAGTGGGAAGACTCGTAGATCTTTAAGAGATAAATAACAAAATACACAACCTTCTAAATATACCAGCGAATGTCATAATGATGGTGAACATTAAGTGTTGAACATCGTGATAATAGAACTCACATTCATAGATCCGCAAGGATGTCTTTAGTACTTGAATGATATATTGATATTTCAATACTAAGGAATGTAAGTTAGAGGATCATGGTGAGCCTGCTAACCAGATAGATGTATTATTGAATCTTGAATGTCATTATTGAATATAATTATGAATGAGTAGATGCGAGTCCATAGAAGACAAATAATTTTTCGAAACTTGATTAATCTTTAACCAATCGGTTAGACCGTGAGGTGAATATAGGCTCTTTAGTGAAAGACTCATATGGACAATATTGTACACATGATTAATGCATAATTTGTGATAGAAAACATCTACATGTATTAATAAAGATGATTTATTGTCATGATAGTTTTATAATGATAAATATGAAAATGTAATATATAAACTCTTTTTGTATGATTACATTAGCGAGAACAATTGTAATCAAAGAGTTTATAAATTACAATAATCTTTATGTAGTGTACATAATGCAAGAATCCATGTACGGATTAATGGATGCATCTAAGGAATATATCTGAAGTCTAATTATTAAATCCATGTTTTGATTTTTAATTAGATCTAAGATAACTTGTGAGTACATCTAAAAGCTAGTGGGAGTATTATGTTTATTTTTTAAATCACATATGATGTATAACATATGGAAAGCAATATTCTATGTAAGCAAGATGTTAAACCTTAGCTTTGAATAAGGTTTCATATGAAAGGGTTTAGAAATTAAACGTATGACCTTGATATGTATGTTTATTGTAATAAACATTTATGGTTAATGAAATCCAACACAACATGAAATATCTAGAAAGTCTCAATGAATATATCTCATTTGATGAGAGTTGACATATGATGAAAACTTAAGGGATTCATCATATAAATCATATTGTGTGTAGGGATAGTTGTAAAACTTGTATAAGTACAAGAAGATTTGACAACAACGATTGCTTAAAGAGAAAATCATTTAGATAATTAGTATAAATGTTATGATAATATTTATTCGGGGTAGAATGATTATTACTAACTTGAGTTGTTTAAAGTAATGAATATCCTATATGATAATAAGATGTAATTATCATTGTCAACAAACTTAGAGTTTAGAAAGACACCAAATATTATCATAGTAATAATTAATAGTTTATGGATTATAATATATCATAGTGATGTTTCTAGACATGGGTGATAGATTGATTGAGATAATACTCAATGCTAATCATGGTACGATTTCATTTTTGATGATGACCATGTGGACTAACTATGTTCAATTGAGCATAATGTTGCGATACATATTAAAAAGAATAAAGAATACTTTATAGTTTAAGAAGCTATTAAAGAAGATTGTTTTTAATAAGGTGTTTTGTTGGACTCACACACCTTATATGATGTACAACAACAATACTCCCATTTTGTTGTGTGTTCATATGTAGAAACGTACATGATAACAATAATTATATATGTTCAGATTATTTTCACAATTGTGAATTTGAAATAAGCATTCTCAAAATTCTAAAGATCAAACCTAGTAGAATTTTATGAAATATATGCCTTGAAAACAAGTATGATCGTCATATCTTGAGGCATGATTTTTCAACTAAGGTTATCATGCATTGATCTTTTAGTATTTGGATAAAGGATATTGTTAAACAATATCTATTTTGTGAATTGGAGTATTGGATATGCTCGTTTTCTTTAATATTTATTGGTCCTATTTTGCATGTTTAGATCCCTGAATAATATGTTATTCTAAATTGTCTATGTCAATTGATTATATGTGAATATAATTGAATTAAGACATATATGAGAGATGGTAATATTCGTAGAATATGCAAGAACGGTTCACCAACTCATACAATATCTAAAAGTTTTATATTGGACATCTCCTACTAACAAGTCAATCACTTTATGGATCGGCGTCTTTAAGTGAAACTTGCAAATGATTTACATTACTAAATCCTTTGAATTGAGATGCAAGCAGGTCTTATATATGTGGATGGTATTTTTTGCTATAGTTCTAACGCTATCCTGAATAAGGTAGTAATAAAGACTATAATCATTAGTATCTTGAAACATGTAAGAGGCACGTGTAGTCAAGATAGAATTTGTTCATTCAACTAGGTTTGAAGAATAATGCTACTGGGACCCTCGTTAATTAATTAGATGTTTGTATGGCCATACCCAATGATAATCTAGATTTTTCTCGATTAGATTGGTAATCTATATTAATTATGTAATGCGAGAAACAAAATAGTTAAAATAGAATGACTTTGATCCATATCCATTATTAACATAGCATTTGAGAAACAAAGAGATTGTAAATGTTTAAGTCATTTAAATGTACTTTATGGAAACTACACTCGAGAATTTCCGTGAGCATTGGCGTATTGCTAGACGCTAACCAATGTTATTATATTATATTATTATACATGTTCAAGTGGGAGCTGAAGGAATATGTACACGTAAATAATATATGTCCGGAAGTCGTCCCGAGCCTAAGGAGACGCACGCGTTAATACGTAAAACAATTATAAGCTAATATATTAAACATAATATATTAATTAGTGATAAGCTATTACAAACATTAATTAATTAGTTAGTTAACGAGATTTAAATAACGATAGTTAAACGTTAACTATAATAATTAATATATATATATATATATATATATATATATATATATATATATATATATATATATATATATATATATATATATATATATATATATATATATATATATATATATATATATATATATATATATATATATATATATATATATGAATTGCCATAGATCTATGAGATAAAAAACAGAAAAGCCATCAACGATTCTTGTTTGGTTATTTGGTGCGATTAACTAACAACACATTGTTAGTTTTGTGAATATTTGTTTTAACAAATATTTATTAGCTTATCACCACGACTTGGTACTAGCATACTTAATTGTTTGCTAAAGCTCGTATTGTGTGCGTACTCTTAGAGAGATCATTGTTTGATCTTTGGGTTTTCGTTTATATTGGTGGTTCGATAAAGGTGTTTAATCCATTGCTAAAAGGTACGTAATTCTTTATAGTTTATGTTAATTACTTGTCTATACGTGATCCTATATTCCGCTGCGTACTCGTGATTATTAATGTGTTAATATGGATAAAGGTTTTTATAAATTCCAACAATAACAACTGGATTGGATATACCATCATGCATGATATGATGTAACAAACCCAAAACTAAATTACAGAATGAATTGAAGCACCATAAGGTAAAGAATGATTATAAATAAAAGTTAACCTATTCATAGTATTTCCTACATCTTTCTTATTGCTATGATTTAGGTCTAAAGTCGACCCCAAGTTTATGCAGATACAATACCATATATTGATACAAAAGTTGGATGATCCTTGCTTGACCCGAATTAGGCTTAATCCGGGTATGCTGGGCTCCGGCTCTTGCACCAAGTGAATATCTTGATGAGATCCTGCACACTAAAATAACACGCCTTAAGCTTACCGTGGGAACGTATCCAACGATTAGACTCCAGCGTGAGAGTAAGTAATCGGTTTAGGGTTAGATAATCGGTTGTAGGTTGAGAGTATAGAGAATGTGATACCTTTGTGGAACCCTTGAGGGTTCCTTATATAGGCGGTAGAGTCCTTATTGGGCTCTACCGAACCTTCGGCCCCAAGTAAGAGACAAGTATCATAATTAGGTTATTTGATATCTTCTAATTAAGGATAGTGAATATCCCCTTACTTTAAGGTAAATACCAATCTCAGTTAGATTAGGATTCTGTCTAACCCTTTCCGCGTACGGTAGAGATGTGGGCCGCACTCTGACACGTGCGACCCATGTTACCCAGAACCTGACAAACTAGATAACATATATCCAGCCCAAATATATTGGACTGATTGCGGATAATACCAATGGGCCGGGCCCAAGACCCGGCTCGGGGACTATACGTCATCATGTCCCCCCAGTCTAGTTGTTACAGCCGTAGGCGTAATATCTAGACTAATAAATGCCCCTTTGACGTACCAAGAAAAGATCATTTGAAATGTTGAATTGAAAACTGTATCCTAGCCGTAGGTGACAACCCAGACAAAATAAATTTATTCCTATGTTTCAATAAATTGTATCCCAACCGCACGTGTCGACCGAGATAATATAAATGAAACATTTAATATGGTCATATGTATGACCGCATATCCCGACACATTGCACTGTTCATCCGACATGTTGACTGACAAAGTTCAACAGTCAGTACATCAAGCGACACAACTTCTGAGTCAGAACTAACCCATGGGTCCCGCCTGACTCTTCACTTGCCACTTCTCTCCCTAACCACACGATTTAGGTTAGTGGAGTACACGTGGCGTTAATTCAATGGACCACCACTATCGAGGCAACCCTATAAATAAGCTGCTCATGCGGCTGTGTGTTACACACAGTCTTCTTTGCTTTTTCCACCATTAACGCTTTCCTCCTAATCACTACTCCCTCTCGCACGGATCTCCCCACACAGAGGCTAGAACACCACGCCTTTCTTCATTTCTCAATAAACTATGGCTAGGAATAATCCCACTATTGGATCCGTGCTGAATGTGATGACGGAAGTAAAACTGGGAGAGTTTTGCTCTGATTATTACATTCCTGACAGCCTTCACCCCTCTCTTCCTGGTGTCGGGGAGCTTATTACTGACGCTCCCCAGGGGAAGATAGGTCTGTACACTCGCCTTTTTGATGCGGCTAACTACCACATCCCTTTCACTAGGTTTCTTATAGATTTATTAGGGTACTATGATGTACATATCACCCAATTACACGCCATAGGCGCGTGTAAGATAAGTCAATTCGAAATATTATGCCGTGCCCGAAACATCCCCCCAACCGTAGAGTTGTTTAAGGTGTTCTACCTTCCAAACCTGGTGAATGGCTGGCTTTCCTTTAAGAAGCGATCTACAAACAACCCTGTGAGCCATAACAAAGTCATGGACTCACTAAAAAACTGGTACGACCACTACTTTTTCATTGACGTTGTAGTGTGGCCGACCGACTTTGTATATGAAAACAAAATACGCCATGACTTCCTTCCCCATGCCAGTACATACAATGCCCAACATGCTCAAGAAATAGATAGAAATAGAATGGGCTTTCACAAAGGTTTACCCAAATCCTTCCTTTGTATCCTAGGCACTAGCCGTAATTATTTTGGTTAGTCGAATAGATATCCTGCATTCTGGAGAAGCCGAGGCCAGGGTAGGTGTAGCATATTCATCTTCAAAGACATGTAAGTGTGTAGCCCGTAACTAACATACCACTTGTTTTGCAGAAATGAACTTATTTGGAGTCCTACGCTAGGGAGATCCTAAGACCATTCCGGAGGGAATGCGTCCAAGACGAGAAAACGAGCTTCCTTTGCTCGAAAAGACCAGGGTCGTAACCGTCGCCTTGGCGGCCGTGCCCGATCCTTATTCTGACGAGGAAGAGACGACCCTCATGAAGTCCCCCATAGATTTTGATAATAAGGACGGGGACGCGATGCTGCTGGATACCGATGTTGGCCCCTCCTCACGGCCTAAGACCACCACCCATGCTCATGATGAGGAGTAGGGTGATAACATTAAGAAAACCACTTCCATCCTAGCCCGAATGATGGGCGAGGACGATGAGGAGGAAGTACAACAAGACTCTGAGGAGGAAGAAGAAGAAGAACAACCTGTCGCCAAGAGTACCAGAAGGAAAATCAAGAGAGAACGAAAGGCAACCGAGGCCGTAGTAGGGGAGCACAATGCCCCGACCAAGAGACTGCGTGAAGATCACCCCCTCTACCAATCTGGTGAGAGCACCAACCAGGCCTCGGGGATGGCGCAGTACGCCCGTATGGGCCAAACCGTGCCAGCCCAGGTTGTTGAGCCGGTCACACAGGTTCCTCATACCACTTCAGAGCTGGAGAAGACAAACTTGTAAGTCTTACACATAAGTTTGTTTTGTGTTTTTGTTTACACAAGAGAACGACGCGTGCCTTGTAACAATGCTTATGTTAATTACGATGTTTTCGCAGGGATAACCAAGCTGGTGCCGTGCCAGTCACAGAGACGAGGAAGGGGAAAGAACCTGTCCTCCAAGCCTCGACACCCAGATCTGGCCCGACCTTCGAGTAAGGTTCCCCCACGGCTTCACAGGAAGTCCCTGTTTCCGGCCCCTCCCCATGTTTTAACCCCGAGTGGAACACATCCACTACGGATAGGATGAGGGACGCTGGAGAGTGCCAGGACTACCTCGACCATTGTATTCCTCCCGGCCTTGTGAGGGATAGTAATGAACTAGGTCACCATGACTTAGTGGACGAATACAATGGGGCCCTTGTGCATCAGATGTCCATGGGCACATCAATGCGGGTGAGGTTCGAGGCCGCCCTTGAGCATGTCGAGTCCCTAAAAAGGAAGAATGGCCGTAGGGAGAAGATGATCGATAAGAATGAATCCATGATTGCGACCCTTCAATCCCAATTTTCTATAGCTGAGGCGACCGTGAAAGAACAGGCCGCGCACGCCACTACTCATGACAAGCGTGTTGCCGAGCTCGAAGCCCAACTTGAGGCTTCAAAAACTAAGGTACTTATCTGTAAAGTATATGATTTTATGCCCGCGTCCTTATTATGCATGCTTTGTTCTAACCTTAGCATAACATCCACAGGTGGCCACAGCCGAAGCGTTGGCGAAGACCTCAGCTGACCAAGCATCCGTCCTCTCGAAGGAGTTAGAGGAGGTGCGGATGTTGGTCAATGGCGAGGAGACTTTGAGGGATGAACTTGCTAAGGAGAGGGAAGCGTTGGAAAGAATGCTTGAGACTTCTGCCCAGAAGGACGCTGAGCTGGACGCCCTCGTCACGGATCGTGACGAGGTGCTGTGCCCCCAACTACTTGCGGCCATTGCTGGTCGTAGGTGGATGGTGGGTCATGGGGCGCGTCTGGCTGTTATGAAAGTGATGGAGGCTCCCCAATTTGTGCAGCAGTTGCCAATCTCGTGTCGGACGACACTCATCATGGCCGACACGAAGGTATGATAATGGCCGCCGAGCTAATAAGCCGAAAAGAGAACTTCACCATACATGCTTATTTTAACCCAGGGGCAGCAGACAAGATGAATGCATCCATGGCCGCTATGAGGGACTTGGAGTATCCTTTCTTGGCCGAGCTTGAGGCTGTAAAGGACGCGTCCAACAAGAAAATCATAGAGAAACTGTGTCTAGACGCGTACTCGAAAGGTGAGGAAGACTCCCGGGCCCATCTCGTGCCTTCCCCCAGCCAGCTCACCCTACCTATTTATGAGGACGTCACGAGGATTGTGATTGGTGAACAGACTTTGAGTGAGATGCTGGAGGCGAATGCGGTTCGGGCCCGTGACAAGAAAGAAGTCCATGGTGAAGCATTCTCTTCTTGGCTAGCCGAAGAAAAGAACAAGATAGGCAAGTTCCTTCCCCCTATGTAGGGCGTACCTTGGTGGTTGTAGTTTTTGAACACTTGTATTTGTAATGAATATTCGTCCGTGGATGTCCACGACACTTTAGTGTAACCTTTATTTGAACACTTAGAATATGGTATGTATGTGTCCGTAGTGATCACGACAATTTTTGCTTGTTTATATTTGAAACTTGTTTTTATTCGTAGATATCATGTATCTGTTTGCATGACGTGTCACGACTGACTAAGAATAAAACTAAGTCTATAATTTATTAGACGTGCACTGTGTGTCTTTACCATGTCCGGTACTATGTAAGTACGACATGTGGGAACTTATTACAACGTCTTGTAAATAAGGTGTCTAGTAAGGATACATGATCCGCGTCACTGGGGTTGCATCCCTCTTATGCGACAAGTTGAATTATTAGGTTCACTTAATCCTCTTACCCCGGCTAAAAGCGCATAGTACATGTACGGCTGAATGAATGCATATGAACAAGTAATAACATACTAGAAAATAACAAATAATTCTAGGAACACAAGACAAGAATTTGCACAAGAACAGGCCGTGGAGCTAGCTAGGCACCACAACATTTTATTAGAACAGTTACGATTTTGTTGACAGAATTAAAATCCTAAGATAAATAAAACCTAGAAAACATGAAAACAAAAAATACATGGATCTTTATTGAAGCTGAGTATAGCGTAGTGTCCATGCGGAGGCCATATCCTTTCAGAGGTAGCATCTTTTAAGGTTGCAAATGTTCCATGTAGGATCCAAGTCACGGCTATCCATATCACGCAACTTGTACACGCCTAGCCCCAAAGCTTCCATGACCTCATACGGCCCTTCCCACTTTGGAACAAGTTTCCCTGTGCTCTCCTCGCGACTTGCCTCGTTAGCATGATAGACAAAATCCCCCGGTCGAAAGGAAACACCCTTGACTTTGGAGTCGTAAAGCTTTCATGCGTGCCTTAGATTTAGCCTCATTGATAGCTGCTATCTCCCTTTTTCCTCTAACAAGTCTAGATTGACCCGGAGTTTCTCATCTTTTGTGACGAGGTTAACCTCCACCGTGCGGATTGTTGGCATCCCAATTTCTTTTACGATAACAGCCTCGGTTCCATAGGCCAACGTGAATGGAGTGTCCCCATTGGTTTTTTTGATCATTGTCCTGCGTGCCCATAGGACATGCGGTAGTTCGTCCACCCATTTGGCGCTTCTTTCATCTAAGCGCGCCTTTATACCTTCACCTAGGCTTCTATATGCCCGCTCCACCAGACCATTAGTCTGTGGGTGTTTAACTAATGCGGAAGCGCCACCTGATGTTCAACGCTGCACACCAATCTTTGAACGAATTGTCCGCAAACTGTTTTCCGTTATCCAAAATGATCTCTCCTGGTAAACCAAAACGGCATACAATATTCTCCCAAACAAACTTTTTTACTAGTTTGCCCGTGATCGTTTTAACCGCCTTAGCTTCTATCCAGCGAGTGAAGTAGTCCATAGCTACAATTAATAACTTAACGCCTCCTACGGCAACAGGAAAAGGGATTGCGATGTCAATTCCCCACTTGTAGAATGGCCATGGGGATGTGATGGGTGTTAGTTCTTACTGTGGATGTCGCGGTACTGGTCTGTGTACTTGGCAATCGCTGCATTTAAGAATCATGTCTCGTGCGTCCCGATGCATAGTTGGCCAATAGTATCATGTGCGTAGAGATCGTGCTACTACTGATCTAGGGCCTGCGTGCATGCCGTACGACCCTTCATGTATTTCACTAATCACATAGCTAGCTTGGCGTGGCCTGACGCATCGCAGCCACGTCTGTAGGAAGGAACGCTTATATAGGACGCCATCCCGGAGTTCGAAATGTTGCGACTTCCTTTTGACGCCTCGCGCCTCTGTTTCGTCCTTAGGAAGGGTCTCATCTGCTAGATAGTTTATGATCGGGGTCATCCATGTAGGCCCCTCTTCATCAATTATGGTTGTTATCTCCCCTCCTGTAATGGAATTTTCCTTGAGTATTTCAACCAACACCTGATTGGATAGATGGGCAAAACTTGTGGATGCGATCTTGCTAAGAGCGTCCGCCTTCTTGTTCTCGCCTCGTGGCACCTGCTTGATAGAGAACTTACCAAAACTGGCGATTAGTGACTTGACTTTCTCCAGGTATTGGATCATGTTTTCCTCCTTAGCTTCATACCCACCTAGGATGTGATTCGCGACAAGCCGTGAGTCCATGTAGGCTTCAAGGTTGCGGACTCCTATCCTAGCGGCGATTTTTAAACCCGCAATCAATGCTTCATATTCTGCCTCATTATTCATGGCTGTGAACTAAAAGCGCAAGGCGTAGGTAAATTCCGTTCCTTCCGGATTTGTGAGTATGAGGCCAGCCCCCGATTCGTCTGTGCAAGAAGATCCATTAATGTAATATTTTTAGTCAATTCTTGTTATGCAATTAATGTTCGTTTTCCTCGACTCACTCGAATTGATTTCTGATTAAACGTAAAACTTATTTTGTTTTTGGTGAATAAATTCTTTTTGGTATTTTAAACTAACTAAAAACTATTTAATTAAAATCTAATTTAAATTAATTTTAATAAAAACTATTTTAAAACTTAAACAAAATTAAAACTAAATTTATGAGAAACTAAATTAAAATAACAACTTTTTAATGAAAACTATTTTTTAAAACAAAACTAATTTAATTGAAAACTAATTTTTAAAAACTAAAATAAAGACTTTTAATGAAAACTATTTTTAAACTAAAACTAAATTGTAAACTAATTTAAAATTATAAAAGTAGCTAAAATAAAATATATTTTTTATCTTTTTATTTTTTTATTAAAACTGAATTAAAGAAAATTAATATAAAACTTTTAATTAAATTTAACAAAACTAAAAACTTGAATTAAACAATTTAACTAAAACTGGCACTAATTTTAGATCCTATATTAATTAATTAACTTGAATTTAAACACAAAAGAAGGTCTAGAACAAGTGGTAATGGTGTATGTCTACTAATCAAGAGGTCAGGGGTTTGAGTCCCCTGACAGGCAACTTTTTTTTTTGGCTAATATTTTTATTTTCTTATTAGGAATATATAACACACAGGTCAATAGAACCTGTTGCTATGCACAGCAATGAATATCAGCACTAAAAAGCAAACCAAAATAAGCTATAACAGCTTAAACCTAAAAGCAATACTGGAAAATCAAATAAGCAAACCAACATAAGCATGAAATAAGCAGTCAAGCAGAACAAACAAGACGAATAAGCAGACCCAATCCTAGTACTAACTAAAAATCATAAGCAAACCGAATCAAAAACAAAACAATAAGCAAATCTAAAACGCAATCAAATAAGCTAGATAATCCAAACAAAACCTAAATAAGCAGTTCTAAACATACTCGAAAACTAAACAGAAATTTAACTAAACCAACTTAAACAAATAAATACTAGGCAGATTCAAATAAAAAGCTAAATAACTAAACCAACAATAATCTTAACATAAACAGATCCAAATAAACTAAATTTCAAACAGAAACTTAACAGAAACATAACACAAGCAGATTCAAAGTTAAACTAAATAATAACAACTTATAAAATCAAAGAGGTGAGAACCTTGTGATGAACCGTTGGGTCGAAGGGAAGTGCTGAACCCCCTTATGAACGAAACCGAACCCGAACACCGCCAAGTTTCATCATCATTATCATCTCGATCCATGAACAAACCCTACTCGAACACTTGAACAGCAATCGAACCAGATTTTTTTATTTAAAATCTTCCAGTAGGGAAGATTAATACCACTTTCTATTTCTTTTTTTTCTTATTTTAATCAATTAAACAAACAATGATATTAATAAAAACAGATTTAAAGATTATAATCAAACTTTGACAGAAAATTAAATGAGACACAAATTAATTAAAAATAAATTTTTCATTAATAATAATAAAAATTACATTAACTGAAAATTAAAATTACATTAAACCTAAAACTAATTTGCAGAAAATAAAAATTAAAAATAATAAAAAGTGCTTTCATAAATTACACATGAAGGGGGTTTTTATAAGCAAACCCCTGGAAACCCTCTTCATGAAGCTTCTTGAGTAAGTATTAAATCTGAGCCGCTCTTTCTTCTTTTCTCTCTCTTTGGCTTGATCTTGCGGATGTAATCATACCACTATCACCCAGATCACCAACCTGTCATGATTTGTGTTTCGTGTGTTTCTTTACTGCCTAGGTGGAGTCTTTTGATTGGAGGGATTGGTGGTGGTGATTGGTTAAGATCAATCACAATAAAGGGATTTGCCATGTAGGATAGGACCACCACTAGTTCTTCCCGAAAAACTTGTGGATTTAATCCCCAAGTGTGTGAATCACACTCACACAATAAAAGCCCCAATTATCTTGGTAACTTTTTATTGATTAGGGTTTCTTGAATAGTAAAAAGAAGGCTGAGATGGGAGAGAAAGGTAAATAGTGAGAGGATGTTTGGTTTCATTGTTATTATCGAATGGTGAGTGAGGGGTAGGGTAAAAAATTCGTTTTATTAAAACGTGAGTGGGTAAGGTTATTTATTTTGTGTGTGGGGTGAGAGGGTTACACGTGTGTGATGTGGGGGTGTTTGACCAGGGCTTATGACCGAATAACAAGTGAAATAATTTCACTTTATCGTTCCAACTTCTTTAATGGGCTTGGCCCAAATAAAAATTCTCCATCCGTTTATATATTTCCCTTTTGAAAATAGATTGGGCAATTGTTGGGGCTTTTATTCAAATATAAGTAAAAGTTAATCCACAAATGGGCTTTTGGGCCCATTAACCAAATGTGGGACCCACTTGGCTCGAATATCTTCAAAAAGATTAAATTCGCTAAAAACGAACTCGATTTCGGCTTTCTTGTTTATTTCTTCAAAGCCGTGTCGAATTGCCGGTTTTCGTGATCTTTGGCACACTTTTGGTCTTTGACTTTGTCTTCGTCTCTTTCTTGGACGATTCTTCAACATTTGACCGTGAAATCCCGTGTTTTCATTCCTTCAGATCATTTGTACCTATTTTAACACAAAAACACAAAACCACACGTAATTCCGACTTTTACGATATAAAACACATGATTAGGTCTTGTTTTTCCTTGATTTTAGTGGTAAAAGGATAAGTGTTTACACACTTATTAAATCCCCTACACTTGACCATTGCAATGACCCCATGCAATGCATTATTTTAAAGCATAAAGTTACATTTTTCTCATAATTAATCCATCTCGGCCTTTATTAAGATATACTATTATTACTACGATGAAAAGATAAAGACAAAAGTTATAACAATTTATTAACATGGAAATTATTCGATGGAAGAAACTCGTAAAGATATCTTAGACTTAAATTAGGGCTTTAGTGTCTTGAATATTAATCACCGTCAAGTTTCACGTTCCCCATACCAAGCTTAAAAACGAGATCATTGTTTACCCTAAGTCCTTAGGTTAAAGCCACTCATATAAGACAATTGTGTAGTACTCTTTCTCTAATTCCTACTTTGTATCTCTAGATTTTATTGATTGTCATTCACCCGTAGGCTCATTTGAATTATTTGATAATTATTAGTCCAAAAATGAAGGCCAAACGGTGTAAACCCGACACTCAAAACCCAACCTCGTCCTCAAAAACGTTGTCACTAAAGTAAGCCCACATCAAGGATGATTTACCACGATTTAGGGAATAAATTCCCGGACCCAAAATTTGGCCAATAGTACTACTTATTAATTATTCCTCCAAAGTCATGTAGACTTTATGTGGAGTTTAGCAAGTTCACATCATATACCCTTAGGCTCTTTAAGATGTAAAAATGCTCCTCATCTATTGTCCACACCCTAAGGCTCCTTGAACGATAAACAAGGGAATTGATTTTTGGATCAATTTTTATGCAACACTTACCATGCCATACACCCTAAGGCTCTAATGACAAGGTTCGTGCTACATGCCCCACACCATAAGGCTCCTTGAGGTCATGTTTTAATCTTATTATTTCTTATTTATGATATATATAATAGGCCAAATTCCGCGGTCCCATGGTCTGAATACCTCCTACTTAGTGGTTATGAGACACCTTAGTCGGAAGTCCACAACGCTGGCACCCTCAATGTGTTCATGCTTTAATTACAAGGAGAATAAAGATTTGGCTAAGAGTTAAGATATCGAATCGACACCGCAAAAATCCTCATTTATTAAGCAATTAAATATACAAGCGGGAAGAAAGAGCCACAAAAACTCATATAAGCAAAAATTAACCTTTAAACTTATTATCAACTTTATCATCTCTCGTTCTCCACAATTTAAAATCTCAAAGAATGAGACTCGTGGATGCTTAGCCTAATAAACCAATTAAGGTCCATATGGTTAAGGATACTAGCTAGAGTAAACTTGGATAAGTAAACTCGGGTTGAGTCAAAATATTCACGACGGGCCTAATATATCAAAGATATCTAAACTTGTTAAAACCATTTTATTTATTTATTATTTTTTTTACTTTATTCTTGAAATGGAAATTATTAATATGATGCGAGGATAAAAAGGAAAATAAAACAAAATACTACTAGGCCAAAATAGATCAAAAATTTGAAAAATGTTGAAATTTTTTAAAATTTTCCGGTTAAATGGGGTCAAATTCATGAAAAAGCCCACTAAAATTTCGATAGAAATCCCCCTACACTTAATATAAACATTGTCCTCAATGTTTAAGCATGTGGGAGAATAAACTCCCCTACACTTAGCACATTGAGTACGTTGTTTAAAATCGAGCTAAGGAAGAGACAACTAATGTGATTACGTTTATTTATTTTATTTATATACAAGATTGAATCACAATAGCAAAAACTTATCGAAGGAACCGGGTACACGGGAAACACGGGAATACGGGTCGCGTTAAAAATACCAAAAAGTGGATCATTAAAGCTCATGTCCCTGCACAACATCACAACACAAACAACCTACTTGGCTCCCCCTACACTTATTGGTGGAAATGGGTGAAGGTGAAAAAGGGTGGAAAGGATGGAAAAAGTAAAAATCTAACCTAGTTAAACGATGCTTGATTTATTTATCACGAGTCTCTATCTCGACTCGATTTCCCGAATGTCATCATTCAAATGGGAAAATCATGGAAAAACCAAGATTTCCAAGGGAGGAAAATCTCTCCATGATAAAGGTGAAAAAAAGTCATATAAGGAATACCCCATGAAAATCCACCCGGGTCAAACACATAATTTCCATCACAAAAGGAAATAAACCCCGAGGTGGTAAAATCACGTAAGTCAAAGAAGAGTGGGGTATCCTTAGGCAAAAATTTCTTACTAGGAAAGGTGTTATGGTGATAAGGCAATGAAAGCACGAAAGTCTCTATTCCGGGATCAAACACCGGTTCCTTAACGGGAAAATAGCAAGAGCGTTGACATTTAAGCTTAAAATATCATCAAAATCCAAAGTGGGAAAGTCGTCCTCTTCCAAACTTGATGTGAAAACATAAGTATCGTCGGAGTCATAGGAAAACTCCTCCTCATGAGGAAAATAGGTATTTAGAAAGATATCTAAATCCTCCTCAAATGGAATAACCTCTAAATTAGGAATGATCTCTAAGAGTGGAGGATCCTCCTCAAAAGTCATGATTTCTAAAATTGGGGTATAAAAGTCAAAAGGAGTCTCCATGGAAGAATCACTCATAGAGATATGAGGTGCATTAAGATCATGAGGTGGGTCATTAAAGTTAATGAGATCACTTAAAGAAGTGTCATCATCGTAAGTATCAAAGATTGGGGTATCAAAAATGGGTGGGTTAAAAGTGGGTGGGTCAAAAGATGAGTCATCTAAGCTGAAGATAGTGTGATCACTTGAAGAAGTGTCATCACTATAGGTGTCATAAACGGGAGTTTCAAAAATTTGAGGCTCTAAGGGAAGGGATGAATTTATCACAAAATCATTTTGATTAGACGTTTTAATTCCGAAAGGATTAATAAAAATCTCTTTATTATCATAATTAAGAACATCAATCATATTGACCGATTCTTTTCCATTTGATTTTGTTGTGATTTTTCCCATTTTAAAAACTTGTTGTTCATCCCGAACCCTAAGAATTAACTCCCCTTTGGCCACATCAACTATGGCTCTTCCGGATTGTAAGAATGGTCTACCAAGTATTAACGGAATACGAGGATCCATCTCATAGTCGACGACGACAAAGTCCACGGGAAAAGTGAATGTACCAACTCGAACAAAAACATCTTCGACAATACCAACGGGGTATGCGAGAGTTCGATTAGCTAACTCAAGAGTCATGCGAGTCGGTACAAGGTCGGGTAATGATAATTGTTTCCAAACCGAAAGTGGCATAAGATTGATGCTAGCGTCGAGATCCACTAAAGCCATACAATCATCAATTTGAGAAAACGAGCAAGGTAACACGAATCGTCTGGGATCTCCTAGCTTTTTGGGAAGCTCTTTGAGAAGAATCGCGGAACAATTCTCACTTAAACGGGTGTTCACGAGCTCAACCATTTTTTCTTTCTTATTAAGCAAATCTTTAAACATTTTGACAAATTTTGGCATTTGAGCAAGTGCTTCAATAAGTCTTATGTTAACCTTGACGTTGGAAATCATTTTCAAAAAGTTGGAGACATGAACGTCATCTTTGGTGAGCACTTTAGCCTTGTCTAACCTAGATGGATAAGGGATATTAGGCTTAGACTTTGAAGGTTGAGAAGGAGAAGGACTCGCTTCTTGAACAACCGTAGGGATATGCTCTTTAGGCAATGGATCACTAGTACTAGGAGTGGTAGTGGGAGGAATCACCGAAGGGGGAGTAGGATTACACATTATGACCTCTGGACCTTGTCTCTCCTTTATGGGCGAAGAGATGGAAGGTCCCACTAAAGTGGCTCCACTTCGAGTAGTGATAGCACTCACATTAGCACGAGGGTTAATCTCGGTATTTGAAGGTAAGACTCCTTGGGGTCTAAGGGCTTGAATCATTGTCAAAAATCTCTTATCGTTGGACTCTTGCATTTGTCTAGTAGATTCTTGCATTGCTTTCATGATTTTCTCATGTTCGGCCAATTTTTGTAGAACCAAGTCCATTTGAGGGTTGTGCATGTTCATTTGATTAAACCCTTGATTGTTAACCCCTTGATTAGGAAAACCTTGGTTTTGATATTGAAAACCGTTGTTATTATAAAAACCTTGGTTATTATTTTGAAAACCTTAATTTTGACCATTATAATTCCCTTGATTTGCATTCCCTTGAAAATTACCCATTTGAGGACCTTGGTTCCTATTTTGGTATTGGGAATTTTGGGCGGGTGGGGGTGGTCTTTGTGGAGCTACAAACCCGGGGGACTAGTAAGTGAGTCTTGGTCATTTAGAGTTAAACCATTGTAAAACGTATTAATTTGATGCACTTTAGTGAAACCATGTTGTGGACATTTTCTTAAAAGCTCTTTAAATCGATCCCAAGACTCACTAAACGTTTCCCCATATTGTTGCTCAAAAGTAATGATTTCATTCCTTAAAGAAGTGGTCCATGATGGTGGGAAAAAGTAGTTAATGAACTTGGTCTCTAAGTCGATCCATGTTGTAATACTTTGGGTGGTTCCTTATCAAGCCAAATCCGGGCTTGTCCCTCGAGGGAAAAAGGAAAGAGTTGTAAACGAATGTCCTCTTGTGGCACCTCATTGTATTTCACCGTATTAGTCAAATGGATAAATCTCTTGATATGATCATGGGGGTCATCTTGAGAACGACCCAAAAATGGTGTAGCGGAAACCATTTTAATTAAATCCGACTTGAGTTCAAAATTATTTGCTCCAATTGCGGGGACAACGATAGCGTCATCGTTTCCCTCAACGTGTGATTGCAAAATCTCGAGCATAGGTCGGTTATCCGTTTCCATCATATTGTCGAAAGCTCGATTCTCGGGATCGGCTTGAATGACGGTCTTTTTGTTTTTCTTCTTCTTCTTTTTGGAAGAATTAGAAGTATTTGGTACACTAATCGGTATGTATGTATGCGCGCGAGTTTGCATACAATTAAAACTTTCGAATGAGGTAGGTGACCTCGGTCGACTTTGAGAGGAAAAGGATTTTCCCTTTCGAGGTGCAATATTAAAAAGCTACAAAAATATACACTTAATACTAATTGAGTTGGCAAACCAATAATCGGTCGTCCCTCTCAATATACGCACAAGCGAGCTGGGAAACGAGGTGGCACAAAGCACTTAAAAACCTTTTTCCTTAGACGGCCTTTTATAGAGCGTCGCCTTATACCCACCTTATAGTTTGTATATATCGAGTTCAAACGTCTTACTAGTATTTATCTATTTTGCCCTTTTATTACGTTTAGGATGTGAATACAATAGTTAGGTGATGAAATCCCAACTAAGGCCTTATTTGAAAAGTAGGTAAATTAATGTTCTACGTAATATAATATAATAAATGAAAAATCTTTTTGTATTTTTTTTATAAAAATATATATTCACAATAAAAATCGAAAGAAATTGAACTAAAAAATAACACTAATACGTAATATTTTTGGTGTAATACTTTTAGGAAAAAGTATTACTTTTTGATTTTTTAATTTTTTTGGTGCAAATCTTAGGAAAGAATTTGCTTTGTTATTTTTTAATTTTTTTGTATTTTTTAATTTTTGATTTTTTTGAGTTTTTGTTTTTGTTGCAAGAAAATTAACGTTCAAAATAAACGGATCCTAAAATCCAAACGTCTCACGAAATCGTCAATCGTAACGAGCGAAGCGGCAGCGACGCCATTTTACAACATCGAAGACTAAGTCATCCGTGAACAGAACCCATGGTTCCGCTGGGATATCTTCCTTTTACACCATCGGCTCGTCCTCCTCGGGCTTCTCAATTATGAAATCTGCCAAAATTTGGCCTTTGATAGCCGTCCTCGGTCTATAGGAAATGTTGTGTTCCCCTAGCAAGACACTCCACTTCTGTAGTCTTCCTGCTATGTCTGGTTTGGAGATCACCTGTTTTATCGGTTGGTCCGTGACTACCACTATTGGGTGCGCCTGGAAGTACCGGCGTAACCTTTTTACGGCATAAACCAATGATAAGACTAATTTCTCCATTGGTGAGTAATTCAGCTCTGGAACTTGTAGCGCTCTGCTTATGAAATAGACCAGAGTCTGGACCGAGTCTCGATCAGTCATGAGGACTGCACTTATTGCTCCATATGTAGCAGATATGTACATGATTAGTTCCTCCTTAGGTCGTAGGGCGACTAACATGGGGAGAGCCGCAAGGTGTTGCTTGAGCTGCCCGAATGCTTCCTCTGCCTCCCTTGTCCAGTGAAAGTCTCCTTTCTTTAAGCACTTCTTGAGTGTTTTAAACAAAGGAAGAAGTTTTTCTGCTGACTTTGATAGGAACCTATTGAGACCGGCCAGCTTTCCATTAAGTGACTACACCTCTTTGAGTGTCCGAGGGGATGGAAGTTGTATCACGGCGTCCGTCTTCTCCGGACAAGGCTTGATGCCGTTCGGATTAATCATGTACATGTTGGGAATAAATATAAGTGTATTTGTTACCTCCTGCTAGTTGGTCAAAGGTTCCCCTGCTAGAGTAACTTCCCCCTGCTAAATAACAAAGGCAGGAGGATTGGTTCCCCTGCTGAAGTCAAAGACCCTGCCGCTAGAGATAAACTTGGAATAGATTATAACGCGTTTCTGTTACTACTCCGAGATACTTTCCAATTTTGTTAGTAGTAATCTTGTACGTGAGTCCTTGTACTATAAAAGGACCCACTAGGTTATCATGCAAAGTGTGTCTTTCTCTATTGTCTTTCATTTTCATACTCTAAGGTTTTTGTAACCCTAATACCATTATTGGGTATTCGTATATCTTTGATATATTAAAGTTTAACGTTTGCTTTAATCATTTGTTCTTATGCTAAACACTACATTCCGCATCTTGTTTAGTTACTTTGTATTGCAAAGTTTCTCTTGTGTTAGATTGAATCTATTCTATCTATCACGACCCTTAAACAAGCTAAGGTTTAAGATCTAAGTTTGGGAACAACAAGTGGTATCAGAGCTTGTTGAGAAACTTTGATTAAAGCAAGAACAAAACATCTCACACAATCAACATCAACCATGTCTTCAGATTCTAATTCATCATCAACCAACAACAATGCTCTCAAACTACCCATTATGGATCCTGAAAACTTTGAACTATGGGAATTCAGGATTCAACAATACCTCAAAATGGAACACTATGTTCTATGGGAAATCATAAATTTTAGTGATCAATTTCCAAAGACTGTGCAGGTTAAAGATAATGGTAAGGGAGAATATAAAGGTGAAAGCTCCAAAGGTGAATCCAAGAAGAAGTCTGCTGCTCTTGCTGACAAGGAAATAATGGCAAGAAGGCATGATGTAAGGGCCCATAGTTCCTTGCTTTTGGCCCTACCTGATAGACATTAGCTGAGATTCAGAAAATACAAAACAGGTAAGGAACTCTGGGAAGCAATAGGCAAAACCTTTGGAGGAAATGAAGCCACAAAGAAGAAAAAGAAACAAATGATTGATCAATTTGCTTCATTCAAAGCAATTGGTGATGAAGCAATTGGTGCTATTTACAATAGGCTTCAAGACATGGTGGCTCAGTTGGAGTTCTTTGAAATTAAAGTGACAAGAGAACAGGTGAATACCAGGTTTCTTAACAGTCTTCAGAAAGAATGGTTCGTCTACAAAGCTATTTGGCAGAATAGGGATGACATAGACGACAAGAATATTGATGACATATACAATAACTTGAAAGTTTTTGAGCTTGTTGTCAATGAGATGAAGTCATTAGGAACCATCCCCACCAATTCAAGTAGATCTACTGATTCCCCTGCTAACATGGATTTCATATCACACAGCAGTGGAATCTCCAAAGGCAGTGGATTTGAAGTTGGCCCTGCTACTCATTCCCCTGCTACTAGATCTGGATCATCTTATGATAAAGAAAGGCCTGCAATTTTCAGCCTTGACACTGCTTGTGCTTTCATAGCATCCCAAGGGCCACAAAGATCTACTGTGTTACATGAAGATCTGAGTCAAATCAGTAAGCAAGGACTGGAGGAGATGGACATCAAGTGGAACATGGCTCTACTCAGTATGAGAGCCAACAGGTTCTACAAGAAGTATGGAAAGAAGATCTCCATCAATCCTTCTGATGTAGCTGGATTTGACAAAACAAAGGTTGAATGCTACAACTGTGGCAAGAAAGGTCATTTTGTTAGGGAATAAAGAGGACCTAAGACTGGGAACAGCTATAGGAAGGAAAGCAGGGATGATGATTCTGGTGCTAAGGCCATGGTAGACATGCAGGGGATAGATGGAGCAGGTGAATGGGATTAGAGTGCCATGACAGAGAGTGTTGAAAGAAATCAAGCCTTGATTGATGAGGAAAAAGAGGAAGATTTTGCTCTTATGGCCATGTCAAGCTCCAGCTCAGACAATGAGGTCTATGACTATTCATATTGTACTAAAACGTGTAGGAAAAATACTGAGTCATTGAATGATCAAATAAGAAAGATAAAAGTTGATTACATTAATTGTGACAGTGACCTTGATAACTACAAACGTGCTTTAGAACAGCTAGAGTCCACCATAAGAGAGTATAAACAAAGAGAATGTGATTATAGAGATCACATTGTGATTTTAGAAAGAGATGCTAAAGAAAATAGTGATTCCATTAAGGAATTAACTGCCGAACAAGAAGTTTTTAGATCTAATAAAAGGATAGATGATGAAACTGTTGAAAAATTTGGAAAAGCTTCTAAAGATTTAACTAAAGCAGTTGAAATTGGACAGTCTCCTAGGGACAAAATAGGTTTTGGTATCAAAAATGAGCATGCTACTATACCACCACCACCTGCTAATATTCATGCACCTTTTCCTTGAAAAGATTTGTCTTGGACTGGTCTCTCTTGTTTCAAGAAGCAGGAAGATATTGAATTTGACTTAAGTGCATACATACCTAATAATCAAGAAACAGATGAACCACTAGTGAAAACCAGTGCTGTTAGAGACTTTGAAAAGGAACAAATTGCTTTACAACAGTGGAAGATTGATAACCCTGTTCTCTTTTCAAGAGAAGGACTTTTTGGTAGTGATTCTAGTTCTAAGAGTAGTTCATCCAAATCTAAAACAGGATCAAAGTCCTCTAAGTCTACTATTAAATATGCTGGTACGTATAGGTCTGTTAGAGGTAATCAAAGAAATTGGAATGACCAAAAGTCTCATCAATTAGGAGAGGACTTTGTGATAAATACCAAACCTTGTTTTACATGTGGCAGTTTTGATCACACTTATCAAGATTGTCAGGCAACAATGGAAGTGGTGGTTGCAAATCCCTTAAAGTACATGCAACAAAAAGCCATTCTTCTGAATGCAGGGGCAAAAACCTTTTCCCTTGCTAAGTATGTTGCCCTGCCTTGAGAAACAAGGTTTCTAACAAGTATTTTGTTCCTTCTCTAAGGAAGGTGAATGATGCATATCCCAAGACCAACCCAGCACCTCAGAATGCATATAAATCTGTCTCTAGACCTTACCAACACATCAATAGAGGCCAAAACAAAAGATGGGTTCCCTCTGCTAAGCATAGGGATTCCCCTGCTAAATTTGGGGTATCCCCTGCTAGCAAAGTTTTTCCGTCTAGGAACATGGGCAGATGGGGAAAAGTTGTGAAAGCCTCAGCTCGTTGGGTTTGGGTACCCAAAAGGGGTGATCAGTCTAATGGTATATCTCTAGTCTTTGATAAGCTATCCTATATTGATAAACGAGGTAGATCCGAGTCTGTAATGGCTTGGGTCCCCAAGAAAAACTAATTTGTTTTTCTTTTTGCAGGAGACAAAGAAGACCAGGAATGATATAGCATATTGGGATAGTGGATGCTCAAGGAGCATGACTGGACATAAATCTTATCTGTCTAACTTTGTTCCCCTGCATGACAATGATGGTGTTTATTTTGGAGATGGGCATGGAACAATCACAGGAAAAGGAACTATTGTCACCAATGGGATGACCTTTGACAATGTTTACTTGGTAAAAGAGCTCAAGTACAATCACTTCAGTGTGTCACAAATGACTGATAACAAGAATTTTGTCTTGTTTACAGATACTGAATGTCTGGTGTTAGGAAAGGAGTTTGTCTTACCACCCAACACTCCTTTTGTACTCAGAACACCAAGACAAAAGAACATGTACACAATTGATCTCAATGACATCTCTCTTCAAGACAATGAAACCTGTTTCATTGCCAAAGCCTCAGTTGATGAGTGTAAGAAACGGCATAGAAGACTTGGTCATCTTAATTTTAAGAACATGAACAAACTAGTATAATATAATCTGGTTCATGGTCTTCCTTCCAAGTCCTTTGCCAATGATCATATTTGTGCTGCTTGTCTAAAAGGGAAGCAACATAGAGCATCTTGCAAATCAAAAACAAGTATGTCTACTACGAAGCCATTAGAATTACTGCATATGGATCTTTTTGGTCCTACTTTTGTGGCAAGCATAATGAAGAAATGGTACTGCCTAGTGATTACTGATGATTTTTCAAGGTTCACATGGACATTCTTTCTGTTTGAAAAGAGTGACACTGCTGATGTACTCATTGGGTTCATCAGTCAGATTGAACTTTCCAAAAGCATGCGGGTAGTGACCATGAGATCAGACAATGGTGGTGAATTCAGAAACAAGAAATTGTACACTTTCTGCATAAACAAAGGAATAAAGAGGGAATTCAGTATTGCAAGAACACCTCAACAAAATGGACTTGCAGAAAGAAGGAATAGGACGCTCATTAAAGCTGCAAGAACTATGCTATCTGATTCCAAGCTTCCAATTATCTTTTGGGCTGAGGCTGTAGCCACTGCTTGTTATGTTCAAAAATAGGGCCTTGGTGGTTAAGGCACACAACAAGACCCCTTATCAGCTGTTCAATGGAAGACCTCCTTTAATTGACTTCTTTACCTCATTTAGATGTCATGTGATCATTTTGAACACAATTGACAATCTAGGCAAGTTCAGTGAAAAGGGGGATGATGGGTACTTTGTTGGTTATTCATTAAACAGCAAGGGATATAGGGTCTTCAACAAGAAAACAAGCAAAGTGACAAAAATCTCCATGTGGATTTCCTTGATGACAAGCTTGAAGATGTACAAACAGGTCCTGATTGGTTCTTTGATATTGAGGTTCTTTCAAAATCTATGAATTATGTACCTATTGCTTTGCAGAATACTAACATTTCAGGTACTAAAGAACCAACTGGTGTGGAGAAGCCACCATTGAGGTATATGAATGTACCCACACTATTTCCCATTTAAGCTGCTCCAAAAACAGGTGAAGAAGATGATACATCTCAAAGGAAAGAACAGCCAATCTCTTCCCCTGCCAAGTCAACTTCTGAAAGCAGTAGAATGGCTGAAAGCAATGGAATCCATGATTCCCCTGCTAGATCAATTGCTTCCCCTGCTACGAAGGATCTAGCTGTCAATGACATTAATGATGAAGAAAGAGAATCCACACTTATTTCCTCATCTGAACCTACATCTGATGGTCCTCTAATGTCCAGCAGTGGAAGCAGAATAATTAGGAGTGGAGGTCCAAGTTATTCAAAGCTGCATTTAGCTCATCAGCATCCATCTCTAGGTCATGCTGTAACATTTTGGAAGCTCTTTTGAGGAGTACTTTCTTAATCAAGATAGCCTCATCAATTCTGATTTGGAAGAAGATGAAATAGAAGTAATCATGAGCATCCAGCCTACCTACATAATCAATAAGGATCACCCCTTATCACAAATCATTGGTGATCCTGAAGCTCCTAGACATACAAGGTATTCAGCAAAGGAACACAGCTTCATTGCAAACATCACCATGAAGTTTAATCATGACAACATGTAATGTTGTCTGTTTACTGCATTTTTGTCACAAGAAGAGCCAAAGAAGATTTTTCAGGCTTTAAATGATCCAAGTTGGGTTGAAGCAATGCAAGAGGAGCTCTTATAGTTTGACATTCAAGAAGTTTGGATTTTGTATATTGTCCAAAATGGGCAAGACCTATTGGGACAAAGTGGGTGCTCAGGAATAAAAAGGATGAGAGGGTATAGTAGTCAGAAACAATGCAAGACTGGTGGCACAGGTATATACACAGGATGAAGGCATTGATTATGAGGAAGTCTTTGCTCCAGTAGCCATGATTGAAGCTATTAGATTGTTTCTTGCTTATACTTCATTCATGGACTTCACAGTGTTCCAAATGGATGTTAAGAGTGCGTTTTTATATTGAATCATTGATGAAGAAGTCTATGTTATGCAACGTCCAGGGTTTGAAGACCCAGAACACCTAGACAAGGTATACAAGGTGAAGAAGGCTATGTATGGACTTCACCAAGCTCCTAGGGCCTGGTATGGAAATCTTTCTAAATATCTGTTGGATGATGGCTTCAACAGGGGGAAAAATTGACCAGACCCTGTTTATCAAGAAACAAAAGGGTGACCTTCTTTTGGTACAAGTCTATGTTGATGACATCATCTTTGGATCCACAAACTCTATGCTTAGCAAAGAGTTTGCCAAGCTGATGCAGGACAATTTCAAATGAGTGCCATGGGTGAACTAAACTTCTTTTGGGGGTTACAAGTTCAGCAGAGGAAAGATGGAATATTCATCTCACAAGACAAATATGTGGCTGAAATTGTGAAGAAGTTTGGCATGTGTGAGGGAAAGAAAGTTTCCACTCCCATGGATAAGGATCATCCTTGGGGCAAGGATGGTCCTGGAAAGCTTATTGATGTCAGGAATTACAGGTCTATAATTGGATCTCTCATGTACCTTACAGCTTCAAGACCTGACATCATGTTTGCAGTCTGTTTATGTGCAAGATACCAGGTGGCACCCATAGAGTGTCATCTCTTTGTTGTGAAGAGAATTTTTAGGTATCTGATATGTGTGAAAACACACATCTTTTCTACCACTTAATTACAATAATAACCGGACCAAAACGTGTATTTTATGTCTTTTATGTCGGAATTATGCGTGGTTTGTGTTTTTGTTGTGATTTAGGACGAAAAGGTGAAAAGTGGAGAAAACACGGACATTCACGGGTATTTACGGACTTTTATTGAAGAAAAGGATGAAAGATGAAGCCAAGAAGTCAAGAGTGCAAAAAGAACGGAAGTCCAAGACCAATTCTAAAGATTTATCGAAGAAAAAGTCAAAAGACGGAAGTTTACTTAAAGCCGAGGAACTCAAGTCTTATTTATCGTAGAATTAAAAGACGAGTCCAAAGAAATCCCGAGCCAAAAGTCATCACATTCCAAGATTAACAAAAAGATTAAGAAGAAAGGACTTGATGGCGCAATTAAGAAGAAAGGAAGGAGAGGAGGAAGCTTCCTCTAAACCACCTCCCTAATCCCCTATATATAGTCATTAGCTAATCATTTTTCATTTTGTTGGCTAGATTGACAAACTAGTTCTTCCACCTTTATTTTATGCACCTTTAATTACTTGTCATTTAAATACATGTTTTGCACCTTTAATTACCTTTAATTTCAAGTAAGTGTCTCTTTTAATTACTTGCACCTTTACTTTATCTTGTTAATCTTCTTCTACCTTTCTTTAATTTACACGTTTTTATCTTGTTAAGTTGTTTAAAGATTTCATTTTTATGCTTTTGATTGTTTTAAATCTCTTATTTTCATAGCTTATTTGATTTATTTTCAAGTTTATATACTTTTTACAAAAGTTATTTTTATATATAAAGTTGTTTTTCTTAAAGTTTATTAATTTCGTGTCCTAAAAGTTTTCAACTTTCAGTTTCGTAGCTTATTTTTACACGGTTTTACCTTAGGATTTAGTCTTGTGCTTATTAGAATCTTAGCTTATTTGTGTAGCTTATTTTGTGTACTTTTCCCCGTTTTCCGATCGTGACAATCGGAAAAGGGTTTTACATTCCGACCATAGCTACTGTGCTTGGTCGGAAAAGGGTTTAATATATTCCGATTGGTGGAGACTAAGGTATTCCGATTGGTGGTGTGTCTCGGGTATTCCGATTGTGTGTAAGTGACAGGTATTCCGATCAGTGCTCTTGCAACATTCCGATCGAGGTGCATGTTTGGATATTCCGATCGTGTAAAGGTGACATATTCCGATTGGTGGTTTCCGATCTGCATTCCGACCACAGGTCTTTTCCAGATTCCGATCAGGGAAGTTTGACATTCCGATCTGAGGTTGTTGATTATTCCGATTGGGTAAGTGACATATTCCGATTGGTCTAATTCGACATTCCGACAGGTTTGGTTTCTTATTCCGATTGGTAAGATCGGAATATATTCCGATTGGGGGATTATTTTCCATATTTTGTCTTGTTTAATTTTTAGCTTATGTTTTTAATACTTGTCTAATTTTAATTTCCGTCTCGCTTTTATTTTTAGTCATTTTAATTAATTTACTTCTTGTCACGTTTTTTAAATATCGCACATTTAAATTTTAATCAGACTTAGATTTAATTTCACGCTCTTTTAATACTTGCCCTTTACTTTAACGACATTTACTTTTAAGTCTTGCACATTTAAATTTAAAAACCAACCAAAAATATTTGTTTCCACCAAAATAAAACTGAGTCACATAGAGAGCCTAGATCAATTCGATTAGACACACATCAACGAATCTTTCTTACTAGGTAAAAGCCTTGTATCAAATGGCGCCGCTGCCGGCTCTTTTCGTTAAGATCAACAGTTTTCTGTGAGAGACACGTTGCTTTTTGGGATCCGTTCACTTGTGAACGTTATTTTTCTTGCCTTAAAAATTCAAAAAAAATCATAAAAAATTAAAAAATTCAAAAAACCATAAAAATTAAAAATTTCAAAAATACAAAAAGATTTTATCTTTATTGTGTATATATATTGTTTTTGTGTTTGGTTTTGTTTTCTTTTGCATTTTCAGGTGTATGCGTACTAGATCTTCTAATTATCAAGAGCCCGAGCCTCAAGAAGATTTAGATATGGCAGGTGTTAACAACAACAACATGCCACCGCACCTCAATAATAATAATAATAACAACAATTCTCTTCCACAGCCCGATCTTCGGACCATGGAGGAACTTTGTCAACCAACCATGTTTGGACGAGGAGGACCGATTGCGCCGATGCAAATCGACGCTCCTGAGTTTTCGTTGAAGCACCACATGATTCAGCAAGTGCAAACAAACCCATTTAGAGGATTGCCTGATGATGATGCCAACAAACACCTCGACAAGTTCATTACAATCACCCAAAGCATGAAGTTGGCCGGTGCCACAATGGATGAACTTCGCCTACAACTCTTCCCACACACTTTATTACATCATGCCGAGAAATGGTTTGATCGTCTCCCGAAGAATTCTATTCACACTTGGGATGACATGACTCAACGCTTTTTGTCGCGCTACTTTCCACCATCCATGGTCACAAGCCTTCGCAATCAGATCAGCGGTTTCATGCAAGATCCCGGTGAATCTCTTTTTGATGCATGGGAGAGATATAATGTCTTGATCGATAGATGTCCAAACCACAATATGCTTCCCGTCACTTTGATAGATACTTTCTACAACGGATTGACTTTTCGAGATCGTGATACGATCAATGCAGCCGCCGGTGGCACATTCATGAAAAGGAGACCCGAGGAGTGTATAGAGTTAACTGAAAACATGACTACTCATCATAAGAACTGGGATTCCTCTGCTTCTTCTAGAAACAACACGAGAGTCAATGTTTCCTCAACCTCAGCAAACCCTGAGATGACCGAACTCACCCGCATGATGGCTGAAATGAGCAAAAGTATTACGCTTCTCGCTTCAAACCAACAACAACAACAAGTTAAAGCGGTTGCTAATCCTTGTGAAACATGTGGCGGTCCTCACTCATACACCGATTGTCCTTCGACACAAGGAAATCCGGAAAATGTGTATGCTGCTTACGGTAATTATTCACCGGACAATTACCAAGCTAGACAACAAGGGGATAGAAATCTGCTGAGCTACCGTTCCAACAACTACCTTTCACCCGGTTTTTCTCCTCAAAACCAAAATCCCGCCAACAACTACAATAGAAGTAACCAAATCCCACCTCGTGCTTCTAACCCTTATCAACCACCCACCCAACAACACCCACCCATTAATCCCGATGTTGACACCATTATGAGAACTCAAGGTGAGCAAATCAAGAATCTACAGAGCCAAATAATCAATTTGAAAGGAGATATCTTGAAGCAAGGTAATGACATCAGAACCGAGGTTCGTGATAATCTTCAATCCTCCTTCATCACTCAAACAACTGAATTAAAGAATCTGTTGGCTAGTTTCTTGCCCGAAGCTCAACCTTCTTTTCTTCGGGTTCTCTACCTTCAAACACCGTCACTAATCCGCGAGCTAATGTGAGTGCTATAACTACGCGTAGTGGAATTACCATTGTCAATCCACCTACCCCACCACCATCATCTACACCTCCTCCACCACCATGTATCCCTACTCCTCCTACATCTAGTAGTAGTGCACCATTACCGTCTCCGCCTCGTCATGACGATGTATCTCGGAAGGACCCTTCAACATCACAACCTTCACCACCTACACCTTCACCTAACCCTTATCAACCTAGAATCCCATACCCTTCTCGCATAGGCAAGACCAATGATCTAACCAAGAATGAGTGCCAAGTATCAAAATATGTGGATAAGCTATCTAAAATGACCATCAACATTAGCCTTGTTGAAGCACTTTGCCACATGCCGAAATTTGTCAAAGCATTCAAGGAATTGCTTAGCAAGAAGGAGAAGCTGATTGAACTCGCCAACACACGCTTAAATGAAAACTGCTCTGCAGTTCTTCTTAGAGAACTTCCGGAAAAGCTTGGAGATCCTGGTCGTTTTGTGTTGCCTTGCGTGTTCAACAAAACTGAAGAATTTACTGCCCTTGCTGATCTCGGGGCTAGTATTAATTTGATGCCACTGAGTGTTTGGAAAACACTATCATTACCCGATCTCATTCCTACAAAGATGACTATCGAACTTGCAAACCGCACTCTCGCTTACCCCGTTGGTATAGCCGAAGACGTGTTTATCAAAGTTGGCACATTTACTTTCCCGGTCGATTTTGTCGTAGTTGATTATGAAATGGACCCTCATATTCCTTTAATACTTGGTCGGCCATTGTTGAGAACCGGACGTGCTTTAATAGATGTGGCCGAAGGTGAGTTAATCTTACGAGTCGGGGATGATTCAAAAGTTTTTAAAATGGGGAAGCTTACAGGAAAATCCTTTGGAGGCCGAGAATCAGTGAATATGATAAATGTGCTCGATGACTTTACCGTCTATGACAATCCTCTATTCGAGTCTTCCACTGATAATCCACTCTTTGAAGATAATGTGGATGATTCTCTCCCTACTTTGGAACCTTCTCCCATTTATGATTCTCAACCGGTCTTCGATGCTTATGATGATGATGATTCTAGCTCAGACTCGGATGATTTTGATTGTACTTCTGAGTATCCCGAGCTGCCCACTTTCGATGATTTTGATGAGGCTGATACTCTATCGAGCGATTCTTCACATGATGAAGATCCTCCGCCATCACTCGATCCTACTTTGGACGATTATTCATTTGAGGAAGATTTCTCTGAATTTCTGAACACATACTTCCCTCATGAGAGTGATGCTCCTCCTTTGGACTTTGAAGATTATCGCCTTGATCCTACTTTGGATTTGAAGAGCATTTTGTCAAAGGAGAAGAAACCGGTCGACACCGAAATCCGTTGCACTTATGATTTAACACCTCTTTGTCCTCCTTCTGAGGACGAGGTTATGCTTCTTTGCGGATCTTCTTCACACTCGGCTGAGCCTGAGTGCTATTTTCCTCTGAAGGAAAAGGTGTTCGACCCCGATATTGAAGTCTTTAATCCATCTCAGTATCCACCTGATGAAATAAAAGGAAACATTTTTGGAAATCTTGAAGACATGCTTGCACCACTCCACCCTTGCTTCCACCGTGCTCCATCGCTACTTAAGGGAACCTTGCCTACTCTTCTTTGGCTTGCCTTGTTCGTCTTACGCTTGTGTTATTTGATGGATGAAAACTATGTCTTCGATCCTGGTGGATATGTTTCATGCTTCTTCCGTTGATGATCAAGGTCGAGTCAGGCTCACGACTCGGTAAACAAAAATCAAGCGCTTCTTGGGAGGCAACCCATGCATCTATCTTTTCGCTTTCTTTACCATAAGTGTAGGGGGGACCCTTTGGTTTGCTATTTCCTCTCCTCACTTCTTAATCAGGGATTCGAGCTTCAATAATCCACTCTTGACGATTCTTGACGACCCGTGATTCCGTGTTCTACTTCTTCCCGGTTCTATCCTAAACTCTTTACGATTCACTATTTTATATTTTCTCAATATTAAAATAGGAATATCTTTAGTTGTCTTTTCCTTAGCAAGATTTAAACAACATGCACTATGTCCTAAGTGTAGGGGAGTTTACTCCCACATGCTTAAACATTGAGGACAATGTTTATCTTAAGTGTAGGGGGGACTTCTATCGAAGTTAAGTGGTCTTTTCCTTGTATTTGTCCTCATTTTAACCGGAAAATCAATTTTTCGACATTTTTCAAAATTTTTGATCTATTTTGGCCTATTAGTTTTTATTTTTGTATAGTTATTTTCTTGCCTTATTAGAATAAATGTTTAATAAGTTGTTTTAATTTTCAAACGTTGTGAATCTTTTGACTCAATCCGAGTTTACTCTAGCTAGTATCCTTAACGTGTTTAAGTCAAGTTTTGCTAGTCCTTTATATAGGGAGCTATAAAACGCGAAAGTCTTAACTCTCACGGGTTAAGAACAAGAACTTTTCGCAAGTTCCTATAATTGATCCTAGAGAGTCGTTTATCAAGGGAACTTTAAAACGCGATTTCTAAACTTGAAAAAGTCTAAGAATTTGCAAGATCCTATAGGCGACTCGAAAACCCAAAACTTTGATTGAATAGGCTAAGCATCCACGAGTCTCATTACTTGAGATTTTAAATTGTGGAGAACGAGAGATGATAGAGCCAATTATAAGTCCGGTATTCTTTCGTGAATTTATGTGAGTTAATTATAAGCCTATTCTCCCATCGCTTGCTAATAAATTTATCTGCTAATAAATAAGGTTTTACGATTTGAAAAGTTACTTAGCTTCTAGCCCCAGATCGTTTAAAAGTTGCTCGGTATGGATTAGAGTTCATAGCCAAGGCATAACTTATTGAAGCGGGACGCGAAGATTGGCGAGTCCGAAAAGGCCCTAACAAGGCATGAGGGCTATGTTTTGTTGCTAAAGATCCAAAGTGATGTGAAGAATCATTTATCGAAAATCAATATGAAGGATCGAGACACACGACGAAAAGCAAACTTCCAAAAAGTCATGGAGAAGTGCATCCGAAAAGACCCTAACAAGGTATGAGGATAAATAGATCCAAGTCATAAAAGGAGGCGGATCGTTGTATATCAAAATCCAAAATAAAGATTGGAGAAAAATAAAGAAGTCGTGGTCCAAGTATGAATCTCTCAAAAAGTTCAAGTGAAGAAATTCCAATTATGTAGAGAGGACCATTATTTCATGAACGTCTCTCAAAGATTTGAAGTATGAAGTCGTTGCCAAATATCGGTCCGAGAAAGGTCTCAAATCGCGAAGCGAGTTATGCCAAGATATGAACTTTATGAGGTCCCGAGAAGCAGTTTTAAAAGATTTGGTCCTTTAGCTAACTATTGATTAAATCGTTCACTTTATTTTCAGACTAAAAAAAAACTATCGAAATAAGTCAAACAATGCATCCTAGTGATCATTCAAGACAATAATAAAATATAAGAGATACCCCTAGGAATAAGGGAGTCTAAGTGAGTAATTGGCCCACATGAGTTCGTGATAGTTTACTAACTTATAATAACAATGATCTCGTTTTTAAGCTTGGTTTGGAGAAAGTGAAAAGTTGAGGATGATGATTATTCATGACATTTCCAAAACCCAAGGTATGCTTTTGATTTCTTTATTTTGAATAATTATAATTTTTGATATTGTGATTTTATATGGGTTTAGATTTTACTCTCTCGGAATCCTCTCGAATTGATCTTAGTCTTAAGTGGAATGATTGTTCTTGGTTACTGAATAAAAGAGTTTGGTTTTCTAGTCTAATAGAAAGTGGAAATGAAAATTTAAATCAAAGACAATTACTTTAATTATGATTAACAAAGACTTGTATTAACTTAAGATTAAAATTAAGATTAAAATTAAAATTCAAATTAGTTAAAATATAAATTGTGGAATAGACATAAAGAAACAGTAAACAGACAAACAGTAACACTACAAGAAAATTGATTCGGAACTTTTACTCATCCTGAACTTATCCTTCATTCGGAACTTCCGTTCATCCGGAAGTTTGGGAACTCATTCGGAAGTTTCTGTTTCGGAAGTTTTACACTCATCCGGAACTTGCTGATTCGGAAGTTTTGGACTTCCGAATGAAGCCCCTTGATTCGGAACTTACTGGTTCGGAAGTCTTTGGTTCGGAAGATAAAAATCGGTTCGGAACTTTATGCTTCGTTCGGAACTTTTCTAACTGATTCAGAACTTAATGCTTCATCCGGAACTTTTGTTTGGTTCGGAAGTTTTAAACTGGTTCGGAACTTTTTAAAGGTAAACTCATTCGGAACTTTTAACTGACTCGGAACTTTTGAAGACACAACTCATTCGGAACTTACTGTTCATTGATTCGGAACTTCTGGGAACCCAGATACAGAAACTTAAGCGAAGAACAAGGAAACACAGTTTTGATGCAAAAATCACCAAGTTTTTCACCAAAAACTAAAATAAATCAATCACAAAGCATCTACTAATCATAAACTACTAATCCCATCAACAAAAACACAAATCCCAACAACTTTTGAAGATCAAATCAAGAAAAATAAAAAAAAACTTAAGAACTTGAAGATAAAGATGAAGATGAACAAGATTAAATGGAAAGATTAAACAAGACTTTGTATTGAATGATTAATGTTTTAACAAGATCAAACAAGAATTAAAACAACAAGATTTAGAAAACAAAGATTAAAATCACCAATCACCCTAGTGGTGATTGTGATGGAACGAACAAGAAAGGAGAGAAAAGGGGAGGAGAAAAAACTCCAGACTAGTCTAAATGTGTGAGGGGAGGGCTATTTATAGCCTTGTCTTGTGGTTGGTGAGTGGGCTTTCTCCCGTTCTTCTTGTGTTTTCGTCTTTTCAGAAAAGTTTCCGTTTTCGATTCTGATTCGGGATTTGTCGTCGATTAAATTCAACTCGTCTTTTAATTTCTTCGTTTAATAGACTTGAGTTTCTTCGACTTATATAAATCTTCCATCTTTGGTCCTTTTCTTCGATAAATCTTCGAATAGGCCCAGTGACTTCAAATCTTTTGCATCTCTTGGACAATAGACTTTATCTTGAGTCTTTTTCTTCAGTAATACCCGTGCAATCCCATGTTTTCTTCAATATTCATCCGGTTGTCTCTGAAAACACAATAAACACAAGAACCACGCATAATTCCAAACAAATGATATTAAATACGTGTTTTGGTCTCGTTTTAGCCCGAATTAAGTGGTAAAAGGATGGGTGTTTACACACCTATCAAATCCCCTACACTTAACCATTGCCATGCCCTCATGCAATGCTTAGTGATAAAGCAAGCTTACACTTTTCTCATAATTAATCAACCTTGGCCTTATTTAAAATACTACTAAACAAAAATTAAAGTACTAAAGGGAATTAAGACTTTGAAGGAAACAAAAGGATAGAAAACCATTTTCACTTGAAAATAGCTATATGGAAATAACTTGCAAAGAAATTGATGACTTACATTAGGGCTTTGGCGCTGCGAAGATTTATCACCCTCAAGTTTCACGTTCCCCAAACTAAGCTTAAAAACGAGATCATTGTTATTATAAGTTAGCAATTCAAACACTTACACACATGGCTTAATTAAATGCTTAAACTCCCTTATTCCTAGGTGTATCTCTTATATTTTATTTTTGTCTTAGAATGATCATGAAGATGCATTTTTGGACTTATTTCGATAGTTTATTAGGGCTGAAAGCAAAGTAGGACGATTTGATCAATAGTTAGCTAAAGGACAAAATCTCTTAAAACTGCTTCTCGGGATATCAAAAAGTTCATATCTTGGCATAACTTGGTTCACAATTTGAGACCTTTCTCGGGCCGATATTTGGCATGCACTTCATACTTCATATCTTCGAGAGACGTTCTTGAGATAATGGTCTTCTCATCATAATAGAGTTTCTTCACTTGGAGACTTTTGAGGGGTACTCCAACTTTGTTGACCACGACTTCATGATTATTTCTTCAATCTCTAATTGGGATTTTGAGATACAACGATTCGCCTCCTTTTCGGACTTGGATCTATTTATCCTCATACCTTGTTAGGGTCTTTTCGGATAGACTTCTCCATGATCTTTATGGGAGTTGATTGCTTTTCGTCGTGAGTCTTGATCCTTCATATTGACTTTAGGAATAATGCTTTTCACATCACTTTGGATCTTCAGCAATAAAATTGAATCCTCATGCCTTGTTAGGGCCTTTTCGGACTCGCCAATCTTCGCGCCCCGCTTCATAAGTTATGCCTTGGCTATGAACTCTTATCATTACCGAGCAACTTTTAAACGATCTTGGGCTAGAAGCTAAGTAACTTTTCAAATCGTACGACCTTACTTATTGCAGATAAATTATTAGCAAGTGATGGGAGAAAAGGCAAATAATTACACCAAGTGAGCTTGCGCAAGAATACCAACTTATAATTGACTCTATCATTTCTCGTCCTCCACAATTTAAAATCTCAAGTAATGAGACTCGTGGATACTTAGCCTAATAAACCAATTAAGGTCTACATGGTTAAGGATACTAGCTAGAATAAACTTGGATAAGTCTATTCGGGTTGAGTCAAAATAAACGCAACGGGCCTAATATGTCAAAGACTTCTAAACTAGCTACGCCATTTTATTAAAATTTGACTTTATTGCGGGATATATACATATGAAAGCAACGATAAAAATTTAAAAATTACAACTAAATGGCCAAAGTTAATAAAAAATTTGAAAAATGTTGAAAAATATGATTTTCCGGTTAATTGAAGGCATTTTCATGGAAAAGTCCACTTAAAACTTCGATAGAAGTCCCCCCTACACTTAAGATAAACATTGTCCTCAATGTTTAAGCATGTGGGAAAAGTCTCCCCTACACTTATGACATTGTGCATGTTGGTTAACTCAAGCTAAGGAAGAGACGACTAACGTGATCAATTTCAAATGTGAGTATGAAGAAGATTGAATCACGATAGTTGAGAGATAGAACCGGATTTCGGATAACACGGGAGCACGGTTCTTCAAAAATTCCAAGAGTGCACTTATCCCTGTAATTACACCACACAAAGACAAACTCGTATAGAAGTCCCCCCTACACTTAGGGGATTAAAACATAAAGGGATAGATACTCGGGCTGCCTCCCGAGGAGCGCTTGTTTTTGATAACCGAGTCACGAGCCTGACTCGACCCAAAATTAGTTCATGGGGAACGTGGTGAGGGATGGAATCACCTCCTGAGAGGTGTCCTCACCAAAGTACAACTTCACTCATTGGCCATTCACCTTAAAATTTGGTCCATCAGGTTGAGCGAGCTCGAGAGTACCATATGGAAAAATTTGGGCAATGGTGAATGGGCCGGACCAACGAGATTTGAGCTTTCCCGAGAAGATTTTCAACCGAGAGTTAAAAAGTAAGACTTTGTCTCCAACCTGGAACTCTCGGTTTTTGATCTTGGAGTCGTGAATGAGCTTAGTTCTTTCCTTATAGATCAAAGAATTTTCATAAGCCGCGTTACGGAGTTCATTCAGCTCATTGAGTTGGATCTTGCGTAGGTCACCGGCTTTGTATATATCAAAATTAGCCCACTTCAAGGCCCAATAAGCCTTGTGCTCCAACTCAATGGGGAGGTGGCACGCTTTCCCGTACACAAGACGATAAGGCGTACAGCCGATTGGGGTCTTGTAAGCAGTACGGAAAGCCCACAAAGCATCATCAAGTTTATCAGCCCATGAGGCACGATGCTCTCCCACAGTCCTTTCAAGAATTCGCTTCAGCCCTCGGTTAGATATTTCAGCCTGGCCATTAGTTTGTGGGTGGTAGGTTGTGGAAAGACGATGATTTACACCGTACTTAGCCATGACTCGAGCAAATTGGTCATTGCAGAAATGAGTCCCACGATCACTAATAATGGCGCGAGGCACACCGAATCTAGCGAATAGAGCCTTCAAAAAGATACAAACCACCCTTGCGTCATTAGTAGGCAAAGCTTTGGCTTCAACCCACTTTGAAACGTAGTCAACGGCTACAAGAATGTATTTGTTTCCTTTAGAAGAAGGGAATAGCCCCATAAAGTCGATACCCCAAACATAAAAAATTTCACACTCTTGAATAAAATTCTGAGGCATCTCGTCTTTATGTGTGATTTTGCCTTGCTTTTGGCAAATATTACATCGTTTTACCATATCGTGAGCGTCACGGTATATGGAGGGCCAATAAAATCCGGAATCAAACACTTTTTTAGCGGTGTAGTTGGGACCAAAGTGACCACCGGTGGGTCCTTTGTGGCAAGCCTTAAGGATTTCAGACGCTGCCGGTCCATCAACACATCGGCGAATAATCAGGTCGGCACATTGTTTGAATAGGTAAGGGTCGTCCCAAAAGTAAGTCTTGATGTCGGTGAAAAACTTCTTCTTTTGCTGGGACGTCAACCCTTCCTTGAGAATTCCACCCGCCAAGTAGTTTGCAAAGTCCGCAAACCACGGGGTTTCATTCGGCTTCGAGTTTATAGACATTAAGGTCTCCAAGGGAAAAGAATCATTGATTTCTTTGGTCGGATGATCCCCTTGGTAAGGATCCTCAAGTCTGCTGAGATGATCCGCGGCTAGGTTTTCTGCTCCTTTTTTTATCGCGAATTTCGATTTTAAATTCCTGGAGCAGCAAAACCCAGCGAAGAAGTCTTGGTTTGGAATCTTGCTTTGTCAACAAGTACTTCAGCGCGGAATGATCGGTGTACACAATAGTGGTAGAAAGGACAAGATAGGGGCGGAATTTTTCAAAAGCATAGACAACAGCTAAAAGCTCTTTTTCGGTTGTCGTATAATGCAATTGTGCCCCAGTCATTGTCTTGCTAGCGTAATGGATCGGTTGGAAGTGTTTGTTCACTCTTTGTCCAAGAACCGCTCCAATAGCAAAATCGCTAGCATCGCACATCAACTCAAAGGGAAGCTCCCAATTAGGGGTAACCAAGACGGGTGCCTTAGTTAGCTTATCCTTAAGCGAGTTGAAGGCTTCAAGACACTCTTTGGAGAAGATAAAAGGAGTATCTTTATCTAAGAGGTGGGTCATCGGGCGAGCGATTTGTGAAAAATCTTTGATGAATCGACGGTAGAAGCCCGCATGACCCAAGAAACCTCTCACACCCTTCACAGTTGAAGGTGGAGGCAACTTAGCGATAACATCGACTTTAGCACGGTCAACTTCAAGACCGGCTTTCGAGATCTTATGTCCAAGCACGACGCCTTCTTTTACCATAAAATGGCATTTTTCCCAATTCAGAACTAGGCGAGTGTCTTCGCACCGCTTGAGCATACGTTCCAAATTGGCAAGGCAAGAAGAGAAAGAATCCCCGAAGACCGAGAAATCATCCATGAAGACTTCCATGGTTTGTTCAACCATGTCATGGAAGATAGCTAACATGCACCTTTGGAAAGTCCCGGGCGCATTACATAAGCCAAAAGGCATTCTTTTGTAAGCGAAAGTGCCATAGGGACAAGTGAATGTAGTCTTCTCTTGATCTTGGGGATCGATGGGTAACTGAAAATAACCCGAGAAACCATCGAGAAAGCAGTAATATTCATTACCGGCTAAACGTTCAAGCATTTGGTCCATAAAAGGTAGAGGGAAATGATCCTTTCTCGTGGCATCATTGAGTTTGCGGTAGTCTATACAAACTCTCCACCCAGTAACGAGACGAGTGGGAATCAACTCGTTGTGTTCATTGGGAACAACGGTTATTCCGCCCTTCTTGGGCACACAATGGATTGGACTAACCCACGGTGAATCCGAAATAGGGTAAATCATACCCGCATCAAGAAGTTTGATAACCTCTGTTTTGATGACTTCATGGATTTTTGGATTCACCCTTCGTTGGCTTTGAATAGTGGGCTTAAAGTCGTCCTCCATGAGAATTTTGTGTGTGCAGAAGTGAGGATCAATTCCACGAATATCCGAAATCTTCCAAGCAATAGCCTTCTTATGAGCTTTCAGCACGGCAACGAGGCGAGTCTTCTCTGCATCTTTCAAATCCTTTGCAATAATGACGGGCGACTTCTTGTTGTCGTCAAGGAACACGTACTCGAGATGTGGCGGCAACTCCTTAAGTTCCAAATCCGGAGGATTTTCGACGGGAGGCGTTTTCAAAGTCGGAGTATCGATAGCAATGACCGTGGGAGATGGAGGCGAAGGATTGTCTTCGGTGAGAAGATTGTCAAAGAAATTCATGTCTTCATCCCCATCGATAGGAGAATCATTAGTAGCTAAATTCGCATCTCCCATGGTATCTTCAAGATTGTTCCAGAATAAATCACTATCTCCAAATAAAGACAACGATGAATCAATAGAGGACACGGTCTCAACATTGGGAAGAGAAGTAGGCATACTTTTGCAAGCATCATTAAAGTGTTCTTCACAAGCCTCATCAAGAACGTCAATACAATTAACGCTCTCATATGAATAAGGCTGTTTAGACAACTTTCCCATGTTGAAGACTACTTTATCGTCACCCACTCTCATGATAAGCTCACCGGCTTCAACATCAATGAGAGTGCGACCGGTCCTAAGGAATGGACGACCAACAATCAGTGGCACACGGGGGTCCATCTCGTAGTCGACGACAACAAAATCAGCAGGGAAAGTAAATTTGTCGACTCCTACAATGACGTCTTCGGCTATCCCCACTGGATAAGCAACCGTACGGTTGGCCAATTCCAGAGTCATTTTAGTGGGGACTAGCTCTGGGAGAGATAATTGCTTCCAAACACTTAGAGGCATGAGATTAATACTGGCACCTAGATCGGCTAGGGCCATGCAATTCTCTACTCCCGGGAAATTGCAAGGGATAAGAAAACGACCCGGATCACCAAGCTTGATTGGCAATTTCCTTAAGAGCACTGCAGATCAGTTCTCATTAAGTTGGGTGTTGGCGAGATCGAGGAGCTTTTCCTTGTCGCTCAGAAGGTCTTTAAACATTTTGGCGTATTTGGGCATGTGAGCGAGAGCCTCAGCGAAGGAGATATTGAAATTCAGTTGTTTGAACATTTTAAGGAAATTCGAAACCTGAATATCATCCTTGCTCTTTTGCTTCTCTTTCCTCAACCTTGAAGGATAAGGTATATTGGAAGAAGAGGAAGGCTTTAGGGGAGTAGGATCACTCACAACCACGGGTGGAGGAGGGGTAGAATGAAGAGGTGGAGAAATTGGGGAAGGAGAAGGAGGAGGAATAGGAGCAGGTGACTCGTTCTCCTTAGTCACAACCACCGGTGGAGGTATAGGAAGCTCGGGTTCCTTGGTACCCTTGCCACTTCGAGTAGTGATTGCTTTCATCTCCCCTCTTGGGTTCGCAACGGTGTTACTCAGAAGAGTACCCGAAGAAGAGGGTTGATTACCTTGGAAGAAACTAGCCATCATGTTCCTCAGGTCATTTGTTTGGGTATCCAACGTATTTCTCATGTCAGCTCTCAAATCATTTCCTTGCTTTACCAAGTCTGCCTTCAAATTGCGCACTTCCTCTTGGAGATTTCTCACTATCACATCATTGGTTCTCATGTAGGTTGCGACCTCTTGGTGTAATGCAGTGGTGGCTTGGTTGGGAGGAGCATTGTATGCAGGTGGTTGGTAAGCAGGTTGTTGGTAGACTTGATTGTTACGTTGAGGTGGTTGTTGTTGCTTGTGAGGTGGGATGTATGGTTGTCGAGGTTGTTGTTGTTGTTGAGGAGGGCGGTTAAGGTTTTGTTGTTGGTTTGGGTTGGTAGGAGGAAAGCCAGGTGGTGAAAGATAGTTGTTTGATCGATAGCTAAGCAAGTTACGGTCACCTTGAGGTCTAGCTTGATAAGCAGGTTGAGGATAGGTGCCATATGCCGCATTCACATTCTCAGCAGGGTAATCTTGGGTGGCGGTACAAGTTGTGTAAGAGTGAGGACCACCGCATATCTCACAAGGTTGGCTGACAGCGTTCACTTGAGCATTTTTGGCGTTGTTGCTGTTGTTGTTGCTGACGGTGTGGGTGACAAGCGATTCAAGAAGCGTAGTGATTTTGTCAAGTCGCTTGTCGTTGTCATTAGTGCTAGCACTAGCAACATTGGTCCTAACACTCTTGGTTTGCACACGAGATTTGTTCTCAATGATATCCCAAGCAGCATTGGAAGTCTTAGCCAATAGATTACCCCCCGAAGCACTGTTCAGTGAATCTTGGTCACTCATGCTTAAACCATTGTAAAAAGTATTGATTTGATGTACTTTGGTAAAACCATGTTGTGGGCATTTTCTTAAAAGATCTTTAAAGCGATCCCAAGATTCACTGAATGACTCATCGTACTTTTGTTCAAAATTTATGATCTCATTCCACAAAGCGGTAGTACGAGAGGGTGGAAAAAAGTAGTTGATAAACTTTGTTTCCAAATCCGTCCACGAGAGAATACTCTGTGGCGGTTCCTTAGCAAGCCAATGCCGGGCTTGTCCCTCTAAAGAAAAGGGAAAAAGTTGTAACCTTATAACCTCCTGTGGAACTCCATTGAACTTGACCGTGTTGGTGAGTTGTAGAAATCTCTTGATATGGTCGTGTGGTTCATCAATGGTTCGTCCCAAGAATGGTTGAGCTGAGACCATCTGGATAAAGCCTGATTTAAGCTCGAAATTGTTGGCGGCAATTGGTGGTATAACAATTGGATCCGTGTTGCCATCGACATGAGCTTGTAGCAGTTCAATCATTGGGCGGTTATCCGGAAGGGGCTCATTGTTGTTGTTATTATTCATGTTGTTGTTGTTATTATTGTTTGGAGGTGGTACACCGGCCATGTCTAAGTGATCTAGAGGCTCGGGCTCTTGATATGATGTGGATCGAGTGCGCATACACCTGCAAAAGAACGAACAAAGAGAAACAAAGCACAAATATTTTTGGTTTTATTTTTTTTAATTTTTTTGTATTTTTGAAAATTTTATATTTTTTTTAGGATTTTTGAAAATTTTTATGAAAAATTAACGTTCACGGAGAACGGATCCCAAAATCCAAGTTCTCACAAAAAACTTTTGATCTTAACGAGAAGAGCCGGCAGCGGCGCCATTTGATATTGTGATTTTATATGGGTTCAGATTTTACTCTCTCGGAATCCTCTCGAATTGATCTTAGTCTTAAGTGGAATGATTGTTCTTGGTTACTAAATAAAAGGGTTTGGTTTTCTAGTCTAATAAAAAGTGGAAATGAAAATTTAAATCAAAGACAATTACTTTAATTATGATTAACAAAGACTTGTATTAACTTAAGATTAAAATTAAGATTAAAATTAAAATTCAAATTAGTTAAAATATAAATTGTGGAATAGACATAAAGAAACAGTAAACAGACAAACAGTAACACTACAAGAAAATTGTTCGGAACTTTTACTCATCCTGAACTTATTCTTCATTCGGAACTTCCGTTCATCCGGAAGTTTGGGAACTCATTCGGAAGTTTCTGATTCGGAAGTTTTACACTCATCCGGAACTTGCTGATTCAGAAGTTTTGGACTTCCGAATGAAGCCCCTTGATTCGGAACTTACTGGTTCGGAAGTCTTTGGTTCGGAAGATAAAAATCGGTTCGGAACTTTATGCTTCGTTCGGAACTTTTCTAACTGATTCGGAACTTAATGCTTCATCCGGAACTTTTGTTTGGTTCGGAAGTTTTAAACTGGTTCGGAACTTTTTAAAGGTAAACTCATTCGGAACTTTTAACTGACTCGGAACTTTTGAAGACACAACTCATTCGGAACTTACTGTTCATTGATTCGGAACTTCTGGGAACCCAGATACAGAAACTTAAGCGAAGAACAAGGAAACACAGTTTTGATCCAAAAATCACCAAGTTTTTCACCAAAAACTAAAATAGATCAATCACAAAGCATCTACTAATCATAAACTACTAATCCCATCAACAAAAACACAAATCCCAACAACTTTTGAAGATCAAATCAAGAAAAATAAAAAAAAACTTAAGAACTTGAAGATAAAGATGAAGATGAACAAGATTAAATGGAAAGATTAAACAAGACTTTGTATTGAATGATTAATGTTTTAACAAGATCAAACAAGAATTAAAATAACAAGATTTAGAAAACAAAGATTAAAATCACCAATCACCCTAGTGGTGATTGTGATGGAACGAACAAGAAAGGAGAGAAAAGGGGAGGAGAAAAAACTCCAGACTAGTCTAAATGTGTGAGGGGAGGGCTATTTATAGCCTTGTCTTGTGGTTGGTGAGTGGGCTTTCTCCCGTTCTTCTTGTCTTTTCGTCTTTTCAGAAAAGTTTCCGTTTTCGATTCTGATTCGGGATTTGTCGTCGATTAAATTCAACTCGTCTTTTAATTTCTTCGTTTAATAGACTTGAGTTTCTTCGACTTATATAAATCTTCCATCTTTGGTCCTTTTCTTCGATAAATCTTCGAATAGGCCCAGTGACTTCAAATCTTTTGCATCTCTTGGACAATAGACTTTATCTTGAGTCTTTTTCTTCAGTAATACCCGTGCAATCCCATGTTTTCTTCAATATTCATCCGGTTGTCTCTGAAAACACAATAAACACAAAAACCACGCATAATTCCAAACAAATGATATTAAATACGTGTTTTGGTCTCGTTTTAGCCCGAATTAAGTGGTAAAAGGATGGGTGTTTACACACCTATCAATTTTCTATCTCTTTAATAAAGGCCAACGTGGATTAATTTTGATGAAAAATGTAAACGTGCTTTGTAACTAATACATTGCATGAGGACATTGCAATGGTCAAGTGTAGGGGATTTGATATGTGTGAAAACACACATCTTTTCTACCACTTAATTACAATAATAACCGGACCAAAACGTGTATTTTATGTCTTTTATGTCGGAATTATGCGTGGTTTGTGTTTTTGTTGTGATTTAGGACGAAAAGGTGAAAAGTGGAGAAAACACGGACATTCACGGGTATTTACGGACTTTTATTGAAGAAAAGGATGAAAGACGAAGCCAAGAAGTCAAGAGTGCAAAAAGAACGGAAGTCCAAGACCAATTCTGAAGATTTATCGAAGAAAAAGTCAAAAGACGGAAGTTTACTTAAAGCCGAGGAACTCAAGTCTTATTTATCGTAGAATTAAAAGACGAGTCCAAAGAAATCCCGAGCCAAAAGTCATCACATTCCAAGATTAACAAAAAGATTAAGAAGAAAGGACTTGATGGCGCAATTAAGAAGAAAGGAAGGAGAGGAGGAAGCTTCCTCTAAACCACCTCCCTAATCCCCTATATATAGTCATTAGCTAATCATTTTTCATTTTGTTGGCTAGATTGACAAACTAGTTCTTCCACCTTTATTTTAAGCACCTTTAATTACTTGTCATTTAAATACATGTTTTGCACCTTTAATTACCTTTAATTTCAAGTAAGTGTCTCTTTTAATTACTTGCACCTTTACTTTATCTTGTTAATCTTCTTCTACCTTTCTTTAATTTACACATTTTTATCCTGTTAAATTGTTTAAAGATTTCATTTTTATGCTTTTGATTGTTTTAAATCTCTTATTTTCATAGCTTATTTTATTTATTTTCAAGTTTATATAGTTTTTACAAAAGTTATTTTTATATATAAAGTTGTTTTTCTTAAAGTTTATTAATTTCGTGTCCTAAAAGTTTTCAACTTTCAGTTTCGTAGCTTATTTTTACACGGTTTTACCTTAGGATTTAGTCTTGTGCTTATTAGAATCTTAGCTTATTTGTGTAGCTTATTTTGTGTACTTTTCCCCGTTTTCCGATCGTGACAATCGGAAAAGGGTTTTACATTCCGACCATAGCTACTGTGCTTGGTCGGAAAAGGGTTTAATATATTCCGATTGGTGGAGACTAAGGTATTCCGATTGGTGGTGTGTCTCGGGTATTCCGATCGTGTGTAAGTGACAGGTATTCCGATCAGTGCTCTTGCAACATTCCGATCGAGGTGCATGTTTGGATATTCTGATCGTGTAAATATGACATATTCCGATTGGTGGTTTCCGATCTGCATTCCGACCACAGGTCTTTTCCAGATTCCGATCAGGGAAGTTTGACATTCCGATCTGAGGTTGTTGATTATTCCGATTGGGTAAGTGACATATTCCGATTGGTCTAATTCGACATTCCGACAGGTTTGGTTTCTTATTTCGATTGGTAAGATCGGAATATATTCCGATTGGGGGATTATTTTCCATATTTTGTCTTGTTTAATTTTTAGCTTATGTTTTTAATACTTGTCTAATTTTAATTTCCGTCTCGCTTTTATTTTTAGTCATTTTAATTAATTTACTTCTTGTCACGTTTTTTAAATATCGCACATTTAATTTTTAATCAGACTTAGATTTAATTTCACGCTCTTTTAATACTTGCCCTTTACTTTAACGACATTTACTTTTAAGTCTTGCACATTTAAATTTAAAAACCAACCAAAAATATTTGTTTCCACCAAAATAAAACTGAGTCACATAGAGAGCCTAGATCAATTCGATTAGACACACATCAACGAATCTTTCTTACTAGGTAAAAGCCTTGTATCAGTATCTAAAGTGTCATCCAACTTTAGGACTTTGGTATCCCATGGAGTTACCATTTGAGCTGATATCCTACTCAGATAGTGATTATGCTGGTGACAACAATGATAGGAAGTCTACAACAAGTGGATGCCAATTTTTAGGAAGCAGGCTTATATCTTGGCAATGTAAGAAGCAGACTATTATGGCCACATCCACAACTGAAGCTGAGTATGTAGCAACTGCTGCATGTTGTGGTCAAGTTCTTTGGGTTCAAAACCAGCTGCTTGATTATGGGTATAGCTTTTCTTAAAACCAATATATTTATTGACAACAACAACACCATTTGCATCATTAAGAATCCTGTTTTTCATAGCAAGACTAAACATATTGAAATAAGACATCATTTTATCAGAGATTGTTTTGAAAAAGGGTTAATTGTCCCAGAGAAAATTGATACAGAACTTAATGTTGCTGATCTTTTGACAAAAGCTTTTGAAGTGGGGAGGTTTCAGTACTTGGTTGCAAGTATTGGGATGGTTTCTCCCTAAAAATGGATGTCTATTTTGTCTTGTATACCCAGGGTTGCTTTATTGTTGTTGTTGTTGTATATATGTTAGTCATTTTTTCCATCACTTTTCATTCCACTGCTTTTGAACAAAGATTCTCCTGCTGGGGTTCCTTCCCCTGCTAAGAGTCCTTCTCTTACGCTGGGGTTGTTCTTTTTAAAAGTGGTTATATGTGGTTTTAGACTAACAATGCAGAGATTCAAATGGTGCATGCTACACTCATGGGAGAATCAGGTATACGCTCTATGTTTTAGGGGAGGTTAGGTCACACCTTTAGGATTTAGGGTATCCTTAGGATACTCATATATGATTCTAGATCATATCCATTGGTGGGTAAGGGTTCAGAATGATGAAGACTTGCTGCAAAACTTGTCAGAATTCTGAAGCCTTGAGGCACTGTAATGTGTACTTATACTTCTTTATTAAAACAGCTTGCTGTCTAGATTCAGATGCTTAGTACACATTGCCAAGGCTAACTGACCATAGGTAAGGGAAAGGTAGGGATGGTGACTAGGGTATGCTTATTTTCTTGGGTTGACCAGGTGCAGGTTGGCTCATGTATTAACTTTTTGTGTTTAGAACATTGCTGAATGGAGGACTCTTGAGTCTCTGTGTATCTACCTAGTGTATATAAGGGTGTACACTAGAGCAGAGCTATTTAGCATTGGTCTCTTCATGATTAGTCTAATACCCCTAGGAAAGTTTCCCCTGTTTTCACCTTTTGATTCCCCTACTTGATCAACATTCCCCTGTTTGACAGTTGACCGACAGTACCGTTACCCTGCTTATAGCCGTTGGGCCTGCTTGCTAAAATTCTGGTTAGGGAATATTTTATTCTTTTCAAAAGATATTTAAGGCGCTTTCTTCGCTGATGGGTAATCTTTTCTTTATTATTTCAAACAAATTACTTTTTTATCAAGATTTATCTTTGATATTTTTGCAATTTGAAAATTTGGTCCAATCACAGCTCTTCAATTCGTCTATAAAAACTTAATTCCCTTAACCAGCAGGTTAATCTCTCTCCTTCGACCAAATCCCACCTAACTCTCACCATTATAAACCTTCAAACGTTTTCAACATTTATCATGTCTCTCAAAATTGCTGCTAATCACAATCAAATCGCTTTATTACATGATGAACCAACATAATTCGTTGATGCTGTGGCTTTTCTAAAATCCTCATATTTTAGAGTGGCTCTTCTCATCAATCCCAGGATTTACAACTCACACATCCAACAGTTTTGGTCTAAATCCATGACAAAAACAGTGGATGGAGAGGTAATAATTCAAAGCACGGTAGATGATCATCCCAAGGTGATTACACTTGCCTCCATCAGAGACAAGCTTGTTTTGGATGATGAGGATGGGATAACCAACCTACCTGATGCTGAAATCTTTGAGGGTCTTGCTAAATTGGGGTACACTCTTTCTGATGATCAAAAATGTAAGTTTGCTAAAGGTCAGTTTGCCCCACATTGGAAATATTTGATTCATACAATTTTGCAATGTTTGTCCCCTAAAACCACTGCTTTTAATGAATTTGGAAGTGAAGTTGCTTCTGCCCTGATATGCTTAGCAACAGGGAGGAAGTACTGTTTTTCTCAAATGATTTTCAAAGGAATGGTTAAAAATGTCACAAGCAATACTAAATTTTGTATGTACCCAAGGTTTACACAACTTTTGCTGAATATGAGTGAACATGGTCCTATCACACACAACAACTATTTTTCAGCCACCAAACGCTCTACCAAACTGTTTATCACACTTCTTGCACCATCTCCACAATTTTCTGGCAGGGTTGTTCCACTCACTTCCATCATGATGAAACAAATCAGACAAGAAGAAGCTAAGACAAAAACAGCCACACACCAACCATCGGATTCCCCTGCCAAGACTCTATCCCCTGCCAGTACTCTACCCCCTGTTGATCCAAAACATGAAAGTAGAACCAAATCCAGGTTTGCTAGGTCTCCCTTGCCTAGTGGATCTTCACAAGTAGCAGAGAGGAGAGCCTCCAAAAGGTTGGACCACTCTGAGGGTTTGGTTGCCACTATTGCCTCATCCTCAAGGGATGAGCAGGATAGTGACACCATCAGTAAGTCCTCTCCCTCACTCAGTGATACTCAAAAAGGGGAGCAATCCCCTTCTAGGGTTGAGAGCAGAATGCAACCTATGTCTATCTTAGAATTGACGAATATGTGCATTAGCTTGAAAAAGCAAAATGCACAACTTGTACAAACTGTCAAAAAGCAAGGTCTGGTTATCACTAATTTGGAAACCAGACTTGCTACACTTGAGGGGAGGAGAAAGCCCAAGCTTATCATATCTACAGATGAGGATGCTTCCAAAGGGGAGGAAGTTCCTAACACTGATGAATCTACTCAATGGTATGCATATCCTGGTGAACATGATCTTAAGCAAGGAAAGGTAGCAAGTGCTGAGAAAGGGACTGAGAAAGGAAGTGCTGAGAAAGGAAGTGATAAGGGGAGTGCCACAAAATAGATTGCTCAAACATTGTTGACTATGGGAAAATAAGAAGAAGCCCCTGCCTCAAAAATTTCCCTTGTTATAACTAATCCCCCTTTTGTAGTTCTTCCCATGTTAAATCTATTACTCAAACGTTTGTCAGGAAGAATAGAAGGCAACCAGCTCAGAAGGGAATTAAAATTGGAGAATCTGCACCTAAAGCCAAACCAGCACCAGCAGTGGATCCAAAAGACAAGGGAAAAGGGATCATGATTGAACAGCCCAAGAAAAAGTACAAGCACAGAACACCTGAACAACAAAGGGCTCAAGAAGAATATGATGAACTTGTAGCTCTCAGAATACAACAAGAGGAGATTGATATGCAGAATCAGAGAATGCAGAAGATGAGGCCCAAAGAGATGCTTAAGCAGATTGAAATCATGCATAGAGAGTTGGATAACAGGGTGCCTCATGTTCAAGAGTTTCTAGATCAATGGGAAAAGGAGTTGGTGAATGCTCCTTTGGAAGACAGGTATGAATTGATTTGTCTAGTTTACAAGTATCAAAATGAATATCTGGAAAGAAGGGCAAATCAGATTCAAAAAGAAAAATATTTGAGGTCTGAGAAGGGGAGGCTTGCACACTACAAAGTTTTGCTCAAAAGACATAAGAAGTGGACTGATGGTAATTTCAAAGACATGACTTTTGGGGATATAGAGAAGGCAGTCAGACCAGTTCTAAGAGAGCTAAATGTGGAAGACTTAATAGCTATCAACTCTCCTGAGGAAGCTGAGTATCTTAGGAGGCAAAATGAAATGTTATAGAGAGCTAGGGAATCCAGAAAAAAAAGGCTGAAGGAACAACAGTGGAAACTACACAAGCAGGTGCATCATCACAAGTAGGTGCATCATCACAAGCAGGTGCATCAACTCAAGCAGGTGCAAGTTTTCCAGCAATTGAGAGATCTGTACTCAATGCACAAAGGGCAGCCAAAAGACTCAAGAGGATGGAAAAAGTTGGTATAGTTACTAAGGAGACTCAGCGTCCCTTAAATGAAGAAATTAATAAACAGCTAATTGTGCAAGAAAATGATGAAATCTCACCTAGTGAGCTTGGGAAGAAATTTGCCATAGTGGAATATGCTGTTTATGAACACAAGGGGATGACTTGGTGGAAGCTTACAAGAGCTGACAATACAACACAGACATTTCTAAGTCTAGATGTCATGTTTTAAACTTTGGATAGTGAGGACTTAGAAGATCGGTGGAAGATTTTGAAGAAGAACTTTGCTGCAAAGCCTCCTACTATGGATGGTGTAGAGAAGGATTCGGTAATTTGGGAATGCATGCATAGAATGTATGAGCATGAACTGTTTGATCCCATGTTTGATGTAGTTAATGGAGGAAATTTGTTGTATTGGAAGCTATTTACCAATTCTGAGGTGTATGAGATTGTCATGGAAGGGGTAAGTGTTTACTTAGTTAATCATCGTTATTATCCCTTCAACCAAGAGACCTTGAAGAAACTGGCATAGGCTGACTTGATTGTTGATGCTAAAGCACATGTTGCTTATGATCTGGTAAGGATGATGTACAGTCAGTTTTGGCCAGGAACTTTGTAAGCACCCTCATCAACTAGTATTTATTCAGAAACTTGTCTTTAGGTGAAAGCACAAGTTTAGGGGAGGATTTTTGGGAATAAATATAAGTGTATTTGTTACCCCTGCTAGTTGGTCAAAGGTTACCCTGCTAGAGTAAGTTCCCCCTGCTAAATAAAAAAGGCAGGGGGATTGGTTCCCCTGCTGAAGTCAAAGACCCTGCCGCTAGAGATAAACTTGGAATAGATTATAACGCGTTTTTGTTACTACTCCGAGATACTTTCCAAGTTTGTTAGTAGTAATCTTGTACGTGAGTCCTTGTACTACAAAAGGACCCACTAGGTTATCATGCAAAGTGTGTCTTTCTCTATTGTCTTTCATTTTCATACTTTAAGGTTTTTGTAACCCTAATACCATTATTGGGTATTCGTATATCTTTGATATATTAAAGTTTAACGTTTGCTTTAATCATTTGTTCTTGTGCTAAACACTACATTCCGCATCTTGTTTAGTTACTTTGTATTGCAAAGTTTCTCTTGTGTTAGATTGAATCTATTCTATCTATCACGACCCTTAAACAAGCTAAAGTTTAAGATCTGAGTTTGGGAACAACAGTACCCAAGGAAGATTCCTTAGGTTGCTCCGAACGTGCATTTTTTTGGGATTTAGCTTCATGTTGATTTTTCGTAATGTGTCGAATGTCTCTTGGATATCGCGGAGAAGTTCGTCCTCCGTATGGCTTTTTATAACCAAGTCGTCAACGTAGACTTCAAGGTTACGGCCTATCTGTGACAACCGTGGTTTTGGGTTTGTCACTTGGTCTTACTTTTAGGTTATTTTATGTGTGCTTACTTGAATTGTGTGTTTACGTGTTTATTTTATGTGAACGAGGTTGGTGTGGTTATCGTTTATGAGTATAGAGTACTCATAAGTAAATCAAGGAACGGTTATTTCATGTTCATGAGCTCACAAGTGGTGACTATGAAATGAAAATGGTGATATTATGGTGTTTACGTATACGTATAAGTATTATAGTAATAGTATTTTTTTAGGATTTACGGTTTAGCATTTAGAGGTCTCGGGTGAGGTAATTATCCAAAAGAATATTTTTCGTGATGGTTTTAAGTCATTTAGGACTTAGTTATAAAGTTTATTTAAGAATTTGAGATTTTTTTTAAAAGTGTATATTTTACGTCTTTTACGGTAAAACGCGTAAATTTGACTAGTTTTACGGTTTTGAGGTTTTGGGAGTTTTAGGAGCTGAAATAAATTAAGGTAAATTAAGGTAATGTTAATAAGATATTAATTAACAATAAAAAGAAAAAAATAAAGAAAAAAACGAAATTAGGGGTGTTTGGGTCGGTTTAGAAGAGAAAAAAAAGGAAAAAAAGGAAAATATTTAAGGAAAGTGGACTTTGGGTTGGACTAGGATTCACCCATACCCTATATAATGTATATACTAAACCAAATTCATTATTTTTCTCCTGGAGATGAAGGAAATTCGTGAGTCTTATAAAAAAATTAGGGTTCTTCATAAAATTTGGGGGTTTTCATAAATCCACGGTAAATCTTCAAATCCCTTTTTAATTAAATTGTTTTTATGTTTTCTTTAATAATCTTATGATGGATTTAGGTTAGGGTTTAATATAAAAACAGTAAATTAATGTTGTAATAATCATAATATAATGATTACATGGGTTAGGGCTTGTAATTAGAGGGATTATGGTTAATTAATGATGTTGATTTTGTTAAACCCGTTTTTAAAAACTGGGCAGAATTTTGAGTCAATTGTTTTGATCATATCGGGAGTTATACAAACTCTTATTTTGCGATCCACATACCCTGGAAAGCTATTTGAAGTGGCTTTCCAATGCAAGAAACTAGAACTAAATTGGAGGTCGGGAAGCGGGTCAAAAACAGGTTACAACAGTCGGAGGTCAAAACAGTTTTGAATTCAGCCTGTTTTCTTTTTAAGTTTTGGGTTGTTTGGGGTACTTAGGGTTGCATTGGGATCTTCTCACGAACATGAGAGATGGTTTATATATTTTAGTAAGTATCTGCACTTGGGCTAAGGTTGTGGATTAGGGTAAGACCCCTTAATGGTAACAAACCTTTAGTACGTTTAAAATCAGGAAATCTGGAATGACAAAAGTAGATATATGTATATCGGGGCCTTAACAGTAGCTTTAAGGTTAGGGCAAGTGGGAGGTGTTAGCCAACATATGTAAGGGTATGAATATTCCTTTTACAGAAACCATGGGTATGTTTAAGTGGACGTTTGACTTAAAGTTTTGAGACCTAAAACTGGGACTGTTTTGTGTAAAATTATGAACGGGATAGCTATTAAACTTTACCAAGTTAAGGACTTGTTAAGGAAGGGTAATGGGGTGTTTAGAGTTATAAATGGGGTATTTATATGAGAGGAGGTTAGATGTCCATCATAGGTTGATGAACCATTTTAGAGGTTGGTTCATGTATTGATTTATGTGTTTTTGGATTATTAGCTTGGGGCTAGAGCAAGGACTTTGGAGAAGCAATCAGGTGAGTTCATAGTCCCATTTTTGCTACGTTTTTAAATGTTTTTTTTCCAGTATGGGATGGAGATGACACTTGAAATGTTCTTTAACATGATTTAGTACTATGTTATAAAATGTGTGGACATAAATGTGTTATTGTGTGACTTGCGTGCTTATGTGTTCTCATATGTGCTTTGATATGTGTTCTGCTATGTGAATCTTGTTTGGATTGTGATTGGATTTGGTACATAGATGTATGGGCGTCTATGGGACCAGTTGTGATGTGTGTGGTTCGGGGGACACGATCCGTCCTGAGTTCTTGGTGCGTTCTTGGTTGGGGGGGGGGGGGGGCACGATCCGTCCTGAGTACTTGTGCATCGTCTCTTCGGAGGCAAGATATCTCGACGGGGATATAGTTCATCTTCCACAGGTGGTGTGGGAAAGATCCGGATAGTGTGGTGTGTGTTCTTGTGCGTGTGACGGGATACTTCTTGATTGTTATAATGTGCTTTGTGAATTGTAGATGTGATTGGTACTTGGCTTGAGTTTTGTTGTGGATGCATGTAGCATGATTATCACATTATGGTCCATTACTCTAAATTGTTTTTCTTCAACTTATTTACAGCGGATGTCAAGGTTTCTTATGATGTTCTAGATAACTTAAACCTATGTTCTCACCAACTTTATGTTGACAGATTTTAGTGTCATTCTCAGGTGAGGTAGTTGTGCAAGATGATGTTAGAAGTGGCTAGAGTATAGAGGATGCTAGGATTGCATTCGGAGGAATCCCTTTCCTCTTAGATTTTATTTTGTGTTTTGATTAAGTGAACGTTGTGGTACCTATATGTTTGATGTTTGTTTATTTGTATGTCTTTGGTAAGAGGTAGGCCTGTTACCTACTTACCTAGACGCCTGTATTGTTGAGATATTGTCACGACATTTGTGTCGCCATCTATGATATTTCAATTTCATTTAGTTCTCTCTATAGACACGCTGTTGTTGTGATGATATCCATACGTCGCGCCCCATATTCCGCCATGGTGGGGTGTGACAGAATGGTATCAGAGCCAATGGTATAGAGAATTAGGTTGCCTAGTCGTGTAGCCTAGTCTATAGCTTAAGGGTCCCTGCATATAGGCGTCATAGGAGTATGTGTGCATTTTATAGTAATTGATGTGTTAGAATATTATTTTTGCAGTATTTGTTAGGTTATGAACTACTATGGTTCATACTTAACTACATGTTATTTTCTTTACGAGTTTTGATTAGTGCGGGTGGAACCATGGTCGTATACGCTAGTCATTGTTGGATTTCGCTTAATTATGTTTTCATGTTCTTTATACATTTCGAATTTTGTCTACGCTGGTTCTGCTGGACTACGAGTTTATGTGTTTCGTGCATTGGCTATGTTATTTTAATACATGGGGTTTTGGATCTTATCTTGTGTGGTTATGTGCTTGTGAGTTGTTGGATTATGTGTTATGTGTAGTATTAATTTCTTATAAGTGTCATCATAGGAGGGAGTACAGTGGTGAAAGGGAACAGGTATATATATGGAGGCCTACATAATTATACATGTGCCACAACACCAATGGATTCCTAAGTATGGTTGCATGAAAGAGGGTTAATACGTGCTTGTAATAGTATATGTTGGATAGATTTGAGTGTATGTACGCTTATGCCTATGTATGTAAAATCATTTTTTACTTACCGGTTGTATTCTTGGGATGGTTGCTAGCTCGTTTCTCTTTGAGATGTTCAACTTCTGTAGTAGCGTATTTCTCGGGTCCTCATTTCACGTGTTTGTTTGTACGGTACTTTTGGCGTGAAGGGTTTTGAGATGGTGGAGATTTCTTTTTGGGGTAACGATGTCTTTTGTTTCGAGTTATACATGGTAAAAAAAATATAGAACTTGCAAATTGAAAAAAAAATAGTTGTTGGTAGTCGATGAAATAAGGAAGTGTCGAAAACGTGTTTGAAATAAGGTGGAATATAATCTTTTTTTTAACATATAAGCATGGCCTTTTTATTCTAAAATATTTTGGTTTTGATCAGCTAAAGTTATTGTTCTTTAGTTAGAATTCTTGTTCTTATTAACTTAAATATGTTAAATCATGTATTAATCATATGATGGGTGAGAGTTTAAATTTTATAGAATTAAAATAAATTAGACCTTGAATTTTGTAATTAATAACGGGTTTTTTTAGGGTTTAAAAATCATTTTTTTTATTTGGTATAAATCGGAGTAGGCAGAAACTGTCGCTAAACTGTCAAAATATGTCGCTAACTGTCAGAAACTGTCGCTAATGCCTAGGCAGATTTTGAGAAAAATCGTTTGGTCATAACTTATTCGTTTTTAAAGGTTTTTTGGGTGATTCAAAAGTCTAAAATTATGTACTCGGAACATACTTTTCAAATATTCAGAAAGTTTCGTAATTGGAAGTCAGTAGCTTGGTCGAATTAATTGTACAAGTGTTGAGTTCAAGGTTAATTTTCGGACAACATGTTTTAAACTCGTGTTTTGGGTAATTTTCGGTAATGAACACTTGGAGGGTTAACATAGAGATGAGTTGGGAAGGAATTTGAGAGTTCTTTAGACCTTATTATATGTGGTTATATTTTGATGAGTTTTGATTTATTGTACTTATGAGTAAGACTGAAATCGGGGTGACAGTGTTAAACCCGTTGAGTTATGTGACGGCTCCTAACTTGGTTTCAAGACAGTTCTTGTCTGATGAGTTGCGAGATTTAGTTAGGTTGGTTACATAACTTTATGGTTTTGATAAGTTTCCTCGCGGACGGTTAAGGCTCATGTGTTGTTGGTTGAGATTATTTTCGTGTAAACTGAGTTCACGTTTGAACGTGAAGGTTTTATCAGGGATATGCATCCTCGTTTGTTTGCTGAGAATAAGTTTGAGTTTGGGAGTGAATCTCGGGACGAGATTTCTATTAGGAGGGAGTGATGTGACAACCTTGGTTTTGGGTTTGTCACTTGGTCTTACTTTTAGGTTATTTTATGTGTGCTTACTTGAATTGTGTGTTTACGTGTTTATTTTGTGTGAACGAGGTTGGTGTGGTTATCGTTTATGAGTATAGAGTACTCATAAGTAAATCAAGGAACGGTTATTTCATGTTCATGAGCTCACAAGTGGTGACTATGAAATGAAAATGGTGATATTATGGTGTTTACGTATACGTATAAGTATTATAGTAATAATATTTTTTTAGGATTTACGGTTTAGCATTTAGAGGTCTCGGGTGAGGTAATTATCCAAAAGAATATTTTTCGTGATGGTTTTAAGTCATTTAGGACTTAGTTATAAAGTTTATTTAAGAATTTGAGATTTTTTTTAAAAGTGTATATTTTACGTCTTTTACGGTAAAACGCGTAAATTTGACTAGTTTTACGGTTTTGAGATTTTGGGAGTTTTAGGAGCTGAAATAAATTAAGGTAAATTAAGGTAATGTTAATAAGATATTAATTAACAATAAAAAGAAAAAAAATAAAGAAAAAAACGAAATTAGGGGTGTTTGGGTCGGTTTAGAAGAGAAAAAAAAGGAAAAAAAGGAAAATATTTAAGGAAAGTGGACTTTGGGTTGGACTAGGATTCACCCATACCCTATATAATGTATATACTAAACCAAATTCATTATTTTTCTCCTGGAGATGAAGGAAATTCGTGAGTCTTATAAAAAAATTAGGGTTCTTCATAAAATTTGGGGGTTTTCATAAATCCACGGTAAATCTTCAAATTCCTTTTTAATTAAATTGTTTTTATGTTTTCTTTAATAATCTTATGATGGATTTAGGTTAGGGTTTAATATAAAAACAGTAAATTAATGTTGTAATAATCATAATATAATGATTACATGGGTTAGAGCTTGTAATTAGAGGGATTATGGTTAATTAATGATGTTGATTTTGTTAAACCCGTTTTTAAAAACTGGGCAGAATTTTGAGTCAATTGTTTTGATCATATCGGGAGTTATACAAACTCTTATTTTGCGATCCACATACCCTGGAAAGCTATTTGAAGTGGCTTTCCAATGCAAGAAACTAGAACTAAATTGGAGGTCGGGAAGCGGGTCAAAAACAGGTTACAACAGTCGGAGGTCAAAACAGTTTTGAATTCAGCCTGTTTTCTTTTTAAGTTTTGGGTTGTTTGGGGTACTTAGGGTTGCATTGGGATCTTCTCACGAACATGAGAGATGGTTTATATATTTTAGTAAGTATCTGCACTTGGGCTAAGGTTGTGGATTAGGGTAAGACCCCTTAATGGTAACAAACCTTTAGTACGTTTAAAATCAGGAAATCTGGAATGACAAAAGTAGATATATGTATATCGGGGCCTTAACAGTAGCTTTAAGGTTAGGGCAAGTGGGAGGTTTTAGCCAACATATGTAAGGGTATGAATATTCCTTTTACAGAAACCATGGGTATGTTTAAGTGGACGTTTGACTTAAAGTTTTGAGACCTAAAACTGGGACTGTTTTGTGTAAAATTATGAACGGGATAGCTATTAAACTTTACCAAGTTAAGGACTTGTTAAGGAAGGGTAATGGGGTGTTTAGAGTTATAAATGGGGTATTTATATGAGAGGAGGTTAGATGTCCATCATAGGTTGATGAACCATTTTAGAGGTTGGTTCATGTATTGATTTATGTGTTTTTGGATTATTAGCTTGGGGCTAGAGCAAGGACTTTGGAGAAGCAATCAGGTGAGTTCATAGTCCCATTTTTGCTACGTTTTTAAATGTTTTTTTTCCAGTATGGGATGGAGATGACACTTGAAATGTTCTTTAACATGATTTAGTACTATGTTATAAAATGTGTGGACATAAATGTGTTATTGTGTGACTTGCGTGCTTATGTGTTCTCATATGTGCTTTGATATGTGTTCTGCTATGTGAATATTGTTTGGATTGTGATTGGCTTTGGTACATAGATGTATGGGCGTCTATGGGACCAGTTGTGATGTGTGTGGTTCGGGGGACACGATCCGTCCTGAGTTCTTGGTGCGTTCTTGGTTGGGGGGGCACGATCCGTCCTGAGTACTTGTGCATCGTCTCTTCGGAGGCAAGATATCTCGACGGGGATATAGTTCATCTTCCACAGGTGGTGTGGGAAAGATCCGGATAGTGTGGTGTGTGTTCTTGTGCGTGTGACGGGATACTTCTTGATTGTTATAATGTGCTTTGTGAATTGTAGATGTGATTGGTACTTGGCTTGAGTTTTGTTGTGGATGCATGTAGCATGATTATCACATTATGGTCCATTACTCTAAATTGTTTTTCTTCAACTTATTTACAGCGGATGTCAAGGTTTCTTATGATGTTCTAGATAACTTAAACCTATGTTCTCACCAACTTTATGTTGACAGATTTTAGTGTCATTCTCAGGTGAGGTAGTTGTGCAAGATGATGTTAGAAGTGGCTAGAGTATAGAGGCTGCTAGGATTGCATTCGGAGGAATCCCTTTCCTCTTAGATTTTATTTTGCGTTTTGATTAAGTGAACGTTGTGGTACCTATATGTTTGATGTTTGTTTATTTGTATGTCTTTGGTAAGAGGTAGGCCTGTTACCTACTTACCTAGACGCCTGTATTGTTGAGATATTGTCACGACATTTGTGTCGCCATCTATGATATTTCAATTTCATTTAGTTCTCTCTATAGACACGCTGTTGTTGTGATGATATCCATACGTCGCGCCCCATATTCCGCCATGGTGGGGTGTGACACTATCTGTGAGTCGAAGGCTTTATTAACAAGTCGTTGATATGTGGCTCCCTCGTTCTTGAGTCCGAACGACATTTTGGTGTAACAATACACGCCCTGACTGGTGTGAAACGCCGTTTTCTCCTCGTCCTCCTCCGCCATCTGGATCTGATGATATCCTTTATATGCGTCCAAGAAACATTTAAAAGAGTACCCACATAAGGATTCCACCTTCCAATCAATTTCTGGTAAGGGATAGCAATCTTGTGGGCACACTTTGTTTAAGTTCGTGAAGTCCACACACATACGCCAGCTTCCGTCATGATTCTTGACCATGACCGGATTAGAAAGCCATTCATGGTAGTAAACCTTGCGCATATTTCCCGCGTCTACTAGCTTACGCACCTCATCCAGTATTACCTGGTTGTGCTCTAGTGCTTGGCCGCGTTTCTTTTGTTTGACAGGTGGATATCCAGGGCGGATCTGAAGCTTATGTTCTGCTATCGAACCTGGTACGCCCGTCATATGCTTTGGCTCCCATGCGAATATATCAAGGTTTGCTTTTAGGAGATAGCACATGGCCTACTTCCCTTTTTCGGAGAGCATTTTCCCGATAGCTACCTCTTGTTCCGGGTAGTCGGGGTGGATTTCCACCTTCCAATTGGGGGGTGGTGATCCTTCCTTTATAGGAACTGGCTGAACTGGTGTTGTCACGGTGTGACACTCAGATGCCGGTGTGATTGAATTGTGAATAGTGAAAATTCCTCCTTCAACCGGAAACTTAAGCATGCCGTGTGCCGTGGACGGGACTGCCCGTATGGCTAGGATACATGGTCTTCCAATAATACCATTGTATGGAGAATGTGAACGTATCACCATGAAGTTCATCCACGCCGTGGTGGAATGCTCTTTATCTCCAATGGCTACCAGTAGACGCAGTTGTCCTATTGGCCAGGTAGTGTCTCCACTAATGCCAATGAGCGGCGACGTGGCCGGCATCAATTGGCTTTTGATCTCTGGTCGTAGTTGTACGAAGCAGTGTTCGTAGAGTACTTCCGCCGACGATCCTCCATCCACATACATACGACGAACGTTGTGGGTTCCAATGCTTACCTCAATCGTGAGAGGTGCATCAGCCACGTTGCTTGCCGTGATAGGAGGGAACGAGATCTCTCTACCGCGCGAAATTTTTTGACTAACTTTCTGCTTCGTGCAGCGCTGCCATGATTGAATCATATATATGGTTGAAGGCTTGTCCTTTTGGGAGTCCTTTTTGTCATACTTTTTGTTATCCTTCCCATCCTTCCAATCCTTGACCAGGTGATTGAGTTTGCCTAATTTAATCAGCGACTCTATATGCTTCTTGAGCTGGATGCACTCTTCCGTGCCGTGACCCTTGTCATTATGGAACTCGCAGAAGCGATTGCCTTGACGCCGATCGACTGGAGTTGTCATCGGAGGAGGTCTTGTAAAATTCGCTCCTTCTGTTAGCAAAATATCCCGATAAGTCATCTTTAGAGGGGTGAATTTGTCATCCGACCGTCCTCCTTTTGACTGATTTTTGTAATCCAGACTTCTCCCATTGCCGGAGTTACTTTGGCCACCTGATTGCCTTCCAGGCTGATCGTTTGATCGGTAGCCGTGGTTCCCTTTTGTAGGGTAAGCCGCAGCGACCGTGGTTTCCCCTCCACAAAATTCCGAACCCTTTCCATGAGCTCGTCAAACTTCTCCGGACGTTTATCATTAAGGCGCCTGATTAGCTCCTTATCAGTTATGGCGTGCATGTAATAAGAAATTTTGAGAACTTCTGGATACGCTTTGGTATGCGTGCACTCGTCATTGAAACGCTCCGTGAAGTCTTCTGTAGACTCTCGGGGCCTCTGCTTAACAGTTACCAATGAGACCGGATCCCTATTGGACTTCTTCCGCTGACTGTAATTGTTTTTGAACGCGGTGCGTAGCTCGTCGAAGCTATCAATGCTCCGGTGAGGGAGATTTTCAAACTAATCGCGGGCATTACCAATCAGGGTTGAATTAAACATCTGGCACCATATAGGCATCGGCCATCGTTCAATTTTAGCCTGTGTATCAAACACTTTTAGGTGATCATCCGGATCACCAGATCCATCATAGGTTTTGACGCACGCCGGCATACGCCGCTTCTTTTCCTCGGAGTAGTTTCGTATGCGAAGAGCGAAGGCGTCTTCCCTGTCGTCGCACCACGGAAGGGAGAGATCTTCCACCTCTTCATCACGATAGTAGGGATCACCAAAGCATCCTTCATCGTCTGATGGTGGTTGTGGGGAATACCTAGGTCGGCGACGTCTAGGGGTATGGTCATCCGAATCAGACCCCGAAGGGTCGTTAGGTGGGGGCAGTGCCCCACCTCTATGATGGGCACTTTTATGAGAAGGAGCTTCCCTCCCACCAGAGTTTATCCTACGCCACACGCTTGTGCGGCGATTGTCCACGGGGGTTTCCAACACCGGGCGTCCAGAGGAGCCGTCGGATCTATCCCCATCTTCATGAGTTTCTTGCAATTCTTGCATGATGTGATCCCCTATGCGCTCGAACACATTCCGTGGTCGAGGGGTTTCCTCGAAGGAAGGCTGTTCATTAGCTCACGTCTTCCTTCCCCGCTTCCTAGCTTGAGGGGGAGTACCATGCACGGAGCTTCCGAAGTTAAGTCTAGACTGAAGATTCCGTCCCAGATTTAACCTTGCCGAGATGCTTGACATGATTCTGTCGAAATTTTGCGTGAGTACGCGCTCGAGGTCCTCGTTATCGAGTGAACCAACTTCCAATTCTGCCTCGACCACTGGTGGCTTTTGCGGCTCCTTGGTAGGGGCCTTTGGTGCGGCTCCCGGATCGGGGTTATCCAAGGTGATGGTTGGTGGTGGGGTATTATCGGACGTGCCTGCCCCACCAAGAGACGAAAACATGTTTCGGTTATTTGGTCCTCCTGCTTGGCCACCATGAGGTTGAGCAGAGGTGATTACTCCATCACCTGCGGACTTTCGATTCCCAAGATTCGTGTTCCTTAGGTTTCCTTGAAAGTGTCCCTTCGTCATTGGGAGAGATTGAGATTGAGAATGAGTTTAGTGTATTGGTCCCACGGATGACGTCAACTTGTTGATACAAAATTTGGATGATCCTTGCTTGACCCGAATTAGGCTTAATCCGGGTAGGCTGGGCTCTGGCTCTTGCACCAAGTGAATATCTTGATGAGATCCTGCACACTAAAATAACACGCATTAAGCTTACCGTGGGAACGTATCCCACGATTAGACTCCCGCGTGAGAGTAAGTAATCGGTTTAGAGTTAGATAATCGGATGTAGGTTGAGAGTATAGAGAACGTGATACCTTTATGGAACCCTTGGGGGTTCCTTATATAGGCGGTAGAGTCCTTATTGGGCTCTACCGAACCTTCGGCCCCAAGTAAGAGATAAGTATCATAATTAGGTTATTTGATATATACTTTAAGGTAAATCCCAGTCTTAGTTAGATTGAGATTCTGTCTAACCCTTGTCGCGTACGGCAGAGATGTGGGTCGCACTTTGACACGTGCGACCCATGTTACCCAGAGCCTGACAAACTAGATAACATATATCCAGCCCAAATGTATTGGACTGATTGCGGATAATACCAATGAGCCGTGCCCAAGACCCGGCTCGGGGACTATACGTCATCACCATACTTGAGTTGTTAACATTTATAGTACGTGTAGAAAGACCTGTAACCCGAGCGAGATTTGTGTCTCTTTCTATAAATACACTAAATATAAATAATTTTATTTTAACTTTTATTCATTTTGAAAATGAAATAAATAGCTCTCCATTTTTTTTCAAAACTACATCTTAAAGTTTCAAAACGCAAATAATCACTTTTCACTATTTATTATCCAAACACTCATTTTATCTTATCTCGATTTTCAAATTGAAATAATTAGATAATCTAGTTATAAACATAATCCTAAACACCCCTAAAAAAACTTATATATAGTTCATTCATCTCTGTTACATATAAAGCAAACACAATTTCATTTAAAATTTAACTTCTTAATAATAAGTAATGTTAAATCCTAAAACTACCTTTTTAAACTTTTATATTTAGCTTAAAACCTCAAGACTAATTATATACCTCACATTATTGATGTGGTTTTTAAAATATTCATCTTAATAATGTCACGGATAACTTTTTTGACCAACACCAAAATAAATCATGAGCGGATCAATATCACAACGTTACATCATCAAAAAGATGAATTAGTTTCTAGACGTCGCCTGTATACGCCGACAACTTTAAAACCGTGTCAAAATTACATCTTACACATAAAAGCGTAGGGAGTCATCACTCCAAGTGAGGGTGATTTGGGGTGCCATGTCAGCGAAACCCACTCACTCACTCACTTGGAAAAAGCAGGAGAGTCATCACTCCAAGTGACTCCCCTTTGTGGGTCCCACTTTTTTTTATTTCTCACATTTTCAAATTAAATTAATTCATTTCATAAATAAAAATAAATATTACAATCCTAAATAAATAGAAAAATACAACTTCGAATTAAAAAAAACGAAAAAATTACAAAAAAACTACTAGTTGGAGGAGTCTTCAGAATCTTCAACGTCACGCTATTGATTGGTATTCGGCATTTTTGCGCATAGACGAGCCTTGATTTCTTCTTTTTTAAAATTTATAAACGCGGCCGATTTGGGATCCATTTTAGAGGTGTCATAGTCGAGAAATTTCAACTCCTCTAATTCGGCAATCGTGTCGTCTTTGCGTTGCGAAGCCGCATAAGCTTTTTGCGAGGCTTCACGACACAGACGAAGGTCATAGGTAACCGCGTCTTCAAATCGAGACGAGTTACTTCCTCCGGTACTCCCTGATGTTTCAGAACGGCTTTTTTTCCCTGGTCGTTCTTTACCCGCGGGGCGGGGTCGTTGATCGCGTTGGAAAAGTTCGTCCGTGTTCATCGGCATCGAAAACGAACCGCCTTCCTCGTTCTCGGTCAAATCAACCGGGGAAACCTCCGGTGCGTCCCATTTCGGGGACTTCCTCAAAACATTCCATGCCTTTTCGTGATTAAACGTGGCATTTCTATTCTCGTCCGCGTAAATGGCCCGAGCCCGTTCAATCACATCAACCTCGCTTTCGCCACTTTTTTTGTTCCGATGACATTTCTTGTAGATGGCGTTCTACTTCATAATATTATGATGCATCGGATTCCACTTACCCGTAAGCATGTCTTTGGTACGTTCTTGATGATTTCTTTCGTTAAACACCCGGGTAATTCGAATCCAAATAGTGTCTCTTTTTTGGTGACGCCCAACTTTCGGATCTTCGGATGTCGCGATGTAACACTCGGCAAGCACGGCTTCTTCGTCCTTGGTCCACCGACCAAGACCTTCATTCGGAACGGGTTCTTTTGATTTTTTTGCGGGGTTTTTCTTTCGGCTTTTTTTGTTGGTTCGGTTTCGGGTGGTGGAGATTGGAGTGATAGGCGTCTTTGGGTGGTATAGGCTTGATATTCTTCTTGTTGCTTTTGTATAAAAGCTTGATCTTCGGGAGTCATCGGACCGTGGGTAGGAAATCCGGGGAATTGTGGATTGGACGTAGTTCCGTCACCGCCACCCATGTTGGATTGAAGGAGGTGGGTGAATCCGAACCAATTTTCGCCGTCCATTGTGTTTGTGTTTGTGAATGAGAGAATGATAAAGGAGAGAATGATTAGTGTGTGTGTAAAAAATGATATAGGAAATGTAGTATATATAGAGATTAAAATTGAAAAAAAAATAATTTTTTTTAATTTTTTTAAAAACTAGCCGTTGGGCATTTAATTTAAAAAAAATAATTTTTCTAAAAAAAAACTAGCCTTTAGGCATTAAAAACAAAAAAAAAACATTTTTTTTTCAAAAATAACGGCTACTAGCCGTTTGATTTAAAAAAAATTTAAAATTTTTTTTTTTTTTAAAAACTTGACTCACGCCCCGTGAGTTGGTTCACGCCGGGGTGCCACACCGTGGTTTTTGTGGGTTTGGGGAGTGGTCACGCGAATCGCGCCGTGGGTTTGGCACCCCACGGCGCCATAGTTCCCTGCGCTCTAAAGACAAAATGCTTGTCGTTATAAGTTATAACTCAAGTGTTATACAAGTAATGTGCTATGCTTAAAATATCTTTTTGATTTATATATGTCTCGATCAAATTAAAATTTTTTGTTTAATATCCTATAAAAATTAGTTTGTGTTTAGAGACAAATTTGCCAGATCTTGCTTGTATTATGTTGTTGGAACTTAAATGACTGAAAAAAGGTTTTTTTTATTAAATGTTTTTATATATTTTTTATTAAATTTTAAAATTTATTCTTACTTGTTACAAAATGTATTAATTAAACTTAGAGGGAGGGTGTGGTGATGAGGGTTGCCTCGTCGCGCTGAGGTGGCGCCTCGTTGTGCCTCGTCGAGGCTCCTTGCCACACCCACCCCTATTTGCCGCGTGGATTTCGCAAATGCGAAATGTTGACGACGAGCGATGTGGGTCCCTTCTTCTTCTTTTTCTTATTTCTGGGATTTAATCGAGTGTATTTGTGTGTAGTGTGTGGGATTTAATCGAGTGTATTTGTATTTGTATATTGTGTGTGTGTTAGTGTGTATCTGTGTGTTGTGTGTGGGGGTTTAATACAAGGCTTTTACCCCAAGTATAAAATCTTATCGTCCGAATCTCTTCGAATTGACTATTAGTTCAAAGTGCGACTCAATTGTTCTTGGTGGAAATATAAATGGTTTTGATTGATTATCTATTTAAACTAATAGCAAATAAATGTAAATGTCGTTGAGTAAAATTAAAGTTTTAAAGATTAAACTAAAATAAAGAGTTAAAAATAAATGCTTGAAAACTTAAAGGCAAGATTAGAAAAAATACTTGAACACTTAATAAATCTAAAACTTGGAAACTTGCAAAAATAAGAAATTAAGTCCGTCGGAACCCCTGGTCGGAATCCCGTCGGAATAGGCTAATCGGAATAAGCTGATCGGAATACATGGAAAATAGGTCCAATCAGAATATGGGAAACAAGCACCAATCGGAATGTGCTGGTCGGAATACTGCTGCAATCGGAATAATCAAAAATCCCCAATCGGAATAACACCCAATCGGAATATCCACAAAACCAACTCAATCGGAATGTTTAACAAAAATCCAAATCGGAATGTCACAAAACCCCACCGTCGGAATATCTAAACCCTAATCCGATCAATACGATCGGAATACTGGAGATGGTGCTGGTCGGAATGCCTGATCGGAAAGGGGTTTACCCTTTCCGATTACTCTTTTGATCCGAAAATAAAGCAAAGGCAATAAGCTACTTTGATAAGCTTATCACCAAAACTAGAACGAATCTATAATGAAAAGGACTAAATAAGCACTAATAACAACTTATCCAAAATTAAAATAAGCAAACTTTTAAATCAAACTATAAAAAGATGAACTTTTTAAGAAAACTTCTAAAAATTAAATAAGCTAAACATAAAAATAAGCCAATAAGCATAAAGATCTTAAAGCTTATTCGTATGAAAACTTAGGTAAGCATAAAAAGATTAACTTTTTAAGCACGAAATCATTAAGAACAACACGGATCAAATGAAATTCGCACCAAAATCAATCTAAAAATCAAAGAAAGGTAGAAAGAGATGAAAGATTAAAAGCTTAACTAGAACTTGATTAATGAAATTAACAACACAAAAGGTTTAATCTTGAAAGATTAAAAGAAAGAAAAGATGAAAACTTAGTGAGAGAAAGTTTAGAACTTTCTCTCTCTAAAACTAGAAAGAAAAGTGAAAAATAAAAACTAAAACTAAAAACTAACCACCCTCCTAATGTGTATTAGGAGGGTATTTATAGGGAAAAATGGGAAGGAGTGCATGTGTTGCCTCTTCTTTCTTTCTTTCTTCACGTCTTCTTGACTCGATTTAATTCTTTGTCTTTTCTCGACGTTGTCTCGGGATTTGAACTTGTCTTGATAATTTTCTTCTTTAATTTAGACTTGAGTTCTTCGACTTCATTAAACTTCCGTCTTTAGACTTTTTCTTCGATGAATCTTCAGAATAGGCCTTGGACTTCCGTTCTTTTTGCGCTCTTGATCTTTTGACTTCGTCTTTTCCCGTTTTCTTCGATAAAAGCCCGTGAAAGCCCGTGTTTTCTTCCTTTTTCATCTTTTGGTCCTAAAACACAATAAAAACACAAACCACGCGTAATTCCAACTTTTACGACATAAATCACACGTTTTGGTCTTGCTATTATTGGAAATAAGTGGTAAAAGGATAAGTGTTTTCACACTTATTAAATCCGCTACACTTGACCATTGCAATGCCCTCATACAATGCATTAATTTTAAAGCACGGTTTACATTTTCCATCATAAATAACCCACCTTGGCCTTTATTAAATACTAAACAAAAGATAGAAACAAGTAAAGAAATTAAAGACTTACATTGGGTTTTGGCTGCCATGAACGTTTGTCATCCTCAAGTTTTACGTTCCCCATACCAAGCTTAAAAACGAGATCATTGTTATTATAAGTTTGCAGACTAACACGAATTCATGTGGGCCAATTATTTACTTAGACTCCCTTATTCCTAGGTGTATCTCTTATATTTTATTTTTGTCTTGAATGATCACAAGGATGCATTGTTTGACTTATTTCGATAGGTATTTAGGCCGAAAATAAAGTGAACGATTTAATCAATAGTTAGCTAAAGGACAAAATCTTTTAAAACTGCTTCTCGGGACCTCATAAAGTTCATATCTTGGCATAACTCGTTTCACGATTTGAGACCTTTCTCGGACCGATATTTGGCAGCGACTTCATACTTCGAATCTTGAGAGACGTTCATGAAATAATGGTCTTCTCCTCATAATAGGAATTTCTTCACTTGAAGTTTTGAGAGATTCTTCATCTTTGGACCACGACTTCTTCATTTTTCTCCAATCTTTATTTTGGACTTTGATATACAACGATCCGCCTCCTTTTAGGACTTGGATCTATTTATCCTCATACCTTGTTAGGGCTTTTTGGATAGACTTCTCCATGATCTTTTGGGGAGTTTTTGCTTTTCGTCGTGTGTCTCGATCCTTCATATTGATTTTCGATAAATTATTCTTCACAACACTTTTGGATCTTTAGCAGCAAAATGTAGCCCTCATGCCTTGTTAGGGCCTTTTCAGACTCGCCAATCTTCGCATCCCGCTTCAATAAGTTATGCCTTGGCTATGAACTCTAATCCGTACCGAGCAACTTTTAAACGATCTTGGGCTAGAAGCTAAGTAACCTTTTAAATCGTACAACCTTATTTATTGCAGATAAATTTATTAACAAGCGAAGGGAGAATAGGCTTATAATTAACTCACATAAATTCACGAAAGAATACCAAACTTATAATTGACTCTATCATCTCTCGTTCTCCATATTTTAAAATCTCAAGGAATGAGACTCGTGGATGCTTAGCCTATTAAATCGAAGTTTTGGGTTTTCGAGTCATCTATAGGATCTTGCAAATTCTTAGACTTTTTCAAGTTTAGAAATCGCATTTTAAAGTTCCCTTGATAAACAACTCTCTAGGATCAATTATAGGAACTTGCGAAAAGTTCTTGTTCTTAACCCGTGAGAGTTAAGACCTTCGCGTTTTATAGCTCTCTATATAAAAGCCTAGCAAAACTTGACTTAAACACGTTAAGGATACTAGCTAGAGTAAACTTAGATAAGTAAACTCGGGTTGAGTCAAAATGTTCATGACTAAGAAAAATTTAAAACCACTTTATTGAAAATTTATTCTAGCAAGGAAAGAAAATAACCATAACAAAGGAAAATAAAACTATGCAACTAGGCCAAAATAGATTAAAAATTTTGAAAAATCAAATTTTCCGGTTAAAATGAGGGCAAATTCATGGAAAAGACCACTTACTTCGATAGAAGTCCCCCCTAAACTTGATATAAACATTGTCCTTAATAGTTAAGCATGTGGGGGTAAACTCCCCTACACTTATGATATTGTGCACTTTGTTTAAATCTTGCTAAGGAAAGGACAACTAAAGTGAATTCAATGTGAACATATAAAATATGAAATATTGAATCACAAGAGTTTAGGATAGAACCGGGAAGATGGGAACACGGTATCACGGTTCGTCAATAGTCATCAAGCTGCTCTTTGAAGCTTGAATCCCTGCACAAGATAAGAAACAAGAAAACAAACACATACGGGGCTCCCCCTACACTTATTATGAAAGCAGTAAAGGATAGAACACGGGTTGCCTCCCGAGAAGCGCTTGTGTTTGATAACCGAGTCACGAGCCTGACTCGACCCAAATTTAGTTCATGGGAAACGTGGTGAGGGATGGAATCATCTCATGAGAGATGTCCTCACCAAAGTACAGCTTCAAACGCTGGCCATTCACCTTGAAATTGGGCCCATTTGGCTGAGAAAGCTCAATGGTCCCATAAGGAAAAACTTTGGCGACGGTGAATGGACCAGACCAGCGGCTCTTCAACTTGCCCGAGAAGATCTTCAACTGAGAGTTAAAAAGTAAGACTTGATCACCAACGTGGAACTCTCGGTTCTTGATTCTTGCATCATGGATGATCTTGGTCTTCTTTTTGTAGATCAGCGAGTTCTCATAAGCTTCATTCCTCAGTTCGTTGAGCTCGTTGAGTTGAATCTTGCGAAGATCACCGGCTTTGTTGATGTCGAAGTTAGCCCACTTCAAGGCCCAGTATGCCTTGTGTTCCAGCTCGATGGGAAGGTGGCATGCTTTCCCGTACACAATACGATAAGGTGTACAACTAATCAGGGTCTTATAAGCTGTACGGAAAGCCCACATAGCATCATCTAACTTATCGGCCCACGCGGCGCGATGCTCTCCCACAGTACGCTCCAAAATTCGCTTCAATCCACGGTTGGATATCTCGGTTTGCCCATTGGTTTGGGGATGATAAGCGGTGGAAAGACGGTGATTAACACCATACTTAGCCATGACTCTTGCAAATTGATCATTGCAAAAATGAGTCCTGCGGTCACTGATAATAGCACAAGGAACGCCGAATCGAGCAAAGAGCTGCTTCAAAAAGTTCACAACCACCCTCGCATCGTTCGTAGGGAGAGCCTTGGCTTCAACCCGTTTAGAAACATAGTCAACGGCGACGAGTATGTACTTGTTCCCTTTAGATGATGGAAATGGCCCCATAAAGTCGATGCCCCATACATCAAAGATTTCACATTCTTGTATGAAATTTTGAGGCATCTCATATTTATGTGTGATCTTGCCTTGTCTTTGGCAAGCATCACAATGTTTAACCATATCGTGAGCGTCACGATAGATGGTGGGCCAATAGAATCCAGAGTCGAATACTTTCTTCGCGGTGTAATTGGGACCAAAGTGACCACCGGTGGGTCCTTTATGGCAAGCGTCAAGGATTTGTACCGCTGCCGATCCGTCAACACATCGACGAATAATCAGATCCGCACATTGTTTGAAAAGGTAAGGGTAGTCCAAGAAATAATGTTCAATATCTTTAAAGAACTTTTTCTTTTGTTGGGACGTGAGCCCTTCCTTGAGAATCCCACCCGCTAAGTAGTTTGCAATGTCTGCAAACCACGGGGTGTCATCGAGATTAGAGTTGATAGACATTAAGGCCTCAAGGGGAAAGTCATTGATCTCTGTGTTCGGATGATCCCCTTGATAAGGATCCTCAAGTCTACTGAGATGATCCGCGGCTAGGTTTTCTGCTCCCTTTTTGTCACGAATTTCATTGTTGAATTCTTAAAGGAGCAAAACCCAACAAAGAAGTCTTGGCTTAGAATATTGCTTAGTCATCAAGTACTTCAACGCGGAATGATCGGTATACACGATGGTGGTAGAAAGGACAAGATAGGGGCGGAACTTTTCAAAAGCATACACTACAGCTAAAAGCTCTTTTTCGGTAGTGGTATAATGCAATTGAGCCCCCGTCATTGTCTTGCTAGCATAGTGGATTGGTTGGAAGTGTTTGTTCACTCTTTGGCCCAAAACCGCTCCAATAGCAAATCCGCTAGCATCGCACATCAACTCAAAAGGTAGCTCCCAATTTGGGGTAACCAAGACCGGTGCCTTAGTTAGCTTATCCTTGAGAAGATTGAAGGCTTCAAGACACTCTTTGGAAAAGATGAAAGGAGTATCTTTTTCCAAGAGGTGGGTCATCGGGCGAGCGATTTTAGAAAAATGTTGGATGAATCGACGATAGAAGCCCGCATGACCGAGGAAACTTCTCACACCCTTCACGGTTGAAGGTAGAGGCAATTTAGCGATAACATCGACTTTAGCACGGTCCACTTCAAGACCGGCTTTGGAGATTTTGTGTCCTAGCACGATGCCCTCTTTTACCATGAAATGGCATTTTTCCCAATTTAGAACAAGGCGACTGTCTTCACACCGCTTAAGCATACGTTCTAAATTGGCAAGCCAAGCAGAGAAAGAATCACCATAAACCGAGAAATCATCCATAATGACTTCCATAGTTTATGTTGGGTCAAAAAGTTGATGTGGCAGAAACTCAAAAACAAAGAAAACATGAAGTTATTGTCTAAGCGTTGTCAAGACCAATTTAGGCGTTGACAAGAGTTAATCCAGCGTTGTTGGCTCAAGAGTTGTCGTGTGCAATTCAAGAGTTGTTACATGCAATTCAAGAGTTGATAGAATTGTAGACAAGAAGCTTTTAGAAGATTCTATTTGGATATATATGCAGGAGATATTCTGTATATAGTTATTTAAATAGAAGATTCACATGTTTATTTATCATTATCTCTTGTAAAACCCTAATCCTTACACTATAAAAGGAACCAACGGTTATTAGGTTTTTCATATAATTCATTCACAATGTAAACCTAAAGCGTGTGTCGACTAGGTGTGGGATTCAATGTACACACACCTAGTGGTTGTTGATTATTAATATAATTAACAATCCTTTTGTTTTAATTCATGTTATTCGTGCCTAAACACCTTGTTAATGTATCATGTTCTAATTCCGCTTTGATTATCTAATCATATGAACATGGTGCATTCCTAGTAGCTTAAAAGATCCGAAAACCAAGGTTTCCACAATTGGTATCAGAGACTCGTGGCTCGTGATGCTAGGACCAACAAGGTGTTCGTGTATGGTGAAAAGAAGAAAAATCCGTCTAGGGTTTTTCTGGACGTTTTTGTGTGCGCAGCAGTATTCAGAAGGTCATAACTTTTGATTGAACCGTTTGATCGTCACGAAATTTTATATGTGTGTTCTACATACATATATCTAAACCATCCACCGGAGGGATTGTCAAGTTTTATCCCCAGGCAAAAGTTATTAGGCGTCGAAATAGGCAGCAGAGTTGATTTTCAGTTTTTCAAGCTTCTACATAAAATCATGATTAGGGTTTCTTTAAACCCTAAATCAATTTAAAAGCAGAAAAATTGAAGATTTGGGGGATATAGCAGCAAGGAAAAGGATTATTAACAAACCCTAATTAGGGTTTCGATGCATGAATCTGTTAAACCCTAAATCGATTAGTAGAAGACGATCAACGCTGAGTGTTGTGTGATCGTGGTGCTGCAAAGAGGATCATGTTCTATGATCTAGATGTTCAATGGGTTGCTGTTTCCTTGTGTTCTTTAAAAATAGCAGCTATGGAGGAATGAAAGAGTTTGCAGCAGGACAGTTTCTATCAGCAAATCAGGAAACGCTTAAGCAGTAGTCTCAATATCATAAAGTCTTTATTGTTGATAGCTCTATGATTGGTGGAAACGTGTTCACACGATCTAGTATTAATGTTTGCGTTCACATGACCTAATAAGGGAAAAAGGACGTGTTCATTGGTTCTTAATGTTGTGTTCACACGGTGCTTCCATTATGATTGGTCAAAATCATATGCATTCACACAATCAAAGAGTAAAAACAAGTGACGTTAAATCCAGGATTGTGTTCACACGGTGCTAGCTTCCTCATTGGTGGAAAGAACTTGCATTCACACGATTGGTTTATATATTCACATGGTTATGGTGGACCTGCGGTCACATGATCAAAGCCCATTCAAAGACGTGAGTTTTTGATGAATTTATTTGGTACGATTGTCCAAAAATTGAAGGGGTGACGTGATGATTATTAGGACATGGAGGTCAGTCGTATATCCTTTGATGAGTTAAGCATAACGATCTTTTAGAAAGGAGAAAGATACGGATATCACTACTTTTTAGGGATTTGATTTTTCAAATTTTTGGAATGTTGCTGTTTATTGCTGATATCCACGTTTATTGTTGATCGTTTATTAACAGAACAGGAGTGTGATCTATCAAGTTTGGGATATAAACATAGGGATATAAACTTGGTAATCACATATCCAGAGATCACGGTTTAAATTTGGATGTGATTTGTTGCCCTAAGAGACGAGACGCTGACAAGAATGGTATTAACGCTGACAGGAAGGAATTTGACGCTGACAGAATAAGTCAACGCTGACAGCGTTGACAGTGTTGTCTGATATATGAATTCCAACGCTGATAGGTATTGTCTGATATCGGACAATACAATTGATAGAGATATTGGACAGAAGAGGATGTTGGATAACACAATGATTGCTGCTGTTGAGAAAATTGGACGTTTTTAGCACACAAAAAGGAGGATTATACACACGAAGGTACATGGAATCTACGTTTTAATCTAGAATATCATGTTGATATTTATGGCTCGGATATTTTTCAAAGGAATTAATGATCTTAAAGCGAGTTAACAACTATTTGTGGGAATTTGATGGGTATTTTAAACTATGTAATTAGGATGGCCTTGAGAGTGGCTTTTACATATGGTATGAAGATTTTATTCCATTAAATTCATCATGAAGAGGTGTTAGCTTAAGGGGAAGAATTCTTATGGTAAGTTTGATGATTGAAGAAGATTTTCGCGAGTTTGTGTTCTATCATATCTTAAAGTCAAGCACTTGTGACTTTAAAGGTAACTTGTTCGTGCTTTACATGGTTGGTGATGAAGACTTGTCATAACACTTGAAGGAGTTACATTATCGTGCTCAGTGTCTCACAAAGGATGAGAATATTGACAAGGGATCGAGGTCTACTTATACTTTGTACCATGAGTATAAGTTCTTAGTCACATGGATAGTACAAGACATGGAACACAAGATTGGGTTATTCTACTTCTACATCAAGAATATCTTATTTATTTTTCTTCAAGATCATTACATAGAGCTACATTTGGAGAATCTTCAAAGATTGCAACATTGTTTACTTTCCTGTTGATGTGACAAAAAGGGGAAGAAATACGTGCTACACTTGAGGGGAAGCAATTTGAAGATCATGTACAACTTACAAGAGATACACATAGAGTTTTCCACTATCAACTAGGGGAAGATTGTTGGGTCAAAAAGTTGATGTGGCAGAAACTCAAAAACGAAGAAAACATGAAGTTATTTTCTAAGCGTTGTCAAGACCAATTTAGGCGTTGACAAGAGTTAATCCAGCGTTGTTGGCTCAAGAGTTGTCGTGTGCAATTCAAGAGTTGTTACATGCAATTCAAGAGTTGATAGAATTGTAGACAAGAAGCTTTTAGAAGATTCTATTTGGATATATATGCAGGAGATATTCTGTATATAGTTATTTAAATAGAAGATTCACATGTTTATTTATCATTATCTCTTGTAAAACCCTAATCCTTACACTATAAAAGAAACCAAGGGTTATTAGGTTTTTCATATAATTCATTCACAATGTAAACCTAAAGCGTGTGTCGACTAGGTGTGGGATTCAATGTACACACACCTAGTGGTTGTTGATTATTAATATAATTAACAATCCTTTTGTTTTAATTCATGTTATTCGTGCCTAAACACCTTGTTAATGTATCATGTTCTAATTCCGCTTTGATTATCTAATCATATGAACATGGTGCATTCCTAGTAGCTTAAAAGATCCGGAAACCAAGGTTTCCACAGTTTCTTCAACCATGTCATGGAAGATAGCCATCATACACCTTTGGAATGTCCCAGGAGCATTGCATAAGCCGAAAGGCATTCTTTTATAGGCAAATGTTCCGTAAGGACAAGTGAATGTGGTTTTCTCTTGGTCTTTGGGATCGATGGGAATTTGAAAATACCCGGAGAAACCGTCTAAAAAACAGTAATAGTCATTACCCGCTAGACGTTCAAGCATTTGGTCCATGAAAGGAAGGGGGAAATGATCCTTTCTCGTAGCATCATTGAGTTTGCGGTAGTCTATACAAGCTCTCCACCCTGTAACGAGACGAGTAGGAATCAACTCGTTGTTTTCATTTGGGAACAACGGTGATTCCGCCTTTCTTAGGCACACAATGGATGGGACTAACCCACGGTGAATCCGAGATAGGATAGATCATTCCCGCATCAAGAAGTTTGATAACCTCTTTTTTGATTACGTCATGGATCTTAGGATTCACCCTTCGTTGGCATTGAATAGTGGGTTTAAAGTCGTCCTCCATGAGAATTTTGTGTGTGCAGAAGTGAGGATCAATTCCACGAATATCGGAGATCTTCCAAGCAATCGCTTTCTTGTGATTCTTCAGCACGGCGATAAGTCGGGATTTTTCTTCTTCTTTCAAGTCCTTAGCGATGATGACCGGTAACGTCTTGTTGTCTTCAAGGAAAACGTACTCGAGATGAGACGGAAGATCCTTAAGCTCTAAATCCGGAGGATTTTCGATGGACGGCATAGTCAACTTCGGATCCTCGGTAGAGATATCCTTAGGAGATGGTGGAGAAGTTTGGTCCTCATTGAGAAGTTTCTCAATGGTACGAATGTCTTCATCCCAATCGGTGGGAGAACCATCATACTTAAGATCGAGAGGACCCAAACTAGCTTCAAAATCATCTAAGTCACTTTCTCCAAAAGGAGTCAATGACGGAGCAATTGAGGCAACGGTCTCAACATTGGGTAGAGAAGAAGAACCACTTTTACAAGCGTCTTTGAAATGTTCTTCACAAGCCTCATCAAGAACATCAATGAAATTAACACTCTCGTTATCCGAAGGCTGCTTAGAAAGTTTACCGATGTTGAAGACGATTTTATCGTCACCAACTCCCATGATTAATTCGCCAGCGGCTACATCAATGAGAGTGCGACCGGTCCTCAGGAATGGACGTCCAACGATTAATGGAACACGGGGTTCCATCTCGTAGTCAACGACAACAAAATCCACCGGGAAGGTGAATTTGTCAACGCCAACGAAGACGTCTTCGGCTATCCCCACTGGATAAGCAACCGTACGGTTAGCTAATTCCAAAGTCATTCGTGTGGGGACTAGCTCGGGGAGAGATAATTGCTTCCAAACACTTAATGGAATTAAGTTAATACTGGCACCTAGATCGGCTAGGGCCATGCAATTCTCTACTCCCGGGAAGTTGCAAGGAATCAAGAAACGACCCGGATCACCAAGTTTGGTGGGCAATTTCCTTAAGAGCACTGCGGAGCAGTTCTCATTAAGTTGGGTCTAAGCAATATCGAGAAGTTTCTCCTTATCACTGAGAAGATCTTTAAACATTTTCGCATATTTGGGCATGTGAGCGAGAGTCTCAGCAAAGGAGATATTGAAATTCAGTTGTTTGAACATTTTAAGAAAGTTCGAAACCTGAATATCATCCTTGTTCTTCAATTTCTCTTTCCTCAACCTCGAAGGATAAGGTATATTGGGTTGAGATGAAGGCTTTGGGATAGAATTCTCACTCACATCCTTGGGTGGAGGAGGGGTAAAAGTAGAAGGTGGTGGAATTGGAGAAGTGGAAGTTGGAGGAATAGGAGATGGAGGATTCGGAGAAGGAGACTCGTTTTCCTTTGTCACAATCACCGGAGTAGGTGTAGGAAGCTCGGGTTCCTTTAAACGTTTTCCACTGCGAGTGGTGATTGCTTTCATCTCCCCTCTTGGATTAGCAACGGTATTACTCGGAAGAGAACCCGATCCGGAGGCTTGATTACTAGGGAAGAAACTAGCCATCATATTCCTTAAGTCATTCGTTTGACTTGCCAAAGTGTTTCGCATATCAGCTCGAAGATCATTCCCTTGCTTAACCATATCTGCTTTCATGTTGGCCATTTCCCGCTGAAGATTTTGCACGATCACATCCTTCGTCCTCATGTAGGTTTCAACATCTTGGTGTAAGGCTGTTGGTTGGTTGAGAGGAGGAGCATGGTAGGCGGGTGGTTGATAAGCAGGTTGTTGGTAAACTTGGTTGTTTCTTTGAGGTGGATATGGGTTTCTTTGGTTTTGATATTGATTTGGAGCACGAGGTTGGTTTTGATTGTTGCGATTGAGGTTGTTTGGGTTTTGTGGGGGAAAACCGGGAGGTGAAAGAAAGTTGTTTGAGCGATAGCTGAGCAAATTGCGGTCACCTTGAGGATGTGCTTGATAGCCTCCTGTAGCATAGGTACCGTTAGAGGCATACACATTTTCCGGATTGTCGTGAGTCGAAGGACAATCGGTTTATGAGTGAAATCCCCCGCATATATCACAAGATTGGCTTAAAACATTAGCTTGGCCATTGAATTGTTTGGCATTGTTGGCAGTTTGTAAAGCAAGCGATTCCACAAGCGAAGTAAGCTTATCAATTCTTTTGTCGGCATCACTAGTACTAGCACTTGCTACATTAGTTCTAACACTCTTGGTTTGAACTCTAGATTTGTTCTCAATAATATCCCAAGCAGCATTAGAATACGTAACCAAAATATTACCCCCCGAGGCACTGTTTAGTGAATCTTGGTCATTCATGCTTAAACCATTGTAAAAAGTATTGATTTGATGTACTTTTGTTAAACCACGTTGTGGACACTTTCTTAAAAGTTCCTTAAAACGGTCCCAAGATTCACTAAAAGACTCACCGTACTTTTGTTCAAAGGTAATAATTTCATTCCGCAAAGCGGTAGTACGTGAGGGTGGGAAAAAGTAGTTGATAAACTTAGTCTCTAAATCCGTCCACGTAAGAATACTTTATGGCGGTTCCTTATCAAGCCAATTACGGGCTTGTCCCTCTAAGGAGAAAGGAAAAAGTTGCAAGCGAATCACTTCTTGTGATACCCCATTGTACTTAACCGTATTGGTAAGCTGAAGAAACCTTTTAATGTGGTCATGAGGATCATCAAGTGAGCGGGCCAAGAAGGGTTGAGCAGAGACCATTTGTATAAAGCCAGATTTGAGTTCAAAGTTGTTGGCTCTAATCTCAGGAATGACAATTGCATCGGTGTTGCCTTCTACGTGCGATTGCAAAAGCTCGATCATTGGTTGATTGTCCATGGTGACAATTGGTTGAGTAATGACTTCGGCTTGAGCTACTCTCTTCTTACGAGCACGAGTACGCATGCACACCTACAAAAGGATTAGAAAAATAGAAAGGAAATATTTTTGGTTTTTATGGTTTTTCAATTTTTTTGTATTTTTGAAGATTTTATATTTTTTAGGATTTTTGAAATTTTTAAAGCAAGGAAAATAACGTTCAAAGATGAACGGATCCCAAAATCCAATGCGTCTCTCACTAAAAACCTTTAATCTTAACGAAAAGAGCCGGCAGCGGCGCCATTTAATACAAGGCTTTTACCCCAAGTATAAAATCTTATCGTCCGAATCTCTTCGAATTGACTATTAGTTCAAAGTGCGACTCAATTGTTCTTGGTGGAAATATAAATGGTTTTGATTGATTATCTATTTTAAACTAATAGCAAATAAATGTAAATGTCGTTGAGTAAAATTAAAGTTTTAAAGATTAAACTAAAATAACAAGTTAAAAATAAATGCTTGAAAACTTAAAGGCAAGATTAGAAAAAATACTTGAACACTTAATAAATCTAAAACTTGGAAACTTGCAAAAATAAGAAATTAAGTCCGTCGGAACCCCTGGTCGGAATCCCGTCGGAATAGGCTAATCGGAATAAGCTGATCGGAATACATGGAAAATAGGTCCAATAAGAATATGGGAAACAAGCACCAATCAGAATGTGCTGGTCAGAATACTGCTGCAATCAGAATAATCAAAAATCCCCAATCGGAATAACACCCAATCGGAATATCCACAAAACCAACTCAATCGGAATGTTTAACAAAAATCCAAATCGGAATGTCACAAAACCCCACCGTCGGAATATCTAAACCCTAATCCGATCAATACGAACGGAATACTGGAGATGGTTGATGAGATGGCATTTATACATGATCTCATCGTTCTTTTCGAGCTTTAAATGCATATAAATGTCATAAAATACCATATATATGCTTGTGTTTGTTTACTTGTGTATTTTAGGTATGGATATCGTGAAAAAGACAAAAGATCACAAGTTACAAGGAAAAACGGACACGAGAAACGAAGCCGTACAAAGAACCGGGCCCTAAATCATGGAATTTTCAACAAATATCCTTGAAGACTTGAAGACAAACAAGATTGATCCTCATTTATTGAAGAAATGACACTTAAAACCCTTGTATATTAATAATTACAAGTTTGGTCCCTTAAGTTTGTCAAAATTACACAAAAGGTCCTTCAACTTTGAAGAAATGGCAAGAATAGTCCCTCAACAAATCAAAATTGCCAAAAATGGTCCCTCATAAAGTCAAAGATACAATGAAGACCTTTGAAGATCAAGAATGTTCAAAATCAGTCCTTGAAATATCTCAAAATGGCAAAAAGAACCCTTGAAAACCCTTTTGAAAAGTTATGTGCCAAAATTGCCAAATGGTGAAAGTTGATACAAGCTTAAATGGGCGCTGATGGACTTTTTACCACAAATGCAAAAAAAAGGAAAGACAAGGGCTAAACTTGTGCACTGAAACATTTAAGCACACAAACACGCGCCAAACAACTCCACTCCACCAAAAACGGATCAAAAGGACAACTATTCACCTTTTACCAGCCCAGATTTTACACCAACTTAAACAAAGGGTAAAATGAAATTACCCAGGCACACGTTTGATTCACACATGCAGAAACCTATCCCACACACAAAACCCTCATCTCCACTCACTATGGACCCCACCCCAATACCCTTTCCACCAATCAGATTTCAACTTGGCCTCCAAGCTTAGCCACGTGTCAAGATCAACAGCTGAGAGCCTTTGCTTGATCACAAAGCTAAAATGAACGTGTAGGATCATTTTGGACAGCTCAACAACAACAAACGTACTCAAGGACTTAGGGCATTTAGGGAATTTCACATCTAGGGTTTGTGAACAGTGTAGCCTTGGCATTTGCCTATATAAAGACTCCTCAACATGTGAGAGAGCTTTTGTTCCAGATTTTAGCTTTTAATCTTTGTAATTCCTTTTTATGAAATAAAATTTGATTTTCAGAAATTTTGAGAAATCTTGTTCTTGTTTATAAAAGTTTGGTGTTTGAGAAGCTAAAATCTGAGTTCCATTTACATGTTTGAAGGTTTTTGAGGCAAGGTTTTAAGTGATAAAACTTGTGCATCAAAAATCAGAAAGTCCTTGTTTATTTGATCTCACCCTTGTGTTTGTTCATCTTAGCAGCATTGGAAGCTGGTACTTGTTTTGCTAGTACCTCAGCTCAAACAATCCAGGGCCTGGATGTAGGTCTTGGAGGTTTGCACCTTCTCCCCTTTTCATTTTCTCTTTAAGTTTCTGAATATTTGTGATTTTTGTGGATTTGTGCTTGAATCTGTGTTATTGTGGATGTTTATTGTTGATTTGGCTTGGTTTGATGTTTATGAGGTGTTATTGATCTGATTTGTGGGTTGAATCTTAATGATCCTTTGAAAATTTGTGAAAATAAGTTTTAAAAATGGTGTTTGGGATTACTGCATAAGTTGGATTTGTGGTTTGATAAGTGCTTGTGTGTTGTATGCAAGTATTGGTATCTGCTATTTGGGAGTATTTGTGCATCTGTTTGCAGGTTTTGTGGGCTTAAACACATTGATTCATAGATTGGCTCTAAAATCTTCATAACTTGGTAAAATTGGCTAGGATTTTGAGGACACCTAGATATAAGCATAGGTTAAGGGTAACAAGTGCTAAATGATAGCTAATCACACCAGGGTAGAGGGATTTGAGGCTTGAAATTGGATCAAGTGTCAAGTATATCAGCAAACTTGTTATGTTCTTTGTTCATCAGTAACTTTTTATGCTTTGATCTTGTTATTTACTTTGATTCAGTGTTTGATTCTTGTTGTTCTGTGTTTATTGTTAGTTTATAAAGCTTGTGTGTGCATCTGGTTAAGTTTGGCTGGCTTATTTTGCTGAAATCTGCTTATTAAGTGCTTAACTGCTTATTTGCATATCTGGAGCATATCTGTGGACTGTTTGGCTTATTGTGGCTTATTGTGTGGATCATTTTGTGATTTTATTGTTGCTATTGACTCCTTGTGGTTCACTGATCACAAGGGTGCCTTTGTTTCCAATTGAATCAAACCAGAACTCTCAAATAAGCTTGGTCAAATAGTCAAAGCAGTGGGAACTCCTTTCCCCTGCTGGTTGCCACTGATAGTGCATTTTTGGTGTCAGCTTATCAATAAGCTATAATAGCTTATTTTAACCAGCAACAACTTTGTTTTTGTAATAGGTGCTCATATTTTGACCCATTTGTTCATCCTGGAGCATTTGGGTGGTTGACTTTTAGGTTTGACTAGAAAACCAAGTCCTTTGACTTTTACATAAGTTCATTTGTGCTTATTCTGGCTTATTGCTTGTGCTTATTGGATTTTTGTTGATTGATATTGCTTATTGAGTCCATTTGAAAGCTTTTGCAAGTTAAATCAGCTTCTGAGGTTGAGTATTTCTCAAAAACGACTATTTTGTCGTTTTGTGGAATTTTACTTTTCTATTTTCTGGCTTATTGAGTGAGCTTATTGAAAATTTCTTTTGACAGATCTCTTAAGCATCCAAAAAGAGGGTTGTGTATCAAATTAGAGCTTATGGCATTAGCTTATGGCTTAATGGGCTGAAAAGCCCAATAAGAATAAGCTTTTTGTTCAATAAGCTATGATAAGCACATTTTCAGCTTTTGGGCCTTTAGAGTTTTGTTCTTAGAATTAAATTTTAAGTCAGATAGGGCTTTTCCAAGTCAATTGGGCCAAGTTTGACTTTTTGGGCCCAAAAGCCCATTTAGGTTGACTGTTTTTGGATTTGGCCCATTTGGGGGCCCATTAGGGGTATTTTGGTAATTTCACTTTCATTTTCTGATTATTTAGGTTAAAATAAACTAGTTTGCAAGTTTTTAGAATTTTTTATAATTTTTGGATTTTTAATATTATTTTATTATTATTTTATTATTATTTTTAAAATTTCACATTTTCCAACTTTTTACATTTTTCTTAGGTTAAATACATTAAAATAGGAATTTAGCTACTTTTAGAATAATTTTATCACTTATAGATTAATTTTTATAATTATTTTAAGTTTTAATAGTTTTTAAATCATTTTAAATAGTTTTGATTAGTTTTAAAATTTCTAAAAATAGTTTTTAATCATTTTAGGTCATTTTAGAGGTTTATCAACTGAAAAATCTTTATTTGGGCTTTTTGATAATTTATTTGATTTTTAGGGCTTTAATTAGCATTTAAAAATTGAATATTTAATTATCTAAAAGGTTTGAAAAAGTTTTGATCATTGGTAAACTCTTAGTTTATTATTTTTGATTTTTGGTAAATTTTTGGTAATTTTTAGAATTTATTTTAATTTTGGTGATTTTTTTGGTTCTATGTCTTAACTTTCTAATAGTGATTTTGAGTTAATTTTTATTTTTACGACTTCGTCATTTTCTCTTCTAATCCCCTTCTAAACCAATCATTAATCACAAACAATTGGCAAGTTTTTCACACACATATACCTCCTTGGGAAACGAACTTACACACCATTAAGGGTCATTAGTGTTAATTTTTCCTAAAATCATCACTCGATACTTACCGCTTTTACGCCTTTTTCCTAAAAGGTGTATTTTACCACAATCAATGGTGCTGGTCGGAATGCCTGATCGGAAAGGGGTTTACCCTTTCCGATTACTCTTTTGATCCGAAAATAAGCAAAGGCAATAAGCTACTTTGATAAGCTTTTCACCAAAACTAGAACGAATCTATAATGAAAAGTACTAAATAAGCACTAATAACAACTTATCCAAACTTAAAATAAGCAAACTTTTAAATCAAACTATAAAAAGATGAACTTTTTAAGAAAACTTCTAAAAATTAAATAAGCTAAACATAAAAATAAGCCAATAAGCATAAAGATCTTAAAGCTTATTCGTATGAAAACTTAGGTAAGCATAAAAAGATTAACTTTTTAAGCACGAAATCATTAAGAACAACACGGATCAAATGAAATTCGCACCAAAATCAATCTAAAAATCAAAGAAAGGTAGAAAGAGATGAAAGATTAAAAGCTTAACTAGAACTTGATTAATGAAATTAACAATACAAAAGGTTTAATCTTGAAAGATTAAAAGAAAGAAAAGATGAAAACTTAGAGAAAGTTTAGAACTTTCTCTCTCTAAAACTAGAAAGAAAAGTAAAAAATGAAAACTAAAACTAAAAACTAACCACCCTCCTAAAGTGTATTAGGAGGGTATTTATAGGGAAAATGGGAAGGAGTGCATGTGTTGCCTCTTCTTTCTTTCTTTCTTCACGTCTTCTTGACTCGATTTAATTCTTTGTCTTTTCTCGACGTTGTCTCGGGATTTGAACTTGTCTTGATAATTTTCTTCTTTAATTTAGACTTGAGTTCTTAGACTTCATTAAACTTCCGTCTTTAGACTTTTTCTTCGATGAATCTTCAGAATAGGCCTTGGACTTCCGTTCTTTTTGCGCTCTTGATCTTTTGACTTCGTCTTTTCCCGTTTTCTTCGATAAAAGCCCGTGAAAGCCCGTGTTTTCTTCATTTTTCATGTTTTGGTCCTAAAACACAATAAAAACACAAACCACGCGTAATTCCGACTTTTACGACATAAATCACACGTTTTGGTCTTGTTATTATTGGAAATAAGTGGTAAAAGGATAAGTGTTTTCACACTTATTAGGGTTGTAGAAGACTATTCATTCCTTTTTTATATATATATATATAAATGTTATACTTTCAATATTTTCCCTTGTGGTTTAAAATTTATCATATTTTGATTTAATTTTTATAATTTTTATAATTTTTTTAGAATGCTTTTAACTTAACTTGTATCTATTTTTGTAGTGTATTTTAATTTATGTATTTGTATTTTTAATTTAATAAAATGAATTTTAATTTGTATGAAAATGAAAAAAAGAAAAATAAAAGTTAGTGGTGGGGATCAAATGAAGAGGGGTTGAGTGTGTTGTGAGTAAAGGGGTATTTTGATTAGTTGTGTTGGTATAATGTGACGCTGAGTTGACAGGTGACTAAGTAAAAATTTGAAAGATAGGCTTGTGACCACACACTCCTCTCTTATCATTTCAAATTAGAAACAAAACAAACATATTAATCATGGGTCCATTAAAAAGAGCAAAATGCGGAGAGTACTTTGAAAAGTGAGGGGCCTATTTGCTAATATCAGAAAGTGAAAAGTCATACAACATTTTGTCTGTTTTGATTTATTACCATCTATATTATTATTTACATGTCGGGGTCTTCTACTACATTTTGTCAATTTTAACATGTTATTCTTTTACCTAATTTTGTTTATTATTTTCAGCCGACTGATATCGTCTTTTAAACCGAAACCAGATACCGTTGAGAAAAATATAAAAGTAACTAACTCAAAATCAAAGTATATCTTCTAAAAGCAACTTGTTTTTTTAACATTTACGTTTTAGTCTTAACTTGAATTTTGAATAGGATGTTTAAAGAGAATTGTTAGACCTATAAACAAATATTCATAAAATCTTTTATAAAATAACATATCATATTTTTAGTGTGCGAGTATTTCTAACTAATCTTGTCGGTTATTAGTTTAGTAGTAGAATGAGAGGTAGCGAAGAAATGAATGGCACCAATAAAATACAATAAATGTACATGGATAATAATTGTGCTAATTATGGAGTGAGCAATGAATTCAAAGTTTGTATGGTCTTAATTTAAAGTTTTGTGGGTGTTTTGATTCCTCGTTACTCAAATATTTGTTTGTAATTTCATTTCCTTTCTATGCCTTTCTCCAAACTGAAAATAAAAAAATCGCATAAACCTGGAAATACCATATGTATGTTAAGAAAATTTTAAAGCTCTAAACTAAAATGAGAAGAATGATCCAAACTTAGTTTAAATTAAACTCATATTTGTTTTTTTTAACGATAGATTTATTAAAACAAAGACTAGCAAGAAGCTAGCATAAAACGTTACAAGATAAGAGGCTTTGAGCCAATCGTTCCAACTAAACACGGCTTTACACGAAAACTTACACCAATAAAAAGATCTATAAACAATATCTTCAAATATAATCTCCTTTGATGGCTTCATGACTTAAAAAAGAAGCTTGTTCCTAAACGTCTAAATGTACCACCAAGTAACATAGAAAATGCCTTTGATGATGTTTTTAATCCTTGACTGTAGACGCATAGATAATAACCAAGTCTTCCAGTCTTCATATGAATTACCCACGAATACAGCAATATTCCACCAGTGACAAATCTTTATATAAAAATGAGAGGCCAAGTTGCAAGCGAAAAACAGATGATTGGATGTTTCCACACCTGTGTCACAAACGGGACAAATAATGGAATTAAAAGAGATACCTCGACGAGACATGTTGAACCGAGAAGGAAAAGCATCAAGTTTCACTTTCCAAGCAATAATATTGATTTTGATGGGGACTGTTTTAATCTATTGGATTTTAGAAGAAACCACAACTAAGCGGTTACTATCTATCGCTCGTCTTAGAGAAGAAACAGAAAAATCACATGTCCCATTTAAAGTACACGACCACCTATCCGCAACTGGCTAGACACTGACATTAGCAACCAAATCCAATAAATCGGAGAGTTGAGCCTGTTCAAGCCCGCCTCTAAGAGTCTGATGGAAAGAGTTATCTAACCCTTTATCTGATATCTTCGATCTAACAGTCACATCTTTAACATTCTCAAGAGCAAACAGACGGGGGAAAAGATTATTGAGGGAATCATTACCAATCCAATGATCACTCCAGAAACTAGTTGTAGAACCGTCACCAAGTTTTAGACGCAAGATGTCCCAGAAGTTGATACCTATCGCTTTTAGATCATCCATTTTTTAACAATGTGCAACCAACTAGAATTATTACGCACCTTTATGTTTTTGCCGTTTTAGCCGTCTTCACCATGGATCGCTTTAATAATACGGGTCCACAGAGATGCACTTTGATCATAAAACCTCCAAACCTATTTTAACATTAAAGCTCTGTTTAACGCAAATAAGCTAGAAACACCGAGACCACCTTTATCTTTAGAAGCTAAAATTTTGGACCATCTTATCCAACAAGCATGATTACTGTTAAGAGCATGCCCGTGGAAAAACCGTCTACGAACCAATTCGAGCTTACCAAGAACAGTGTGAGGAGCTTTATAAATAGATAAATGGAAAACCGAAATAGAACTCAACACCGATTTTAAAAGAGTTACACCACCACCTATCGATAAACACTTCATTTTCTATTTAGAAAGACGAGAACATACCTTTTGAATCATCTCCTCCCACGCATCATATTTAGACAGAGTACAACCAACTTTAGTGCCAAGGTAAGTAAACGGTGTATTAAGAATGAGGCAACCAAGTTTTGTCGCAACATTAATAACCATGTCTTTCACCACCATAGTTCCCATAATTTTGCTTTTGGACATGGTGATCCATAAACCAGATGCATGATAAAAACATTCAAGCACATGTATAAGAGTGTTAATGTTACCTTCACACCATTAACCCCCGAATACTACATCATCCGCATAAAACAAATGAGAAATATTCATAGAAGCGTTAAGTTTGATACCTTTGAATAAACCTGCATCCACAACTCTTTGAAATGAAAGATGAAGACTTTCCATGATTAAGATGACTAAAAATAGGGAAAGAAGATCACCTTTTTTAAGACCCTTATAAAATTGGAACTCGTTGGTGGGACTCCCATTAACAAGAATAGACCCTTTTGACGATTTGAGGCAACACTGAATCCATCTACACCATCGATCACTAAAAACCAATTTTTTTTAGGACATCGTCTAGAAAATCCCAACAAACATAGTCAAAAGCCTTTTCGAAATCAACTTTAAAAATTAAAGATTGCTTCTTTTTACGCTTACACCATTGGAGGAATTCATTGAGAATGAACTTGACATCAAGGATTTGCCTATCTTTAATGAAAGCAAACTAAACCTCATTAACAATCCCACCTAAAACAACCACAAGACGATTCGAAAGAATTTAGCTATGATCTTGAATAGACTCCCAATAAGACTAATGGGTCTCAAATCTTTCACGGTATTAGCGTTAGGATTTTTTGGGATTAAGGTAATGAAAGAGGAGTTACAACCATCTGGAATAATACCTTCATAAAAAATACCTGACAGCTTCAAAAACGTCTTCTTCAATGATTTTCTAAAAATGCCTATAGAATCCGAATATAAATCCATCAGGACCAGGAGACTTGTCAGTCCTACAGTCCCACACTGACTGTCTTAGCTCGTCCTTAGAAACAACACGTTTAAGATCAGATTGTTGCTCAGGGGATAGTGTATTTGGATATTCCATGTAGAGATTAGCTCGATGACCGTCAGGTTGGACAAACTTGTTACTAAAATGGAGATCAAACCCATTCTTAACTAAACATGGATCTTGAAGCCAAACTCCGTCTACCATTATACCACGTATACTAAGTTGGTTGCACCTTTTATTTAGCATACCATGGAAAAAACTAGAGTTCTCGTCCCCTTCAATAAACCATTTGATTTTGGTCTTTTGAACCATTTCCGTCACCTTTCGTTTATCGATATCAAGAATAGAATTAATAAATTTTGATCTTTTAGTTACTAATTCATCCGAGGCATCACCTCTATCAATACCCAAATCTAAAACGCGAAGTTCCTCCTGAAGACGAGATTTTCCAGATATCAAATCAGGCTTGTTACCTTTTGACCAATCCTTTATTTTAACTTTGAGGTATTTAAGCTTGTAAACAAAACCACTTAAAGCATTGGTACGAACAGCAGGAGATTCTCTTTAATTATCTTTGACACACTTATCAAAACCTTCTGAGTCTAACCAGTGATTATAAAACATGAAAAGAATAGGACCATAATCGAGAACAGATTCACGAAGCAGGATAGGTCTATGGTCTGAAAGGAATCTGTCCAAGCTAATCGCCGTAATATCTAAACATGTATTACATAGATTCTCCGAAATAAGAAACCTATCCAATTTACTCATCGTTATTCAGGTCAAATTTCATATTTTCAGACGATAGTTGTTTTATGAACTGACCCAAAAGCGTTCACCTTTGTTCATATCATGATGTTTCATTGAAATATTTGACTAGTATGGTTTGGACTAAAGCCATCCATATTTAGTCCCAGATTGTGAATTTCCATACATGACAGTTCTCGTAAAATTTTGACAAGTATGGATCGAACCAAAATCGCTCATACTTAGTCACATGTTTTATTCTTTGAATTATGTGGATTGAACCATAACCATCCACATTAGATGATGTAAAACTTCAGTTGATTATACTTTTATGTTCTCTAACACCCCCACAAATGCTATGCGCAGCGGAACTACAACATTTGGGTGCTAGGCAGTTATCATCACACACAAGCTATTTCGAACGACTCAAAGAGACGTACAAATTTAAACATAAATTAAACATCGTTAAAACAACATTGTCTACCGCTTCCCAAACCCCAAAGATAATACAACACATAGTGGCGTTTAGGTCCCCACTGAATCTCAACCCAAAAGTACATTACAAGTTCACATGACATGACATAAAAAAAGTTTTAAGTTATAAAAAGGGAGGAAAGACAAAGTAGGCCGCCAAGCCACAACAACATCCATCCTAGCATGCTCCTTGCTACCATCTCATCGATTACCTGAAACACATGCTTAAAGGGGTCAACAAATAATGTTGAGTGGAATTCATAGGTTTTACAATCATATTTTGAACATAAGTATATAAAATCAATTACGATCATTTATAGAATTGTCGATCAAACAATCTATTATTCAAGATTATTACAATTCTGTTTAAGCTCATGACACTAATCCGTTAACTCAATCACCCGCGTATATTTACCGGCATGATTAAGATGAAACCAGTGCCCATTCTAAAGGCATTAGTTGCAATTATACCTTATTTCTTATCACAAGTTATCCGTCCGCAGGGGGTACTCAACGTACTAGTCCTCGTCTCGGATAGGGTCGTCAACCCCATAGTACTATCAATTGTATAAGCGGCTATTTTCAATCCACACGAGGATTAAACAATAGTTAATAGCTCATGAATATAAGGTCTTATGCAACTAGGTACTCAACACAATTTAGGCAACTTTCGGGTCCAACAATCATTCATGACATATGTTCGTTTCATTTAAAATAGCATGCATTCCCCTCGCGGGTAAAACCATTTAAAACAATATAAAGCGAGGCTATAAATTCACACCTTGTATAAAAGTAGTCGACGTAACGGATGACGATCACTGACGATGAGGATGCCCGGGAAATTCAACACCTAACAAACAACACGTAATGAGGTAACTCATTTATATAACTTTAAGTACTATATAATACATACATATTAGTAATTTTCATAATTACTAACTCACGCCAAAATCAAACAAGTAGTTGTTACTAGACTTATACTATTTATCTACGTAATTAAAGTTGCTTCCCATTTTTTGATTTTTGCCGGTACTTACCAAAAGTACGGGCTGTTTTCTATCACTTAAGCACCAATATAAAATTCAAGAAAATTTGTAAAAATACCTTATGATCTGTATAAAACCAATTTTAAATCCCATAAAAAGTTTTTACTTTTATGACCCATTACTCATTACATTGCTAGACGTAAACTTTTAGGACTGATTTTGCACTTTTACCATGTTGGACTTGTTTGACCCATTTAAAAGACATCATTAGCTAATTTGACTCTTAAGTACAAAAATAGACTCAAATATGCAGGTTTGGAACCAAAAATAAACTCTCAATCATTTACCAAACTCTATCTATGGTCCCCCGGATTTGACCTAAAACAAAACATAACTTCGGATTATGTTGATTTCTCATCTCCCGGTACACGAACTTTGAAAATAGCATAACTTTTGACTCGTTTGGAGTCGTAAGCTCTTTATTATAAAAAATCGAAGCTAAGACAAAGCTCTAAAACTACATCCTATGTTTATGACCTGTATTTAGACTTAAGGTTTTCAAAAATGACCTCAAACAATCTGCCTAAATTTTACTACTTTAAAATCACCTTAACACTTGATTCTAATCCAATCTAACCTCACCTAGCCCTAACCTAACCACTTGTGATCATACCCAATCACCTTAATCAGTCACTAACACTAAGAACATCAAATCTCCATGAAAACCCAAATCCTAAATCATACATGCAATTGGTTTAACCCATTTAAAAACATCTGAAACACTATCCTAAACACAAACCCACAACAAAACACATCAAACACCATGATCAACCAAACACCCCCATTTGGCCGTGGGGTGTTGGTGACTAAAACACCCAAACCAAATTGATTTTGGTTGGTTTGTTGGTTGATTATTTATAACCCATACACTAATCAAACATGCATCTAGTTTAATTTCATCAAAACACATTTTTGAAAATCTTTTAATTCTTGAAAAATTGTGTTAATGCATGTTGGATTTAATTATGTAAAAACACTTACAATTGGATTTAAAAGTGTGGTCTAAACTTGGATTTAATCAAATCAAGTAGGAAAAAAAATGGTGGTGGTGGTGCTTGTGGAGGCCGACGGCCAAAAGAGAGAGAAAGGGAGGGTGTGAAATTTTTTTGAATGAATTTGTGTGTGTGTGTGATTTTTCCCCTTTTTGTAAAGTTTGAGGGACCTCTTGTGCAATTTGGCTATTCTTTTGGCCTCATTTTTAAACGACACTACTAAATAGCGGGAAACGACTTACTAGTCGGTTTTGAAAATTTGCGAGAGTCGGGGGTCGCCCCGAACACTCCAAAATACTTTTAAAGCAAGTTAAACGCACCCGGGATGAAATAAAACGCACCAGGCTCGACTCAACACGCACTAAAAATAAATTCTCGAAGGATTCTAATATCGACAATATGATAATAAAACATAAAAATTGGGCATCCGTCAGGATCGTAGTCATCATCGTCTTCCTTAAATCGTCAATCGTTAAGATTACGACCTTAAACATCGGTTTCAACTTAAACAATCAAATATATAATAAACGAAATTTCTTAAAAATTTCAAAAATATTCGTAATTTAGGGTAAAATAAATGACCTCGGGTTCTGGGTATCACATCCACCCCTCCTTAAAGAGAGCGACGTCCCGACGCTCGCCTCTTCTTATACTCACATTTCGTGCCGCTGGAACAGATGAGGATATCTTTCCTTGAAGAAGTCCTCACGTTCCCAAGTGTATTCCGGTCCACGTCTAGAATTCCATCATACCTTCACAATGGGAATTCTATTGTGCTTCAATCTCTTAACCTCTCGGTCCATAATCTCCACTGGTTCCTCCACGAAAAGCATTTTATCGTCTAGCTGAATCTCGTCCAAAGGAATCACTAATTCCTTGTTTTCCAAACTCTTCTTCAAATTTGATACGTGAAACGTGTCGTGAATAGCATTAAGCTCATTCGGCAATTCTAATTTATAAGCTACCGGTCCAATTCGTTTAACGATCTTGAATGGTCCAATATACCTTGGACTCAGCTTTCCTTTCTTCCCAAAACGTATCACACGCTTCCATGGCGACACCTTAAGCATGACCATGTCCCCGACCTCAAATTCCAACGGTTTCCTCCTATTATCGGCGTAACTCTTCTGTCGGCTTCTCGCAACAAGTAAACAGTTCTTGATTTGCACAATCTTCTCTGTCGTCTCCAAAACCATTTCGGGCCCAGTCAACTGACTCTTTCCCACTTCGCTTCAACACACAGGAGATCTACACTTCCTTCCATACAACGCTTCAAATGATGCAGCCTTAATACTCGCATGATAACTGTTATTATATGAAAACTCCACTAAAGGCAAGTGGCGTTCGCAACTTCCTCCGAAATCAATCACGCATGCTCGGAGCATGTCCTCCAACGTCTGAATAGTTCGTTCGCTTTGGCCATCAGTTTCAGGGTGATAGGTCGTGCTCAAACTCAATTCGGTGCCGATCGCACGTTGAATAGATTTCCAAAATTCTGAAGTAAACCTGCTATCGCGATCCGAAATGATCGATAAAGGTACACCATGTCGACAAACAATTTCCTTCACGTACATACTGGCAAGTTTCTCAATGCTATCCGTCTTCTTCATAGGTAAATAGTGAGCAGATTTCGTTAATCTATCCACGATCACCCAAATCATATCACAACCACTAGGAGTTCTAGGTAAACCCGTCACGAAATCCATAGCGATCTTTTCCCACTTCCATTTTGGAATCTCAGGTTGTACCAACAACCCAGACGGTCTCTTATGTTCAGCCTTAACCTTCACGCAAGTCAAACACTTGTTGACGTAACGTGCAATCTCTGCCCTCATATTCGGCCACCAGTAGACTTTCGTGATACATCTTATCCGCTCCAGGATGTATCGAGTACTTTGACTTATGAGACTCATTCATAACCAAATCTCGTACTCCAGGCATTCCTTCCTCAAGTGAACATTGCGGTAACCAAATCCGATTCTCAAAATATCTCAGCCCGTCTGACTTTACCACAAAAAGAGGTTTCTGCAGCCTTCCCAGATTCTCAGCGCCAATATTTTCTTTCATCATTCCCTTCTCTTGAGCCTTCAATATTGTTTCGGTCAAATCAACACCCTCAGTCATCAGTAATGCTCTGACTCTCAAAGGTTTCCTTCTATCCTTCCTACTAAGTGCATCCGCTACAACGTTCGCCTTGCCAGGATGGTAGCGAATCTCGCAGTCATAGTCACTCAGTAGCTCCACCCATCGCCTTTGTCTTATATTCAACTCCTTTTGGTCTAAAATGTGCTGCAAACTCTTGTGGTCAGTGAACTCTTCTTCTTCATTCTCAACAGGAATGCATAAAAAAAACTGCCCTTCCATATAGATCGTTGTGGCATGAACTCAGAATTTCTTCGCTTCGATTCCTGCCCCTACTTCAATTAAAGCTAGCTCCTACTCCTCCTTCACCGTCGTTGGTCCTTTTTTACATTGTATAGCGAGAAAACTCACCTCTGCCTTTAGACGAGATCTTATATATGATTCTCGTAAACCCTAGGAGCCTCTTTTCCTTCTGCCTAGCTCCCCGAAAACAACGTTCGACTTGCATGTGTTAAGCATATAGTGTACAACACACTTAGTCCCATACAAATAGCGTCTCTACAACTTTAGCGCAAAAACTACAGCTCCCAATTCCAAATCATGCGTAGTGTATTTTTCCTCATGCTTCCTCAATTGTCTCGACGCGTAAGCGATCACCTTCTCACGTTGCATTAAAACAGCTCCATAACCCTTATGAGACGCGTCACAATAAACCATGAAGTCTTCGATTCCTTCCGGCAATGACAAAATCGGAGCAGAACACAATTTGTCCTTAAGTGTTTTGAAAGCGATTTCTTCATCATTTCCCCATTCAAACACCTAATTCTTCTCGGTAAGCTTGGTCAACGGCTTTGCAATCAACGAAAACCCTTCGATGAATCTCTGATAATAACCAGCTAAACCAAGAAATTGTCGAACTTCAGTCGGTGTTGTCGGTGCCGACCATTTTTTAATTGCCTCTACCTTGGCAGGATCCACACGAACTCATTCGCTATCAATCACATGCCCAAGAAATTGTACAGATTCCAACCAAAATTCACACTTGGAGAACTTCGCGTACAGCTTCTCTTTCTTCAACAGCTCCAGTATCGTCCTCAAGTGCTTATCATGTTCTTCTTTGCTCTTGGAGTAAATAAGAATATCATCAATGAACACAATGACAAACTTATCCAAATACGGCTTGCACACTCGATTCATAAGATCCATGAACACTGCAGGCGCATTCGTTAACCCAAAAGGCATCACTCGAAATTCAATATGTCCATATAGCGTACTAAAAGCAGTTATAGGAATATCCTCCTCTCTAACTCGTAGTTGATGATACCCTGATCTCAAGTTAATCTTCGAGTACACACAGGAACCTTGCAATTGATCAAATAAATCGTCAATCCTCGACAATGGATACCGATTCTTAACCGTTAATTTGTTAATCTCTCGATAGTCGACACACATTCTAAACGACCCATCCTTCTTCTTTACAAACAACACAGGCGCTCCCCATGGTGATGGACTCGGTCGAATAAACCCCTTATCCATCAATTCTTTCAATTGATCAGATAACTCATTCAGTTCTGACGGTGCCAATTGATAAGGTGCACGAGCAACTGGTGCAGCTCCAAGCATCGAATCGATCCAAAATTCCACTTCACGAGAGGGCGGTAAACCCGGCAACTCATCAGGAAAAAATTCCGGATACTCTCGAATCACATGCACCTCTTCCAACTTTGTCTCTACATCACCATCACTAGAAATCTGCGCTAGAAATACATCGCATCCTTCTTCCATATACCTCATCATCTTCAAGCAGGATATTACTCTCAGACGAGAAGTACATTCATTACCCTTCACAGTCAAAACCCTATTCCTCAACGGGATTTGGACCAACCTTTATCCACAAACAATCACCGCACTATGCGCCATTAACCAATCCATCCCAATAATCACGTCGAAAGATCCTAGCTCTATAGGCATTAAGTCGATATCAAAGGCATAATTCCCTAACTTCGAGGTACACCCTCTTAGTATAGAATTTGTACTAACAATCTTTCCATCGGCTAATTCCACATTATAGTTAGTCTTTAGCATCACAAGTTCTCAATTGATAAGACGACTAAATTTTATGTCTACAAAGCTTTTGTCGGATCCAGAATCAAATAATACACTAGCATAACGAGCGTCAAGTAGAAACGTACCGGTCACCACAATCGGGCCTTGCGGTTTGTCAGCGGTACCTACTCGGTATACAGCAACGACATTGTTTCATCCCTGCCTATTCCCAGCTTTCGGTAAGTTTCCTTGCTTATGCCCCTTTTATCCACATCCAAAACAAACCATTACTCTCATGGCATTTGCCCTTGTAGCCACACCTCTAGATCGACAATCAGAAACTTTATGGCCAGCCTTCCCACACTTGCTACATGTAGGAGGACAATTCCCAATATGGTACAAGTTACAACGACCACATTAAGGATTGACCTTAACTCCTCTAGGGCAGTAGCAGCTCTCATCCCATCATTCCTCCTTTGGTTGAACTGCTGGTTACGATTCTGTCCTTGATTGTTATTGCGATTTCCCCCACGATTTTGTCCTTGCGATTGGTTCACCTGGGCAGCTTCCCATTTCCTTTTGTTCCCCTCAGCAATATAATCTTTCTTATCTTGCAGCTTGACATCCATCAGTGCGTGAGCCATCTAAACGGCCTCATCAAATGATCCGGGCTTTGACGAAGTAGTCTCACCCTTAATGTTACTCGACAAACCCTTGATATACTGTTTCATCTTTTTGCGATTGTCCGCGAAAGCATCAGGACACAATAGGCTTAACTCATTAAACCCTCTTGTATAAGCAGTGATGTCATTATTCTTCAAAGACAAGTGTCTCAAATCATCCTCTAACTGACCCAACTCTTCCTCATGACAAAACTTCTTAGTCAAAAGTGCCTTGGTTGTAGCCCAAGTTCTTCCATTTGCTACCACTAATCCGACAGTAGCCACCTGGTTGTTCCACCAGCTTAAAGCATCGTCGAGGAAAGTAGCAACTGCAAATTTAACTTTGTTTGCCTCAGAGCACCCACTAATTTCGAAAGTGCTTTCAATCTTTTCCAACCATCTACGGAGTTCCAAAGCTCCACCGGTACCACGAAACTGTGTGGGTCCAGATTTCACAAAACCGGCATAAGAACACTCCCTTGGGGCTTGTTGTCTTTCCACATTTCCACCTTGACCTTGGTTTATGTTCGCACGATCTGCCTCAAGAGCATTTGCGATTGCCTCTTGAATCATAGTGTTCACACGAGTAGCTGTCAACTTTGGAGGCATGGTGAAGTCTCAGTTACACCTCTCTGCAATGACAGGGAAATAGAAAACAAGGTAAGTATACACATCAAGATTAAGAAGGATTTCTCTTTCAAGACATAATATAAGTACAACAACACATCAACAAGGTTACTAATATTCATCAATCACATCATAAAAGAGAAAATTCAAGACTTATCATAGATTATGAAAGGTAAACATGTATTGCATTGATAGATCAACCAAAATCTATGACAAGTAATGCCACTATAACCATACACCAACAAACTTAAAGTTATCAAGTTTTCATCACAATACCATCATATAGGAGTCTAAAATAGTTCGATTACAACGATCAAAAGATAAAAATGAAATACAAGTAACTAGCCACATGGTGATCCACATGACTTCTTGGACGGCGGTTCTTCCTCATCCTCCTCGGGCTCTTCGTCACTGTCTTCTTCCTCGTCCATCTTTCTCTTCCCTTTATCACTCGGCTCACATTCAGTCACCCTCTTTGTTCTAGAAGTAGACCCAAACTCCGTTGCTACCTGATTCCCTAAAGCGACACACTCACCCTTGGCGGGCGGTTGAACCATGAAATCATTAGCCTCCAGCTCAGAGTCATCCACAAATCTCCAGTCTTGTGGTAGGGATGATCTTACACGGTGCTCCCAACTCTGCATCCTAACCAACCTAGCCTGGTCTTCCTTAACCCGCTCAAGACTTGCACTCAAATTTGCTATCATAGATCTCAAACTATTAATATCACTCTTATTCAATGCTCCATCGAACTCAGCCCTTGCAGTCCTTGTCAATAACTTCTGATGTGCTCTTTCATTCTCGTCAAACCTTTTGATCACTCTAGTCTCCACCACATAACGTTCGTACATTAACCTATCCATTCTTCTCAAACGATCTTCAGATTACCAATAATTCCTTGGCCTTGGAAAGTAAACCTTCGCAATATTTTCGTGAAGAGAACGCGATCTAGCTGCAGCACTGGACTCCGCACCAAACTCATTACTTACCCGAACAAACCCCGGCACAGTCCTCAAATAATCCTTACAAACAGCCATTGGGGGGCGAATAGGTTGCTGATCATAACGGCCTGTTGGAGGCACTTCGTATCCTTTTGGTGAATTGGGGGATTGAACCAAATCGGGCTCCGTCTGACCGACGACATTTGCTAGAATTCCATCATCCACTGGATCCTCCTCCACAGAATCCTCTCTGCCATCGTCACTAACACTGAAATTGTCTACATCACTTTCATCACTATCATTTGCCGGTTCTCTTTCCTCTTCTTGAGCTATCCATCCATTGTCGTCATCCGGCGGGTTTGGAGGAAACGGTCCCCCTTCGTATCCTACGGCAAATTCGTCTCCATTTCCGTTAGGCGGTACCTCGGCCATCTCTGCAATAACAGAACATTTTGGAGGGTACGTAAGGTCATTATTCAATATTTATAATTATATGCATGCAAATGCAATGCAAATGTGGTACACATGCCCAAAATGCGATAATATGATGCTCATGCATATGCAATACAAGAATTACGGTATCGAGTACTCCAAGTACAATTTCAACGTTTACATATACTAGTTCAGTATTTACGCAATAAATACTCATACATTCATTTCAATTTAAAAGGGACACATCTATTCCATCAATACTAAAAGTAAATCTTACAACAGCCATGCAGGATAGTTGTGTGCTTGGACAATTTCTTACGACACTAAAAGTTATAGTTTAGGATTTTTCAAAATGACCTAGTTCTCTATAACTCATGGCTCTGATTACCAATCTCTAACACCCCCACAAATGCTATGCGCACCGGAACTACAACATTTGGGGTGCTAGGCAGTTATCATCACACACAAGCTATTTCGTACGACTCAAAGAGACGTAGAAATTTAAACATAAATGAAACATCGTTAAAACAACATTGTCTACCGCTTCCCAAACCCCAAAGATAATACAACACATAGTGGCGTTTAGGTCCCCACTGAATCTCAACCCAAAAATACATTACAAGTTCACATGACATGATATAAAAATGTTTTAAGTTATAAAAAGGGAGGAAAGACAAAGTAGACCGCCAAGCCACAACAACATCCATCCTAGCATGATCCTTGCTACCATCTCATCGATTACCTGAAACACATGCTTAAAGGGGTCAACAAATAATGTTGAGTGGAACCCATAGGTTTTACAATCATATTTTGAACATAAGTATATAAAATCAATCGGCATTTATAGAATTGTCGATCAAACAATCTACTATTCAAGGTTATTACAATTGTGTTTAATCTCATGACACTAATCCGTTAACTCAATCACCTACGTATATATACCAGCATGATCAAGATTAAACCAGTGACCCTTCTAAAGGCATTAGTTGCAATTATACCTTATTTCTTATCACAAGTTATCCGCCCGCAAGGGGTACTCAACGTACTAGCCCTCGTCTCGGATAGGGTCGTCAAACCCAAAGTACTATCAATTGTATAAGCGGCTATTTTCAATCCACACGAGGATTAAACAATAGTTAATAGTTCATGAATATAGGGTCTTATGCAACTAGGTACTCAACACAATTTAGGCAACTTTCGGGTCGAACAATCATTCATGACATATGTTCGTTTCATTTAAAATAGCATGCATTCCCCTCGCGGGTAAAACCATTTAAAAACAACATATATCGAGGCTATAAATTCACACCTTGTATAAAAGTAGTCGACGTAACGGATGACGATCACTGACGATGAGGATGCCCGGGAAATTCAACACCTAACAAACAACGCGTAATGAGTTAACTCATTTATATAACTTTAAGTACTGTATAATACCTACATATTAGTCAATTGTCATAATTACTAACTCACGCCAAAACCAAACAAGTAGTTGTTACTAGACTTATACTATTTATCTACATAATGAAAGTTGCTTCCCATTTTATGATTTTTGCCGGTACTTACCAAAAGTACGGGTTGTTTTCTATCACTTAAGCACCTATATAAAATTCAAGAAAATTTGTAAAAATACCTTATGATCTGTATAAAACCCATTTTAATTCCCATAAAAAGTTTTTACTTTTATGACCCATTACTCATTACATTGCTAGACGTAAACTTTTAGGACTGATTTTGCACTTTTACCATGTTGGACTTGTTTGACCCATTTAAAAGACACCATTAGCTAATTTAACTCTTAAGTCCAAAAATGGACTCAAATATGGAGGTTTGGAACCAAAAATAAACTTTCAATCATTTACCAAACTCTATCTATGGTCCCCGGGATTTGACCTAAAACCAAACATAATTTCGGATTATGTTGATTTCTCATCTCCCGGTACACGAACTTTCAAAATAGCATAACTTTTGACTCGTTTGGAGTCGTAAGCTCTTTGTTATACCAAATCAAAGCTAAGAAAAAGCTCTACAACTACATCCTATGTTTATGACCTGTATTTAGACTTAAGGTTTTAAAAAATGACCTCAAACAATCTGCCTAAATTTTACTACTTCAAAATCACCTTAACACTTGATTCTAATCCAATCTAACCTCACCTAGCCCTAAACTAACCACTTGTGATCATACCCAATCACCTTAATCAGTCATTAACACTAAGAACATCAAATCTACATGAAAACCCAAATCCTAAATCATACATGCAATTGGTTTAACCCATTTAAAAACTTCTAAAACACTATCCTAAACACAAACCCACAACAAAATACATCAAACACCATGATCAACCAAACACCCCCATTTGGCCGTGGGGTGTTGGTGACCAAAACACCCAAACCAAATTGATTTTGTTTGGTTTGTTGGTTGATTATTCATAACCCATAAACTAATCAAACATGCATCCAGTTTAATTTCATCAAAACACATTTTTGAAAAATTTTTAATTCTTGAAATATTGTGTTAATGCATGTTGGATTTAATTATGTAAAAACACTTAAAATTGGATTTAAAAGTGTGGTCTAAACTTGGATTTAATCAAATCAAGTAGGGAAAAAAATGGTGGTGGTGGTGCTTGTGGAGGCCGACGGCCAAAAGAGAGAGAAAGGGAGGGTGTGAAATTTTTTTGAATGAATTTGTGTGTGTGTGTGTGTGTGTGTGATTTTTCCCCTTTTTGTAAAGTTTGAAGGACCTCTTGTGCAATTTGGCTATTCTTTTGGCCTCATTTTTAAGCGACACTACTAAATAGCGGGAAACGACTTACTAGTTGGTTTTAAAAATTTGCAGGAGTCGGGGGTCGCCCCGAACACTCCAAAATACTTTTAAAGCAAGTTAAACGCACTCGGGATGAAATAAAACGCACCAGGCTCGACTCAACACGCACTAAAAATAAAATTCTCGAAGGATTCTAATATCGACAATATGATAATAAAACATAAAAATTGGGCATCCGTCGGGATCGTAGTCGTCACCGTCTTCCTTAAATCGTCAATCGTTAAGATTAAGACCTTAAACATCGGTTTCAACTTAAACAATCAAATATATAATAAACGAAATTTCTTAAAGATTTCAAAAATATTTGTAATTTAGGGTAAAATAAATGACCTCGGGTTCTGGGTATCACATGTTCTTTGTAACAATCAAGTTTTCATACCCTTACGTGGATGTCGTTTTCGTGCTGATTAAGTTCATGTCTCCTTATGAGTATTACGTTTTCAGCAAGGTGATGATGTTTTCATGCTAAGATACAGAAGGGTTACAGTAAAATCCTGTTTTTCATAATAAATTCATGTTTGGTCTTCATCAGGCATGTCTTCATGCTGACCATTGTTGAAATTCCGTTTAATCATATTCTTGAACCTCTATACAACCAACATTAAGTCTACGCAGAAATCACCAGGCTATCATGTTACTCATTTCAGTTCAGTTTACTACCGTTTAAATCAATTTATTTCTTTGATCATGTCAGACAAGCGACACCAGTATCGATCATCCCATAAATTTTCCACCAGTGCCATGTACAGTATTCCATATGTACCCCATGTACAGTGTCTCAGTTATACTCCATGTACAGTATTTCATGTGTACTCCACGTACAGTGTCTCAGATATGCTCCATGTGCAGTATTCATTTTGTACTTCATGTACAGTAGTCCAGGTGTACTCCAGGTACCCTACTCTATGGATATTGCTAATCGATCCTCAATCATCTCAAGCGTTTCCACTTGTCGTTATTCTACTAGATGCTGATGTTGCTCATGAATTGAAGATTTTACCAGATACTGATGTTGCTAACACTTTGAAGACCTCACAAATGCTGATGATGCTAATACTTTGGAGATTTCTCAAGATGCTGATGCTGTGTATACTATGAAGACTCTACAGAACAAGGACGAAAACTATAAATTTGAAATTTCTGACAAGAATAAATTTCAACCATCAGACACTACCATTCTATTCCATGCTTTTACTTCCCAGTTAGATGTCACACTTCACTCAGCTAATCTTTCAGTTAGAAGAGTGAGAACTGGTATCCAGTCGGCCACTCAACAGAAATAGTTACATGAATCAAGGTCATGATAAAGACCGTCAAGAAACTAATAGACAAGGCGGAAATGACAACTACCGTACTTATAATTAATCAGTCAGTAACCATCAGAACTCCGGTAAGTGCGTGACCAGAAATATAGAGGTCAGCAGTCTAACCGGTCCGCCAACCCTAACAGTTACCATAAATTCTTAACATTATTCAAACTCACCCATTAAAATACATGTCCAGACAACAGTCAAGACACAGGTCTCAAGTATCATTTCGGAAGACACTTGTAGGGACACTAGTCATGATACACGTCATACGAATATCTTCTAAAAGTACGAGCCAGAACTCATAACCCCGTATGTTTTCTAAACCAGTCCCTCGAAAATTCAGGGTACCCTCCAAGGGGGTATACCTGTTGTATCATGCCACGCATAAATCAGACCATTAAAAATCTAGTCACCATCACTAGAGTATTACTCAGGTTAGACACGCATTGTTCTTTCTATGAGGTTACTGACGAACACATTCTGTGAAAGTCGCCACGTTTACTTCACGTATTCCTATGTCAACTTTATCTTAAATCAGATAATTACCTACCTCTCAGCCAGAAAAGACTCCACAGTATCACCATATTTATAAAGGCTTTTTCTTCAAGTTGAAGACGAGATTCGTCGTACTAACTCTTGATTTGTTCATTATATTTCTTCCAGAAAAATCAGTACAAATTGTTTTAGCTATACAAGCACTTGAATTATTACCTTATAGCTGCGAAGACTTCTAATCACCATTCATGATGCGACTTCTGAAATTCCTTAAATTCATGATCAACAGATTATCCCAAAGTTTCCAGATGTCATTACAGAAGGTTTTCCAGAAATTCCTTCCTAACCACGAGACATAATTTAACATCGAGCTTGTCCAAGGACAGAACCTATTTTCAAAACAATTTATCGCAAGGTTTCAGCTGAGTTAATGGAGTTGCAGGATTAGCTGCAAGAGTTTCTGGAACGGAGCTTTAATCGCCCGAGTGCACCACCAGGAAGTGCATCGTTTCTGTTTTTCAAGGAAGAAGCCCGGTAACATGAGATCATGTATCGACCACCGAAATTTGACAAGATCATCATTCTTAATCAATATTCATTCCACTTATAGAAGGTTTATCTGATCCATTGCGGAGTCTTAAACATTTTTCCAGAAACACATCACTATCATGCTATCATCACTGATGAGAAAAAGAACAGGACAGTTCCAAGACTGCATTTCCACACGTTATGGTCTCTCTAAAATTTGATTTATGCTTCTGAGCTCCCAAATGTTCCCACTATATCACGAAATGGATGAATCAAAATTTTCCATGAATTCTTAGACAAGTTTGCCAGTATATTCATCGATAACATCCTGTTCTGCTAAATTCTAGAGAAGAACATGAGAATCATATTTTCACGATCCTGTAGATTCTTTGATAGGAGAAAATCATATACGCAACTTCCAGATGTAATTTCCAGTTGAACAAGGTGGAATTTCCGGGCCACGTTATTTCAGCAGAAAGAAATTTCAGAAATCCTGCGAAGGTGAAGGACATCACCAGGTGGTCACGACCGACGTCTGTGATTGAAGTATGAAGTTTTCTGGAATTTAGTTAGTAACTACCGCAGAAATTGCTGACAGTTATCACGATTAGCTTTCCATGACTAAGCTTACGTATAAAGGAGAGAACCTACACAAAAACTTTGTACTCCATAAGATCCTACGCCAGGAGAGGCCTAAGTTACCGAAACTCATAGTTCTTCCATGATTATTCATCCAGATTCCACAAAAATGTACCATAATCTCAGACAAAATTTTGAAAGAAGCAGTATAACACATGGATGCAGCTACGTTCATATCTAACTGCCTAATACACTGGAGGTTCAAGATAGAACGTCGTCATGCCAGTGAGTGGTTACAACCATTAGAAATTTTGAACAGAAATGAGACAAGGTTTCCATGAGGGTTGCTATCAGCTACCACAAAACTCAGAAAAGTTTGATCCTATCTAAGTCATTTTCAACCATTTAAACTAGCCTACACGTTTCTCTTATCCAAAAGGATTACGCAGTAGCAGACCTGCAGGAACTTCACCAATAAATCGTAAGATCTCACGGTATTCCATCAACCATCATATCAAATAGAAAATTTCAAGTTCACGAATCACGCTCACGTTCATGTTCACGAATCACGTTTATGTTCATGTTCACGTTTACGTTCACCTTCACGTTTGCGTCTCATGTTCACATTATGATGTTGTTTCAGTCCATAGCTTGTGCTATCTCATGATTTAAGTTCACACTCGTATTCATGACATTGTTCACGTTCCGGTTCGTGTTCCATCTCGCGATACACGTTTTACAGCCTGTTATCGAATACGGTTACCGAAAGCTTAAGAAACCAGACTCATGTTTAGTACATCGTTTCCATGCTCAGGCAGACGTTTCACTTCTCAGGCCGTATCGTTTGGCATTCCTCCCTCAGTCAGCATACCTTCATGATATGTATTAGTATGACGTTCATAGTATATTCATGTATCACGTTCACGATATATTCCATGCCCAGCGTTCCTCATATAATCGTGAACCACGTTCACAATTGCTCACGTAGCACGCTCACAATTATTCACGTAGTTCGTCCCTTTATGTTTTAAGCAGCTTGCTCAGAGATATAAATGTTATCTTTGCAGGATACTTGTACGTATCGCTTCATGTATACTACATGCTATAACTTATTCATTCTATCAGATTCAGAAAATCCATCTTAAGTATGGAACCAGAAACTATTCAGCATTCATCAGGACAGGGTCATCAAGACCAAGATTTTTCATTATGTTTAGACCTTTGAAGGAATCGTTTCGAGCGGGAAGCCACTTGAAACGGAGGAGTCCATTTGGACCTCTCATCCTTTTCCTTCAATAATTCAGTTAAGTTCTTTCAGTCATGTTATGTTCCAGGTTCTCTTTAGTCAGGTCACGATATACTCTTTCAACATCATCATATCCTAATTAGAGGACGAATTACCAACTGATATGTCCTTCTCACCTTTCATATTCTTTCAGCCTATGTGTCTTTCCCAGCTTTTATAATTTCATCAACTTATTACCTTTAATTCGAGGACGAATTCTCCTTTTAGAGGGGAAGAATTGTAAAACCACATCATTATCGTATCCTTAATTCGAGGACGAATTATTATTTTTTTTAGGGGAAGAATTGTAAAACTCGTATTAAAAAAATATCAAATACGCGTAGTCTCGGCTTTAACTTAAATTAAACGTTAACATCAGCTAGTCTCAGTTTATTTAAATATTACACAAGTAATAATTATTCAAAAATAATTATTAAGTTTCATAAAAATATTACGTATGTGTTACTTACTTCAGAAAAGAATTTTACGTTTTCCAAAAATTAAAACACGAGATATAATTAAGTCACGAGAATTAAGCCGAAAACGAAAACGTTTTATATTATAAAAGGGGACGGTTTTTACAAATAAGCAAGGAGGAAACATGGGCTTTGAGCCCGGCCCGTTTTAAATACAAACAAAAAGGAAACGACCTGCCCCCTTTTCTCATTCACGTATAAAAAAAACTAGGGTTTATGTTTTGGTGGCCGCCGACTGTAAATCAACCACAAGGGCTTCGGGTTTGTTTCTCATCTTTGATTCTTGTGTGACATCACTCTTCTCAAATTGTAAGTATCACCCTGTCCTTAATCACGAATTTAATTTGGTCTAAGATCTTATAAACGAAATAAAATGATAAAGAGGTGTTGATTGTTCAAGGGGTGTCGTGTTTCTGTTTATGGCGTGAAAACCGAGACCAAAAGGCCTCGGTGTGGTGGCTGTTGGCCAGCCATGACCGTACAGGGGTGGCTTGGGTCGGGTCCTTCAGCCGTAGAAAAAAACGAACCCAAACATGAGTCACGTTTATAAAGGGGTGTTTGGGATTACATGCAGTGGGAACAAATAGCCTATCAGGGGGTAGGTTTGTTGTCACAGTGGCAACCGAGAGTCCTTAAGACTCTCGATGGGTCTTAGTTAACAAGCAGGGGGAACAAACCCACTAGTAGTGGGTATAACAGCCAAGACAGGGGGAAACAAAGGGAGCAGTGGGTACCACTGCACTAGCAATGCAAACCACTGCATATGCAGTGGGAATGAGTAAACGCCGAGGGGCTACGTCGGCAGTTTGTTGGCCGGTTTGGTTAACCTGATACGTGGGCGTCTCATGGTTGGTTTTAGCTCGGGTTCGAGTTTACTAGTATGTTATTAACGCGCGAGGAAAATATTTATATTAATTAAATATTTGTTATATAGTGTTGTATAATAAATTAATTTAATTGTAAAATTTTATTAATTTGTTTAATTAGATCAATATTGTTTTACCTTTAAACTATTTTGAAAGCGTGATTTAGTTAATACTTTTTTTTTCAAAGGAACGAAATTAGAAACCTTTTAATTATATCAGATTACTATTTATAGTAATAATAATATATCAGATATATTGCACATTATATCGTATTCAGGTATACGGAACATACGTTAATCGGTAATGTGATCGAATAGTCAGATATTGTCAGTAATATTATCGAATAGCCACATATTATCAGTTTATATACAAACAATAATACAAGAATAAAATCAAACTAAGAACAGTTAAAAATCAGTAAACTAAACAAATACCAGTTAACTTATTCGTGTCCGTCATTTATGTAGCTCCCGTGAAATCAGAGTAGGAGTCTCATCAACTATTCCTGGCAATCAGTACTGGACATAAGGTACGGATTTTCGTCCTTCAGTAAGGACTTCCACCTATGCGTGATTAGGATTCCCTGTCTGCAGCCAAATGTTTTCCCCAATATATTTTTAAGCTTATCATTAATCATTTTTAATAACTAAATAATTTGCCTAAACATTATATACAAGCATGACCAGTTTATGTACTAGTTACGGAGGTACCGTAACCATGACACTAGAGGCACCGATGTCATGACTCCTCTGCGAGGGAGTGATTTCTCGCAACGTCCCATTTATTTCAGCTTGGCCATTTATCAGTATTATCAGCGGGGCATATGGGTGTGATACTATGGTTTTCATTGGGGTTCAGATTAATTCTCGGAATCTTCTCGAATTGATCACGGTTTAAAGTGGAATAGTTGTTCTTGGTTACTAAAAAGGGGTTTGGTTTTCTATTCTACTAAAAAGGTAAATGCGTGAAGTAAATAAAGATTTAAACCAAAAACAGTTAATGAAATAAAACTTGAATTAAAACTAAACAATTAAACGATTAAACAGTAGAATAACCTTACTGAAAAATTGCTTGATTCGGAATGTATGCTTGATCCGGAATATCTAAGCTAAAAGCTTGATTTGGAATGTAAGGTGATCCGGAATAAAATTGGTGATCCGGAATAAAATGTGATTCGGAATGAGGGTTGATCTGGAATAATGGGGTTGATCTGGAATAATAGGCTATCCGGAATAAATTGTGAAACTTTGATTCGGAATATTCACACTCATCCAGAATATTAATTATTCTGGATGAACAGTTGATTCAGAATATCTAAATGAAATAAACTGATCCGGAATATCCAGTTGATCCGGAATATTATGGAAAATAACGATTCGGAATAAAAATGTGATCCAGAATAAATGATGTTGATCCGGAATGTTTGACACAAAATGACTGATCCAGAATATCCGGTTGATCCGGAATATCCAGTCGATCCGGAATAAAAAGTTATTCCGGATGAAGAACTTGACTCGGAATAATAAGTATTCCGAATGGAAAACACTGATCCGGAATATAAAATATTCCGGATGAACAATCTTGATACTGAATAAAAATTGAGGGCACTTGATTCGGAATCTGGGCAGTGTTGAAGAACAGCGAAGAACAGGGAAATCAAAGAACACGATTTTTATCCAAAATCAACCAAATTTTTAACCAAAACTTAAACCAATTTAAACACTAATCATTTACTAATCATAATCATCAAATCCCAACAATAAAAACACAAAACCCACTAACTTTTGAAGATCAAATCAACCAAATAAAACTTAAAAACTTTAAATCAATAAGAACAAGATGAACAAGATTAATGGAAAGATTATATTGATTGATTAAGGTAGAGTAAACAAAAGGAAAGATTAAAAACTTACAAGATTAAAGATTGAATCAAGAAAAATAAAAATCACCAACACCTTAGTGGTGTTGGCTTCTTCCAAGAAGAAAAAAATAAAAGCTGGCTCAAAATGTGTGAAGGATCTCTTTATATAGGCCTTGTCTTTGGTTGGTGAGTGGGCTTTCTCCCTTTCTTCTTGTCTTCTCGTCTTTTCAGAAAAGTTGACGCTTTCGATTCTGATTCGGGATTTGTCGACGAATAAATTCAACTCGTCTTTTAATTTCTTCGTTTAATAGACTTGAGTTCTTCGACATATATAAATCTTCCATCTTTGGTCCTTTTCTTCGATAAATCTTCAAATAGGCCCATTGACTTCAAATCTTTTGCATCTCTTGAACAATAGACTTCGTCTTGAGTCTTTTTCTTCGATAAAACCCGTGCAATCCCATGTTTTCTCCAATACTCATCCGGTTGGCTCTGAAAACACAACAAACACAAAAACCACGCATAATTCCAAACAAATGATATTAAATACGCGTTTTGGTCTCGTTTTAGCAAGAAATAAGTGGCAAAAGGATGGGTGTTTTCACACCTATCAAATCCCCTACACTTAACCATTGCCATGCCCTCATGCAATGCTTAGTGATAAAGCAATTTTACACTTTTCTCATAATCAATCAACCTTGGCCTTATTAACATACTACAAAAACAAAAATTAGAGTACTAAGAGAAATTAAAACTTTAAAGGATAGAAAACCATTTTCACTTGAAAATAGCTACATGGAAATAACTTGCAAAGAGATCTAAGACTTAAATTAGGGCTTCGGTGCTGCGAAGATTTATCACCCTCAACTTTCACGTTCCCCAAACTAAGCTTAAAAACGAGATCATTGTTATTATAAGTTAGCAAAACAAACACTTACACACATGGCTTAATTATATGCTTAAACTCCCTTATTCCTAGGTGTATCTCTTATATTTTATTTTTGTCTTAGAATGATCATGAAGATGCATTTTTGGACTTATTGCGATAGTTTATTTAGGCTGAAAGCAAAGTAGGACGATTTGATTAATAGTTAGCTAAAGGACAAAATCTCTTAAAACTGCTTCTCGGGATATCAAAAAGTTCATATCTTGGCATAAATCGCTTCACGATTTGAGACCTTTCTCGGGCCGATATTTGGCATGTACTTCATACTTCATATCTTGAGAGACGTTCTTGAGATAATGGTCTTCTCTTCGTTAATAGAGTTTCTTCACTTGGAGACTTTTGAGGGATACTCCAACTTTGTTGACCACGACTTCATCATTATTTCTTCAATAGTTAATTGGGATTTTGAGATACAACGATTCGCCTCCTTTTCGGACTTGGATCTATTTATCCTCATACCTTGTTAGGGTCTTTTCGGATAGACTTCTCCATGATCTTTATGGGAGTTGATTGCTTTTCGTCGTGATTCTTGATCCTTCATATTGATTTTGAGAATAATACTTTTCACATCACCTTGGATCTTTAGCAATAAGATTGAATCCTCATGCCTTGTTAGGATCTTTTCGGACTCGCCAATCTTCGCGCCCCGCTTCATAAGTTATGCCTTGGCTATGAACTCTTATCATTACCGAGAAACTTTTAAACGATCTTGGGCTAGAAGATAAGTAACTTTTCAAATCGTACGACCTTACTTATTGCAGATAAATTATTAGCAAGTGATAGGAGAATAGGCAAATAATCACACCAAGTGTGCTTGTGTAAGAATACCGACTTATAATTGACTCTATCATTTCTCGTTCTCCATAATTTAAAATCTTAAGTAATGAGACTCGTGGATGCTTAGCCTAATAAACTAATTAAGGTCTACATGGTTAAGGATACTTGCTAGAATAAACATGGATAAGTCTATTCAGGTTGAGTCAAAATAATTGCAACGGGCCTAATATGCCAAAGACTTCAAAACTAGCTACACCACTTTATTAATATTTTTGACTTTATTGTGGGATATATACATATGAAAGCAACGATAAAAATTTAAAATTACGACTAAATGGCCAAAGTTAATTAAAAATTTGAAAAATGCTGAAAAAGATGATTTCCGGTTAAATGAAGGGATTTTAATGGAAAAGTCCACTTAAAACTTCGATAGAAGTCCCCCCTACACTTAAGATAAACATTGTCCTCAATGTTTAAGCATGTGGGAAAAGTCTCCCCTACACTTATGACATTGTGCACGTTGGTTAAATCAAGCGAAGGAAGAGACGACTAACGTGATCAATTTCAAATGTAGTATATATAGAGATTAAAATTGAAAAAAAAAATTTATTTTTTTAAAAACTAGCCGTTGGGCATTTAATTTAAAAAAATAAAATAATTTTTCTAAAAAAAACTAGCCTTTAGGCATTAAAAACAAAAAAAAAAACATTTTTTTTTCAAATGCGAAATGTTGACGACGAGCGATGTGGGTCCCTTCTTCTTCTTTTTCTTATTTTCTGGGATTTAATCGAGTGTATTTGTGTGTAGTGTGTGGGATTTAATCGAGTGTATTTGTATTTCTATATTGTGTGTGTGTTAGTGTGTATCTGTGTATTGTGTGTGGGGGTTTAATACAAGGCTTTTACCCCAAGTATAAAATCTTATCGTCCGAATCTCTTCGAATTGACTATTAGTTCAAAGTGCGACTCAATTGTTCTTGGTGGAAATATAAATGGTTTTGATTGATTATCTATTTTAAACTAATAGCAAATAAATGTAAATGTCGTTGAGTAAAATTAAAGTTTTAAAGATTAAACTAAAATAACGAGTTAAAAATAAATGCTTGAAAACTTAAAGGCAAGATTAGAAACAATACTTGAACACTTAATAAATCTAAAACTTGGAAACTTGCAAAAATAAGAAATTTAGTCCGTCGGAATCCTGTCGGAATAGGCTAATCGGAATAAGCTGATCGGAATACATGGAAAATAGGTCCAATCGGAATATGGGAAACAAGCACCAATCGGAATGTGCTGGTCGGAATACTGCTGCAATCGGAATAATCAAAAATATCCAATCGGAATAACACCCAATCGGAATATCCACAAAACCAACTCAATCGGAATGTTTAACAAAAATCCAAATCGGAATGTCACAAAACCCCACCGTCGGAATATCTAAACCCTAATCCGATCAATACGATCGGAATACTGGATATGGTGCTGGTCGGAATGCCTGATCGGAAAGCGGTTTACCCTTTCCGATTACTCTTTTGATCCGAAAATAAAGCAAAGGCAATAAGCTACTTTGATAAGCTTATCACCAAAACTAGAACGAATCTATAATGAAAAGGACTAAATAAGCACTAATAACAACTTATCCAAACTTAAAATAAGCAAACTTTTAAATCAAACTATAAAAAGATGAACTTTTAAAGAAAACTTCTAAAAATTAAATAAGCTAAACATAAAAATAAGCCAATAAGCATAAAGATCTTAAAGCTTATTCGTATGAAAACTTAGGTAAGCATAAAAAGATTAACTTTTTAAGCATGAAATCATTAAGAACAACACGGATCAAATGAAATTCGCACCAAAATCAATCTAAAAATCAAAGAAAGGTAGAAAGAGATGAAAGATTAAAAGCTTAACTAGAACTTGATTAATGAAATTAACAATACAAAAGGTTTAATCTTGAAAGATTAAAAGAAAGAAAAGATGAAAACTTAGTGAGAGAAAGTTTAGAACTTTCTCTCTCTAAAACTAGAAAGAAAAGTGAAAAATGAAAACTAAAACTAAAAACTAAAACTAAAAACTAACCACCCTCCTAATGTGTATTAGGAGGGTATTTATAGGGAAAAATGGGAAGGAGTGCTTGTGTTGCCTCTTCTTTCTTTCTTTCTTCACGTCTTCTTGACTCGATTTAATTCTTTGTCTTTTCTCGACGTTGTCTCGGGATTTGAACTTGTCTTGATAATTTTCTTCTTTAATTTAGACTTCTTCGACTTCATTAAACTTCCGTCTTTAGACTTTTTCTTCGATGAATCTTCAGAATAGGCCTTGGACTTCTGTTCTTTTTGCGCTCTTGGTCTTTTAACTTCGTCTTTTCCTGTTTTCTTCGATAAAAGCCCGCGAAAGCCCGTGTTTTCTTCCTTTTTCATCTTTTGGTCCTAAAACACAATAAAAACACAAACCACGCGTAATTCCGACTTTTACGACATAAATCACACGTTTTGGTCTTGTTATTATTGGAAATAAGTGGTAAAAGGATAAGTGTTTTCACACTTATTAAATCCCCTACACTTGACCATTGCAATGCCCTCATACAATGCATTAATTTTAATGCACGATTTACATTTTCTATCATAAATAACCCACCTTGGCCTTTATTAAATACTAAACAAAAGATAGAAACAAGTAAAGAAATTAAAGACATACATTGGGTTTTGGCTGCCATGAACGTTTGTCATCCTCAAGTTTTACGTTCCCCATACCAAGCTTAAAAACGAGATCATTGTTATTATAAGTTTGCAGACTAACACGAATTCATGTGGGCCAATTATTTACTTAGACTCCCTTATTCCTAGGTGTATCTCTTATATTTTATTTTTGTCCTGAATGATCACAAGGATGCATTGTTTGACTTATTTTGATAGTTATTTAGGCCGAAAATAAAGTGAACGATTTAATCAATAGTTAGCTAAAGGACAAAATCTTTTAAAACTGCTTCTCGGGACCTCATAAAGTTCATATCTTGGCATAACTCGTTTCACGATTTGAGACCTTTCTCGGACCGATATTTGGCAGCGACTTCATACTTCGAATCTTGAGAGACGTTAATGAAATAATGGTCTTCTCCTCATAATAGGAATTTCTACACTTGAAGTTTTGAGAGATTCTTCATCTTTGGACCACGACTTCTTCATTTTTCTCCAATCCTTATTTTGGACTTTGATATACAACGATCCGCCTCCTTTTAGGAATTGGATCAATTTATCCTCATACCTTGTTAGGGCCTTTTTGGATAGACTTCTCCATGATCTTTTGGGGAGTTTTTGCTTTTCGTCGTGTGTCTCGATCCTTCATATTGATTTTCGATAAATGATTCTTCACATCACTTTTGGATCTTTAGCAGCAAAATGTAGCCCTCATGCCTTGTTAGGGCCTTTTCGAACTCGCCAATCTTCGCATCCGGCTTCAATAAGTTATGCCTTGGCTATGAACTCTAATCCGTACCGAGCAACTTTTAAACGATCTTGGGCTAGAAGCTAAGTAACCTTTTAAATCGTACAACCTTATTTATTGCAGATAAATTTATTAACAAGCGAAGGGAGAATAGGCTTATAATTAACTCACATAAATTCACAAAAGAATACCAAACATATAATTGACTCAATCATCTCTCGTTCTCCATATTTTAAAATCTCAAGGAATGAGACTCGTGGATGCTTAGCCTATTAAATCGAAGTTTTGGGTTTTCGAGTCATCTATAGGATCTTGCAAATTCTTAGACTTTTTCAAGTTTAGAAATCGCATTTTAAAGTTCCCTTGATAAACAACTCTCTAGGATCAATTATAGGAACTTGCGAAAAGTTCTTGTTCTTAACCCGTGAGAGTTAAGACCTTCACGTTTTATAGCTTCCTATATAAAAGCCTAGCAAAACTTGACTTAAACACGTTAAGGATACTAGCTAGAGTAAACTTAGATAAGTAAAGTCGGGTTGAGTCAAAATGTTCATGACTAAGAAAAATTTAAAACCACTTTATTTAAAATTTATTCTAGCAAGGAAAGAAAATAACCATAACAAAGGAAAATACAACTATGAAACTTGGCCAAAATAGATTAAAAATTTTGAAAAATGTTGAAAAATCAAATTTTCCGGTTAAAATGAGGGCAAATTCATGGAAAAGACCACTTACTTCGATAGAAGTCCCCCTACACTTGATATAAACACTGTCCTCAATGGTTAAGCATGTGGGAGTAAACTCCCCTACACTTATGACATTGTGCACTTTGTTTAAATCTTGCTAAGGAAAGGACAACTAAAGTGAATTCAATGTGAAGATATAAAATATGAAATATTGAATCACAAGAGTTTAGGATAGAACCGGGAAGATGGGAACACGGTATCACGGTTCGTCAAAAGTCATCAAGCTGCTCTTTGAAGCTTGAATCCCTGCACAAGATAAGAAACAAGAAAACAAACACATACGGGGCTCCCCTACACTTATTATGAAAGCAGTAAAGGATAGAACACGGGTTGCGTCCCGAGAAGCGCTTGTGTTTGATAACCGAGTCACGAGCCTGACTTGACCCAAATTTAGTTCATGGGAAACGTGGTGAGGGATGGAATCATCTCATGAGAGATGTCCTCACCAAATAACAGCTTCAAACGCTGGCCATTCACCTTGAAATTGGGCCCATTTGACTGAGAAAGCTCAATGGTCCCATAAGGAAAAACTTTGGCGACGATGAATGGACCAGACCAGCGGCTCTTCAACTTGCCCGAGAAGATCTTCAACCGAGAGTTAAAAAGTAAGACTTGATCACCAACGTGGAACTTTCGGTTCTTGATTCTTGCATCATGGATGATCTTGGTCTTCTCTTTGTAGATCAGCGAGTTCTCATAAGCTTCATTCCTCAGTTCGTTGAGCTCGTTGAGTTGAATCTTGCGAAGATCACCGGCTTTGTTGATGTCGAAGTTAGCCCACTTCAAGGCCCAGTATGCCTTGTGTTCCAGCTCGATGGGAAGGTGGCATGCTTTCCTGTACACAAGACGATAATGTGTACAACCAATCGGGGTCTTATAAGCTGTACGGAAAGCCCACAGAGTATCATCTAACTTATCGGCCCACGCGGCGCGATGCTCTCCCACAGTACGCTCCAAAATTCGCTTCAATCCACGGTTAGATATCTCGGCTTGCCCATTGGTTTGGGGATGATAAGCGGTGGAAAGACGGTGATTAACACCATACTTAGTCATGACTCTTGCAAATTGATCATTGCAAAAATGAGTCATGCGGTCACTGATAATAGCACAAGGAACGCCGAATCGAGCAAAGAGCTGCTTCAAAAAGTTCACAACCACCCTCGCATCGTTCGTAGGGAGAGCCTTGGCTTCAACCCATTTAGAAACGTAGTCAACGGCGACGAGGATGTACTTGTTCCCTTTAGATGATGGAAATGGCCCCATAAAGTCGATGCCCCATACATCAAAGATTTCACATTCTTGTATGAAATTTTCAGGCATCTCATCTTTATGTGTGATCTTGCCTTGTCTTTGGCAAGCATCACAATGTTTAACCATATCGTGAGCGTCACGATAGATGGTGGGCCAATAGAATCCAGAGTCGAATACTTTCTTCGCGGTGTAATTGGGACCAAAGTGACCACCGGTGGGTCCTTTATGGCAAGCGTCAAGGATTTGTACCGCTGCCGGTCCGTCAACACATCGACTAATAATCAGATCCGCACATTGTTTGAAAAGGTAAGGGTCGTCCCAGAAATAATGTTCAATATCTTTAAAGAACTTTTTCTTTTGTTGGGACGTGAGCCCTTCCTTGAGAATCCCACCCGCTAAGTAGTTTGCAATGTATGCAAACCACGGGGTGTCATCGAGATTAAAGTTAATAGACATTGAGGCCTCAAGGGGAAAAGAGTCATTGATCTCTGTGTTCGGATGATCCCCTTGATAAGGATCCTCAAGTCTACTGAGATGATCCGTGGCTAGGTTTTCTGCCTCCTTTTTGTCACGAATTTCAATGTTGAATTCTTGAAGGAGCAAAACCCAACGAAGAAGTCTTGGCTTAGAATCTTGCTTAGTCATCAAGTACTTCAACGCGGAATGATCGGTATACACGATGGTGGTAGAAAGGACAAGATAGGGGCGGAACTTTTCGAAAGCATACACTACAACTAAAAGCTCTTTTTCGGTAGTGGTATAATGCAATTGAGCCCCCGTCATTGTCTTGCTAGCATAGTGGATTGGTTGGAAGTGTTTGTTCACTCTTTGGCACAAAACCGCTCCAATAGCAAAGTCGCTAGCATCGCACATCAACTCAAAAGGTAGCTCCCAATTTGGGGTAACCAAGACCGGTGCCTTAGTTAGCTTATCCTTGAGAAGATTGAAGGCTTCAAGACACTCTTTGGAAAAGATGAAAGGAGTATCTTTTTCCAAGAGGTGGGTCATCGGGCGAGCGATTTTAGAAAAATCTTGGATGAATCGACGATAGAAGCCCGCATGACCGAGGAAAGTTCTCACACCCTTCACGGTTGAAGGTGGAGGCAATTTAGCAATAACATCGACTTTAGCACGGTCCACTTCAAGACCGACTTTGGAGATTTTTGTCCTAGCACGATGCCCTCTTTTACCATGAAATGGCATTTTTCCCAATTTAGAACAAGGCGAGTGTCTTCACACCGCTTAAGCATATGTTCTAAATTGGCAAGGCAAGCAGAGAAAGAATCACCATAAACCGAGAAATCATCCATGAAGACTTCCATAGTTTCTTCAACCATGTCATGGAAGATAGCCATCATACACCTTTGGAATGTCCCAGGAGCATTGCATAAGCCGAAAGGAATTCTTTTATAGGCAAATGTTCCGTAAGGACAAGTGAATGTGGTTTTCTCTTGGTCTTTGGGATCGATGGGAATTTGAAAATACCCGGAGAAACCGTCTAAAAAATAGTAATAGTCATTACCCGCTAGATGTTCAAGCAATTGGTCCATGAAAGGAAGGGGAAAATGATCCTTTCTCGTAGCATCATTGAGTTTGCGGTAGTCTATACAAACTCTCCACCCTGTAACGAGACGAGTAGGAATCAACTCGTTGTTTTCATTGGGAACAACGGTGATTCCGCCTTTCTTAGGCACACAATGGATGGGACTAACCCACGGTGAATCCGAGATAGGATAGATCATTCCCGCATCAAGAAGTTTGATAACCTCTTTTTTTATTACGTCATGGATCTTAGGATTCACCCTTCGTTGGCTTTGAATAGTGGGTTTAAAGTCGTCCTCCATGAGAATTTTGTGTGTGTAGAAGTGAGGATCAATTCCACGAATATCAGAGATCTTCCAAGCAATCGCTTTCTTGTGATTCTTCAGCATGGCGATAAGTCGGGATTTTTCTTCTTCTTTCAAGTCCTTAGCGATGATGACCGGTAACGTCCTGTTGTCTTCAAGGAAAACGTACTCGAGATGAGACGGAAGATCCTTAAGCTCTAAATCCGGAGGATTTTCGATGGACGGAGTAGTCAACTTCGGATCATCGGTAGAGATATCCTTAGGAGATGGTGGAGAAGTTTGGTCCTCATTGAGAAGTTTCTCAATGGTACGAATGTCTTCATCCCAATCGGTAGGAGAACCATCATACTTAAGATCGAGAGGACCCAAACTAGCTTCAAAATCATCTAAGTCACTTTCTCCAAAAGGAGTCAATGACGGAGCAATTGAGGCAACGGTCTCAACATTAGGTAGAGAAGAAGAACCACTTTTACAAGCGTCTTTGAAATGTTCTTCACAAGCCTCATCAAGAACATCAATGAAATTAACACTCTCGTTATCCGAAGGCTGCTTAGAAAGTTTACCCATGTTGAAGACGATTTTATCGTCACCAACTCTCATGATTAATTCGCCAGCGGCTACATCAATGAGAGTGCGACCGGTCCTCAGGAATGGACGTCCAACGATTAATGGAACACGGGGGTCCATCTCGTAGTCAACGACAACAAAATCCGCCGGGAAGGTGAATTTGTCAACGACAACGAAGACGTCTTCGGCTATCCCCACTGGATAAGCAACCGTACGGTTAGCTAATTCCAAAGTCATTCGTGTGGGGACTAGCTCGGGGAGAGATAATTGCTTCCAAACACTTAATGGCATTAAGTTAATACTGGCACCTAGATCGGCTAGGGCCATGCAATTCTATACTCCCGGGAAGTTGTAAGGAATCAAGAAACGACCCGGATCACCAAGTTTGGTGGGCAATTTCCTTAAGAGCACTGCGGAGCAGTTCTCATTAAGTTGGGTCTGAGCAATATCGAGAAGTTTCTCCTTATCACTAAGAAGATCTTTAAACATTTTCGCATATTTGGGCATGTGAGCGAGAGCCTCAGCAAAGGAGATATTGAAATTCAGTTGTTTGAACATTTTAAGAAAGTTCGAAACCTGAATATCATCCTTGTTCTTCAATTTCTCTTTCCTCAACCTCGAAGGATAAGGTATATTGGGTTGAGATGAAGGCTTTGGGATAGAATTCTCACTCACATCCTTGGGTGGAGGAGGGGTAAAAGTAGAAGGTGGTGGAATTGGAGAAGTGGAAGTTAGAGGAATAGGATATGGAGGATTCGGAGAAGGAGACTCGTTTTCCTTTGTCACAATCACCAGAGTAGGTGTAGGAAGCTCGGGTTCCTTTAAACCTTTTCCACTGCGAGTGGTGATTGCTTTCATCTCCCCTCTTGGATTAGCAACGGTATTACTCGGAAGAGAACCCGATCCGGAGGCTTGATTACTAGGGAAGAAACTAGCCATCATATTCCTCAAGTCATTCCTTTGACTTGCCAAAGTGTTTGGCATATCAGCTCGAAGATCATTCCCTTGCTTAACCATATCTGCTTTCATGTTGGCCATTTCCCGCTGAAGATTTTGCACGATCACATCGTTCGTCCTTATGTAGGTTTCAACATCTTGGTGTAAGGCTGTTGGTTGGTTGAGAGGAGGAGCATGGTAGGCGGGTGGTTGATAAGCAGGTTGTTGGTAAACTTGGTTGTTTCTTTGAGGTGGATATGGGTTTCTTTGGTTTTGATATTGATTTGGAGCACGAGGTTGGTTTTGATTGTTGCGATTGAGGTTGTTTGGGTTTTGTGGGGGAAAACCGGGAGGTGAAAGAAAGTTGTTTGAGCGATAGCTGAGCAAGTTGCGGTCACCTTGAGGACGTGCTTGATAGCCTCCTGTAGCATAGGTACCGTTGGCGGCATACACATTTTCTGGATTGTCGTGAGTCGAAGGACAATCGGTGTATGAGTGAGATCCCCCGCATATATCACAAGATTGGCTCAAAACATTAGCTTGGGCATTGAATTGTTTGGCATTGTTGGCAGTTTGTAAAGCAAGCGATTCCACAAGCGAAGTAAGCTTATCAATTCTTTTGTCGGCATCACTAGTACTAGCACTTGCTACATTAGTTCTAACACTCTTGGTTTGAACTCTAGATTTGTTCTCAATAATATCCCAAGCAGCATTAGAAGACATAACCAAAATATTACCCCCCGAGGCACTGTTTAGTGAATCTTGGTCATTCATGCTTAAACCATTGTAAAAAGTATTGATTTGATGTACTTTTGTTAAACCATGTTGTGGACACTTTCTTAAAAGTTCCTTAAAACGGTCCCAAGATTCACTAAAAGACTCACCGTACTTTTGTTCAAAGATAATAATATCATTCCGCAAAGCGGTGGTACGTGAGGGTGGGAAAAAGTAGTTGATAAACTTAGTCTCTAAATCCGTCCACGTAAGAATACTTTGTGGCGGTTCCTTATCAAGCCAATTACGGGCTTGTCCCTCTAAGGAGAAAGGAAAAAGTTGCAAGCGAATCACTTCTTGTGATACCCCATTGTACTTAACCGTATTGGTAAGCTGAAGAAACCTTTTAATGTGGTCATGAGGATCATCAAGTGAGCGGCCCAAGAAGGGTTGAGCAGAGACCATTTGTATAAAGCCAGATTTGAGTTCAAAGTTGTTGGCTCCAATCTCAGGAATGACAATTGCATCGGTGTTGCCTTCTACGTGCGATTGCAAAAGCTCGATCATTGGTTGATTGTCCATGGTGACAATTGGTTGAGTAATGACTTCGACTTGAGCTACTCTCTTCTTACGAGCACGAGTACGCATGCACACCTACAAAAGGATTAGAAAAATAGAAAGGAAATATTTTTGGTTTTTATGGTTTTTCAATTTTTTTGTATTTTTGAAGATTTTATATTTTTTAGGATTTTTGAAATTTTTAAAGCAAGGAAAATAACGTTCAAAGATGAACGGATCCCAAAATCCAATGCGTCTCTCACTAAAAACCTTTAATCTTAACGAAAAGAGCCGGCAGCGGCGCCATTTAATACAAGGCTTTTACCCCAAGTATAAAATCTTATCGTCCGAATCTCTTCGAATTGACTATTAGTTCAAAGTGTGACTCAATTGTTCTTGGTGTAAATATAAATGGTTTTGATTGATTATCTATTTTAAACTAATAGCAAATAAATGTAAATGTCGTTGAGTAAAATTAAAGTTTTAAAGATTAAACTAAAATAACGAGTTAAAAATAAATGCTTGAAAACTTAAAGGCAAGATAAAAAAAAATACTTGAACACTTAATAAATCTAAAACTTGGAAACTTGCAAAAATAAGAAATTAAGTCCGTCGGAACCCCTGGTCGGAATCCCGTCGGAATAGGCTAATCGGAATAAGCTGATCGGAATACATGGAAAATAGGTCCAATCGGAATATGGGAAACAAGCAACAATCAGAATGTGCTGGTCGGAATACTGCTGCAATCGGAATAATCAAAAATCCCCAATCGGAATAACACCCAATCGGAATATCCACAAAACCAACTCAATCGGAATGTTTAACAAAAATCCAAATCGGAATGTCACAAAACCCCACCGTCGGAATATCTAAACCCTAATCCGATCAATACGATCGGAATACTGGAGATGGTGTTGGTCGGAATGCCTGATCGGAAAGGGGTTTACCCTTTCCGATTACTCTTTTGATCCGAAAATAAAGCAAAGGCAATAAGCTACTTTGATAAGCTTATCACCAAAACTAGAACGAATCTATAATGAAAAGGACTAAATAAGCACTAATAACAACTTATCCAAACTTAAAATAAGCAAACTTTTAAATCAAACTATAAAAAGATGAACTTTTTAAGAAAACTTCTAAAAATTAAATAAGCTAAACATAAATATAAGCCAATAAGCATAAAGATCTTAAAGCTTATTCGTATGAAAACTTAGGTAAGCATAAAAAGATTAACTTTTTAAGCACGAAATCATTAAGAACAACACGGATCAAATAAATTCGCACCAAAATCAATCTAAAAATCAAAGAAAGGTAGAAAGAGATGAAAGATTAAAAGCTTAACTAGAACTTGATTAATGAAATTAACAATACAAAAGGTTTAATCTTGAAAGATTAAAAGAAAGAAAAGATGAAAACTTAGTGAGAGAAAGTTTAGAACTTTCTCTCTCTAAAACTAGAAAGAAAAGTGAAAAATGAAAACTAAAACTAAAAACGAACCACCCTCCTAATGTGTATTAGGAGGGTATTTATAGGGAAAAATGGGAAGGAGTGCATGTGTTGCCTCTTCTTTCTTTCTTTCTTCACGTCTTCTTGACTCGATTTAATTCTTTGTCTTTTCTCGACGTTGTCTCGGGATTTGAACTTGTCTTGATAATTTTCTTCTTTAATTTAGACTTGAGTTCTTCGACTTCATTAAACTTCCGTCTTTATACTTTTTCTTCGATGAATCTTTAGAATAGGCCTTGGACTTCCGTTCTTTTTGTGCTCTTGATCTTTTGACTTCGTCTTTTCTCATTTTCTTCGATAAAAGCCTGTGAAAGCCCGTGTTTTCTTCCTTTTTCATCTTTTGGTCCTAAAACACAATTAAAACACAAACCACGCGTAATTCCTACTTTTACGACATAAATCACACGTTTTGGTCTTGTTATTATTGGAAATAAGTGGTAAAAGGATGTGTGTTTTCACACTTATTAGGGTTGTAGAAGACTATTCATTCCTTTTTTATATATATATATAAATGTTATACTTTCAATATTTTCCCTTGTGGTTTAAGATTTATCATATTTTGATTTAATATTTATAATTTTTATAATTTTTTTAGAATGCTTTTAACTTAACTTGTATCTATTTTTGTAGTGTATTTTAATTTATGTATTTGTATTTTTAATTTAATAAAATGAATTTTAATTTGTATGAAAATGAAAAAAAGAAAAATAAAAGTTAGTGGTGGGGATCAAATGAAGAAGGGTTGAGTGTGTTGTGAGTAAAGGGGTATTTTTATTAGTTGTGTTGGTATAATGTGACGCTGAGTTGACAGGTGACTAAGTAAAAATTTGAAAGATAGGCTTGTGACCACACAGTCCTCTCTTATCATTTCAAATTAGAAACAAAACAAATATATTAATCATGGGTCCATTAAAAAGAGCAAAATGCGGAGAGTACTTTGAAAAGTGAGGGGCCTATTTGCTAATATCAGAAAGTGAAAAGTCATACAACATTTTGTCTGTTTTCATTTATTACCATCTATTTTATTATTTCCATGTCGGGGTCTTCTACTACATTTTGTCAATTTTAACATGTTATTCTTTTACCTAATTTTGTTTATTATTTTCAGCCGACTGATATCGTCTTTTAAACCGAAACCAGATACCGTTGAGAAAAATATAAAAGTAACTAACTCAAAATCAAAGTATATCTTCTAAAAGCAACTTGTTTTTTTTAACATTTACGTTTTAGACTTAACTTAAATTTTGAATAGGATGTTTAAAGAGAATTGTTAGACCTATAAACAAATATTCATAAAATCTTTTATAAAATAACATATCATATTATTAGTGTGCGAGTATTGCTAACTAATCTTGTCGGTTATTAGTTTAGTAGTAGAATGAGAGGTAGCGAAGAAATGAATGGTACCAATAAAATACAATAAATGTACATGGATAATAATTGTGCTAATTATGGAGTGAGCAATGAATGCAAAGTTTGTATGGTCTTAATTGAAAGTTTTGTGGGTGTTTTGATTCCTCGTTACTCAAATATTTGTTTGTAATTTCATTTCCTTTCTATGCCTTTCTCCAAACTGAAAATAAAAAAGTCGCATAAACGTGGAAATACCATATGTATGTTAAGAAAATTTTAAAGCTCTAAACTAAAATGAGAAGAATGATCCAAACTTAATTTAAATTAAACTCATATTTGTTTTTTTCAACGATAGATTTATTAAAACAAAGACTAGCAAGAAGCTAGCATAAAACGTTACAAGATAAGAGGCTTTGAGCCAATCGTTCCAACTAAACACGGCTTTACACGAAAACTTACACCAATAAAAAGATCTATAAACAATATCTTCAAATATAATCGCCTTTGATGGCTTCTTGTCTTAAAAAAGAAGCTTGTTCCTCAACGTCTAAATGTACCACCAAGTAACATAGAAAATGCCTTTGATGATGTTTTTAATCCTTGACTGTAGACGCATAGATAATAACCAAGTCTTCCAGTCTTCATATGAATTACCCACGGATACAGCAATATTCCACCAGTGACGAATCTTTATATTAAAATGAGAGGCCAAGTTGCAAGCGAAAAACAGATGATTGGATGTTTCCACACCTGTGTCACAAATGGGACAAATAATGGAATTAAAAGAGATACCTCGACGAGACATGTTGAACCGAGAAGGAAAAGCATCAAGTTTCACTTTCCAAGCAATAATATTGATTTTAATGGGGACTGTTTTAATCTATTGGATTTTAGAAGAAACCACAACTAAGCGGTTACTATCTATCGCTCGTCTTAGAGAAGCAACAGAAAAATCACATGTCCCATTTAAAGTCCACGACCACCTATCCGCAACTGGCTAGACACTGACATTAGTAACCAAATCCAATAAATCGGAGAGTTGAGCCTGTTCAAGCCCGCCTCTAAGAGTCTGATGGAAAGAGTTATCTAACCCATTATCTGATATCTTCGATCTAACAGTCACATCTTTAACATTCTCAAGAGCAAACAGACGGGGGAAAAGATTATTGAGGGAATCATTAACAGTCCAATGATCACTCCAGAAACTAGTTGTAGAACCGTCACCAAGTTTTAGACGCAAGATGTCCCAGAAGTTGATACCTATCGCTTTTAGATCATCCATTTTTTAACAATGTGCAACCAACTAGAATTATTACGCACCTTTATGTTTTTGCCGTTTTAACCGTCTTCACCATGGATCGCTTTAATAATACGGGTCCACAGAGATGCACTTTGATCATAAAACCTCCAAACCTATTTTAACATTAAAGCTCTGTTTAACACAAATAAGCTAGAAACACCGAGACCACCTTTATCTTTAGAAGCTAAAATTTTGGACCATCTTATCCAACAAGCTTGATTACTGTTAAGAGCATGCCCGTGGAAAAACCGTCTACGAACCAATTCGAGCTTACCAAGAACAGTGTGAGGAGCTTTATAAATAGAACTCAACACCGATTTTAAAAGAGTTACACCACCACCTATCGATAAACACTTCATTTTCTATTTAGAAAGACGAGAACATACCTTTTGAATCATCTCCTCCCACGCATCATATTTAGACAGAGTACAACCAACTTTAGTGCCAAGGTAAGTAAACGGTGTATTAAGAATGAGGCAACCAAGTTTTGTCGCAACATTAATAACCGTGTCTTTCACCACCATAGTTCCCATAATTTTGCTTTTGGACATGGTGATCCATAAACCAGATGCATGATAAAAACATTCAAGCACATGTATAAGAGTGTTAATGTTACCTTCACACCATTAACCCCCGAATACTACATCATCCGCATAAAACAAATGAGAAATATTCATAGAAGCGTTAAGTTTGATACCTTTGAATAAACCTGCATCCACAACTCTTTGAAATGAAAGATGAAGACTTTCCATGATTAAGATGAATAAAAATAGGGAAAGAAGATCACCTTTTTTAAGACCCTTATAAAATTGGAACTCGTTGGTGGGACTCCCATTAACAAGAATAGACCCTTTTGACGATTTGAGGCAACACTGAATCCATCTACACCATCGATCACTAAAAACCAATTTTTTTAACACATCGTCTAGAAAATCCCAACGAACATAGTCAAAAGCCTTTTCGAAATCAACTTTAAAAATTAAAGATTGCTTCTTTTTACGCTTACACCATTGGAGGAATTCATTGAGAATGAACGGGACATCAAGGATTTGCCTATCTTTAATGAAAGCAAACTAAACCTCATTAACAATCCCACCTAAAACAACCACAAGCCGATTCGAAAGAATTTAGCTATGATCTTGAATAGACTCCCAATAAGACTAATGGGTCTCAAATCTTTCATGGTATTAGCGTTAGGATTTTTTGGGATTAAGGTAATGAAAGATGAGTTACAACCATCTGGAATAATACCTTCATAAAAAATACCTGACAGCTTCAAAAACGTCTTCTTCAATGATTTTCTAAAAACGCCTATAGAATCCGAATATAAATCTATCAGGACCAGGAGACTTGTCAGTCCTACAGTCCCAAACTGCCTGTCTTAGCTCGTCCTTAGAAACAACACGTATAAGATCAGATTGTTGCTCAGGGGATAGTGTATTTGGATATTCCATGCAGAGATTAGCTCGATGACCGTCAGGTTGGACAAACTTGTTACTAAAATGGAGATCAAACCCATTCTTAACTAAACATGGATCTTGAAGCCAAACCCCGTCTACCATTATACCACGTATACTAAGTTGGTTGAGCCTTTTATTTAGCATACCATGGAAAAAACTAGAGTTCTCGTCCCCTTCAATAAACCATTTGATTTTGGCCTTTTGAACCATTTCCGTCACCTTTCGTTTATCGATATCAAGAACAGAATTAATATATTTTGATCTTTTAGTTACTAATTCATCCGAGGCATCACCTCTATCAATACCCAAATCTAAAACACGAAGTTCCTCCTGAAGACGAGATTTTCCAGATATCAAATCAGGCCTGTTACCTTTTGACCAATCCTTTATTTTAACTTTGAGGTATTTAAGCTTGTAAACAAAACCACTTAAAGCATTGGTACGAACAGCAGGAGATCCTCTTTAATTATCTTTGACACACTTATCAAAACCTTCTGAGTCTAACCAGTGATTATAAAACATGAAAAGAATAGGACCATAATCGAGAACAGATTCACGAAGCAGGATAGGTCTATGGTCTGAAAGGAATCTGTCCAAGCTAATCGCCGTAATATCTAAACATTTATTACATAGATTCTCCGAAATAAGAAACCTATCCAATTTAATCATCGTTATTCAGGTCAAATTTCATATTTTCAGACGATAGTTGTTTTATGAACTGACCCAAAAGCGTTCACCTTTGTTCATATCATGATGTTTAATTGAAAGATTTGACTAGTATGGTTTGGACTACAGCCATCCATATTTAGTCCCAGATTGTGAATTTCCATACATGACAGTTCTCGTAAAATTTTGACAAGTATGGATCGAACCAAAATCGCTCATACTTAGTCACATGTTTTATTCTTTGAATTATGTGGATTGAACCATAACCATCCACATTATATGATGTTAAACTTCAGTTGATTATACTTTTATGTTCTCTAACACCCCCACAAATGCTATGCGCAGCGGAACTACAACATTTGGGTGCTAGGCAGTTATCATCACACACAAGATATTTCGAACGACTCAAAGAGACGTACAAATTTAAACATAAATTAAACATCGTTAAAACAACATTGTCTACCGCTTCCCAAACCCCAAAGATAATACAACACATAGTGGCGTTTAGGTCCCCACTGAATCTCAACCAAAAAGTACATTACAAGTTCACATGACATGACATAAAAAATGTTTTAAGTTATAAAAAGGGAGGAAAGACAAAGTAGACCGCCAAGCCACAACAACATCCATCCTAGCATGCTCCTTGCTACCATCTCATCGATTACCTGAAACACATTCTTAAAGGGGTCAACAAATAATGTTGAGTGGAATTCATAGGTTTTACAATCATATTTTGAACATAAGTATATAAAATCAATCACGATCATTTATAAATTTTCGATCAAACAATCTATTATTCAAGGTTATTACAATTCTGTTTAAGCTCATGACACTAATCCGTTAACTCAATCACCCGCGTATATTTACCGGCATGATTAAGATGAAACCAGTGCCCATTCTAAAGGCATTAGTTGCAATTATACCTTATTTCTTATCACAAGTTATCCGTCCGTAGGGGGTACTCAACGTACTAGCCCTCGTCTCGGATAGGGTCGTCAACCCCATAGTACTATCAGTTGTATAAGCGGCTATTTTCAATCCACACGAGGATTAAACAATAGTTAATAGTTCATGAATATAGGGTCTTATGCAACTAGGTACTCAACACAATTTAGGCAACTTTCGGGTCCAACAATCATTCATGACATATGTTCGTTTCATTTAAAATAGCATGCATTCCCCTCGCGGGTAAAACCATTTAAAACAATATAAAGCGAGGCTATAAATTCACACCTTGTATAAAGTAGTCGACGTAACGGATGACGATCACTGACGATGAGGATGCCCGGGAAATTCAACACCTAACAAACAACACGTAATGAGTTAACTCATTTATATAACTTTAAGTACTATATAATACATACATATTAGTAATTTTCATAATGACTAACTCACGCCAAAACCAAACAAGTAGTTGTTACTAGACTTATACTATTTATCTACGTAATTAAAGTTGCTTCCCATTTTTTGATTTTTGCCGGTACTTACCAAAAGTACGGGCTGTTTTCTATCACTTAAGCACATATATAAAATTCAAGAAAATTTGTAAAAATACCTTATGATCTGTATAAAACCCATTTTAAATCCCATAAAAAGTTTTTACTTTTATGACCCATTACTCATTACATTGCTAGACGTGAACTTTTAGGACTGATTTTGCACTTTTACCATGTTGGACTTGTTTGACCCATTTAAAAGACATCATTAGCTAATTTGACTCTTAAGTATAAAAATCGACTCAAATATGCAGGTTTGGAACCAAAAATAAACTTTCAATAATTTACCAAACTCTATCTATGGTCCCCCGGATTTGACCTAAAACAAAACATAATTTCGGATTATGTTGATTTCTCATCTCCCGGGACACGAACTTTGAAAATAGCATAACTTTTGACTCGTTTGGAGTCGTAAGCTCTTTATTATAACAAATCGAAGCTAAGATAAAGCTCTAATACTACATCTTATGTTTATGACCTGTATTTAGACTTAAGGTTTTCAAAAATGACCTCAAACAATCTGCCTAAATTTTACTACTTCAAAATCACCTTAACACTTGATTCTAATCCAATCTAACCTCACCTAGCCCTAACCTAACAACTTTTGATCATACCCAATCACCTTAATCAGTCACTAACACTAAGAACATCAAATCTCCATGAAACCCCAAATCCTAAATCATACATGCAATTGGTTTAACCCATTTAAAAACATCTGAAACACTATCCCAAACACAAACCCACAACAAAACACATCAAACACCATGATCAACCAAACACCCCCATTTGGCCGTGGGGTGTTGGTGACTAAAACACCCAAACCAAATTGATTTTGGTTGGTTTGTTGGTTGATTATTCATAACCCATACACTAATCAAACATGCATCTAGTTTAATTTCATCAAAACACATTTTTGAAAATCTTTTAATTCTTGAAAAATTGTGTTAATGCATGTTGGATTTAATTATGTAAAAACACTTACAATTGGATTTAAAAGTGTGGTCTAAACTTGGATTTAATCAAATCAAGTAGGAAAAAAATGGTGGTGGTGGTGCTTGTGGAGGCCGACGGCCAAAAGAGAGAGAAAGGGAGGGTGTGAAATTTTTTTGAATGAATTTGTGTGTGTGTGTGATTTTTCCCCTTTTTGTAAAGTTTGAGGGACCTCTTGTGTAATTTGGCTATTCTTTTGGCCTCATTTTTAAACGACACTACTAAATAGCGGGAAACGACTTACTAGTCGGTTTTGAAAATTTGCGAGAGTCGGGGATCGCCCCGAACACTCCAAAATACTTTTAAAGCAAGTTAAACGCACCCGGGATGAAATAAAACGCACTAGGCTCGACTCAACACGCACTAAAAATATATTCTCGAAGGATTCTAATATCGACAATATGATAATAAAACATAAAAATTGGGCATCCGTCGGGATCGTAGTCGTCATCGTCTTCCTTAAATCGTCAATCGTTAAGATTACGACCTTAAACATCGGTTTCAACTTAAACAATCAAATAAATAATAAACGAAATTTCTTAAAAATTTCAAAAATATTCGTAATTTAGGGTAAAATAAATGACCTCGTGTTCTGGGTATCACATCCACCCCTCATTAAAGAGAGCGACGTCCCGGCGCTCGCCTCTTCTTACACTCACATTTCGTGACGCTGGAACAGATGAGGATATCTCTCCTTGAAGAAGTCCTCACGTTCCCAAGTGTATTCCGGTCCACGTCTAGAATTCCATCGTACCTTCACAATGGGAATTCTATTGTGCTTTAATCTCTTAACCTCTCGGTCCATAATCTCCACTGGTTCCTCCACGAAATGCATTTTATCGTCTAGCTGAATCTCGTCCAAAGGAATCACTAATTCCTTGTTTTCCAAACTCTTCTTCAAATTTGATACGTGAAACGTGTCGTGAATAGCATTAAGCTCATTCGGCAATTCTAATTTATAAGCTACCGGTCCAATTCGTTTAACGATCTTGAATGGTCCAATATACCTTGGACTCAGCTTTCCTTTCTTCCCAAAACGTATCACACCCTTCCATGGCGACACCTTAAGCATGACCATGTCCCCGACCTCAAATTCCAACGGTTTCCTCCTATTATCGGCGTAACTCTTCTGTCGGCTTCTCGCAGCAAGTAAACGGTTCTTGATTTGCACAATCTTCTCTGCCGTCTCCAAAACCATTTCGGGCCCAGTCAACTGACTCTTTCCCACTTCGCTCCAACACACAGGAGATCTACACTTCCTTCCATACAACGCTTCAAATGGTGCAGCCTTAATACTCGCATGATAACTGTTATTATATGAAAACTCCACTAAAGGCAAGTGGCATTCGCAACTTACTCCGAAATCAATCACGCATGCTCGGAGCATGTCCTCCAACGTCTGAATAGTTCGTTCGCTTTGGCCATCAGTTTCAGGGTGATAGGTCGTGCTCAAACTCAATTCGGTGTCGATCGCACGTTGAATAGATTTCCAAAATTCCGAAGTAAACCTGCTATCGCGATCCGAAATGATCGATAAAGGTACACCATGTCGACAAACAATTTCCTTCACGTACATACTGGCAAGTTTCTCAATGCTATCCGTCTTCTTCATAGGTAAATATTGAGCAGATTTCGTTAATCTGTCCACGATCACCCAAATCATATCACAACCACTAGGAGTTCTAGGTAAACCCGTCACGAAATCCATAGTGATCTTTTCCCACTTCCATTATGGAATCTCAGGTTGTACCAACAACCCAGACGGTCTCTTATGTTCAGCCTTAACCTTCGCGCAAGTCAAACACTTACTGATGTAACGAGTAATCTCTGCCCTCATATTCGGCCACCAGTAGACTTTCTTCAGACCGTGATACATCTTATCCGCTCCAGGATGTATCGAGTACTTCGACTTATGAGACTCATTCATAACCAAATCTCGTACTCCAGGCATTCCTTCCTCAAGTGAACATTGCGGTAACCAAATCCGATTCTCAAAATATCTCAGCCCGTCTGACTTTACCATAAAAAAGAGGTTTCTGCAGCCTTCCCAGATTCTCAGCGCCAATATTTTCTTTCATCAATCCCTTCTCTTGAGCCTTCAATATTGTTTCGGTCAAATCAACACCCTCAGTCATCAGTAATGCTCTGACTCTCAAAGGTTTCTCTCTATCCTTCCTACTAAGTGCATCCGCTACAACGTTCGCCTTGCCAGGATGGTAGCGAATCTCGCAGTCATAGTCACTCAGTAGCTCCACCCATCACCTTTGTCTCATATTCAACTCCTTTTGGTCTAAAATGTGCTGCAAACTCTTGTGGTCAGTGAACTCTTCTTCTTCATTCTCAACAGGAATGCATCCAAAAAAACTGCCCTTCCATATAGATCGTCGTGGCATGAAATCAGAATTTCTTCGCTTCGATTCCGCCCCTACTTCAATTAAAGCTAGCTCCTACTCCTCCTTCATCGTCGTTGGTCCTTTTTTTACATTGTATAGCGAGAAAGCTCACCTCTGCCTTTAGACGAGATCTTATATATGATTCTCGTAAACCCTAGGAGCCTCTTTTCCTTCTGCCTAGCTCCCCGAAAACAACGTTCGACTTGCATGTGTTAAGCATATAGTGTACAACACACTTAGTCCCGTACAAATAGTGTCTCCACAACTTTAGCGCAAAAACTACAGCTCCCAATTCCAAATCATGCGCAGTGTATTTTTCCTCATGCTTCCTCAATTGTCTCGACGCGTAAGCGATCACCTTCTCACGTTGCATTAAAACAGCTCCATAACCCTTATGAGACGCGTCACAATAAACCATGAAGTCTTCGATTCCTTCCGGCAATGACAAAATCGGAGCAGAACATAATTTGTCCTTAAGTGTTTTGAAAGCAATTTCTTCATCATTTCCCCATTCAAACACCTAATTCTTCTCGGTAAGCTTGGTCAACGGCTTTGCAATCAACGAAAACCCTTTGATGAATCTCTGATAATAACCAGCTAAACCAAGAAATTGTCGAACTTCAGTCGTTGTTGTCGGTGCCGATCATTTTTTAATTGCCTCTACCTTGGCAGGATCCACACGAACTCATTCGCTATCAATCACATGCCCAAGAAATTGTACAGATTCCAACCAAAATTCACACTTGGAGAACTTCGCGTACAGCTTCTCTTTCTTCAACAGCTCCAATATCGTCCTCAAGTGCTTCTCATGTTCTTCTTTGCTCTTGGAGTAAATAAGAATATCATCAATGAACACAATGACAAACTTATCCAAATACGGCTTGCACACTCGATTCACAAGATCCATGAACACTGCAGGCGCATTCGTTAACCCAAAAGGCATCACTCGGAATTCAAAATGTCCATATAGCGTACTAAAAGCAGTTATAGGAATATCCTCCTCTCTAACTCGTAGTTGATGATACCCTGATCTCAAGTTAATCTTCGAGTACACACAGGAACCTTGCAACTGATCAAATAAATCATCAATCCTCGGCAATGGATACCGATTCTTAACCGTTAATTTGTTAAGCTCTCGATAGTCGACACACATTCTAAACGACCCATCTTTCTTCTTTACAAACAACACAGACGCTCCCCATGGTGATGGACTCGGTCGAATAAACCCCTTATCCATCAATTCTTTCAATTGATCAGATAACTCATTCAGTTCTGACGGTGCCAATCGATAAGGTGCACGAGCAACTGGTGCAGCTCCAAGCATCAAATCGATCCAAAATTCCACTTCACGAGAGGGCGGTAAACCCGGCAACTCATCAGGAAAAAATTCCGGATACTCTCGAATCACATGCACCTCTTCCAACTTTGTCTCTACATCACCATCACTAGAAATCTGCGCTAGAAATACATCGCATCCTTCTTCATATACCTCATCATCTTCAAGCAGGATATTACTCTCAGACGAGAAGTACATTCATTACCCTTCACAGTCAAAACCCTATTCCTCAACGGGATTTGGACCAACCTTTATCCACAAACAATCACCGCACTATGCGCCATTAACCAATCCATCCCAATAATCACGTCGAAAGATCCTAGCTCTATAGGTATTAAGTCGATATCAAAGGCATAATTCCCTAACTTCGAGGTACACCCTCTTAGTATAGAATTTGTACTAACAATCTTTCCATCGGCTAATTCCACATTATAGTTAGTCTTTAGCATCACAAGTTCTCAATTGATAAGACGACTAAATTTTATGTCTACAAAGATTTTGTCGGATCCAGAATCAAATAATACACTAGCATAACGAGCGTCAAGTAGAAACGTACCGGTCACCACAATCGGGCCTTGCGGTTTGTCAGCGGTACCTACTCGGTATACAGCAGCAACATTGTTTCCTCCCTGCCTATTCCCAGCTTTCGGGAAGTTTCCTTGCTTATGCCCCTTTTCTCCACATCCAAAACAAACCATTACTCTCATGGCATTTGCCCCTGTAGCCACACCTCTAGATCGACAATCAGAAACTTTATAGCCAGCCTTCCCACACTTGCTACATGTAGGAGGACAATTTCCAATATGGTACAAGTTACAACGACCACATTAAGGATTGACCTTAACTCCTCTAGGGCAGTAGCAGCTCTCATCCCATCATTCCTCCTTTGGTTGAACTGCTGGTTACGATCCTATCCTAGATTGTTATTGCGATTTCCCCCACGATTTTGTCCTTGCGATTGGTTCACCTGGGCAGCTTCCCATTTCCTTTTGTTCCCCTCAGCAATATAATCTTTCTTATCTTGCAGCTTGACATCCATCAGTGCGTGAGCCATCTGAACGGCCTCATCAAATGATCCGGGCTTTGACGAAGTAGTTTCACCCTTAATGTTACTCGACAAACCATTGATATACTGTTTCATCTTTTTGCGATTGTCCGCGAAAGCATCAGGACACAATAGGCTTAACTCATTAAACCTTCTTGTATAAGCAGTGATGTCATTATTCTTCAAAGACAAGTGTCTCAACTCGTCCTCTAACTGATCCAACTCTTCCTCAGGACAAAACTTCTTAGTCAGAAGTGCCTTGGTTGTAGCCCAAGTTCTTCCATTTGCTACCACTAATCCGACAGTAGCCACCTGGTTGTTCCACCAGCTTAAAGCATCGTCGAGGAAAGTAGCAACTGCAAATTTAACTTTGTTTGCCTCAGAGCACCCACTGATTTCGAAAGTGCTTTCAATCTTTTCCAACCATCTACGGAGTTCCAAAGCTCCACCGGTACCATGAAACTGTGTGGGCCCAGATTTCACAAAACTGGCATATGAACACTCCCTTGGGGCTTGTTGTCTTTCTACATTTCCACCTTGACCTTGGTTTCTGTTCGCACGATCTGCCTCAAGATCATTGGCGATTGCCTCTTGAATCATAGTGTTCACACGAGTAGCTGTCAACTTTGGAGGCATGGTGAAGTCTCAGTTACACCTCTCTACAATGACAGGGAAATAGAAAACAAGGTAAGTATACACATCAAGATTAAGAAGGATTTCTCTTTCAAGACATAATATAAGTACAACAACACATCAACAAGGTTACTAATATTCATCAATCACATCACAAAAGAGAAAATTCAAGACTTATCATTGATTATGAAAGGTAAACATGGATTGCATTGATAGATCAACCAAAATCTGTGACAAGTAATGCCACTATAACCATACATCAACAAACTTAAAGTTATCAAGTTTTCATCACAATACCATCATACAGGAGTCTAAAATAGTTCGATTACAACGATCAAAAGATAAAAATGAAATACAAGTAACTAGCCACATGGTGATCCACATGACTTCTTGGACGGCGGTTCTTCCTCATCCTCCTCGGGCTCTTCGTCACTGTCTTCTTCCTCGTCCATCTTTCTCTTCCCTTTATCACTCGACTCACATTCAGTCACCCTCTTCGTTCCAGAAGTAGACCCAAACTCCGATGCTACCTGATTCCCTAAAGCGACACAGTCACCCCTGGCGGGCGGTTGAACCATGAAATCATTAGCCTCCAGCTCAGAGTCATCCACAAATCTCCAGTCTTGTGGTAGGGATGATCTTACACGGTGCTCCCAACTCTGCATCCTAACCAACCTAGCCTGGTCTTCCTTAACCCGCTCAAGACTTGCACTCAAATTTGCTATCATAGATCTCAACTATTAATATCACTCTTATTTAATGCTCCATCGAACTCAGCCCTTGCAGTCCTTGTCAATAACTTCTGATGTGCTCTTTCATTCTCGTCAAACCTTTTGATCACTCTAGTCTCCACCACATAACGTTCGTACATTAACCTATCCATTCTTCTCAAACGATCTTCAGATTACCAATAATTCCTTGGCCTTGGAAAGTAAACCTTCGCAATATTTTCGTGAAGAGAACGCGATCTAGCTGCAGCACTGGACTCCGCACCAAACTCATTACTTGTAAAACCCGCATGCTTTTACCATGAATAGTACCCATTAGATCGTACGTCCTAGATTAAAACTTTCCTTTTATAGTATGATCACATTCACGTGCTAGCAATTTAAGTATTACATACGTGTATGAACACGATAAGTATCGATTACGTACGAACACATGATAAGTATTTAACAATAATTAATCACGAACGTAATTAAAACACGAACTAATATTAATTACGTATATATATATATTTATTATGAACACAAATAAATATATTGAGTCACGATCGGAAACTAATTAAATTACGTAAACTACGTAACACGTAATCACGGACATTTAAACGATTATTATTATTATGTATATTTAATTTAACACGACAAGTAATTATATACGTAATAACTACGTTTAACACGGGTAATGATAACTAAGAAACTTACAACATTAAAACATGTTTACGCATAACGTTTTAGTGGCGCGAAATAATAAAAGAAAGAAGTATAATGTAATAGGGGCCGTTTTAGACAAACTAGAAAGTATTGGGACTTGGGCTCAAGGCCCAAGTGTGCTTTTGGCCGTGTATAACAAAAAGGGACGGGGGGGGGGGGGGGGGGGGGGGTTGTGTTTTTCTCCTATGCCGACACAAACATCACACAATATGAAACCCTAAACACAAAATACAAGCCGTCACATGATTTTGCTCTCTTTATCTTCTCTGCCGTGCCCAACACCAAGAAACAAGGAGGAAATCAAGGATTGCAACTGTTTTGATATCATCCTAAACCCTAAACATGCAGGTAAGATAAAACCCTAATTCGTTTTTCTATTTCTTTTCTTAGATCCGATTTCTTGGGGTATGTAAACACTATACGAGTTATAATAAGGTGGGATGGTATTTTGGAGGTTGATGTGCTCGTTTGGCACACAAACCGAGACCTTTAAGGTCTCAGTGGTATTTTCTTCCCACCAGCCGCAACCCTAATTGGGTGCTGGCTGGGTTTGTGCTAACAGGGGGAACGGCGACTTACCAGGGGAAACCACTGGCTACGGCCAGTGGTATATTTGTGAAGACAGTGGGAACCGAGAGCCTAGGCTCTCGGTGGGTGTTTTAAACTAGCGGGGGAAACCTAGAACTGCCAGGGGGAAAACTGGCAGTTAGGGGTGTGTTTGGTTTTGAGTATTAAACAGATTTAAGGGCTGTTTGGCAATGGGTTAAAGGGGCAGTTTAGAGGGGGCTGTTTGGTTCGGCTTATATATGAAAACAATACGATTTTCACGGGATTCCATGGGTTCGTTTTTCGACGCGTTTTTTTAAAACTAACACATGGGTTCAGGTATTATTTATGAGTTATTAGCCTTAACATTTATATTAATTTACAAGGTAAATAAAATTAATAAAACATGACTTATAATTATGAGATTATTTATTTACGAGTTTAAATAAATTAATTGACATGTTACTTAATTAATTTAATTATGGCTTAGGTTATTATTATTATTAATAATACATGGATTTTAACCTAAGTATTAATTATTTATATTGGACTATAAGTTAATTAATTAATTATTTAACATGCCTTATAATTAATTAATTTACATAACTTAGGTTATTTTAGTACTATAATTAGTAAATCATGTTTTAACCTAAGTATTTACATCTTATTTAATTAAATCACATGATAATTAAATAAATGCTGTGACCTATAGTTTATTTAAATACATGGAATGATTTATAAACTATACTATCTTATTACATGACTTTGAATATTTATCAGTAAATACTTAAGCTTATTTATTAGTTTATTTAAGCAGTAATTCTATATTTGGAAACTTTCTATTTTTTGGAAACTTTCTATTTTTGGAAACTTTCTATTTTTGGAAACTTTCTATTTTTGGAAACTTTCTTTTTTAGAAAACCTGCTATTTTTGGAAAGTTACGTATTATTACACAGTAAGTATAATAACACATGAAATACCAGAAATACTTAATCAAATTAAACAGAATATAAGATAAAACACAGTTTAAGGCTTAGAAACAGTAAAACATGGTAAGAACACATAAAATAAGCTAAGACATGACATAAAACCAGCTATGTATTTAGTAAGCAGATACTTATTCATGTATGTATTTATGTAGCATTAGTGATACCGGAGTAGGACTCTTTTCCGTTCGTCTTCTTCGTTCACTGGAAATAAGGTACGGATTCCCGTCCTTTCAGTATGGACATTCTTTCCTTATTAGGATTTCCCCGTATGCAGCCAACTGTTTTCCCGTAGTATAAGTATGAGTTTGATTGCTTATGTTTAAATATGATTACCTATAGCCATATACATGCATGACCAGTTTCACCTAGTTATGGAGGTACCATAACCATAACATTAGAGGCACTGATGTTATGACTTTACCACGGCGGAGTGATTGCTCGTGGCGTCCCTTCAGCTTTGGCCATTTATTTATATTTATCATGTGGGGCGTATGGGTGCATCCTAGTTACATGTTTTATTCAGGATTACATGGTGAATGTGGTGTGTGCCTTGCATCCTTCACAAGGAGTTGATCCCTCCTACCCATAAACCAGTATATTAAATTAGAGGCAGCCCCTCTAATTTGCATGATGAGGTCACCCCTCCAGGTATTCATGCACGGTGGATTTTCATGACCTATATTGGCTAATGGTAAAATATGTTAAACAGTTTTCATAAGATAAACATAAGGCTTTTCAAAGTATAAAACCAGTTTTATGAACATGTTCCAGGTTTTCCAGGACTTATACAATTCTGCTGCTATTAAGTCTCTATTATGTTATAGTCACTTATACTATGTCTATATCCGTGCACTGAGCGTTTTGCTCAGCCGTTACTTTCCTTTCCATGTCCCAAAATGGCAGGTACCCTAGGAAAGACTCGAGCATTTGGAGGACGTGCATAAGATGGAAGCTGCTAGAGACTTCTTTTCCTTTTGCCTTCATATATTTATGCTTGTGTAGTCTTTCATTCATTTCTTTTGCTTTATTATGTTTTGGGCTTATGTTTGGGAACCGATGTTTGATTCCGGTTATCCCTATGGTCATGTAATGTTTTATGCATTTATCCTTGTATGCTTTGATGACACGCCATAATTACGCGTGACATTCCATTATCAAAATGGGGTGTTACAATTATGGTATCAGAGCCAAGGCTTCGACCCGTAGGCTCTAAAACTCGACCTGTGACTAGTGGGTAGTCACCAGGAGCTTCCTAAGCCAACGTCTGTTATTCTACGTATTGAGGTTTTCAGTGCATTGTTGTTTTAACCATGATGTTTTCAGCACCTTGAGGTTTTAACCTTGATGTTTTCATCGATATTGTTTTACTAATATGGATGGACAACCGTCATTCATATTTAGTTATGTGTCATTATTTCATGCATAATGTTCCTCGTGAACTGTGACTATGTGGACTGAACCCCAGTAGTTCATAATTAGTCACATAAAATTTTTTCTGATAAGTTTTGATAAACGACTTTCATTCATTTATGTTTCATATATCATTGTTGCAGGGATTATGACTAAGTAATGGTTGGTACAGGACTGGCCCTATTTAGTCGCATGTGCTTTTATCGAAACTTCTAACTTTGCGACCGACCCATAGGCATCCCCTCGCCATGTCTTTTGTTTTGGGAACCGACCCATAGGCGTTCCCTCGCACATATAAAGGTTTTATAAACTACATTATGCATTCATGCACTGTTTTTCGTGCATAAAATTTTTCTCATGATTTAAATTGCCATAAAAAAAAATTTCATGTCCCCTCATAAGTTATTATGTTTTTATGTCAAGTATGTTTTCATACTGTCATGGTTAACTTCAGTTTCATGTTGATTATGTTATACACTTCTTCGTGATAGATGGTTTCATGTTTCTTCATGATAATTCCGTCTTCATGTTGATTATGTTTTACGTCTCTTTTGTTATATACGTTGTCCTGCAAGACATTGTTAAATTTCACTGACTCATGCTTTCATGACAGTCATGGTTGGTTTTCATTGATCATGCTGTCAGGCAAATCATCGTTGAAATTTGTGTAACCACACTTTAACGTTTCCGTTATAACTAGAATGATGTCTATGCTAATACTGCTAGGTTATCAGGATGGTTTTCCTAACCGTTTAACCGTTATACTTTCATTAAATCATGATAAATGATCGACCCCATACTGATTATTTCATGTCATTCCACGTGTACTCCACGTACCGTATTTCATGTGTATTACATGTGTCTTAATCCATGTGTATTCCACTTACAATACTTCATAAGTATTCGCTAGTCGATTCTGAATCATCTCAGGCGTATGTTCACTTGCTGCTATTCTACAAGATTGCCGATGCCGCTCATAGCTTGGAGATGTTACTGAAGGTTGAAGCTGCTGACGTTCGGAGACGCTACGAGATGCGGATGCTGTTCACAACCTGGAGATCCTACAAGACGAAGACAAAGGCGTCGGAGCAAAGCAATTGGACGAGAAGATGCTTCACCATTAGACGATTTCTATCAATCATTGTCCCTAATTCTTAGTTACATGTCATACGTCATTCAGCTGTCATTTCAGCCATATGAGTGCAAACCGGGTACCAGCCGGCCACTCAGCTGAATAGTTACATGAATCACGGTCATGAGAATGACCGTCATGGAACTGACAGACAGGACGATAGCAACCACTACTATGACAGATTTATCCTAGAAATCGCAACCAAGGCTCCGGCCGCGGACGTGATCAGACATACAAATGATCAGTAGTCCAACCGATCCGCCAATTCTGGCATAATAACCTAATATTGTAGTTCTATTTGTTTCACATCTCGAGACACATGTCAAGACATTAGTCAAGACACATGTCTCACGTATACTTTCTGAAGACACGTGTCAAGACACCAGTCAAGACATATGTCATGCTTATAGTTTCAAGACACGAGTCAAGACACATGACTCACGTCTAACTATGGAACATTTCTATGAAATTCAGGGTACCCTCCAAGGGTATATCTATTTTGTTGTGCCATGTATTAATCAGGCCACAAGAATTTCAATACCATTATCGACGCATCAGTGAGAACTGTCACGTTGCCGATGTCACTTTCATTTCTTTCACCATAGTTCATATATTCATGACCATGAAGGACGCCTTTCGTATTCCCACGCATACGAAGGTTTTCTTTTAGTTTAATGATGAGATCCAAGCTGCTAACGCATTTCCTCGGACATACACGAGATGAATTTTATCCTAATCATGGACTATGAACAGCACACCATGCTACGATTCATAATTATGTACAGTGATGTTCAGGCTCCTGAAAACATTCAGCTTGATTTTCCATCGGGAAAATCTGTACAAATTATCTATGCTTACAAGCATGTGCGTTGTTAGCCATGGTCGCTTAAATTTTCTAGCTGTCAGTAAGACACGACCACTTAAATCTTTGACGCATAGCCAGTTGATTATTCCAAAATCTTCCCATACATTCCAGAAGAACTTACAAGGAGAAGGACGGTACCATGAGATTATGTGTCGACTACCGTCGGCGTAAACAAATCACCATTCATGACCGTTATTCTCCTCCACGCATTGACGGCAAGTCCAATCAACCATATAGTATTAATCACTTTCCCAAGATCGAACTCATGATCATGCTGCCAACAGTGACGAGTGGAAAAGCAGGACATGTCCATGACTGCTATTCGTACACGACTTGGTCATGCTAGATTTATGATTTTGATTTAGTCTCACCAATGCTCCAACGACATTATAGGACTGAGTTTCCATGAACTCATAGCAAATTCATCAGTGTTTTCAGTGTTACGTTCATATCTTCTTACCTGTTATACAAACAGGTTAAGATAGGACACCAACAGACTGGGATGTTTTCATCATCTGAAATTGTGAATTGAAATGGGACAAGATCTCCACGGATTTTAGTTACCAGATTTCAGCAGACTCAGAAGAAGCATGATGCTATCTGGGTTATTGTCAACAGTTTGATCAAGTCTGCAGAATCCTTACATCCGTACGGATTTCAGAACCAACAGATTGATCGGACATGTTCCAGCCAAGGCTCATCCGATCACTTGGCAATCCCTCAGTTATCGGGTCAGACAAATATTCACAATTGTACTCCTAAATTACTTCACGTCTTAATTCTGAATTCCACGACTTGCTTTCGCGTTCGCGTTCATGACACTAATCACGTTCATGATCGTATTTTGGTTTACGATTTTACGTTCATTTCTTTACTCATTATGGGTAGTTTGCAAGAACTTGAGAGACCAGACCCAAGATTAGTATAACTCCCTATCCTCAGATAGACGTTTCTCGTCATAATCTATGTCTCACCTTCTAGCGTTTGTCGTTACCACCATTATATTCTATGATCACGATATGTTTCACATGTCATGTTCATTCCACATTCCTCATATCATGGTCAAGATATGTTACACGTATCAGGGATCATGATATGTTTACTCATACTACACACGCTATATCTCCACGTAGCACGTTCAAAATTTTTCACGTATCACGTTCAAAATTTTTCACGTACTACGTTTCTTTATGTCTCGCGCATCGTTTCTAGTTAACAGTTAAGTCAAATTGTCTTTCATCGTAACGTATCAGTTACTCTTACACGATTAATTTTTACTCCCTCGATCGAATTTAGGGGATCTACCTTACGTTGATAACCAAGAACTTCTTCGTATTCCAAGTCAAGGTCAGGAGGACCAAGACTTATCATTCGTGTCAAGATCTTATGAAGAAACCGTTCCAAGAGGGAAGCCACTTGGAAACGGACAAGTTCATCCGAACTTTTATCCGTTTTTCTCTTATCAACTAGATATGTCCTTTCAGTCACGTCACGTTCCATGTCCTTTCAAGACATGTCACGTTCTGCGTTCCTTCTGCCAGCTCACCTGCACGTTCATTTATCTTACATACCCTCTTAGTTTGATTCGGGTATGTTCCTTTTTCAGTACGTTATCTATAATTCGGGGACGAATTATTCTTTTTAGGGGGGAAGAGTTGTAAAACCCGCATGCTTTTACCATGAATAGTACCCATTAGATCGTACGTCCTAGATTAAAACTTTCCTTTTATAGTATGATCACATTCACGTGCTAGCATTTTAAGTATTACATACGTGTATGAACACGATAAGTATCGATTACGTACGAACACATGATAAGTATTTAACAATAATTAATCACGAACGTAATTAAAACACGAACTAATATTAATTACGTATATATATATATTTATTATGAACACGAATAAATATATTGAGTCACGATCGGAAACTAATTAAATTACGTAATTAATACGACAAGTAATTAACACGACAAGTAATTATATACGTAATAACTATGTTTAACACGGGTAATGATAACTAAGAAACTTACAACATTAAAACATGTTTACGCATAACGTTTTAGTGGCGCGAAATAATAAAAGAAAGAAGTATAATGTAATAGGGGCCGTTTTAGACAAACTAGAAAGTATTGGGACTTGGGCTCAAGGCCCAAGTGTGCTTTTGGCCGTGTATAACAAAAAGGGACGAGGGGGGGGGGTTGTGTTTTTCTCCTATGCCGACACAAACATCACACAATATGAAACCCTAAACACAAAATACAAGCCGTCACATGATTTTGCTCTCTTCTTCTTCTCTGCCGTGCCCAACACCAAGAAACAAGGAGGAAATCAACGATTGCAACTGTTTTGATATCATCCTAAACCCTAAACACGCAGGTAAGATAAAACCCTAATTCGTTTTTCTGTTTCTTTTCTTAGATCCGATTTCTTAGGGTATGTAAAACACTATACGAGTTATAATAAGGTGGGATGGTATTTTGGAGGTTGATGTGCTCGTTTGGCACACAAACCGAGACCTTTAAGGTCTCGGTTGTATTTTCTTCCCACCAGCCGCAACCCTAATTGGGTGCTGGCTGGGTTTGTGCTAACAGGGGGAACGGCGGCTTACCAGGGGAAACCACTGGCTACGGCCAGTGGTATATTTGTGAAGACAGTGGGAACCGAGAGCCTAGGCTCTCGGTGGGTGTTTTAAACTAGCGGGGGAAACCCAGAACTGCCATGGGGAAAACTGGCAGTTAGGGGTGTGTTTGGTTTTGAGTATTAAACAGATTTAAGGGCTGTTTGGCAATGGGTTAAAGGGGCAGTTTAGAGGGGCTGTTTGGTTCGGCTTATATATGAAAACAATACGATTTTCACGGGATTCCATGGGTTCGTTTTTCGACGCGTTTTTTTAAAACTAACACATGGGTTCGGGTATTATTTACGAGTTATTAGCCTTAACATTTATATCAATTTACAAGGTAAATAAAATTAATAAAACACGACTTATAATTACGAGATTATTTATTTACGAGTTTAAATAAATTAATTGACATGTTACTTAATTAAATTAATTATGGCTTAGGTTATTATTATTATTAATAATACATGGATTTTAACCTAAGTATTAATTATTTATATTAGACTATAAGTTAATTAATTAATTATTTAACATGCCTTATAATTAATTAATTTACATAACTTAGGTTATTTTAGTACTATAATTAGTAAATCATGTTTTAACCTAAGTATTTACATCTTATTTAATTAAATCACATGATAATTAAATAAATGCTGTGACCTATAGTTTATTTAAATACATGGAATGATTTATAAACTATACTATCTTATTACATGACTTTGAATATTAATCAGTAAATACTTAAGCTTATTTATTAGTTTATTTAAGCAGTAGTTCTATATTTGGAAACTTTCTATTTTTGGAAACTTTCTATTTTTGGAAACTTTCTATTTTTGGAAACTTTCTATTTTTGGAAACTTTCTATTTTTGGAAACTTTCTATTTTAGGAAACCTGCTATTTTTGGGAAGTTACTTATTATTACACAGTAAGTATAATAACACATGAAATACCAGAAATACTTAATCAGATTAAACAGAATATAAGATAAAACATAGTTTAAGGCTTAGAAACAGTAAAACATGGTAAGAACACATAAAATAAGCTAAGACATGACATAAAACCAGCTATGTATTTAGTAAGCAGATACTTATTCATGTATGTATTTATGTAGCATTAGTGATACCGGAGTAGGACTCTTTTCCGTTCGTCTTCTTCGTTCACTGGACATAAGGTACGGATTCCCGTCCTTTCAGTATGGACATTCTTTCCTTATTAGGATTTCCCCGTATGCAGCCAACTGTTTTCCCGTAGTATAAGTATGTGTTTGATTGCTTATGTTTAAATATGATTACCTATAGCCATATACATGCATGACCAGTTTCACCTAGTTATGGAGGTACCATAACCATAACATTAGAGGCACTGATGTTATGACTTCACCACGGCGGAGTGATTGCTCGTGCGTCCCTTCAGCTTTGGCCCTTTATTTATATTTATCATGTGGGGCGTATGGGTGCATCCTAGTTACATGTTTTATTCAGGATTACATGGTGAATGTGGTGTGTGCCTTGCATCCTTCACAAGGAGCTGATCCCTCCTACCCATAAACCAGTATATTAAATTAGAGGCAGCCCCTCTAATTTACATGATGAGGTCACCCCTCCAAGTATTCATGCACGGTGGATTTTCATGACCTATATTGGCTAATGGTAAAATATGTTAAACAGTTTTCATAAGATAAACATAAGGCTTTTCAAACTATAAAACCAGTTTTATGAACATGTTCCAAGTTTTCCAGGACTTATACATTTCCGCTGCTATTAAGTCTCTATTATGTTATAGTCACTTATACTATGTCTATATCCGTGCACTGAGCGTTTTGCTCAGCCGTTACTTTCCTTTCCATGTCCCAAAACGGCAGGTACCCTAGAAAAGACTCGAGCATTTGGAGGACGTGCATAAGATGGAAGCTGCTAGAGACTTCTTTTCATTTTGCCTTCATATATTTATGCTTGTGTAGTCTTTCATTCATTTCTTTTGCTTTATTATGTTTTGGGCTTATGTTTGGGAACCTATGTTTTATTCCGGTTATTCCTATGGTCATGTAATGTTTTATGCATTTATCCTTGTATGCTTTGATGACACGCCATAATTACGCGTGACATTCCATTATCAAAATGGGGTGTTACATTACTTACCCGAACAAACCCCGACACAGTCCTCAAATAATCCTTACAAACAGCCATTGGGGGGGCGAATAGGTTGCTGATCATAACGGCCCGTTGGAGGCACTTCGTATCCTTTTGGTGAATTGGGGGATTGAACCAAATCGGGCTCAGTCTGGCCGACGGCATTTGCTGGAATTCCATCATCCACTGGATCCTCCTCCTCAGAATCCTCTCCGCCATCGTCACTAACACTGAAATTGTCTACATCACTTTCATCACTATCATTTGCCGGTTCTCTTTCCTCTTCTTGAGCTATCCATCCATTGTCATCATCCGGCGGGTTTGGAGGAAATGGTCCCCCTTCGTATCCTACGAGAAATTCGTCTCCATTTCCGTTAGGCGGTACCTCGGCCATCTCTGCAATAACAGAAAATTTTGGAGGGTACGTAAGGTCATTATTCAATATTTATATTTATATGCATGCAAATGCAATGCGAAGGTGGTACACATGCCCAAAATGCGATAATATGATGCTCATGCATATGCAATACAAGAATTACGGTATCGAGTACTCCAAGTACAATTTCAACGTTTACATATACTAGTTCAGTATTTACGTAATAAATACTCATACATTCATTTCAATTTAAAAGGGACACATCTATTCCATCAATACTAAAAGCAAATCTTACAGGAGCCATGCAGGATAGTTGTGTGCTTGGACAATTTCTTACGACACTAAAAGTTATAGTTTAGGATTTTTCAAAATGACCTAGTTCTCTATAACTCATGGCTCTGATTACCAATCTCTAAAACCCCCACAAATGCTATGCGCAGCGGAACTACAACATTTGGGGTGCTAGGCAGTTATCATCACACACAATCTATTTCGTACGACTCAAAGAGACGTAGAAATTTAAATATAAATTAAACATCGTTAAAACAACATTGTCTACCGATTCCCAAACCCCAAAGATAATACAACACATAGTGGCGTTTAGGTCCCCACTGAATCTCAACCCAAAAATACATTACAAGTTCACATGACATGACATAAAAAAGTTTTAAGTTATAAAAAGGGAGGAAAGACAAAGTAGACCGCCAAGCCACAACAACATCCATCCTAGCATGCTCCTTGCTACCATCTCATCGATTACCTGAAACACATGCTTAAAGGGGTCAACAAATAATGTTGAGTGGAACCCATAGGTTTTACAATCATATTTTGAACATAAGTATATAAAATCAATCGGCATTTATAGAATTGTCGATCAAACAATCTACTATTCAAGGTTATTACAATTGTGTTTAATCTCATGACACTAATCCGTTAACTCAATCACCCACGTATATATACCGGCATGATTAAGATGAAACCAGTGACCCTTCTAAAGGCATTAGTTGCAATTATACCTTATTTCTTATCACAAGTTATCCGTCCGCAAGGGGTACTCAATGTACTAGCCCTCGTCTCGGATAGGGTCGTCAAACCCATAGTACTATCAATTGTATAAGCGGCTATTTTCAATCCACACGAGGATTAAACAATAGTTAATAGTTCATGAATATAGGGTCTTATGCAACTAGGTACTCAACACAATTTAGGCAACTTTCGGGTCGAACAATCATTCATGACATATGTTCGTTTCATTTAAAATAGCATGCATTCCCCTCGCGGGTAAAACCATTTAAAAACAACATATATCGAGGCTATAAATTCACACCTTGTATAAAAGTAGTCGACGTAACGGATGACGATCACTGACGATGAGGATGCCCGGGAAATTCAACACCTAACAAACAACGCGTAATGAGTTAACTCATTTATATAACTTTAAGTACTGTATAATACATACATATTAGTCAATTGTCATAATTACTAACTCACGCCAAAACCAAACAAGTAGTTGTTACTAGACTTATACTATTTATCTACGTAATGAAAGTTGCTTCCCATTTTATGATTTTTGCCGGTACTTACCAAAAGTACGGGTTGTTTTCTATCACTTAAGCACCTATATAAAATTCAAGAAAATTTGTAAAAATACCTTATGATCTGTATAAAACCCATTTTAATTCCCATAAAAAGTTTTTACTTTTATGACCCATTACTCATTACATTGCTAGACGTAAACTTTTAGGACTGATTTTGCACTTTTACCATGTTGGACTTGTTTGACCCATTTAAAAGACACCATTAGCTAATTTGACTCTTAAGTCCAAAAATGGACTCAAATATGGAGGTTTGGAACCTAAAATAAAATTTCAATCATTTACCAAACTCTATCTATGATCCCCGGGATTTGACCTAAAACCAAACATAATTTCGGATTATGTTGATTTCTCATCTCCCGGTACACGAACATTCAAAATAGCATAACTTTTGACTCGTTTGGAGTCGTAAGCTATTTCTTATACCAAATCAAAGCTAAGAAAAAGCTCTACAACTACATCCTATGTTTATGACCTGTATTTAGACTTAAGGTTTTAAAAAATGACCTCAAACAATCTGCCTAAATTTTACTACTTCAAAATCACCTTAACACTTGATTCTAATCCAATCTAACCTCACCTAGCCCTAAACTAACCACTTGTGATCATACCCAATCCCCTTAATCAGTCCCTAACACTAAGAACATCAAATCTACATGAAAACCCAAATCCTAAATCATACATGCAATTGGTTTAACCCATTTAAAAACTTCTAAAACACTATCCTAAACACAAACGCACAACAAAACACATCAAACACCATGATCAACCAAACACCCCCATTTGGCCGTGGGGTGTTGGTGACCAAAACACCCAAACCAAATTGATTTTGTTTGGTTTGTTGGTTGATTATTCATAACCCATACACTAATCAAACATGCATCCAGTTTAATTTCATCAAAACACATTTTTGAAAAATTTTTAATTCTTGAAATATTGTGTTAATGCATGTTGGATTTAATTATGTAAAAACACTTACAATTGGATTTAAAAGTGTGGTCTAAACTTGGATTTAATCAAATCAAGTAGGGAAAAAAATGGTGGTGGTGGTGCTTGTGGAGGCCGACGGCCAAAAGAGAGAGAAAGGGAGGGTGTGAAATTTTTTTGAATGAATTTGTGTGTGTGTGTGTGTGTGATTTTTCCCCTTTTTGTAAAGTTTGAGGGACCTCTTGTGCAATTTGGCTATTCTTTTGGCCTCATTTTTAAACGACACTACTAAATAGCGGGAAACGACTTACTAGTCGATTTTAAAAATTTGCAGGAGTCGGGGGTTGCCCCGAACACTCCAAAATACTTTTAAAGCAAAAGTTAAACGCACCCGGGATGAAATAAAACGCACCAGGCTCGACTCAACACGCACTAAAAATAAAATTCTCGAAGGATTCTAATATCGAAAATATGATAATAAAACATAAAAATTGGGCATCCGTCGGGATCGTAGTCGTCATCGTCTTCCTTAAATCGTCAATCGTTAAGATTACGACCTTAAACATCGGTTTCAACTTAAACAATCAAATATATAATAAACGAAATTTCTTAAAAATTTCAAAAATATTTGTAATTTAGGGTAAAATAAATGACCTCGGGTTCTGGGTATCACATGTTCTTTGTAACAATCAAGTTTTCATACCCTTACGTGGATGTCGTTTTCGTGCTGATTAAGTTCATGTCTCCTTATGAGGATTACGTTTTCAGCAAGGTGATGATGTTTTCATGCTAAGATACAGAAGGGTTACAATAAAATCCTGTTTTTCATAATAAATTCATGTTTGGTCTTCATCAGGAATGTCTTCATGCTGACCATTGTTGAAAGTCCGTTTAATCATATTCTTGAACCTCTATACAACCAACATTAAGTCTACGCAGAAATCACCAGGCTATCTAGTTACTCATTTCAGTTCAGTTTACTACCGTTTAAATCAATTTATTTCTTTGATCATGTCAGACAAGCGACACCAGTATCGATCATCCCATAAATTTTCCACCAGTGCCATGTACAGTATTCCATATGTACCCCATGTACAGTGTCTCAGTTATACTCCATGTACAGTATTTCATGTGTACTATACGTACAGTGTCTCAGATATGCTCCATGTGCAGTATTCATTTTGTACTTCATGTACAGTAGTCCAGGTGTACTCCAGGTACCCTACTCTATGGATATTGCTAATCGATCCTCAATCATCTCAGGCGTTTCCACTTGTCGTTATTCTACTAGATGCTGATGTTGCTCATGAATTGACGATTTTACCAGATACTGATGTTGCTAACACTTTGAAGACCTCACAAATGCTGATGATGCTAATACTTTGGAGATTTCTCAAGATGCTGATGCTGTGTATACTATGAAGACTCTACAGAACAAGGACGGAAACTATAAATTTGAAATTTCTGACAAGAATAAATTTCAACCATCAGACACTACCATTCTATTCCATGCTTTTACTTCCCAGTTAGATGTCACACTTCACTCAGCTAATCTTTCAGTTAGAAGAGTGAGAACTGGTATCCAGTCGGCCACTCAACAGAAATAGTTACATGAATCAAGGTCATGATAACGACCGTCAGGAAACTAATAGACAAGGCGGAAATGACAACTACCGTACTTATAATTAACCAGTCAGTAACCATCGGAACTCCGGTAAGTGCGTGACCAGAAATACAGAGGTCAGCAGTCTAACCGGTCCGCCAACCCTAACAGTTACCAGAAATTCTTAACATTATTCAAACTCACCCATTAAAATACATGTCCAGACAACAGTCAAGACACAGGTCTCAAGTATCATTTCGGAAGACACTTGTAGGGACACCAGTCATGATACACGTCATACGAATATCTTCTAAAAGTACGAGCCAGAACTCATAACCCCGTATGTTTTCTAAACCAGTCCCTCGAAAATTCAGGGTACCCTCCAAGGGGGTATACCTGTTGTATCATGCCACGCATAAATCAGACCATTAAAAATCCAGTCACCATCACTAGAGTATTACTCAGGTTAGACACGCATTGTTCTTTCTATGAGGTTACTGACGAACACATTCTGTGAAAGTCGCCACGTTTACTTCACGTATTCCTATGTCAGCTTTATCTTAAATCAGATAATTACCTACTTCTCAGCCAGAAAAGACTCCACAGTATCACATATTTATAAAGGCTTTTTCTTCAAGTTGAAGACGAGATTCGTCGTACTAACTCTTGATTTGTTCATTATATTTCTTCCAGAAAAATCAGTACAAATTATTTTAGCTATACAAGCACGTGAATTATTACCTTATAGCTGCGAAGACTTCTAATCACCATTCATGATGTGACTTCTGAAATTCCTTAAATTCATGATCAACAGATTATCCCAAAGTTTCCAGATGTCATTACAGAAGGTTTTCCAGAAATTCCTTCCTAACCACGAGACATAATTTAACATCGAGCTTGTCCAAGGACAAAACCTATTTTTAAAACAATTTATCGCAAGGTTTCAGCTGAGTTAATGGAGTTGCAGGATTAGCTGCAAGAGTTTCTGGAACGGAGCTTTAATCGCCCGAGTGCACCACCAGGAAGTGCATCGTTTCTGTTTTTCAAGGAAGAAGGCCGGTAACATGAGATCATGTATCGACCACCGAAATTTGACAAGATCATCATTCTTAATCAATATTCATTCAACTTACAGAAGGTTTATCTGATCTATTGCGGAGTCTTAAACATTTTTCCAGAAACACATCACGATCATGTTATCATCACTGATGAGAAAAAGAACAGGACAATTCCAAGACTGCATTTCCACACGTTATGGTCTCTCTAAAATTTGATTTATGCTTCTGAGCTCCCAAATGTTCCCACTATATCACGAAATGGATGAATCAAAATTTTCCATGAATTCTTAGACAAGTTTGCCAGTATATTCATCGATAACATCCTGTTCTGCTAAATTCTAGAGAAGAACATGAGAATCATATTTTCACGATCCTGTAGATTCTCTGATAGGAGAAAATCATATACGCAACTTCCAGATGTAATTTCCAGTTGAACAAGGTGGAATTTCCGGGCCACGTTATTTCAGCAGAAAGAAATTTCAGAAATCCTGCGAAGGTGAAGGCCATCACCAGGTGGTCACGACCGACGTCTGTGATTGAAGTATGAAGTTTTCTGGAATTTAGTTAGTAAGTACCGCAGAAATTGCTGACAGTTATCACGATTAGCTTTCCATGACTAAGCTTACGTATAAAGGAGAGAACCTACACAAAAACTTTGTACTCCATAAGATCCTACGCCAGGAGAGGCCTAAGTTACCGAAACTCATAGTTCTTCCATGATTATTCATCCAGATTCCACAAAAATGTACCATAATCTCAGACAAAATTTTGAAAGAAGCAGTATAACAAATGGATGCAGCTACGTTCATATCTAACTGCCTAATACACCGGAGGTTCAAGATAGAACGTCGTCATGCCAGTGAGTGGTTACAACCATTAGAAATTTTGAACAGAAATGAGACAAGGTTTCCATGAGGGTTGCTATCAGCTACCACAAAACTCAGAAAAGTTTGATCCTATCTAAGTCATTTTCAACCATTTAAACTAGCCTACACGTTTCTCTTATCCAAAAGGATTACGCAGTAGCAGACCTGTAGGAACTTCAGCAATAAATCGTAAGATCTCACGGTATTCCATCAACCATCATATCAAATAGAAAATTTCAAGTTCACGAATCACGCTCACGTTCATGTTCACGAATCACGTTTATGTTCATGTTCACGTTTACGTTCACCTTCACGTTTACGTCTCATGTTCATATCATGATGTTGTTTCAGTCCATAGCTTGTGCTATCTCATGATTTAAGTTCACACTCGTATTCATGACATTGTTCACGTTCAGGTTCGTGTTCCATCTCGCGATACACGTTTTACAGCTTGTTATCGAATACGGTTACCGAAAGCTTAAGAAACCAGACTCAAGTTTAGTACATCGTTTCCATGCTCAGGCAGACGTTTCACTTCTCAGGCCGTATCGTTTGGCATTCCTCCCTCAGTCAGCATACCTTCATGATATGTATTAGTATGACGTTCATAGTATATTCATGTATCACGTTCACGATATATTCCATGCCCAGCGTTCCTCATATAATCGTGAACCACGTTCACAATTGCTCACGTAGAACGTTCACAATTATTCACGTAGTTCGTCCCTTTATGTTTTCAGCAGCTTGCTCAGAGATATAAATGTTATCTTTGCAGGATACTTGTACGTATCGCTTCATGTATACTACATGCTATAACTTATTCATTCTATCAGATTCAGAAAATCCATCTTAAGTACGGAACCAGAAACTATTCAGCATTCATCAGGACAGGGTCATCAAGACCAAGATTTTTCATTATGTTTAGACCTTTGAAGGAATCGTTTCGAGCGGGAAGCCACTTGAAACGGAGGAGTCCATCTGGACCTCTCATCCTTTTCCTTCAATAATTCAGTTAAGTTCTTTCAGTCATGTTATGTTCCAGGTTCTCTTTAGTCAGGTCACGATATACTCTTTCAACATCATCATATCCTAATTCGAGGACGAATTACCAACTGATATGTCCTTTTCACCTTTCATATTCTTTCAGCCTATGTGTCTTTCCTAGCTTTTATAATTTCATCAACTTATTACCTTTAATTCGAGGACAAATTCTCCTTTTAGAGGGGAAGAATTGTAAAACCACATCATTATCGAATCCTTAATTCGAGGACGAATTATTTTTTTTTGAGGGGAAGAATTGTAAAACTCGTATTTAAAAATATCAAATACGCGTAGTCTCGGCTTTAACTTAAATTAAACGTTAACATCAGCTAGTCTCAGTTTATTTAAATATTACACAATAATAATTATTCAAAAATAATTATTAAGTTTCAGAAAAATATTACGTAGGTGTTACTTACTTCAGAAAAGAATTTTACGTTTTCAAAAAATTAAAACACGAGATATAATTAAGTCACGAGAATTAAGCCGAAAACGAAAACGTTTTATATTATAAAAGGGGCCGATTTTCACTACTAAGCAAGGAGGAAACATGGGCTTTGAGCCCGGCCCGTTTTAAATACAAACAAAAAGGAAACCACCTGCCCCCTTTTCTCATTCACGTATAAAAAAACTAGGGTTTATGTTTTGGTGGCCGCCGACTGTAAATCGACCACAAGGGCTTCGGGTTTGTTTCTCATCTTTGATTCTTGTGTGACATCACTCTTCTCAAATTGTAAGTATCACCCTGTCCTTAATCACGAATTTAATTTGGTCTAAGATCTTATAAACGAAATAAAATGATAAAGAGGTGTTGATTGTTCAAGGGGTGTCGTGTTTCTGTTTATGGCGTGAAAACCGAGACCAAAAGGCCTCGGTGTGGTGGATGTTGGCCAGCCATGACCGTACAGGGGTGGCTTGGGTCGGGTCCTTCAGCCGTAGCAAAAAACGAACCCAAAGATGAGTCACGTTTATAAAGGGGCATTTGGGATTACATGCAGTGGGAACAAATAGCCTATCAGGGGGTAGGTTTGTTGTCACAGTGGCAACTGAGAGTCCTTAAGACTCTCGATGGGTCTTAGTTAACAAGCAGGGGGAACAAACCCACTAGCAGTGGGTATAACAGCCAAAACAGGGGGAAACAAAGGGAGCAGTGGGTACCACTGCACTAGCAATGCAAACCACTGCATATGCAGTGGGAATAAGTAAACGCCGAGGGGCCACGTCGGCAGTTTGTGGGCCGGTTTGGTTAACCCGATACGTGGGCGTCTCATGGTTGGTTTTAGCTCGGGTTCGAGTTTACTAGTATGTTATTAACGCCCGAGGAAAATATTTATATTAATTAAATATTTGTTATATAGTGTTGTATAATAAATTAATTAAATTGTTAAATTTTATTAATTTGTTTAATTAGATCAATATTGTTTTACCTTTAAACTATTTTGAAAGCGTGATTTAGTTAATACTTTTTTTTCAAAGGAACGAAATTAGAAACCTTTTAATTATATCAGATTACTATTTATAGTAATAATAATATATCAGATATATTGCACATTATATCGTATTCAGGTATACGGAACATACGTTAATCGGTAATGTGATCGAATAGTCAGATATTGTCAGTAATATTATCGAATAGCCACATATTATCAGTTTATATACAAACAATAATACAAGAATATAATCAAACTAAGAACAGTTAAAAATCAGTAAACTAAACAAATACCAGTTAACTTATTCGTGTCCGTCATTTATGTAGCTCCCGTGAAATCAGAGTAGGAGTCTCATCAACTATTCCTGGCAATCAGTACTGGACATAAGGTACGGATTTTCGTCCTTCAGTAAGGACTTCCACCTATGCGTGATTAGGATTCCCTGTCTGCAGCCAAATGTTTTCCCCAATATATTTTTAAGCCTATCATTAATCATTTTTAATAACTAAATAATTTGCCTAAATATTATATACAAGCATGACCAGTTTATGTACTAGTTACGGAGGTACCGTAACCATGACACTAGAGGCACCGATGTCATGACTCCTCTACGAGGGAGTGATTTCTCGCAACGTCCCATTTATTTCAGCTTGGCCATTTATCAGTATTATCAGCGGGGCATATGGGTGTGATACTATGGTTTTCATTGGGGTTCAGATTAATTCTCGGAATCTTCTCGAATTGATCACGGTTTAAAGTGGAATAGTTGTTCTTGGTTACTAAAAAGGAGTTTGGTTTTCTATTCTACTAAAAAGGTAAATGCGTGAAGTAAATAAAGATTTAAACCAAAAACAGTTAATGAAATAAAACTTGAATTAAAACTAAACAATTAAACGATTAAACAGTAGAATAACCTTACTGAAAAATTGCTTGATTCGGAATGTATGCTTGATCCGGAATATCTAAGATAAAAGCTTGATTCGGAATGTAAGGTGATCCGGAATAAAAATTGGTGATCCGGAATAAAATGTGATCCGGAATAAGGGTTGATCCGGAATAATGGGGTTGATCCGGAATAATAGGCTATCCGGAATAAATTGTGAAACTTTGATTCGGAATATTCACACTCATCCGGAATATTAATTATTCCGGATGAATACTTGATTCGGAATATCTAAATGAAATAAACTGATCCGGAACATCCAGTTGATCCGGAATATTATGGAAAATAACTTGATTCGGAATAAAAATGTGATCCAGAATAAATGATGTTGATCCGGAATGTTGGACACAAAATGACTGATCCCGAATATCCGGTTGATCCGGAATATCCAGTCGATCCGGAATAAAAAGTTATTCCGGATGAAGAACTTGACTCGGAATAATAAGTATTCAAAATGGAAAACACTGATCCTGAATATAAAATATTCCGGATGAACAATCTTGATACGGAATAAAAATTGAGGGTACTTGATTCGGAATATGGGCAGTGTTGAAGAACAGCGAAGAACAGGGAAATCAAATAACACGATTTTTATCCAAAATCAACCAAGTTTTTAACCAAAACTTAAACCAATTTAAACACTAATCATTTACTAATCATAATCATCAAATCCCAACAATAAAAACACAAAACCCACTAACTTTTGAAGATCAAATCAACCAAATAAAACTTAAAAACTTTAAATCAATAAGAACAAGATGAACAAGATTAATGGAAAGATTATATTGATTGATTAAGGTAGAGTAAACAAAAGGAAAGATTAAAAACTTACAAGATTAAAGATTGAATCAAGAAAAATAAAAATCACCAACACCTTAGTGGTGTTGGCTTCTTCCCTACGAAACAAAAAGAAAGAAAGAAGAAAAAAATAAAAGCTGGCTCAAAATGTGTGAAGGATCTCTTTATATAGGCCTTGTCTTTTGTTGGTGAGTGGGCTTTCTCCCTTTCTTCTTGTCTTCTCGTCTTTTCAGAAAAGTTGACGCTTTCGATTCTGATTCGGGATTTGTCGACGAATAAATTCAACTCGTCTTTTAATTTCTTCGTTTAATAGACTTGAGTTCTTCGACATATATAAATCTTCCATCTTTGGTCCTTTTCTTCGATAAATCTTCAAATAGGCCCATTGACTTCAAATCTTTTGCATCTCTTGAACAATAGACTTCGTCTTGAGTCTTTTTCTTCGATAAAACCCGTGCAATCCCATGTTTTCTCCAATACTCATCCGGTTGGCTCTGAAAACACAACAAACACAAAAACCACGCATAATTCCAAACAAATGATATTAAATACGCGTTTTGGTCTCGTTTTAGCAAGAAATAAGTGGCAAAAGGATGGGTGTTTTCACACCTATCAAATACCCTACACTTAACCATTGCCATGCCCTCATGCAATGCTTAGTGATAAAGCAATTTTACACTTTTCTCATAATCAATCAACCTTGGCCTTATTAACATACTACAAAAACAAAAATTAGAGTACTAAGAGAAATTAAAACTTTAAAGGATAGAAAACCATTTTCACTTGAAAATAGCTACATGGAAATAACTTGCAAAGAGATCTAAGACTTACATTAGGACTTCGGTGCTGTGAAGATTTATCACCCTCAAGTTTCACGTTCCCCAAACTAAGCTTAAAAACGAGATCATTGTCATTATAAGTTAGCAAAACAAACACTTACACACATGGCTTAATTATATGCTTAAACTCCTTTATTCCTAGGTGTATCTCTTATATTTTATTTTTGTCTTAGAATGATCATGAAGATGCATTTTTGGACTTATTGCGATAGTTTATTTAGGCTGAAAGCAAAGTAGGACGATTTGATTAATAGTTAGCTAAAGGACAAAATCTCTTAAAACTGATTCTCGGGATATCAAAAATTTCATATCTTGGCATAACTCGCTTCACGATTTGAGACCTTTCCCGGGCCGATATTTGGCATGTACTTCATACTTCATATCTTGAGAGACGTTCTTGAGATAATGGTCTTCTCTTCGTTAATAGAGTTTCTTCACTTGGAGACTTTTGAGGGATACTCCAACTTTGTTGACCACGACTTCATCATTATTTCTTCAATAGTTAATTGGGATTTTGAGATACAACGATTCGCCTCCTTTTCGGACTTGGATCTATTTATCCTCATACCTTGTTAGGGTCTTTTCGGATAGACTTCTCCATGATCTTTATGGGAGTTGATTGCTTTTCGTCGTGATTCTTGATCCTTCATATTGATTTTGAGAATAATACTTTTCACATCACCTTGGATATTTAGCAATAAGATTGAATCCTCATGCCTTGTTAGGGCCTTTTCGGACTCGCCAATCTTCGCGCCCCGCTTCATAAGTTATGCCTTGGCTATGAACTCTTATCATTACCGAGCAACTTTTAAACGATCTTGGGCTAGAAGCTAAGTAACTTTTCAAATCGTACGACCTTACTTATTGCAGATAAATTATTAGCAAGTGATGGGAGAATAGGCAAATAATCACACCAAGTGTGCTTGTGCAAGAATACCGACTTATAATTGAATCTATCATTTCTCATTCTCCATAATTTAAAATCTCAAGTAATGAGACTCGTGGATGCTTAGCCTAATAAACCAATTAAGGTCTACATGGTTAAGGATACTTGCTAGAATAAACTTGGATAAGTCTATTCGGGTTGAGTCAAAATAATCGCAACGAGCCTAATATGCCAAAGACTTCAAAACTAGCTACACCACTTTATTAATATTTTTGACTTTATTGTGAGATATATACATATGAAAGCAACGATAAAAATTTAAAAATTACGACTAAATGGCCAAAGTTAATTAAAAATTTGAAAAATGCTGCAAAAGATGATTTTCCGGTTAAATGAAGGCATTTTAATGGAAAAGTCCACTTAAAACTTCGATAGAAGTCCCCCCTACACTTAAGATAAACATTGTCCTCAATGTTTAAGCATGTGGGAAAAGTCTCCCCTACACTTATGACATTGTGCACGTTGGTTAAATCAAGCGAAGGAAGAGACGACTAACGTGATCAATTTCAAATGTGAGTATGAAGAAAATTGAATCACGATAGTTGAGAGATAGAACCGGATTTCGGATAACACGGGAGCACGGTTCTTCAAAGATTCCAAGAGTGCACTTATCCCTGTAATCATATCACCACACAAACACAAACACCTAAATAGGTCCCCCTACACTTAGGAGGTAAAAACAGAAAAGGATAGATACTCGGGTTGCCTCCCGAGGAGCGCTTGTTTTTGTTCACCGAGTCACGAGCCTGACTCGACCCAAAACTAGTTCATGGGAAACATGGTGAGGGATGGAATCATCTCAGGAGAGATGTCCTCACCAAAGTACAACTTCACTCGTTGGCCATTCACCTTGAAATTAGGTCCATTAGGTTGAGCGAGCTCGAGAGTACCATATGGAAAAATTTGGGCAATGGTGAATGGGCCGGACCAACGAGATTTCAGCTTGCCCTAAAAGATTTTCAACCGAGAGTTAAAGAGTAAAACTTTGTCTCCAACTTGGAACTCTCGGTTTTTAATCTTAGAGTCATGAATGAGCTTAGTCTTTTCCTTATAGATCAAAGAATTTTCATAAGCCTCATTCCGGAGTTCATTGATCTCATTGAGTTGGATTTTGCGTAGGTCACCGACTTTATTGATGTCGAAATTAGCCCACTTCAAGGACAAGTAAGCCTTGTGCTCCAACTCAATGGGGAGGTGGCATGCTTTCCCGTACACGAGACGATATGGTGTACAACCAATCGGAGTCTTGTATGCGGTACGAAAAGCCCACAGAGCATCATCAAGTTTATCGGCCCATGAGGCACGATGCTCTCCTACGGTTCGTTCAAGAATTCGCTTTAATCCCCGGTTAGAGATTTCAGCCTGGCCATTAGTTTGTGGGTGGTAGGCGGTGGAAAGACGATGTTTTACACCATACTTAGCCATGACTCTTGCGAATTGATCATTGCAAAAATAAGTCCCGCGATCACTAATAATGACATGAGGCACACCGAATCTAGCGAACAGCGATTTCAAAAAGTTACAAACCACCCTTGCGTCATTAGTGGGTAAAGCTTTGGCTTCAACCCATTTAGAAACGTAGTCAACGGCTACAAGGATGTATTTGTTTCCTTTAGATGAAGGGAATGGCCCCATAAAGTCGATACCCTAAACATCAAAGATTTTACATTCTTGTATGAAATTTTGAGGGATCTCATCTTTATGTGTGATCTTGCCTTGTTTTTGGCAAGCATTACAATGTTTAACCATTTCGTGAGCGTCACGGTAAATGGTGGGCCAATAAAATCCCGAGTCAAACACTTTTTTGGCGGTGTAGTTGGGACCAAAGTGACCACCGGTGGGTCCTTTGTGGCAAGCTTCGAGAATGTCTAAAGCTGTCGGTCCATCAACACATCGGAGAATAATCAAATCAGCACATTGTTTGAAGAGATACGGGTCATCCCAAAAGTAAGTCTTAATGTCTTTGAAGAACTTTTTCTTTGGGATGTTAACCCGTCAATGAGAATTCCACCCACCAAGTAGTTTGCAATGTCCGCAAACCACGGGGTCTCATCTTGATTCAAATTGATAGACATTAAGGTCTCCAGGGGAAAAGAGTCATTGATCTCTTTGTTCGGATGATCCCCTTGATAAGGATCCTCAAGTCTACTGAGATGATCCGCGGCTAGGTTTTCAGCTCCCTTCATATCACGAATTTCGATTTTAAATTCTTGAAGTAGCAAAACCCAGCGAAGAAGTCTTGGTTTAGAATCTTGTTTAGTTAACAAGTACTTCAACGCGGAATGATCGGTATAAACGATTGTGGTAGAAAGGACAAGATAGGGGCGGAACTTTTCAAAAGCATACACTACAGCTAAAAGCTCTTTTTCGGTAGTGGTATAATGCAATTGAGCCCCCGTCATTGTCTTGCTAGCATAATGGATTGGTTGAAAGTGTTTGTTCACTCTTTGGCCCAAAACCGCTCCAATAGCATAGCCGCTAGCATCGCACATCAACTCAAAGGGAAGCTCCCAATTAGGGGTAACCAAGACCGGTGCCTTAGTTAGCTTATCCTTAAGAAGGTTGAAGGCTTCAATACACTCTTTGGAAAAGATAAAAGGAGTATCTTTTTCCAAGAGGTGGGTCATCGGGCGAGCGATTTTAGAAAAATCTTTGATAAAGCGACGGTAGAAGCCCGCATGACCAAGGAAACTTCTCACACCTTTCACGGTTGAAGGTGGAGGCAATTTAGCAATAACATCGACTTTAGCACGGTCCACTTCAAGACCAGCTTTGGAGATCTTGTGTCCTAGCACGATGCCCTCTTTTACCATGAAATGGCATTTTTCCCAATTAAGAACAAGGCGAGTGTCTTCACACCACTTAAGCATAGGTTCTAAATTGGCAAGGCAAGCAGAGAAAGAATCGCCATAAACCAAGAAATCATCCATGAATACTTCCATAGTTTCTTCAACCATGTCATGGAAGATAGCCATCATACACCTTTGGAACGTCCCAGGAGCATTGCATAAACCGAAAGGCATGCGTTTGTAAGCAAATGTTCCGTAAGGACAAGTGAATGTGGTCTTCTCTTGGTCTTTGGGATCGATGGGAATTTGAAAATACCCGGAGAAACCGTCTAAGAAGCAGTAATAGTCATTACCCGCTAGACGCTCGAGCATTTGATCCATGAAGGGAAGAGGAAAATGATCTTTTCTCGTGGCATAATTGAGTTTGCGATAGTCGATAGAAACTCTCCACCCAGTAATGAGACGAGTAGGAATCGACTCGTTGTGTTCATTGGGAACAACGGTTATTCCGCCCTTCTTGGGCACACAATGGACGGGACTTACCCATGGCGAATCCGAAATAGGGTAAATCAAGCCGGCATCAAGAAGTTTGATAACCTCTTGTTTGATGACGTCATGAATTCGAGGATTAACCCTTCTTTGGCTCTGGATTGCAGGTTTAAAGTCATCTTCCATGAGAATCTTGTGAGTATAAAAGTTTGGATCAATTCCGCGGATATCGGAAATTTTCCAAGCAATTGCCTTCTTATGATCTTTAAGCACGGCGATAAGGCGAGATTTTTCTTCTTCTTTCAAGTCCTTCGCAATGATGACAGGCGACTTCTTCTTATCTTCAAGGAACACGTACTCGAGGTGAGATGGTAACTCCTTAAGCTCTAAATCCGGAGGATTTTCGATGGTAGGCGTAGTCGAATTCGGTTCATCGATAGCAATAGCCTTGGGAGATGGTGGAGAAATATGGTCCTCTTTGAGAAGTTTCACAATGAGACGAATGTCTTCATCCCAATCGATGGGAGAATCGTCATATTCTAAGTTCACATCTCCCATGGTTGCTTCAAAATCTTTCCAAAGGAAATCACTTTCTCCAAATAGAGTTAGTGATGAATCAATAGAGGCAGCGGTCTGAACATTGGGAGGAGAGGTAGGAATACTTTTACAAGCATCTTTAAAGTGTTCTTCACAAGCCTAATCAAGAACGTCGATACAATTAACACTCTCGTAGGAATAAGGCTGTTTAGAAATCTTACCCATGTTGAAGACGATTTTATCGTCACCAACTCTCATGATAAGCTCATCCGCTTCCACATCGATGAGAGTGCGACCGGTCCTCAAGAATGGACGTCTAACGATTAATGGAACACGAGGGTCCATCTCGTAGTCGACCACGACGAAATCGGTAGGAAAAGTGAATTTTTCGACTCCTACAAAAACGTCTCCGGCTATCCCCACTGGATAAGCAACCGTACGGTTAGCTAATTCCAAAGTCATTTTGGTGGGGACTAGCTCAGGGAGAGATAATTGCTTCCAAACACTTAAAGGCATTAAGTTAATACTGGCACCTAGATCGGCTAGGGCCATGCAATTCTCTACTCCCGGGAAGTTGCAAGGGATTAAGAAGCGACCCGGATCACCAAGTTTGGTTGGCAATTTCCTTAAGAGCACTGCAGAGCAATTCTCATTAAGTTGGGTATTAGCAATATCAAGAAGCTTCTCGTTGTCACTAAGAAGATCTTTGAACATTTTCGAATATTTAGGCATGTGAGCGAGAGCCTCAGCGAAGGAGATGTTAAAATCAAGTGTTTAAACATTTTGAGAAAGTTTGAAACTTGAATATCGTCCTTGCATTTGAGCTTCTCTTTCCTCAACCTTGAGGGATAAGGTATATCGGAAGAAGAGGAAGGCTTTGGAATAGAAGGATCACTCACATCCTTGGGTGGAGCAGGGGTAGAAGTAAGAGGTGGAGGAATTGGGGAAGCAGCAAGATGAGGAATATGAGTAGGTGACTCGTTTTCCTTAGTCACAATCACCGGTGGAGGTATAGGAAGCTCGGGTTCCTTGGTAACTTTGCCACTACGAGTGGTGATTGCTTTCATCTCCCCTCTTGGATTCGCAACGGTGTTACTCGGAAGAGTACCCGAAGAAGAGATTTGATTACCCTGGAAGAAACCAGCCATCATGTCCCTTAGGTCATTCGTTTGACTACTCAAAGAGTTTCGCATATCGGCTGTAAGATCGTTCCCTTGTTTCACCGTGTCTGCTTTCAAGCTGAGCACTTCCTGCTGAAGATTTTGCACTATCACATCGTTAGTCCTCATGTAGGTTCCAACATCTTGGTGTAATGCGGTGGGTTGGTTGGGAGAAGCATTGTAGGCGGGTGGTTGATAAGCAGGTTGTTGGTAAACTTGGTTGTTTCTTTGAGGTGGATATGGTTGTCTTTGAGGTGGTTGGTATGGTGCACGAGGCTGTTGTTGAGGAGGGCGATTGAGGTTTTGTTGTTGGTTTTGATTGATTGGAGGAAAACCGGGCGGGGAAAGAAAGTTGTTTGAGCGATAGCTGAGCAAGTTGTGGTCTCCTTGAGGACGTGCTTGATAAGCGGCCGGAGGATAGGTACCGTATTCTGCGTTAACATTCTCAGAAGGATAGTCTTGGGTGGAGGTACAAGTAGTGTAAGAGTGAGGACCCCCGCATATTTCACATGGTTGGCTTACAGCATTGACTTGAGCGTTTTTAGCGTTGATGCTGTTGGTGTTGCTAGCGGTTTGGGTAGAAAGCGATTCAAGAAGCGACGTAATTTTGTCAAGTCTCTTGTCGTTGTCACTAGTACTAGCACTAGCGGCATTGGTCCGAACACTCTTGGTTTGCACTCTAGACTTATTCTCAATAATATCCCAAGCGGCATTAGAGATTTTAACCAAAGTATTACCCCCCGAGGCACTGTTTAGTGAATCTTGGTCATTCATGCTAAAACCATTGTAAAAAGTGTTAATTTGGTGCACTTTGGTAACCATGTTGTGGGCACTTTCTTAAAAGGTCTTTAAAACGGTCACAAGATTCACTAAAAGACTCATCGTACTTTTGTTCAAAATTAATAATTTCATTCCGCAAAGCGGTAGTACGAGAGGGTGGGAAAAGTAGTTTATGAATTTGGTCTCCAAGTCCGTCCACGTCAGAATACTTTGTGACGGTTCCTTTGCAAGCCAATGACAGGCTTGTCCCTCTAAAGAAAAGGGAAAAAGTTGTAAACGGATTACCTCTTGTGGAACACCATTGAATTTGACCGTATTCGTGAGTTGCAGGAACCTTTTGATGTGGTAATGAGGATCATCAATGGTACGCCCCAAGAATGGTTGAGCAGAGACCATCTGAATAAAGCCGGATTTGAGCTCAAAGTTGTTGCCTGCAATCGCGGGTATGACAATTGGATCGTTGTTCCCCTCTACATGTGCTTGCAAAAGTTCAATCATCGGGCGATTGTCCGGTAGAGGTTCATTGTTGTTGTTATTCATGTTGTTTTGAGGTGGATTGTTATTGTTGTTGTGTACACCGGCCATGTCTAAGTGATCGAGAGTCTCGGCTCTTGATAAGACGTTGATCGAGTGCGCATACACCTGCAAAAGAACTAACAAAGCAAACAAGAAATATTTTTGGTTTTTATGGTTTTTTAATTTTTTTGTATTTTTGAAAATTTTATATTTTTTAGGATTTTTGAAAATTTTTAATGATGAAAAAGTAACGTTCACGACGAACGGATCCCAAAATCCAAGTTCTCACAAAAAACTGTTAATCCTTACGAGAAGAGTCGGCAGCGGCGCCATTTGATACTATGGTTTTCATTGGGGTTCATATTAATTCTCGGAATCTTCTCGAATTGATCACGGTTTAAAGTGGAATATTTGTTCTTGGTTACTAAAAAGGGGTTTGGTTTTCTATTCTACTAAAAAGGTAAATGCGTGAAGTAAATAAAGATTTAAACCAAAAACAGTTAATGAAATAAAACTTGAATTAAAATTAAACAATTAAACGATTAAACAGTAGAATAACCTTACTGAAAAATTGCTTGATTCAGAATGTATGCTTGATCCGAAATATCTAAGATAAAAGCTTGATTCGGAATGTAAGGTGATCCGGAAAAAATTGGTGATCCGGAATAAAATGTGATCCGGAATAAGGGTTGATCCGGAATAATGGGGTTGATCCGGAATAATAGGCTATCCGGAATAAATTGTGAAACTTTGATTCGGAATATTCACACTCATCTGGAATATTAATTATTCCGGATGAACACTTGATTCGGAATATCTAAATGAAATAAATTGATCCGGAATATCCAGTTGATCCGGAATATTATGGAAAATAACTTGATTCGGAATAAAAAGTGATCCGAAATAAATGATGTTGATCCGGAATGTTTGACACAAAATGACTGATCCGGAATATCCGGTTGATCCGGAATATCCAGTCGATCCGGAATAAAAAGTTATTCCGGATGAAGAACTTGACGCGGAATAATAAGTATTCCGAATGGAAAACACTGATCCGGAATATAAAATATTCCGGATGAACAATCTTGATACGGAATAAAAATTGAGGGTACTTGATTCGGAATCTGGGCAGTGTTGAAGAACAGCGAAGAACGGGGAAATCAAAGAACACGATTTTTATCCAAAATCAACCAAGTTTTTAACCAAAACTTAAACCAATTTAAACACTAATCATTTACTAATCATAATCATCAAATCCCAACAATAAAAACACAAAACCCACTAACTTTTGAAGATCAAATCAACCAAATAAAACTTAAAAACTTTAAATCAATAGAACAAGATGAACAAGATTAATGGAAAGATTATATTGATTGATTAAGGTAGAGTAAACAAAAGGAAAGATTAAAAACTTACAAGATTAAAGATTGAATCAAGAAATATAAAAATCACCAACACCTTAGTGGTGTTGGCTTCTTCCCTACGAAACAAAAAGAAAGAAAGAAGAAAAAAATAAAAGCTGGCTCAAAATGTGTGAAGGATCTCTTTATATAGGCCTTGTCTTTGGTTGGTGAGTGGGCTTTCTCCCTTTCTTCTTGTCTTCTCGTATTTTCAGAAAAGTTTACGTTTTCGATTCTGATTCGGGATTTGTCGACGAATAAATTCAACTCGTCTTATAATTTCTTCGTTTAATAGACTTGAGTTCTTCGACATATATAAATCTTCCATCTTTGGTCCTTTTCTTTGATAAATCTTCAAATAGGCCCATTGACTTCAAATCTTTTGCATCTCTTGAACAATAGACTTCGTCTTGAGTCTTTTTCTTCGATAAAACCCGTGCAATCCCATATTTTCTCCAATATTCATCCGGTTGGCTCTGAAAACACAACAAACACAAAAACCACGCATAATTCCAAACAAATGATATTAAATACGTGTTTTGGTCTCGTTTTAGCAAGAAATAAGTGGCAAAAGGATGGGTGTTTTTACACCTATCAGGGTGCATCCTAGGATATCAGTTTATAGTTATCAGGTAAATGTGGTGTGTGCTCTACATCCTTCACATTGGAGTTGATCCCTCCACCGAGCACATTATTTAGAGGTCACCCCTCTACAGCATGATAAGGTCACCCCTCTATTTATTCATGCAATAGTTGTTACAACACATGACCTATATAAGCTCTTGGCAAATTAAAATACAGTAAATGCATGTTTTCAGATTTAACAAATAACAGTTCAACTTTATTATTTATAAATCAGACTTTTCAGATTATACACAGATTTCCGCTGCAACTTTACTTATCAGTCTTACAGCTTTAGTATTTTATCATCTGCTTCATTCTAGTATTCTCTTATCATGCTTTATATCCGTTCATTGGACGTTATGCTCAACCGTAGTTCCTTCCATGTTCTAACGACAGGTACACCAGGACACTCTTAGGATAGAGCATGTGCATTTGGATGGAAGCTATCCAGACTTCTTACTTTATGCACTTCTTACATTATTCTGCTTATTTGGACATTGTTTAGTCCTTTCCTTCAGTATTTGCTAGTCATGTTTTGAGCTTATGTTTGTATTACCGATGTTTGATTCTGGTATTTCCTTTATGGCCAGTTAATGTTTTAGGATATTTACCGTATGCTTTGATGACACGCCATAAACACATGTAACGGTCCACTTATCCAAGCGGGGCGTTAAAATTTACAATGGTTTGGTTGTTCGAATCAAGATTACGCATTAGGATGCCCTAATTTGGTCTCGGCTATGTTTCAACTTTCCCGACACGAACACGAACACGAACACTAAGACAAATAAATAACTTATCTTGGGATCACTTGGAAGACCATAACATATATCAAAGAGTTTCGTAAAGTACTCGAACCTGGGTAGCACAAGATAACCAACATTCGATTCTAGGGTTTCTTAGAAAACCCTAATTAAATTTTTCTAGGGATTCATTTCTATCTTTCTTCACGACTTGAGCTTCTAGGACTGAGTATATTAGTTCTTTGTAAGTGTGTAGTAGTCCTTGAAAGTACTTGTGACGGTGCTTATAGTGGTGTTGTGGTGGTGGTGGTGGTTCACGGAAGCAAACAAGGAATAACACGGGTGTGTGTGTGTGTGTATTTTTCATGCGTTGTGGTGAGGCAAGGGCTTCAAGGGATGAAACATATACTCATTGAACTCTATAATATCAGTTCATGTCTTGTGGAACAAGATTTTAATCAAGGATGGGAATAGTATAGAGTATGGGCAAGTAGAAATGAGTAAAAGGGAAAGTATGGGCACTTGAAGAAAGAAGTCGAAAAGTGATGATTGACTTGATCAGTATGATAGAAAGACTTGTGAAACAAGAGAATCGTATTTGTATTGGGCTTGAATAGTGTTTAGACATTATGTATAAGTTAAATAATGTTGTTTTAATGTTGAATTTCGTTTGTAAAAGGGTGTGTTTGTAACTGGTTATGGAAATGGAGCAAGAGAAAGCAAATGTGGGTGCATTATGAGTTGTGTAGGAACTAGTTTATGTAGATATAGGAATGAATTGGATTATATGAGAAAACTAAGTGATGGTGAGGGAAAAACGTGTGAAATGAGTTAGTAACATAAGTATGGGAGTGTTTTTAGGGATTTAAAGGATCATGGAGCATTGGATTAGATTATATAAGTGTAGATTGAAGATAATATCGATATAATGATAAGAAATGGATTTTTTTTGTAGATATGGTTGTAAACTTTCGGCTATAAGGTTTATTCTTGCTAAAACTCATCAAATTTACAAGTATAATTGGTAAAAATAGGTTACTTGTGTTTTTAGAAATGACGGGTTGGGTTTATTACAAGTTAAACGAGTTTAAATCGCGTACGGGCTTGACATGTAGGGAGTAGTGGTTAAATTAATATATCTGAGTGTTTGAAAGGTTTAAGGAAATATTTTATTAGTATATTAATGATGTACACTTGATTTAAAGTGTAGTTTATGTGTCGGGTCACAAAGACATAAGAACGATGTTTTATAATTAAATATAATACGATTACCCCGGTATATTATTTGAACCTTTAAAAATAATTTAAAAGTGAAAAAATGTATGATTTATAGACATTATATAGTCCCTTATATATTATTTGAAGAAATCTTGAGTTGAAAACATTTATATAACTTTCTATTAATAATTAATGGTGATTCCAATAATTTATGTTAACTACTAAAACTAATTATTATTGACACATATATGACCTATAAACTTAAGATAATTAATTACACGTAAAGCAAATAAAACACATAAGCTTTTAGTTGGATGGCCTCCAGTTAAGTGTACTAACGATTTTCAGATAGCACGATAATTCTTTTCTGCTTTATAGTTATTAATTTAAACATGTAAATATTGACATCTTTACGAATTATAAACTTTCAAATAGTCCATCGTACATATTATCTGTGGTAATATCATTAGTTACTTGTAGGTTATCGTCCCTTTTTTATTACTAATAGTGTTTTTAAATAAATAAAAATTTGTAGCGATAATTATTTTATTCTTTGAGATTAACAACAAGTTCAAATTTACGGGTTGTCACATTCACCCCACCTTAGAGGATTTCGTCCCGAAATCAAGGCGTCCTATACGTTAAGAAGAAAGTCGTGAAGAAGACAAGAATGTCGAGTGGTATTCTAGGCCTTTTATAATTTCTTCTCTCTGCCATACATTTCGTGTATAGTAGATAAAGTGATTACTTTTATTCTAAATGTATAATTACTCATTTTGGTTCTTGTGGTAACTACTACGAGCACGCTATTGTCCCATATAAATTATACATAGGTAATCATGCTATGTATATTCTAGATACAACATATAGCATCCTCTTTTTCGTCACCCCTTTTATTTGTATCATATTTTCGCTATATCTTACCATTAATTAACAGTTAACTAGATAGAGCATGGCATGTTGTGTACTATTGTAATACAAGATTGCAACCCACTAGGTTAGGTCAGCTCACACAATGGATGACCATGCATAGTCCCACAAAACATGTTTTTCATAGTAACACTTAGTAGTCTAGTAAATGAAAATAGCATGTCAAACAATTTAGCTTTTGATAAGGATCTAACACTAGATGGTTGGTATGTCATTTAATCATGCGATTTAGAGCCGATTATAGTCTAGAGTTACTAATGCAACCTAGTTCTCTATAATCAAGGGCTCTGATACCATTCTGTCACACCCTCAACTTTCACTGCAACGGAAGACTGGATTTAGGTTGCGACTTCATGGCGTAAAGAGGACTTGATGCGAGAGTAGGACCTGTACATGCCAAAACAATAATGCAGACTCCATATAGTAGCATACTTGGGAAAAACATTACTAAAGCGTCAACATAAAGTTGGTGAGTTTATAGGTTTGATTTGTTTTAGTATAAAATGAACCACAAGATTTCCTTGAGTTTGTGAACATAGTAACCCTATAATTCACTGGAAAAGCATTTACTACTATCTAAGCTCATGACACCGATGCGTTAACGAGTCTAACTGTCTTCGTGTGTGCTCATGCAGGTGACTAACCCCAGTCACCCGTTATCCTCAAATAAAATTATATTTACTTGAACGGACCCATTCATAGTAAATAGGAGTGTCAACTCCGATTGATCTATCCATAACATTCGCGCTCACTTTACTATAACCCAGCTAGGTGACTAACGGTTTATGATTCGTGGGCAGTTCTCATTTGGGTTATGTTCGGGACTTAGACATAGTAAATCATTTCAAGTAATTGCGTTCATGCGTTAAAATCAAGTAATGTTCTCACCCCAAAAGATGATAAAACAAGTAGGAAGAGGGGCTATAAACTCACCTTGCAGACGGAAAGCAGTTGTGGAAACAAAGTAAAACTTTACTGATAACCTAAACAAGATAATACATATTAACTATATGCTTGATGATTATGACATGCATGTATGAACCCGGTCTCTTAGTAGGTGCTTAGTTTTATATAGCAATCATAAACGTTTTAAAAGTCAACGACTATTTTTTTAGTGCTTTAGGATCGGTTCTCTTCTTTTAAACATGGAGTTTTATAAATTGTATTACCATTTTAAATCCTTACATGTTAGGTACTCTAATATTCATTTACGGTTGATATGAATTCAAGTAAGCTTTCATTATTCGCGTTTTGAAGAAAATATTATTACGATATAAGTTTTATTTAATTCCTACAAGAGTACAAATATGAGAATCTAGTGTTTTACCATTAAAATCGTTTTCGTCATTATTTTGAGAGCTACTATCCTGTGTCACTTTTATTAGACTAACATGATTTATGTCATTTATAAATTTGACATTTTATTATGCTTACAACTTTTAGAACAATTTTAGCGTAATTAGGTTTTCTAGGATAACATCATTTTCGTGTATAGTCGTTAATGATCAAGTTTACATAGTTTAATTTAACTAGTTGTCTTCCATCACGTGTTACTAGTTGATTTGTACAAAAATGACCATTTATAATATTTTACAAAATTTGAAAAGTGTCCAGCGGACCTACTTTGATAGCTTGTAACTTTTGCATACTTTAGAGTTATGACGCAAACGAAGTTCCTGTAGATAGCCCACCTGGTAGACTACGATAATGTTCTTAATGAGCTAGTCGTGATTTAGACTTTAAGTGGGTCAAATTTAGATTATAAAAACGTAGTTCCAGCCAGTTTAACACTAAACATGATGGTTTTTTAGAAACATTGAAAACATGTATCTTGCTACTCGTTAACTCTTAGGTAAAACAGCTTACTGTTTTAGAAACTAGACCAGGTGAATATTAATATTGACCTGAGAAACATTTACCCATTCGGCCACTAAGAGGCTCGAAATCACGTCCAAACATGACTACCCAGACCAAACAGTTTCCAGACTTGGAATATTTCACAGTTTTGACAGATTTTAATGTTTTTATTTAAATTTTTATTTAAAGTTTCCCGGTTCGTTATAACTCCGTTTTAAGTGATTCAAGAGGCCATGGAATCGTAATAAGGTCTAGTATTTTACTGTATGAAAGAAATTAATGAGGAGTGATGAGTTACTTAATACTCATCATTTTATCCTAAGTTAAAAGAGAAAAAAAGCAAAAACGAGATAAAAAATGGACATATATCCTGTATTTTCTGATTTTATTTTGCGGATCCGGTTTCTCGACAAAAAGACGAAACCAAATTCAAAGTCAAGACCCGAACACGACAATGGAACGAGCATCGAAAAATATCGATCCAAAAAATTCAAATTATTATTTTGCGGGCCAACCTGCACCCGTTTAACGGGCCGGGCCAGCCCGCAATAATAATGCATGTAAAACAAATGAGCAAATGTTTTGAAGATCCACGTTCATTTTGTGACATTTAAATGCCAAGCTCATTAGTTTTATTTGTTGGATCACACCATCCAAGCCCAACGAACCTCATAACCCAACAATTATCTTTCATTATTTTTTGGAAAGCCCATCTAACCTAATAAATAACCAACACTTATCATATACTCATTTTTCACATTCTAGGTTTTCCGTCTAATTCATCAGCCGCTATCCAATCTCAAACCCTAAACTAAAAATTTCGATTCCCCCTTTTTTTCCATTTTCTGCTACAAACTAAACTAATTTCAAATCACCTTAACCCCACCCATGTGATCAAACCACCCTGAAAATCCTTGTCAAAAAAATATGAGCGCCAAATCAATTACTTTCAAGAAGGGCCAAGATTGAAGGGAGTTTAAATATTTCACCAATGGCTGAGACTTAACCAAAGAAGCACAAGTTCAAGATTTCAACTTTTCTCCTCACACAACAAACACATATGGATGAAGACAAGAGGTCAAGGACTTCTATATAAAGACCCAAGATTGAAGACATAAGATAAGTAATTTTTAGGGTTCTAAGTTTTTTATTTCTGTCAAATTTTAATTTCGAAAATTTATTGTTTTCTTTCAATTAATTGTACTCGAATTTCTTTTAAGTCTCAAGTTAATTAAATTGTTGTTTGAAAGCATTTCAATTGATATTTAATTTTCTGTTCTTAATTTAAGATACAAATTTATTATTTTTTTGGTCAGTTACTCTTGGTTTGATTCGAAAATTAAAAAAAATGTGTTAGTATTTGCTATTGTTATCTGTTTGGTTAAAAGAAAGAAAAAAAAGTAGTACTACTGTACACGAAAAGAACCACACACAAAAAAAAGAAAAAAGAAAGACAAAGTGGGTTGTTGTTGTTGTTTGTTGCTAGTGTTGTTTACCAAAGAAATAAAAGGAGCTTATTGTTGATGTGGGTTTTGTGATCTACGACAGAAAGAAAGAAAAAAAAAGTTGTGATTATTGTTGGTGTTGATTAAAAGATTGGGTGTAAGATCTTGTCGTTTCTTATTGTTAATGTTTCGAGTTTGATGTTTTGTTCAATTCGTGTATACCCAGGTTCAATCTCATATACTTCCTTGTTTCTTTTAATTGTAATTTGCTTATAATAATAGTGTTATGTTTTTTAGTCACCGTTATATTTAATTGCATACTTTTGACACTAGTAGTGATTTGAGATTTTAGTTGTAGTAGCAATGAGTTTATGATTTTTGTTTACAATGTTTAATAAATAGAATCTACTAATCAATATTATTCCTCAACGAAAAAGGGTAATATCATAATAAGTTCCCAATCTTAAAGATTAAAACTTCCTTTGTATCACTTGAGTGTTGGGGTGTACCTTTTGTGAATTAGAAAATTATATAAGAAGAGATTAAGGAGGGTCGTTCCAACGAACTACGACCCGAATTGGAAAAGGCACTTAAGAGCTTCGCGCCGCCTCGTTCCTCCGCCTTTCTTTGTGAGCTTATTCATAATAGAATTACCGTATCTCTTGATGATTATTGGTTAAGTTCATCGTTTTTCGTAGCCTTTCGCCTTCATTGAATTGTTTTTGGTGCATGAGCACCCGTTCTTCTTCTCCAAACCTTCTTTCTCCATTAAGTAATCCCGAAAAACTTATCCGATAAAGAATCATTGACATTGAACAAAAAGAATTTGAAATGGCCGCACAAGGACCTTGACCCGGAGGGCCTCAAAACCAAATTCCACCCCCTTTTCCACACAATGGTAAAGGTGGCGGTGGTGGGCCTCAAGGACCGGCTCCTGATCTCCGAACGATGGAGGAGTTGTGCCAACCGACTTTAAATGGACGGGGCGGACCGATTGCCCTGATCCTGATTCAAGCCACGGATTTTGGTTTAAGACATCACATGATACAACAAGTACAAAATTCTCAATTTAATGGAATACCAAGTGATGATGAAAACAAACATATTGATAAATTTTTGGATGTAACTCAACATATGAAACAAAATGGAGTTCCCGAGGATGCCCTACAGCTTTCTCTCTTTCCGTACTCTTTAGGCCTTCATGCCGCCGAATGGTATGATCGTCTACCTCAGAAATCTATCCAAAGTTTCGATGACATGATAAGGAAATTTCTCTCGAAATTTTTCCCTTCGTCGATGGCTACAAAATTGAGAAATGTTATCACTAGTTTTCAACAAAAGCCCGAAGAATCATTATTCGAAGCTTGGGAAAGGTACAAAGGGTACATTGATCGATGCCCGAGTCATAACATGCCTCTCGTTACTCAAATTGACACATTTTACAATGGTCTTACCTTGAGGAATCGGGACACGATCAATGCATCCGCCGGAGGGACGTTTATGAAAAGACGTCCCGAGGAGTGTTATGATCTTATCGAGAACATGACCACACATCACAACCATTGGGATACTACAGTATCTCGAGATGAGATGACTAGAGGTATTGCCTCGGCTTCTAGCGAGAGCCCAAAGGTTGTCTGTACTTTGGAAAAGATGAGCAATAATTTTCTCGATGCTTTGAAACAACTCACGTTGAATCGATCGGTCAAAGCCGTGAATCCTAAGTGTGAAACTTGTGGTGGTCCACATTCTTATCATTAGTGCCCGGCTGTCGGTGGCTACACTCAAGAGACCGCATATGCTACTATGGGTTACCAACCTCAATGTGACCGTAATTTGCTAAGCTATCGGTCAAATAATTATATCGGACCACCCGGATTCAATCAACCCCAAAATCAAGTTGCTCAAAACAATTTCCAACCTCGGAACAATCAAGTTCAAAACCGAGGGAATAACCACACTCAAGGTTATCATCAAGGAAATTTCAATCAAGCTTATCAACCACCGGCTTATCAAGCTCCCGCTTATCAAGCTCCGGTTAATCAATCACTTTCTCAAATTCCTAACGATGTGTCTAACTACATGAAAGCTAATGACATGGTCGTGAAGAATTTGCAAAGCCAAATTACCAATTTAAGAGGTGATTTAAGCAAACAAGGAAATGATCTTAGGAATGAACTTAAAAATGATATGAGAACTTCTTTGAATAATCAAACTAATGATCTTAGGAACATGATGGCTAGCTTCTTTCAGGCAACCAAGCCTCGGGTTCGGGGCCTCTTCCGGCCAATACCGTTGCAAACCCGAAAGGCGAGTTGAAAGCCATCACCACACGAAGTGGTAAAGCCTATGAAAAAACCTCTGATCCCGACATCGGAACCAAAGGAAACCGACGAAACACAGGACGAGGAGCAACCCAAAAGCTCACAAAGTACCGCTCAAGTCCAACCTCCGGTTAAACCAATTCCAACTCTCATTCCGGAACCCGAGATTCCGAAGACTAAGCCTTCGATTCCATATCCTTCAAGGCTTAGTAACCAAAAGCTCCAAGACAAAACTAATGCTCTAATGACGAAGTTTCTTGAAATCTTTCAAAAGTTACACTTCGACATTAGTTTTGCGGATGCTTTGCTCTACATGCCCAAATTTGCCTCGATGTTTAAAAGCATGTTAAGCAACAAGGAAAAATTGGGTGAATTGACCAAAACTCCTTTGAATGAGAATTGCTCGGCGGTGCTCCTCAAAAAGTTACCCGAAAAACTTGGAGACCCCGACAAATTTCTCATACCATGTGACTTTCCCAAGCTTGATGAATGCTTAGCCTTGGCCGATCTTGGTGCAAGCATCAATCTAATGCCACTTTCGGTATGGAAAAAGCTCTCTCTTACCGAACTTACTCCGACACAAATGACTCTCGAGCTTGCCGACCGATCGGTAACTATACCTTTGGGTATTGCCGAGCATGTCTTTGTGAAGGTAGGAAAGTTCTATTTTCCGGCCGACTTCGTCATCATTGACTACAATGTTGATCCGAGTATTCCTCTCATTCTCGGGAGGCCCTTCTTAAGGACATCACGTGCACTAATCGGTGTGCACGGAAAAGAGCTTACTCTTCGAGTCGATGACGAAGTCGTGACCTTCAATGTCGGGCACCTTTCAAAATTCCCTCGCAAATACTTTGAGGAACCGGTTAATCAAATCAACGTCATAGATATTTTTTGCGAGGAGCATAAACAAGAGGTGCTCGGTTTCTCGGAAAATTCTTCAAGTGGCAATCCCACTTCATTAGACCCCATCGTTGTTATCTCTTCCCCTTATCTCACTCCATTTGAGGGAGGTGACTTCATTTTGGAAGAGATTGAAGCCTACCTTGCTAGTGATTCGACTCTACCGGAGTTTGATCCTAATGACTTTGACCCGGACGGAGACATTCGTCTCATTGAGCAATTGCTTAACATGGATCCATTACCTCTCCCTCCGAAAGAACTCCATAATGAGGAAATCAAGCAAATTGAAAATCTAATTGTTGATCCTCCGGAGCTCGAACTTAAGGACTTACCCCCTCATCTCGAATATGCATTTTTGGAGGATGATGATAAATTACCCGTCATTATTGCAAACGACTTAAAAGATGAGGAGAAATCCGCTCTCATAAAGGTTTTAAAGTCTCACAAGCATGCCATTGCTTGGAAACTTTCCGACATCAAGGGCATAAACCCGCAATTTTGTACTCACAAAATATCGATGGAGGAAGACTTTAAACCGGCGGTTCAAAGTCAAAGAAGGGTAAATCCAAAAATTCATGAGGTTTTCAAATCGGAAGTTATCAAACTTCTCGATGCCGGATTGATTTACCCTATCTACGATAGTTCATGGGTGAGCCCGATTCATTGTGTGCCCAAAAAGGGCGGTATTACCGTTGTGTAAAATGACGACAACGAGTTAATTCCAACTCGCTTGGTGACGGGATGGCGAGTTTGCATCGATTATCGAAAATTGAATGATGCTACTCATAAAGACCATTTCCCGTTACCTTTCATGGACCTCATGCTCAAAAGATTAGCCGGAAATGATTACTATTGTTTCCTAGACGGATTTTCCGGCTACTTTCAAATTCCCATCGATCCGAAGGACCAAGAGAAGACCACCTTCACATGTCCTTACGGAACGTTTGCTTATCGTCGCATGTCATTCGGCTTATGCAATGCACCGGGAACGTTCCGAAGGTGTATGACCGCCATCTTTCACGACATGGTCGAGAAAATGATGGAGGTCTTCATGGATGACTTCCCGGTCTTCGGTGATTCATTCCAATCCTGCCTCTCAAATTTAGACCGCATGTTGCAAAGGTGCGAAGACACCAATATCGTGCTAATTGGGAGAAGAGTCATTTTATGGTCAAAGAGGGAATCGTCATCGGCCATAAAATTTCTAAATCGGGGATTGAGGTCGATCGAGCCAAAGTGGACGTTATCGCTAAGCTCCCTCATCCCACTTCCGTAAAAGGTATCCGGAGCTTTTTAGGTCATGTCGGCTTTTATCGAAGGTTTATTCAAGACTTTTCGAAGATCGCCCGACCCATGACTCATCTCCTCGAGAAGGATGCTCCGTTCATCTTTTCGGAAGATTGCATTCAAGCTTTCAATACGCTTAAGAAAAAATTGACCGAAGCCCCTATCTTAGTTGCCCCCGATTGGGAACTTCCATTCGACCTCATGTGCGATGCAAGCGATGTCGCTATGGGTGCCGTCTTAGGGCAACGAAGGGCTCGACATTTTCAGCCTATACATTACGCAAGCAAGACTTTGTCCGAGGCTCAAGCAAACTACACCACTATAGAAAAAGAATTACTTGCCGTGGTGTACACTTTTGAGAAATTCTTCCCGTACTTAGTCTTGAACAAATGCATAGTGTATACGGATCACTCGGCTCTAAAATATCTCTTCCAAAAGCAAGATGCTAAGCCGAGATTGCTTCGGTGGGTTCTCCTCCTTCAAGAATTCGATTTCACTATCCGTGATACGAAAGGAGCCGAGAACCTTGCGGCCGACCACCTCTCTCGCCTTGAAAATCTACACCGGGGTGATCTCGATAAAAAGGAAGTGACGGCAACATTTCCTCTCGAGACACTTGGTATGGTATCTCTAAGTGGAGATTCTAGTACCCCATGGTTTGCCGACTTTGCAAAATACCATGCGGGGAACTTCTTGATCAAAGGAATATCGTCCCAACAAAAAAGAAAATTCTTTAAAGATGTTAAACATTACTTTTGCGACGACCCATTTCTCTTCAAAGTTTGTGCGGATCAAATCATCCGGCAGTGTGTTCATGGCCAAGAAGCCATTGATATTCTTACGGCTTGCAACAATGGACCCATCGGGGGACACCATGGTGCAAACCTTACTGCCAAAAAGGTGTTTGATTCCGGCTTCTATTGGCCCTCGATCTACCGTGACGCCCATGACTTAGTCCAATCTTGCGACTCTTGTCAACGTCATGGCAAGATCACCCAAAAAGATGAAATACCCCAAAATATCATACAAGTTTGCGAGATATTTGACATTTGAGGTATTGACTTTAGGGGGCCGTTCCCATCTTCACGAGGGAACAAGTACATACTCCTGGCCGTCGATTACTTGTAGAAATGGGTGGAAGCGAAAGCGCTCCCCACCAACGACGCCCGAGTAGTTGTGAAATTCTTGAAATCTCTCTTTGCCCGGTTCGGAACTCCCCGCGCTATAATTAGTGACCGCGGTACTCACTTTTGCAATGACCAATTTGCAAAGGTCATGCTTAAGTACGGAGTTACACGTCGACTTTCCACCGCTTATCATCCTCAAACTAGTGGACAAGTCAAGGTTTCCAACCGTGGCTTGAAAAGAATTATTGAGAGGACGGTTGGTGAAAATCGTGCCTCTTGGTCCGATAAGCTAGATGATGCATTATGGGCCTTCCGTACCGCTTTCAAAACGCCCATCCGGTGTACTCCTTACAAGCTCGTGTACGGAAAGGCTTGTCATCTTCTTATCGAGCTTGAGCACAAAGCCTATTGGGCCCTCAAGCATGCCAACTTCGATCTGAAGTCCGCGGGTGATCACCGAAAAGTTCAACTCAATGAATTAAATGAACTTCGGAATCAAGCCTACGAGAACTCTTTGATCTACAAAGGGAAGACAAAGAAGATACACGACTCCAAAATCAAGAACCGCGTTTTCACCGTTGGTGATCGAGTCCTTCTTTTCAACTCTCGATTGAAGATCTTCTCGGGCAAACTCAAAACCCGTTGGACCGGACCATTCACCGTTACAAAAGTTTATCCATATGGCACTGTCGAGTTATCTCAAACCGACGGGCCAAACTTTAAGGTGAATGGTCATCGATTGAAGCACTACTTTGGAGGGGACATACCACCCTTGGTTGTCCCGGATCTCCAAACCTCTCCTCCAGATCTCTAAATCCGGGGAGTTTCGTTAGGCTCGTGACGTTAAACAAGCGCTTCTCGGGAGGCAACCCATGTATTATCTATCTATCTAATAAGTGACAGAGGAGCTTGCCTCTTCCATTTGTGTGCTCCGTGTTGGTTGTGAATGTGTAGGTTTGCACGGATATGTAGCCTCTCGAGTCTCTATTTGAGTACCTATTTTGGCGGGAACCGATATCCTTTATCTTTTGCCTAATGTTTTTCTATTGCATAATTAATAAACGGCTTTAGATTTACGTAGAGACCCCTCGATTTTAGAAATATGCATTAAAATCGTTGAATTTTAGTATGGGGGTGGCATTCCCGTATTAGAAAACATTGAGGCCAATGTGTAGTTTTAGTATGGGGGTATCTATCGATATCGTACTAAATTTTTGCTTAATTCCCGTGTAATCCCGTTTTACCACAAAAAAAAGTGTCTTTTTTTATGCCAAATTATTTTCCTAAAAAAAAGAAAAAAAAACGAGACCTAAGTGTTTGAATTTCCGTTGGGTGAGAACGAAAATAAAAATTTTGACTCGATTGTGCGTGTTGAGCTCTAGCCTAGCCCTTTACAAAGCTTAATCGTTTTTGCGAATCATTTAGAATGGGTTCTTTTAAACTTGCATTAATGGTTTCCATGGATGATTTTAAACTTGCTTAAACAAATGAGAAATGATACAGCAAAATTTAAGTAAAGATGTTTCTTAATTATAAAGGTTAATTTTTGTACTTTTTACTCCCAACATCTTATGATAATTGTTTAAATAAAGTCGAACGGTCTAAAAGATTCTTAGTTTTAAAACAACTTCCTTTAAAAATTACATATGATTAATCAAAGTCCACATAAGGGTATAATTAGCGTCATGGAATGGGATGCGAAATTTGGCAAAATGTATAAATCCAATAATACCCAAAAGGTTGAGGATAATGTTGCTATAAATCCAAAAATTCTTACAAGAATGAGGATGAATAACCAAAGTCATAATTAAGCGTTCGATAAAAGTCACCAAACGGTGTACACCAAGAATGAATAAAAGGCCAAGGTCTTAAAAGTTGCAATATTTGATATCTAGTGGAATAAGCCAAATTTCAAATCCATAATATATTGTGTTAAATTATACATTGACGGGGACTTTTGATTTAATCATATGGAATTTTTGAGGATCGAGTTTTTAACTACTTATTAATTAAATCGTCTTTCTTTATCTTCGAATTAAATAAGTGTTAAGGGAGTATTAAGTCCATAAATTAAAAATTACAAGTATTAGACATCTTATCTTAAACCGAGCTATGATCTTGTTTTTAAACTTGTAAAGGGGCAAAGTGAAAACCGAGGACGACGAATTTTACCCATGAGGGGCAAAGATATGAATGCTTTTTGTTCCGTGACCCCTAAGCGTTAATTTCCAAAATTAATGAAAGGCTAAACAAGATGGTCTCGCAAAAAATCACGTAGCAATAGTGATCGTAAATAAATAATGTTGGTCATATTAAGTGTGTGTGTGTGTGTAAATAATTATGTTTTATTAAAATGGTTAAAAGGGGACGTTTAGAAATTTACGTTTTTTCCCTAAGGTAAAAACTTTGCTACTTTGAAAGTAATTAAATTAGGGGGCGATCGTAAAATTTTATTGGATATATTGCACGGGAGTTGCAATAGTTTAGTATGGGGGCGTGATGAGTTACTTAATACTCATCATTTTATCCTAAGTTAAAAGAGAAAAAAAAAAGCAAAAACGAGATAAAAAATGGACATATATCATGTGTAAAACCTGCATGCTTTTACCATGCATAGTACCCTTAGGATCGTACGTACTAGTTAAAACTTTCCTAATATAGCATGATTACGATTATGTGTTAGGAGTTTACGTATTACGTACGTGTTAGAACACGATAAGTATTTAATATGCACGATCACGTAATAGTTATTTAACAATAATTAATCACGAACATGCGATCATGAAATCATGAACGTAATTAAAACACGAACTATTATTAATTACGTATATATATTTATTATGAGCGTAATTAAATATATTAGATCACGGTATTTACGTAACGAGAACATTTAAAACACGAACATAAATGAGTAACTAAATAACGAGACACAGAAAAAGGTACGGGTACCCCGTGTTGGGTCCCTACCCGCGGCCAAACAAGGACAAATGGGCCAAGCCCATTTGTCAAATTTACTAAAGGGGGTTTTACTTTTTACACTACACAAAATAAACTTACAGAAGATTTTTAAGAAAAACCTAAAAACCCTCTTTCCTCCTTCTCTTTGTGCCGCCACCCTAAGAACACCATACAAGGTGGTTCTTGATCTTGGATCTCAGAATTCTAGTGATTTATCGTGTTGGTTCTTCGTTCTCTTGATCCACGAATTCGGTAAAACCTTTTTAAACCTTTTCTTTTAATTTAATCTTTTTATTAGTTATGAACATGTGATGTTTTTATAAAAACATAATAATTAATCATAGATATAACATGTTTTGGTGTTAAATTAAATCAAAGGGTCGTTTTTAAGGGGTGTTTGCTTTGGTCGCCGACTTCACCAAACCCAAAGGGGGTCTCGGCTTGCCAAGCCGACAACCACCAAGACCATATGGTCTTGGTTGGTGCGTGTGGGTCCCACGGAAGCAAGGGGAAACACGGGGTACCCCGAGTTGGTTCGGGGTACGGTGTCGATTCATGTCCGGTTCATGTTTTAGCCTAGATCCGGTTCATGGTGTATGTTAGTTTTTTTTATGTTTATGAACTTATGGTATAAATTAAATTAATAAAAGATGTGATTAATTTAATAACATGACTTAGGTTATTTAATTATTAATGATCATGAAATTATTTTAACCTAAGTATTAATATTTAAGACTTATAATTAATTAATTATTTTAAAAACCATGGATATAATTAATTAATTAACATGACTTAGGTTATAATATTAATATATAATAATACATATTTTAACCTAAGTATCAACTTATTTAATTAAAAACATGCTATACTTTAATTAAATATTATAACCTATAGTTTAATTAAATTACATGAAATAATTATTAAACTATACAATATACCATATGACTTAGAAAATAATCATGAAAAACACTTAGGCTTATATATTAGCTTATTAACCAGCTTATTTCTAATTATGGAAACTTTCTATATTTAGAAACTTAATTAAATAAGGCAGCTAATCTATTTATGGAAGCCAGCTATTTTTAGAAACTTATCTATTTTAAGCAGTAAATCTATTTTTGGAAACTTTCTATTTTTGGAAACTTTCTATTTTTGGAAACTTTCTATTTTTGGAAACTTTCTATTTTTGGTAACTTTCTATTTTTGGAAACTTTCTATTTTTGGAAACTCCTATTTTAGGAAACCTGCTATTTTTGGAAAGTTACTTATTATTACACAGTAAGTATAATAACACATGAATACCAGAAATACTTAATCAGATTAAACTGGATATAAGATTTAACACAGTTTAAGGCTTTAAAACAGTAAAACATAGTAAGAACACATAAAATAAGCTAAGACATGACATAAACCAGCTATGTATTTAGTAAGCAGATACTTATTCATGTACGTATTTATGTAGCACTAGTGATTCGGAAGTAGGATTCTCGTAGTTCGTCTTTCTCGTTCACTGGACATAAGGTACGGATTCCCGTCCTTTCAGTATGGACATTCTTTCCTTATTAGGATTCCCCGTATGCAGCCAACTGTTTTCCCGTAGTATAAGTTATGAGTTTGATTTGCTTATGTTTAATTAAGATTACCTATAGCCATATACATGCATGACCAGTTTCACCTAGTTATGGAGGTACCATAACCATAACATTAGAGGCACTGATGTTATGACTTCACCACGGCGGAGTGATTGCTCGTGGCGTCCCTTCAGCTTTTGGCTATTTATATTATATTTATCATGTGGGGCGTATGGGTGCATCCTAGTTACATGTTTTTATTCAGGATTACATGGTGAATGTGGTGTGTGCCTTGCATCCTTCACAAGGAGCTGATCCCTCCTACCCAAAAACCAGTATATTAAATTAGAGGCATGCCCTCTAATTTGCATGATGAGGTCACCCCTCCAATTATTCATGCACGGTGGATTTTCATGACCTATATTGGCTAATGGTAAAATATGACAAACAGATTTTATAAGATAAACATAAGACTTTCAAACTATAAAACCAGTTTTATTAAGACTTAACCAGGTTACTCGGGACTTAGTTTTTTTCCGCTGTTATTATGTTATATGCTTATCCTATTCATGCTTTATGGTACATCCGTGCACTGAGCGTATTTGCTCAGCCGTTTTCCTTTTCTGTGTTCCCAAAATGGCAGGTACTCAAGGACGCTCGTAGACACTAAGAGTACGTGCATATGGACTGGAAGCTGTCTGGCCTTCTTTACATTATGCATTTCCTTTCTTTTGATACTTATGCTTTGGACATTGTTTAGTCCTTTTCCTTTATTATACAATGTTTGTGTGTGATGAGCTTTACTTTTGGACTACCGATGTTTGATTCCGGTATTTTCCTTTTTATGGTCAAGTAATGTTTAGACATTTTACCTTGTATGCTTTGATGACACGCCATAATTACTGTGATATTTCCATTTCCAAAATGGGGTGTTACAATTATGGTATCAGAGCCAGGTTTCGACGTGTAGGCTCTCAAATATGACCTGTGATTAGTGGGTAGTCACTACGGTCTTCCTAGAACTGAAAGTTGTTTTCATGCATTCATCATTTTTAAGCATACATATACATGTCATTGTTGCAGGGTTTTTGACTAAGTAATGGTTGGTACAGGACTGGCCCTATTTAGTCGCATGTGTTTTATCGAAACTTTTAGATTTGGGACCGACCCATAGGCGTCCCCTCGCTATGTCTTTGTTTTGGGTGAACTGACCAGAGGCGTTCACTCTCGAGCATACAAAAGTTTTCATAAAACTGCATCATGCATTCATACACAAAATTTTCTTGCATAAAATTTTTCTCGTGAAATTTTAGTATAAATTTTTTTCATGTATATATATATATATATTTATATTTTATGTTTTGATCTGTTTAATCGTATGTTTTATGTTATACTGTCAGATGGTTCTCACACGCGAACAGGAGCAGCTCAATGCTGCAATTCAAGCTGCCATGCAAGCCTTGCTTCCTCAACTAAGGAATGACATCCGGGCTGAAGTTCAAGCTGCCAACAATCAGCAGCACAATCAGCCACCTCCTCCTCCTCCTCCAGTGACATTAGCAGTATGGCTGGAGAGATTCAACAAGCTCCTCCCTCGAGCTTTTGAGAAGACAGATAGCCCCCGCGATGCTGAAAGCTGGTTGGCTCACATCGAGAAGATTTTCAACGCTATGGGTTGTGACCCCGCATACAAGGCGAGGTTGGCATGCTATCGGTTCGAAGGCGATGTACTCAACTGGTGGTTAGCATTGATGCAATCTGAAGGTGGTGATGAGTGGGTTGCTGGTTTGACTTGGGCTCAGTTCAAGGACAGGGTGATGGAGCAGTTCTTTCCCAAGGCTGAGCAGGACAAGCTCAAGAGAGAGTACCATGGGATCCGACAGAGAGTTGGGGAGAATAGCAACGAGTTTATGCAGCGCTTTCTTCACTTGGCTGGTTTCCTTGGTGCGGCAGCAGGTACTCCTGAAGAGCAGGCACATCACTTCAGATGGGCTCTTTGCACATCGGTCGCAAACAGTCTGGTGTGTGCTACGTTCAACACTGTAGCACAAGTGGCTGATGCAGCACGAAAACTGGAGATGCTGCAGGAGAGGGATTAGTTCGGGGAAGCTGAAAGACCCGACAAGAGGTAAACATTCGTATTCAAGCGATGACAAATCCGTATACTTTCCATATGTCAATTATTCATCTCTTAAATGTATCTTCCAAGCAGAAAACTGGGGACCGGTCTCAGCCGGCTACTCAGCAGCAGCCTCATCAGCCCAAGGGAAACGGTCAGTCTAACGACCGTTCTGCTACGGATATGCGTGGCGGTAATGACAATTACCGTAACAACGCCGGGCACTCCAACAACAGCAGGTCCTAATACTTACAAAATTCCTTATGTTTTATGTTATAACTCATATTCTGACACCTTATCAAACTTCTACCAGGAACCATGGAAACGGTAGGGACCAGAACCAGAGAGGTTCGCAGCCTAGCCGTCCAGCTAGCACTGGTATTCAATCTTACGATTATCCGCTTTTTCCTTTGTACCCAATTACCATGTCTTATGTAAAATGTTTTATCAGGTCCTCAGCCAGCCAGAGCACCTGCTGGAGGATACACTCATCCTCTTTGCTCTACTTGCCACCGTAGGTATCCAGGACCATGTCACCGTAATACTGATGCGTGCTTCAAGTGTGGTCTTCCTGGCCATATTATGAAGGATTGCCATAAGGGCGAGATGGAGGGTACATCAGGACATGCTGATACCAAGCCGCCTCCTACTACTGGGCGTGTCTACACGACATCTCGAGACCAGGCCAACAAGTCTACAGGTACCATCACTGGAATCTTGTATATGTATGGTCGCGCTGCATGTGTTCTTTTCGATACGGGTGCTACTCACTCGGTTATTTCTACTACTTATGCTAAGAACATTAGGATGCCTCCCTTGCCACTAGAAAATAGGCTTACTATTTCCACGCCTTTGAGGGACTCTGTATTAATCACCCATGTATACAAGAGTCTTCCCCTAGAATTTGATGATAAGGTTCGACCTGTCGACGCACTTCCGCTGGACATGAATGACTTCGACATGATTTTGGGCATGGATTGGCTATCCAAGTATCATGCTACCATAGACTGCCATTCATATCGAGTTATCTTCGGTGATGTCAATACACCAGAGTACATTCATAATGGGTTCATACCCAGACGGCCTGTACAAGTCATATCCACCCTGCAAGCGCGTGCATTACTGTCACATGGCTGCGAGGGTTATCTAGCTACGGTTCACGACCTAGATGCTGAATCTCCATCGATTCAGGATCAACCAATAGTGTCGGAATTCCAAGACGTGTTTACAGTAGAACTTCCGGGCATACCACCTACACGAGAAGTGGAATTCAGTATCGAGCCGGTTCCAGGAGCTAAACCAATCTCCAAGGCTCCTTATCGCATGGCTCCCATAGAGCTGAAGGAGCTGAAGGATCAACTGCAAGAACTTCTTGAACGAGGTTTCATTCGACCGAGCGCATCTCCATGGGGCGCACCAGTTTTGTTTGTTAAGAAGAAGGACGGCAGTATACGTCTTTGCATAGACTATCGCGAGCTCAACAAGATTACCATTCAGAATAGATATCCACTACCACGCATTGACGATCTGTTTGACCAAATCCATGGGGCCAAACACTTCTCCAAGATTGATCTTAGGTCAGGCTACCATCAGCTACGGGTCAAGGAGCAGGACATCGCTAAGACTGCCTTTCGTACCCGTTATGGCCACTACGAGTTTGTAGTTATGCCATTTGGCCTGACAAATGCTCCAGCAGTGTTCATGGATCTGATGAACAGAATCTTCCATGAATTTCTGGACAAATTCGTCATTGTTTTCATCGATGACATCCTGATTTTCTCAAAGTCCAAGGAGGAATACGAAGACCATCTTCGTACAGTACTACAGATTCTTCGCCAGAAGCAGTTGTATGCTAAATTCTCCAAATGTGAGTTCTGGTTAGACAAGGTGGCATTCTTAGGTCACATTGTATCAGCAGAAGGAATCACTATGGATCCAGCGAAGGTTGAGGCCATCACTAAGTGGCCAAGGCCGACATCAGCGACAGAAGTCCGCAGTTTCTTAGGCTTAGCTGGCTATTACCATAGGTTCGTGGAGAACTTTTCCCGCCTAGCACTACCATTGACCAAACTGATGCGGAAAGGGGAGAAATTCGTCTGGACTGAAGATCGAGAGAAGAGCTTTGAAGACCTGAAGCAGAAGCTAGTATCTGCACCTATTCTTACTCTACCATCTGGTACGGGTGGATTTCAAATCTACAGCGATGCATCGGGGAAGGGACTTGGCTGTGTTCTCATGCAACATGGGAAAGTGATCGCGTACGCTTCACGGCAGCTTAAGCCTTATGAAGAAAATTACCCCACGCACGATCTGGAACTTGCTGCAGTCGTGTTTGCATTGAAGATATGGAGACACTACTTATATGGAGAATCATGTGACATTTTCACGGACCACTAGAGCTTGAAGTATATCTTCACTCGGCGTGAATTGAACATGAGGCAGAGGAGATGGTTAGAGTTGTTGAAGGATTATGACATTAATCTACAGTATCATCCCAGAAAGGCAAATGTAGTAGCAGATGCTCTTAGCAGGAAGTCCGGAATGATCAACGGCATTAAAATCGAAGAGGAAATCATCAGAGACTTGGAGCGACTAGACATCGAGATCATGGTACGTGGACAGCACGGTTACTGGGCTAATCTTAGAGTAGAACCCGAGTTACTATCTAAGATCAAGGAAGCTCAGAAGGATGACGGAGAAATCTGGGCGATAGTACAGAATTTGGAGAAGCAGACAGAATTCAGAGTAGATGCAGATGGTATCGTATGGCAGGGCACTTGACTTTGTGTTCCTGATGACCAAGAACTTCGGGAAGCTTTGTTAGCTGAAGCTCATAGCTCCCCATTCTCGATACATCCTGGTTCGACTAAGATGTACCATGACATCAAGCAGTACTTTTGGTGGAGTGGTATGAAACAGGATGTGGCCGCTTACGTCTCCAAATGTCTTACCTGCCAACAGGTTAAGATCGAGCATCAGCGATCTGGCGGTCTCCTTTAACCGTTAGATATTCCAGAGTGGAAGTGGGACAAAATCACCATGGATTTTGTTACCGGTCTTCCGCCTACCAAAAGGAAGCACGATGCAATTTGGGTTATCGTTTATCGACTTACCAAATCAGCTCATTTCTTACCGATCCGCAAGGAAGATCCGGTAAGCAAACTTGTGGATACGTATAGACGAGAGATCATGAGACTCCACGGTGCACCATCCAGCATCGTCTCAGACAGAGATCCTCGATTCACTTCGCGCTTTTGGAAAAGTCTGCTGAAAGCTTGGGGTACACAACTTAAGCTTAGCACGGCTTTTCATCCTCAAACGGACGGACAGTCGGAGTGAACCATTCAGACATTGGAGGATATGTTGAGGTCATGTGCGTTGGAATGGACGGGTGATTGGGACGAATACATCTGTTTGGTGGAGTTTGCATACAACAACAGCTGGCACGCAAGCATCAAATGTGCTCCATTTGAGATGTTGTATGGCAGGAAGTGTCGCGCCCCAATCTGCTGGGATCAGGTTGGCGAGCGAACACTCGAAGGACCGGAAATCATAGAGATGACAAATGAGAAGATCGCAGTAGCTAAGCAGAAGATTCAGGAGGCACGGTCACGTCAGAAGAGTTACACCGATAAGCATCGTAGGGATATACACTTTAACATAGGAGATCACGTCTTCCTTAAGGTTTCGCCGGCACGTGGTGTTAGACGCTTCAGGATTAAAGGGAAGCTCAGTCCTCGTTTCATCGGACCGTTTGATATCATTGAACGAGTCGGTGAAGTATCTTACTGATTGGCGTTACCTCTGCAGCTTTCGCATGTGCACAATGTGTTTCATGTGTCCTTACTCAGAGGGTACCAATATCATCCCCTTCACATGGTTCAGTATCCACTGGAACAGATACGTGAAGATCTCACTTTTATAGAAGAACCCGAACGAGTTCTTGACAGACAAGAACGAGTCATGAGAAAGAAGACGATTCCGTTCGTCAAAATTCTATGGAGGGATCATACCGAGCGGGAAGCCACTTGGGAAACGGAGGAGTGTATCCGGGCTTCTTACCCTCATTTCATATTTTGAATTCGGGTATGTTCTTCTTTTCCAATTTACTTTATCCATAATTCGGGGACGAATTATTCTTTTTAGGGGGGAAGAGTTGTAAAACCCGCATGCTTTTACCATGCATAGTACCCTTAGGATCGTACGTACTAGTTAAAACTTTCCTAATATAGCATGATTACGATTACGTGTTAGGAGTTTACGTATTACGTACGTGTTAGAACACGATAAGTATTTAATATGCACGATGACGTAATAGTTATTTAACAATAACTAATCACGAACATGCGATCATGAAATCATGAACGTAATTAAAACACGAACTATTATTAATTACGTATATATATTTATTACGAGCGTAATTAAATATATTAGATCACGGTATTTACGTAACGAGAACATTTAAAACACGAACATAAATAATCACAAACGAGTAACTAAATAACGAGACACGGAAAAAGGTACCGGTACCCCATGTGGGGTCCCTACCCGCGGCCAAACAAGGACAAATGGGCCAAGCCCATTTGTCAAATTTACTAAAGGGGGTTTTACTTTTTACACTACACAAAATAAACTTACAGAAGATTTTTAAGAAAAACCTAAAAACCCTTTTTCCTCCTTCTCTTTGTGCCGCCACCCTAAGAACACCATACAAGGTGGTTCTTGATCTTGGATCTCAGAATTCTAGTGATTTATCGTGTTGGTTCTTCGTTCTCTTGATCCACGAATTCGGTAAAACCTTTTTAAACCTTTTCTTTTAATTTAATCTTTTTATTAATTATGAACATGTGATGTTTTTATAAAAACATAATAATTAATCATAGATCTAACATGTTTTGGTGTTAAATTAAATCAAAGGGTCGTTTTAAGGGGTGTTTGCTTTGGCCGCCGGCTTCACCGAACCCAAAGGGGGTCTCGGCTTGCCAAGCCGACCACCACCAAGACCATATGGTCTTGGTTGGTGCGTGTGGGTCCCACGGCAGCAAGGGGAAACACGGGGTACCCCGAGTTGGTTCGGGGTACGGTGTCGATTCATGTCCGGTTCATGTTTTAGCCTAGATCTGGTTCATGGTGTATGTTAGTTTTTTTTATGTTTATGAACTTATGGTAAAAATTAAATAAATAAAAGATGTGATTAATTTAATAACATGACTTAGGTTATTTAATTATTAATGATCATGAAATTATTTTAACCTAAGTATTAATATTTAAGACTTATAATTAATTAATTATTTTAAAAACCATGGATATAATTAATTAATTAACATGACTTAGGTTATAATATTAATATATAATAATACATATTTTAACCTAAGTATTCAACTTATTTAATTAAAAACATGTTATACTTTAATTAAATATTATAACCTATAGTTTAATTAAATTACATGAAATAATTATTAAACTATACAATATACCATATGACTTAGAAAATAATCATGAAAAACACTTAGGCTTATATACTTAGCTTATTAACCAGCTTATTTCTAATTATGGAAACTTTCTATTTAGAAACTTAATTAAATAAGGCAGCTAATCTATTTATGGAAACCAGCTATTTTTAGAAAATTATCTATTTTAAGCAGTAAATCTATTTTTGGAAACTTTCTATTTTTGGAAACTTTCTATTTTTGGAAACTTTCTATTTTTGGAAACTTTCTATTTTTGGTAACTTTCTATTTTTGGAAACTTTCTATTTTTGGAAACTTCTATTTTAGGAAACCTGTTATTTTTGGAAAGTTACTTATTATTACATAGTAAGTATAATAACACCTGAAATACCATAAATACTTAATCAGATTAAACAGAATATAAGATTTAACACAGTTTAAGGCTTTAAAACAGTAAAACATAGTAAGAACACATAAAATAAGCTAAGACATGACATAAACCAGCTATGTATTTAGTAAGCAGATACTTATTCATGTACGTATTTATGTAGCACTAGTGATTCGGAAGTAGGATTCTCGTAGTTCGTCTTTCTCGTTCACTGGACATAAGGTACGGATTCCCGTCCTTTCAGTATGGACATTCTTTCCTTATTAGGATTCCCCGTATGCAGCCAACTGTTTTCCCGTAGTATAAGTTATGAGTTTGATTTGCTTATGTTTAATTAAGATTACCTATAGCCATATACATGCATGACCAGTTTCACCTAGTTATGGAGGTACCATAACCATAACATTAGAGGCACTGATGTTATGACTTCACCACGGCGGAGTGATTGCTCGTGACGTCCCTTTAGCTTTTGGACATTTATATTATATTTATCATGTGGGGCGTATGGGTGCATCCTAGTTACATGTTTTTATTCAGGATTACATGGTGAATGTGGTGTGTGCCTTGCATCCTTCACAAGGAGCTGATCCCTTGATAAGTGTGAAAACACTCATCAATAATGATCCTAATACCACTAAAAACACAGTCAAATACCTTATATTTAACTTTAAAATGTCAGAATTACGCGTGTATTTGTGTTTTGTGTGTTTCAGGTAAAAAAGATATATTTTGGAACAAACACGCGTTTTCATGGATTTATTTGATGAAAAGACGAAGAAAGGACGAAAGATGCTTCAAGGACCAATCATGCCATATTGTTAAAGATCATGGGCTGAAGTTGCAACTTTTACAAGATGAAGGATTAAAAAGAGATTACTTAAAAGTTTATATAACTTTTGCAAGAAAGTACAAAGATTAAGGACCAAATGGCAAACAAGTGGAAAGTTATTTTATTAACTTGGTCATTGACCAAGACCGGTCAAAATAAACACATTCTCGTCTTTCTTCTCCAAACGAAGAGAGAGAAAGAGATTAACAGCCGACTTTATCTTTTCACCTCCATCAAACCTGCAATTGCAAATCACGGAAGACACAAGAAGAATCAGCCAAAGATCAAAGAAGGAAAAATGATTCTCTCTTCCTCCTCTACAAGAGGATATATATTAATTAGATCAATACTCAATATTGAAGAAACGCCCAAATCAAGAATGAAGAACGAAGAGTTCAACCTCGTATTTTCCACGTGGCGCAACTGGATTGGCCAAGACACGTCACCTCACCATCTCTCGACGCCTATAAAAGGAAGATGAAGACCTTCATTTGAGAGGGTTAGCTTAGGTGTAGTTTTACACATAGTAGTTAGGAATTAGTTAGCTTTTCTCTCAAATGCTTTATGATTTTCAGTTAGAAATTTGTTTAGAATCTGTTAATCAGTTTAAGTTTGTAACCGAATCCTTTCTTTTCACCATTAATGAAATCCATAGCTTTCTCAATAACTCTCTTTCTATTTCATATTACTGTCTTGATTTCGAGCTTATTATAGAGTTTTTGATATGATATTAGTTGAGTAGTTGATTCTTTCAGGAATTACTGTTCACTGTCCATTCGAGATATGATTCTGCTTTTGATTCGAGATAAACAAAGTTTTTTTAATTCTCTGTTTTTGATATGATTCTGTTACTGTTCACACGAGATAGTTGAGTAGGCTATTGTTAGTTACTGTCCATTCGAGAAGTACTTTTAGAAGTTTAATTCTTGCAGGAAAGTTGTGGTTTATTGATCTTATAGATTTAGAGTGATTATAGTCGCGTTTGGATTTACTCTTATTGCAGCAGGATAGGATATTGGGTTGATTTTTATGCAGGTACTGTAGCAAATTGAGGAGATAGATTTCGTCCAGTTTTTCTTTGCTTTGTTTAAATTTTGCAGGTTATCAGATTTGCAGTCTGTTTGGATTTGCTGGTGCAACCAGTTGAGTTTAGCAGGTTGACTGGATCGTTTTAGCCGTAGATCAAGATTAGTAAAGCCGGCTCAGCGCCGCGCTTCTCTTCCACAACGGACTGGCTTCGGATGAGCAGGTCAAGCGCATTTATTTTTCCTGTATTTTTTTAGTGTAACCTACTAGTTTTTTATAGTGTAAACTTGTTTAACTGCTTAAGTGCAATATGTTTAGGTTACTTGAAGGATAAAGCTTGGGATCTGATGAGATGGCATTTATACATGATCTCATCGTTCTTTTCGGGCTTTTAATGCACTAATATGTCATAAAATACCATATATATGCTTGTGTTTGTTTTCTTGTGTATTTTAGGTATGGATATCGTGAAAAAGACAAAAGATCACAAGAAACAAGGAAAAACGAACACGAGAAACGAAGCCGTACAAAGAACCGGGCCCTAATCATGGAATTTTCAACAAATACCCTTGAAGACTTGAAGACAAACAAGATTGATCCTCCATTAATGAAGAAATGACACTTAAAACCCTTGTATATTAATAATTACAAGTTTGGTCCCTTAAGTTTGTCAAAATTGCAAAAAGGTCCTTCAACTTTGAAGAAATGGCAAGATTAGTTCCTCAACAAATCAAAATTGCCAATTATGGTCCCTCATGAAGTGAAAGACACATTGAAGACCTTTGAAGATCAACATTGTCCAAGATCAGCCCTTGAAATATCACAAAATGTCAAAAATAACCCTTTGAAACCTTTTTCCAAAGGGTTGTGCCAAAAATGTCAAAGTATGAAAGTTATTTACAAAGGGGATTACGTTTTAGGGCTGAAAGACTTTATTTGCCAAAACTTCCAAAAGATAAGGACCAAAGGTGCACAAGTTGAAACATTCAAACAAAAACTGGCGCCTAACACACCTTTTCCCCCAATTTCGGATCAAAGGACTTACTATTCACCTTTCACCCCACCCAGAAATTACCTCAACTTAAAGTTGGGTAAAAATCAATTCATCTTGCACACACTTGATTCACACCCACTAAAACCCATCCCAGCCCAAAAATCCCCACTCCCACGCTTGTGGACCCTACTCCCAAATTCCCATTCCACCAATAAGAACACGCCTTGGTCCCCAAGTCTTATGACGTGTCCAATATCAACAGTGGAGATGCATTGCTTCATCACAACGCAAAAACAAACGGATGAGATCAAGTTTGGACAGCTCACCACTCAAAATCGTCAAGGGCAAAGTTGGGATTTTTCCATTTAGGGTTTTAGTATTTTATGATTCTAGATCATTCTTAGAGTAGTATATAAGGGATGTGAGCCTGTTCACTCTCTTTTGTTACAGTTTTCTTCAAAAATATTTTGTAATCCCTTTTAATATAATATAAATGTTGGTGTTTGTTTTTACAATCTAATTCCTTTTTATCATTGTTTAAAGTTGGTATAAATTGCTGAAGGAAACTGAGTTCCATTTGTTTACTTGTTTAAGTAATTTTGATTTTCAAAATTATTTAAAGGTTTTGAAAACTTGAATTTCTTGGTAAAAAAATCTGTTTAAGGTTTTGATGTTAAGAGGTTTAAGAATTTGGTGAAATAGTGTTATCAAAACGTATTTGATAAGGTTTGAAAAGTTTTGGAAAGTTTTAAGAAAGAAAGAAAAAGAAATCAGAAAGATTATATTGGATTTTATACTTGTGTTTTGTTTGATTTCTCTTAGCAGGTGGTTGATTGCTGTTGATCATTGATCAGCGCAGGCCTCCAGCCTGTGGGAGGTGGATTTACATCCACTAGGGCCCTGGATGTAGGGTCCTGAGGTAATCACTATTTTCCCTTTTTGAATTTCAGAAAAGTGAAAGCCTATATGATCTTGTATGATTGTTTGATATTTGTTGTTTAAGCTGATTGAATTGAGTTCTTGAGTGATGTTATGTATATTTTGAAGGTTTGGAATCAGTTTGGTTGCTTTTGAATGTGTTTTGGTTTGTTTAAAACGTTTTCAAAAGTTTTTAAGGGGTGTTTGGATCTATGTTTTAGCAGGGTAAATTTTTGATTTGTGCTTTCATAAGGTGTTAGCAAGATTGGAAAAGGTTAAGATAGTTTGCTTACTGGTTATAGTTTATTTTGGATCAAGTTTTAAGCAAGTTTGGTGAGTTTTAAAGGAGAAGTGAGTTTAAAAATCTGCATAACCATAATCTGCCCGTTTTTCTTCATTTTGGTGAATGATTGTGTGAAACCTGTTAAGTGTTAGTGTAACTTAGAAGTTGAGACTGCTTTTGTGCTATTTGGAGTAGTTGTGTGCCAAAGATTGGAGACTAAAGTTCATTAGTGTGCATTTGATAGCTCAATCAGTCCACAGACCTGCATAATTTGCATCAGCAACTTGGATTCATCTTGGTGTGTTTTGGTTTGCTTATTTGGCTTGCTAGGTGCTTAAATTTTGCTTGTACTGACTCCTTGTGCTTCAATAAGCACAAGGGTGCCCCCTGTCCACAATAAGCAACATCAAATAAGCCATTGGTCAAGTCCTCTTGGCTAAATTCAAAAGCAAGAACACATAGCAAAACTGCTAAGTGTTCAACTCAAGTCTGTCACATTTTTGATCATCATCTGAGCATAATCTTGTGTAAAAAGTGAAATTGGATTGGATTATTAAGCTAACTAGTGTCACAGTTGGATTGAAAAAGAAAAAAATAAAAATAAAAATAAAAAAGAAAAAAAGAGCAAAAACTCACCCGTAGCAGGACTCGAACACTAGACCTCTCGCTGGAGGGTTAAGTGTCCTACCGCTAATCTAGATGGTTTTTTACGTTTAAGGTTGATTTCAAAAGTTATTTAACACGTTTCCTTTTTCTTGCTTTTATAAAAAGCCGTAGCTTATTCCTTGATTTTGTGCTTATTCTATAAGCTATTTTGGTTCCTTTTATTTTTCTTAGGATAATAGTAGTTATTAAGACTTTTCTAGCTAATTTTTATATTTTTCCTTTTATTTAATTATTTTCTAGGATTTATTTATTACCCGTATTTTAATAAATCAATAAAAAATAGAAAAAAGAGTTTTTATTTTTAGAAAAAATAATTTTTAGTTTTTAAAATAATATTTTGAGGTTTACATTAGGTTTTGGTTTTAAAATCTTTAATTTTTAATTTTATATTATTTTAAGGTTTTTTATAAACTTTAAACATTTTTATAAAATTAATTAAAAGGTTTTAGAAACTTTAATTTACATTTTCTTCTTAGTTAGAATATTTAGGATTTTTGAGAATTTTTTAGAATTTATTTGAGAACTTTTTATTTTTAGGAATATTTTAATATTATTTTATTATTAAAATTTCAAAGTTTTATTTTTCTTTCTTTTTCATTTTTCTTAAGTTCTTTAGCAAGAATTAGGACCTTTTCTATTTTTAGAATATTTTTATAGCTTTTAGATTTATTTTTATAATTATTTTAAGTTTAATTAGTTTTTAATCATTTTAAATCATTTTTAGAGTTTTAAAAATAGTTTTAATAGCTTTTAATTTTTAGAAAATTACTTTTTAGTCTTCTAATAATATAAGTTAAGTGATTATTCAATAAAATCATATTTTAGACATTTGAATTAGTTATATTTAATTTTAGGGCTTTAATTAGCATTTAAAATTAAATATTTAATTAATAAAAGGCTTTAAAATATCTTTGTTGGATTTTTATCTTTATTTATATTATTTTAGACTTCTTTTTGGTCTTTTTAATTCTTGATTTTGTTTTTGGTCTTGGTATAATTTTTTTAATTTGGGTAGTTTTTCACGACTTTACGTCTTTTACGTCGTAGTGTAATTTTAACGTAACCGTCTTTTCATCTTCTCATCCCCATTCTTCTCAATTTTAATCTCAAATAAATACAAGTTAATCCACACACATATACCTCCTTGGGAAACGAACTTTCTCTCTTTTTAAGTGATTAAGGGTCATTTGTGCACGGTTTTCCTAAACCGTCGTACTTAATACTTTCCACTATTTTGTGTTGCTTTGTTTTTCCTAAAATAAAGTATACATAAAAGGACTACAATCATTTTGGCGCCGCTGCCGGGGAGGTGTGTTGTGCTTTAATTTGGAAGCTTTTGTTTTTGATATTATCCATAATAAGTATTTGTGTTAAGTGGAACTCCCTTAATACGTATTATCGGTTTTCTTGGTTTTTCTTGTACAAATATTATTAATATATTGTATTAAGTATCACAATCAATATACAATATCTCCAAAAGTGTGAAAACACAACCTTAATTGGGATTTGATCTCCTAATTATTGTATTCGAATCTCAAACAAAAAGAAAAGGCAAAAATAGATAAATACTTTCGTGAAGCTCGATTTTGAAAAATACAAACTATAAGGTGGGTATAAGGCGGGTATTATAAAATATACCCTAAGGAAAAAGGCTCTTAAGTGCTTCGCGCCGCCTCGTTTCCCCGCTTGCTTGTGAGTATTTTAAGATTGAAGGCTAATCGAGGGTTTTGCCGCCCAAAGTATTAATAGGTATACTATATTTGCTTGGTTTTCTTTGTGATTAAACCCTCTTGAACAAATTGGTTTTCACCAAAGTTCTAAAGTCATTCGAAGGCGTTCACTCCACGTGATCGTTTTCATTCCTTTGAGGCTTCTTTAATCAAGAGTTTGATTCAAGGAGAGATTTTGTAGAAGATACACCAAAATCCAAAAAAATTAAATATCATCAAAAACACAAAAAAAATTGAAAATCCACAAAACAACCAAAAAGAATCTTCTTTGCTCACCTCCCATTCTTCGTGAAGTTTATGATCACTCGTAATCAAGCAAAACGAGCTCGTAAACGTCTTCAAAAGCAAGCAAATCAAGGATCGTTGATTGTTGAAGAACCTCCAATTGTTGAACCTATTGTAGAACAAGAAGTCGTCATGGCTAATCGTACTATGATGGAGTTGCTACAAGCACCCACCGAGGGTTTTGGAGAGGCTATTGTAATTCCCGCCATCCTTGCGGAGAATTTTGAAATTAAGACGGGTTTAATGTCTATGTTGCAAGCAAACAAGTTTAGAGGTCACGAGAAAGACAACCCGCATTACCACATTAGGAATTTCAACCGTCTCACCGCTACTAGCAAATTTAAGGATGTTCCACATGACGCCATTAAGATGATGTTGTTTCCATATTCGTTGGATGGACCCGCAAAAATTTGGCTCGAGAAAGAACCGCCAAATTCGATTTTGACATGGGCCGATCTCGTTTCTAAGTTTGTGAACAAGTTTTTTCCACCATCTAAAACAACACACTTAAAAAATGAGATTTCACGATTTGTGCAACGTAATAATGAAAGTTTTTCAATGGCATGGGAACGATTTAAAGAGATGTTACATGAATGTCCTCACCATGATTTTTCGGAATTGCATCAAATTGATACTTTTTATAATGGGCTTAATGATCATGAACGAGATTATTTGAATGCCGCCGCGGGTGGTAATTTTTTGTGCAAGACGACAAATGAGGCTTTACAAATCATTGAAAATCGATCTAAGGTTTATAGCCCTCGTAACACACCGAGTGTTGCCAATATGGGTTCGTCATCTTCGTCACAATCGTCTCATAGCATTAACGCCTTACATGATGAAGCTAATGAGGAAAATCGGTTTTTTGATAGATTTGCTAATCTAATGTCCCATTGGAAGGCTCAAGAAGCTTCCAATTCCGCTTCGGTTAAAGCGGTTGCTAAGAGTTGTTTATATTGTGGGGGAGCTCATGATCTTTCCGAGTGCATTACCGCGGATGGTAACACTTCGAGTGCTTATGTAGCAACGGGAACTTACAACCAAAACGGCCAAGGTTCTCGTCCAAATCAAGCTCCACCAAACCAAAATGTTAATAATTATCGAAACAACAACCAAGGTAATTACCAAGGCAACACACGCAATTACAACAAAGGGAATTATCAAAGTGGGAATGGACAAATCTCTAATCAAAACCAAAACCGTGATTTTCAAAACACTACACAAGGTTTTCAAAATGCTCACACGAAAAATTTGCAAGGAGAATTTTTGGATTATGCAAAAGCAAATGATGCTAAATTTGATAATATGCAACGTGAGATGATTAGCTTAAGGTCCGAGTTGAAAAACGAGCTTAAAAATGAACTTGCTAATGAACTTAAAACTCATGCTAACAAAATGGAAGGAAATGTCCAACGTCTTCAACAAAACCAACAAAAGATGGAATTAGGACAACATGAGATTAAGCAAGAGTTATTGAAAGCGGATGCTAGGAAATCTAAATTTGAGGACCGAATGGCTAAAATGTTTGAAGCTATCATGTGTAAGCCCTCTTCTTCGGGTGGTCTTCCTAGTGATACCATTAACAACCCGAGGGGAGAATTGAAGGTTGTTGCTACACGAAGTGGTAAAACTTTCAAGGAACCAATCTCTCGTCCAAGTACTTCTAAGGAGAAGGAAATCGAGAAAGAACCCAAGGTGATGGTCGAAAAGGAGCACATTACAATCCCACGAAGTACCGCTCAAACCACACCTACGGTTGAACCAATACCAATTATGGAACCCGAGTTTCCAAGGCCGTTGCCTAATGACCAACCCACACCACCTTTACCCTACCCTTCAAGACGTAACAAAGAAAAAGCACAAGAACGGAACAATTATCAATTTGAGCTATTTATGAAAATGTTTCGTGATCTACATTTTAACATAAGTTTTGCCGATGCTTTAATCATGATGCCTCGATTCGCCGCAAACTTCAAAAGTATGCTTAACAACAAAGAGAAGTTACAACAATCGTCTAGTTGTTCATCGGTTTTTCTAAGCCGCATACCACAAAAAGTCGGTGATCCCGGTAAATTTTTGATTCCGTGTGCTATTCAAGATATGGAGGAATGCTACGCCTTGGCCGATCTTGGCGCTAGTATTAATTTAATGCCTCTCGAAATTTTCAAATCACTTTCGCTTCCGGCTCTTACTCCTTCGAACATGTCCATCGAGATGGCCGATCATTCTACGATCATGGCATGTGGAGTAGCCGAGGACGTTTTCGTTAAAGTCGAAAAGTTTTACTATCCCGTTGACTTTATCGTTGTAGACATTCCTATTGATCGAAAAGTTCCTCTCATTTTGGGTCGTTCATTTTTGGATACATCAAGAGCACTTATCGATGTTCATGCTCGAAAAATCACCCTTCGTTTCAATGAAGAAGAACTTGTCATCAATGCAACACAAAACTCCAATCTTTCTCATGTCTATTCTATTGCAACTTTAAACCATGGTGACTCAACCAATGTCGTTTGCAAAGAATTTTCACCAAGAGTTTTAGGAAGTGTCTCCAAAAACAATTTACCATTTCCTCCGCCGGTGGAGGTTATGAGTGCAAAACCTACAAAGAAGAAACCGTCAATACTTGAATCGAAAAATCCTTCGCCTCATCTCGAACATTCATTCTTGAAAAGTATTGATAAGTTGTCGGTTTCTACGGAAGATCTTTCGGATGATGAATATGTAGACCCCGATGGGGAGGTTTTCTTCGTCGATAAACGTTTTGAGAACTTGCCACCACCAAAACCAAAACGGTTTCAAAATGTGAGAATTTTTAGTGTGACTAACATCGTCTTAGAAACACCAAATGTTTTCGACATAATCAAAAAGGGTTTTCATAAAGAGAGTTTAAAAGATAACAAAGGAAAAGATCTTAAATGTGATTTAATTGATTTTTCTACAAATCTAACTCCGTCATCACCACGTGATTTGAGTGCTACAAACTCGTCTACTCCTTTTGACGATGCTTTGTGTGGTTCTAGTATGGGGGAAGCCCCTTATGTTCCCTCATCCTTGTCCACCGAGGACGAGATATTCGATCCCGGAATTTCATGTAAAGGGAAATCTCGGTCTTCCACCGATGCAATAAATGGAAAATCTTTCTATTTGCTTGGTGCGAGTCTACCTCGAGTAGCTCAAACGTTTGTCTTACCAATTGTCTCACCCTTCTATTTCTCATCTATTTTCTTCAAACTCTTTGAGTAAATGGCACATGTTGAAGTGGCGTTGAATTGTTTTTCCAATGGAAACGAGAACGCCATTTTCGACCCCGGTATTTTGCATCATCTAAGGACTTAGTCCTTTATACCGGTTGCTTTTTGGGCCTTGTTTATCATGTAAGCCCCGCCAAAAATTGACCATAACATGATTTTCCCTAAATGTTCACATTTTGAGGGGATCGAGTCGAGCTCATGACTCGGTAATCAAAAACGAGGTGCCTCGTGGGGGAGATCCCATGCTTATCTTTTATATTCACTAATAAGGGGACTTGTACCCTTCCAACTCGTTGTCTCGTGGTTGTTTGTGATTGTGTTATCTAGATCATCATCATCATCTACGATTGAAGACTCTCGTGTTCGTTTACGTGAGCCTCCATCGTTCGTTTGAAGAAGTTTTTCACGATTCCATGACATATCCTTTATTGTTCTAACAATTATTTTTTTAGCATAATTAATAAACGGCTTTAGATATATTGTTGATCACCCTTTCCATGCTAGATCCTAAGCATTCGACTCTTCGTCTCTAGTATGGGGGTGCTCCACCTTTAGACTCGAAACATTGAGGACAATGTTTACTTTTAGTATGGGGGGGTGAATAGATACTTGCTTTGCTACGCCCTCACGTTTTCCAACTTTCAATGTTTTGTTTTACTAATAAGGCTAAAAATGGCCAAATTTTAAAATTTTTCTTAGTTTTCATAAGAGTTTTTAAGACACGAATGTATATTTTCCGATGGATAGAATAAGAGTTAATTTTTGACTTGATGGGCATTTGGAGCCATTTACATTCCTTAACCCGCTCAATTCAAGTTTTGCTAGACTTTTATATAGGGAGCTTTAAAACGCGAAAGTCTTAATTCATACGGGTTAAGAACAAGAACTTTTCGCAAGTTCCTATAAATTGATTCTAGAAAGTCACTTATCAAGGGAACTATAAAATGCATTCTCTAAACTTGAAAAATTCCAAGTAAGTGCAAGATCCTATAGGTGGCTTGAAAACCCAAAACTTTGATTTGATATAGTCTTAATGAAAGCTAATCCAAATTTGGCTTAATTTTGACTTGCATGGCTAAGTATTCACGAGTCTCTTTAATTAGAGGTCTTTATATAGTGAAGAACGAGAAATGATAGAGTTAGACAAGTGATCATGCTAAACGTAGAACATGAATGTGTTCTTTCAAAAACTCATATGTTTTTAATTGTGGCTTCTTCCCATAAGATCAATGCATTAGGAATAAAACATAATTGCAATAAGTAAGGTCGTACGATTTGAAAGGTTACTTAGCCTCTAGCGCAAGATCGTTTAAAAGTTGCTCGGGGTTGAATAGAGTTCATAGCCAAGGCATAACTTATTGAAGCGGGACGCGAAGATTGGCGATTATCCAAAAAGGCCCTAACAAGGCATGAGGAGCTCTATTTTTGCTAAAGATACAAAGATGATGTGAAGTATCATTATTCCTAAATCAATATGAAGGATCGAGACACACGACGAGAAGCAATTACTCCCCTAAAGAATGGAGAAAGTCTATCCAAAAAGACCCTAACAAGGTATGAGGATAAATATATCCAAGTCCGAAAAGGAGGCGGATCGTTGTATATCAAAATCCAAAGTAAAGATTGAAGAAAAATGATGAAGTCATGGTCCTATATGAAGAATCTCTCAAAAACGTCAAGTGAAGAAATTCCAAAATATAAAGAGAAGACCATTATTTCAAGAACGTCTTCCCAAGATTCGAAGTATGAAGTACATGCCAAATATCGGTCCGAGAAAGGTCTCAAATCGTGAAACGAGTTATGCCAAGATATGAACTTAAGGAGATACACGAGAAGCCGTTTTAAAAGATTTTGTCCTTCGGCTAACTATTGATCAAATCGTGCTACTTTGCTTTCGGACTAATAACTACTCAAATAAGTCAATATGAATCACTTGTGATCCATGACAAATAGATAAAAAATGCTAGTAACCCATTTCCTTTTATAATAACTAGGATTGCGGGGAGAAAAAGTATTACACAATTTGGACGTATGAGTAGTGTTAGCATTGTGACTTGTACCAACAATGATCTTGTTTTTGCACTTAGCATGGAATGTATGACAATCAAGGATGACGAAATTTACTCTAAGGGAAATTAACTTGTTTCTATTCTTTGACCCTAAAAGTCACATTTTGGTGATGAAAATCATACATTATGTCTTTACACCATCGTAGTATGTTGCAAGTCTTTTACTCTTCAATAAAGGTTAATAAAATTGAACTTTGGTGATGCTTAGATACTTTATTCTAGCATTGCGTGAGGGCACGGCAATGGCTTAGTATGGGGGAGTGATGAGATGGCATTTATACATGATCTCATCGTTCTTTTCGGGCTTTTAATGCACTAATATGTCATAAAATACCATATATATGCTTGTGTTTGTTTTCTTGTGTATTTTAGGTATGGATATCGTGAAAAAGACAAAAGATCACAAGAAACAAGGAAAAACGAACACGAGAAACGAAGCCGTACAAAGAACCGGGCCCTAATCATGGAATTTTCAACAAATACCCTTGAAGACTTGAAGACAAACAAGATTGATCCTCCATTAATGAAGAAATGACACTTAAAACCCTTGTATATTAATAATTACAAGTTTGGTCCCTTAAGTTTGTCAAAATTGCAAAAAGGTCCTTCAACTTTGAAGAAATGGCAAGATTAGTCCCTCAACAAATCAAAATTGCCAATTATGGTCCCTCATGAAGTAAAAGACACATTGAAGACCTTTGAAGATCAACATTGTCCAAGATCAGCCCTTGAAATATCACAAAATGTCAAAAATAACCCTTTGAAACCTTTTTCCAAAGGGTTGTGCCAAAAATGTCAAAGTATGAAAGTTATTTACAAAGGGGATTACGTTTTAGGGCTGAAAGACTTTATTTGCCAAAACTTCCAAAAGATAAGGACCAAAGGTGCACAAGTTGAAACATTCAAACAAAAACTGGCGCCTAACACACCTTTTCCCCCAATTTCGGATCAAAGGACTTACTATTCACCTTTCACCCCACCCAGAAATTACCTCAACTTAAAGTTGGGTAAAAATCAATTCATCTTGCACACACTTGATTCACACCCACTAAAACCCATCCCAGCCCAAAAATCCCCAATCCCACGCTTGTGGACCCTACCCCCAAATTACCATTCCACCAATAAGAACACGCCTTGGTCCCCAAGTCTTATGACGTGTCCAATATCAACAGTGGAGATGCATTGCTTCATCACAACGCAAAAACAAACGGATGAGATCAAGTTTGGACAGCTCACCACTCATAATCGTCAAGGGCAAAGTTGGGATTTTTCCATTTAGGGTTTTAGTATTTTATGATTCTAGATCATTCTTAGAGTAGTATATAAGGGATGTGAGCCTGTTCACTCTCTTTTGTTCCAGTTTTCTTCAAAAATATTTTGTAATCCCTTTTAATATAATATAAAAGTTGGTGTTTGTTTTTACAATCTAATTCCTTTTTATCATTGTTTAAAGTTGGTATAAATTGCTGAAGGAAACTGAGTTCCATTTGTTTACTTGTTTAAGTAATTTTGATTTTCAAAATTATTTAAAGGTTTTGAAAACTTGAATTTCTTGGTAAAAAAATCTGTTTAAGGTTTTGATGTTAAGAGGTTTAAGAATTTGGTGAAATAGTGTTATCAAAACGTATTTGATAAGGTTTGAAAAGTTTTGGAAAGTTTTAAGAAAGAAAGAAAAAGAAATCAGAAAGATTATATTGGATTTTATACTTGTGTTTTGTTTGATTTCTCTTAGCAGGTGGTTGATTGCTGTTGATCATTGATCAGCGCAGGCCTCCAGCCTGTGGGAGGTGGATTTACATCCACTAGGGCCCTGGATGTAGGGTCCTGAGGTAATCACTATTTTCCCTTTTTGAATTTCAGAAAAGTGAAAGACTATATGATCTTGTATGATTGTTTGATATTTGTTGTTTAAGCTGATTGAATTGAGTTCTTGAGTGATGTTATGTATATTTTGAAGGTTTGGAATCAGTTTGGTTGCTTTTGAATGTGTTTTGGTTTGTTTAAAACGTTTTCAAAAGTTTTTAAGGGGTGTTTGGATCTATGTTTTAGCAGGGTAAATTTTTGATTTGTGCTTTCATAAGGTGTTAGCAAGATTGGAAAAGGTTAAGATAGTTTGCTTACTGGTTATAGTTTATTTTGGATCAAGTTTTAAGCAAGTTTGGTGAGTTTTAAAGGAGAAGTGAGTTTAAAAATCTGCATAACCATAATCTGCCTGTTTTTCTTCATTTTGGTAATGATTGTGTGAAACCTGTTAAGTGTTAGTGTAACTTAGAAGTTGAGACTGCTTTTGTGCTATTTGGAGTAGTTGTGTGCCAAAGATTGGAGACTAAAGTTAATTAGTGTGCATTTGATAGCTCAATCAGTCCACAGACCTGCATAATTTGCATCAGCAACTTGGATTCATCTTGGTGTGTTTTGGTTTGCTTATTTGGCTTGCTAGGTGCTTAAATTTTGCTTGTACTGACTCCTTGTGCTTCAATAAGCACAAGGGTGCCCCCTGTCCACAATAAGCAACATCAAATAAGCCATTGGTCAAGTCCTCTTGGCTAAATTCAAAAGCAAGAACACATAGCAAAACTGCTAAGTGTTCAACTCAAGTCTGTCACATTTTTGATCATCATCTGAGCATAATCTTGTGTAAAAAGTGAAATTGGATTGGATTATTAAGCTAACTAGTGTCACAGTTGGATTGAAAAAGAAAAAAAAAAAAAAAAAAAAAAAAAAAGAGCAAAAACTCACCCGTAGCAGGACTCGAACACTAGACCTCTCGCTGGAGGGTTAAGTGTCCTACCGCTAATCTAGATAGTTTTTTACGTTTAAGGTTGATTTCAAAAGTTATTTAACACGTTTCCTTTTTCTTGCTTTTATAAAAAGCCGTAGCTTATTCCTTGATTTTGTGCTTATTCTATAAGCTATTTTGGTTCCTTTTATTTTTCTTAGGATAATAGTAGTTATTAAGACTTTTCTAGCTAATTTTTATATTTTTCCTTTTATTTAATTATTTTCTAGGATTTATTTATTACCCGTATTTTAATTAATCAATAAAAAATAGAAAAAAGAGTTTTTATTTTTAGAAAAAATAATTTTTAGTTTTTAAAATAATATTTTGAGGTTTACATTAGGTTTTGGTTTTAAAATCTTTAATTTTTAATTTTATATTATTTTAAGGTTTTTTATAAACTTTAAACATTTTTATAAAATTAATTAAAAGGTTTTAGAAACTTTAATTTACATTTTCTTCTTAGTTAGAATATTTAGGATTTTTGAGAATTTTTTAGAATTTATTTGAGAACTTTTTATTTTTAGGAATATTTTAATATTATTTTATTATTAAAATTTCAAAGTTTTATTTTTCTTTCTTTTTCATTTTTCTTAAGTTCTTTAGCAAGAATTAGGACCTTTTCTATTTTTAGAATATTTTTATAGCTTTTAGATTTATTTTTATAATTATTTTAAGTTTAATTAGTTTTTAATCATTTTAAATCATTTTTAGAGTTTTAAAAATAGTTTTAATAGCTTTTAATTTTTAGAAAATTACTTTTTAGTCTTCTAATAATATAAGTTAAGTGATTATTCAATAAAATCATATTTTAGACATTTGAATTAGTTATATTTAATTTTAGGGCTTTAATTAGCATTTAAAATTAAATATTTAATTAATAAAAGGCTTTAAAATATCTTTGTTGGATTTTTATCTTTATTTATATTATTTTAAACTTCTTTTTGGTCTTTTTAATTCTTGATTTTGTTTTTGTTCTTGGTATAATTTTTTTAATTTGGGTAGTTTTTCACGACTTTACGTCTTTTACGTCGTAGTGTAATTTTAACGTAACCGTATTTTCATCTTCTCATCCCCATTCTTCTCAATTTTAATCTCAAATAAATACAAGTTAATCCACACACATATACCTCCTTGGGAAACGAACTTTCTCTCTTTTTAAGTGATTAAGGGTCATTTGTGCACGGTTTTCCTAAACCGTCGTACTTAATACTTTCCACTATTTTGTGTTGCTTTGTTTTTCCTAAAATAAAGTATACATAAAAGGACTACAATCAGGATCTGTTTTGGTATTATAGGCATCTTTTGATTGGTATTCGGTCTGATTTCATTTTCATTTTCAAAACGTATGTTTGGCAGTGAAATTTGTAGATAAAATAGTAAGATTCGAAGTTAACACTAGATTTTGTATTGTATATTTAAATCAGTAGGTGTATTACTGTTTAAAATCACTTTTTACAAGTTTCTTTGTTGTACAACTTTAACCCTTCATTTTGTGTGTTTTCATAGCAGTTACAGTCCTTACAGTTTAGTTAAGATAGTTAAAGTTCAGTAAATGCACATGTTTGGTCCCTGATGTTGTAGCATATTATTTCAGTTATAGTCCCCTCGTTAGATAGATAGTTTGATCTCGTTAGATTTGTTGCATCGTTAGTCCTTTTAGTTAGTTTTCGTTAAGCTTGTTAGTGTAATACTGTTATGTATGTTACATGTTTAGTCCTTTCCGTTAAAAGATCAGTTAGGCCTGTTACATCTAACTTTTGGGCTAGGCCAATAGTCTGTTGGGCTTAGGACTTATAGTTGGCCTGTACTTGTTTAAAGTAGCTAAGTTTTAGACGAAATTAGACTTTGCATTTTGATTTGTAATGGATTTTAGATTTAATTGATTGTGTAAAAATTGTTTTTTTTAACTGTTTGTTCTTTTACTTTTATAAGGCTTGTATTGTATTTTTGGTATTTTAGCATTTGTAGAATAAATTTGTGATTTGCATTTTTTTTGTTATTTTGTGCATTTAAATGTCGTAATTGCAATGTGTTTTTTAGATAGTACGTATACGTAGAGTAGTATAGATATTATTTTACATTTTTTAGTAGTTTTATTTGTCAAAATTGTCAAAGTAGCTTAGATTCCAAACAAGCTATTTTTAACCAAAAACAATTTAGTCAAGCTTAAAAACGTGCGATCAATTCGATAAGATTCCGAGAAAACGAACTAAAAAGACGAATATTAAATGGCGCCGCTGCCGGTTCTTTTCGTGAAGATTAACGGTTTTGAGTGAGACGATTGCATTTTGGGATCCGTTCACTTTGTGAACGTTATTTTTACGTATTATAAATCAAAAACATAAAAAAAATCAAAAAGATAAAAATACAAAAAAATAAAAAATAAAAAAATCAATTCTTTTCCTAAAGAATTGAACAAAAAAAATAAAAAAATTCAAAAAGTAATCTTTTTCCTAAAAGATTACACCCAAAAAAATATATATTATATCGTTTTCATCGTTTTTTACGTACATATAGTATTTTTCTAAAAAAATCAAATAAATACAAAAATATTTTTTCTATATATATTATAAGTAAATACGTATACGTATAAGAACAACCAATATACATATTCTCCATAAGTATTGCCGAGGCAATACACCGTGTTGAGGGGCGTTCCGGTCCTTGACACGCGTATCGATCAAACTCAATAAAGCAAGAATAGATAAATACTTCCAATAAGCAATAATTCGAAGAATACAAACTACAAAGTGAATAGAAAGGCGATGTGCTATAAAATGCCATCTAAGGGTCAATAGGTACTTAAGTGCTTCGCGCCACCTAACCCCCCGTTCACTAGTGCGTATTCTAAGAAGGAAGGCTTTACTGGGGGTCTTGCACCCAAGTAGTAATTATATATATTATACTTTCTTGTGGATATTTCATATCGAACCTCAAAGAGGATAATCCTTTTCTTTTTAAAGTCGACCGAGGGATACTCCCTCATTCCTCGTGTTTACTTACACGTGTACTCGCACACGTGTAAACATACCGATTGGTGTATCTCGTTCTCCAAAAAGGAAGAACAACAAAATCGTCCATCAAGCCGATCACGAGTATCGCGCTTTCGACACCGCTATTGTAGCCATGGATCAATGTCCTATTATGGAGATTCTCCAATCGAAAGTGGAGGGAAATGCCGACGCCATCGTTATACCCGAAATAACCGCACACACTTTTGAGCTTAATACACACATGATCACTTTGGTTTCTTCTAGCCCCTTCTTAGGGAGATCCATAGATGACCCCCACGACCATATTAAGAGGTTCTTGTTACTTTGCAATACACTTAAGTATAATGGGGTCCCTCCTGATGCTATTAAGATGATCCTATTCCCATTCTCCTTAGAGGGTCTTGCTAGAAATTGGTATGATAGGCAACCATCTATGAGCATCTTCACTTGGGAGGATTTAAGGAAGAAGTTTTTGAACCAGTTCTTTCCTCTATCAAGAACTACGGCTTTGAGAAAGTTAATTACTGGTTTTCAACAAAGGAATGATCAAACATTTAGTGAGGCTTGGGAAAATTTCAAGGAGTTATTGAGGAAATGTCCAAATCATGGATTCAACGAGGATCACCAAATCAACACTTTCTATAATGGATTAAGACCATACCACCAAGATTCACTCAACTCTTCCGCGGGTGGAAATATTTTTTCTAAATCCGTTCAAGAAGCTTGGGACATTATTGAGAACAAATCGATGGTGCAAGCTAACACACAATTTGATGAGAGAGTCCATGTGGTGCAAGAGAGTGTTACTCCTCAAATAGAAAAAATGATCTCTCAAAAGCTTCATAATATGACCAACACACTCATGAAATTTTGTGAACTCTTTTTGAACAAGAATTCCACCAATGATGTGAATACTATTGCTCTTTCACGTGAGACTTGTGGAGGTCCCCATTCCTACCAACAATGTGATAAAGTTCAAGGCTATCAAGGGGAGTGTAATGCTTACCAAGGGAACAATTACAAAGCACCCAACACCTTTCAAGATCAAGGAAATAATTTTCATCCACCCAATCAAGGATTTCAACCACCACCTTTCCAACCCCAAGGTTTTAAAGGAAATATTCCACAAGATTATAACACAATTGAGCTTTTTCACAAAATGAATCAAGAGAATGAAAGGAGGTTCCAACTTAATGAGAAGAGATTAAGAGAAATGAATGAAGCTCGTGAGAGAAGAATGAGAGAAATGCATGAAGACACAAATAAGAAGTTTATGATGCTTTATAATTAAAGACCACAAGGGGCTTTACCTTCTAACACACAAACAAATCCAAGGGCAAATGTCAATGCTATTACAACAAGAAGTGGAAAGACAACAAAGGATCCTTCACCTCCTATTGTTCCACCCACTTTTGTTCCTACTTGTGACAAACCTTCTACCTCTATTTCACCACCTCAAAATGCTCCTATTCAATCAAACACACCTTCTCAACCTATTCCTACTTCTCCTTTACCTTCCACAACTCCCAATGAAGAAGCTAACAAAGACAAATCTTCCACTATAACACCTACTCCACCTACACCAAAACCAAACCTTCCTTACCCTTCAAGATTGAGAAAGGATAAATTGAAAAACAAGGATGATATCCAAGTCTCAAATTTCTTAAGGATGTTCAAGCAACTCAACATCAACATATCCTTTGTGGAAGCTCTTGCTTATATGCCAAAGTTTGCTAAGATGTTCAAGGATTTACTCTCAAACAAGGAAAAATTGGTTGATTTGCCCAACACATCCCTTAATGAAAATTGTTCCGCCGTGCTACTTAAAACCTTACCAACAAAACTTGGAGATCCGGGGTGCTTCTTGATACCTTGTAATTTTCCTGGGGTGGAAAATTGCATGGCACTAGCGGATCTTGGGGCAAGTATCAATCTCATGCCATTATCGCTTTGGAAAAGACTTTCACTTCCCAAGCTCACACCTACTAGGATGACACTTGAGTTAGCTAACCGTACCATAGCTTATCCGCTAGGCATAGCGGAGGATGTGTTTGTAGGGGTTGACAAGTTTACCTTTCCCGCGGATTTTGTAGTGGTTGATTATGATATGGACCCGAGAGTTCCTCTAATTGTTGGTAGACCATTTTTGAGAACGGGTCGTACTCTTATTGATGTGGCGGAGGGGGAACTTATTATGAGGGTGGAAGATCAAAAGATTGTGTTTAACAATGGAAAATTGTCTAAGAAATCCAATGAGCCCGAGACGGTTAAGCATGTTTATATTCTTGATAAAGAGGTGAATCACGTTGATATTCTTGATGAAGTGTGTAATGAATATTTTCATGAAGCTTGTAAGAGTGGTGAATATGATCTTCCTTATGTTGAGACCATAGCCTCCATTACTTCCTCATTGAGTATTCATGAACCCCAACAATTTCATTTTGGAGATTTGAGTCATATTTTCAACACAAATGAGGAAGCAAATGAGGATTATAGTTATGATGAACCACCTCTTTTTGATACACCAATTTATGATGAATATAGTGATGATGAGTTCTCCATTTTTGAGCCTCCATTATTTGATGATCATACTACCTTGAGTTTTGAGGAGATACCTTTTGAAACACCAATACTTTATATGCCAATCTATGATGACTATCATGATGAGGAGGGTTCTATCATTGATGAGAGTGATAAGGTTTTTGAGATTGAAAGATTGCTTAGTGAGGATGAATTGATAGATAAACAAATTGAAGATTATCTTAAGAGAGATGATATTGAGATTGATATCTCTAGTTCAAATTGGGAAGAGGATGACCAGTATATTAAATTAGAGGCAGCCCCTCTAATTTGCATGATGAGGTCACCCCTCCAATTATTCATGCACGGTGGATTTTCATGACCTATATTGGCTAATGGTAAAATATGACAAACAGATTTTATAAGATAAACATAAGACTTTCAAACTATAAAACCAGTTTTATTAAGACTTAACCAGGTTACTCGGGACTTAGTTTTCTTCCGCTGTTATTATGTTATATGCTTATCCTATTCATGCTTTATTGTACATCCGTGAACTGAGCGTATTTGCTCAGCCGTTTTCCTTTTCTATGTTCCCAAAACGGCAGGTACTCAGGGACGCTCGTAGACACTAAGAGTACGTGCATATGGACTGGAAGCTGTCTAGCCTTCTTTACATTATGCATTTCCTTTCTTTTGATACTTATGCTTTCGACATTGTTTAGTCCTTTTCCTTTATTATACTATGTTTGTGTGTGATGAGCTTTACTTTTGGACTACCGATGTTTGATTCCGGTATTTTCCTTTTTATGGTCAAGTAATGTTTAGACATTTTACCTTGTATGCTTTGATGACACGCCATAATTACTGTGATATTTCCATTTCCAAAATGGGGTGTTACATCCTGTATTTTCTGATTTTATTTTGCAGATCCGGTTTCTCGACAAAAAGACGAAACCAAAGTCAAAGTCAAGACCCGAACACGACAATGGAACGAGCATCGAAAAATATCGATCCAAAAAATTCAAATTATTATTTTGCGGGCCAACCCGCACCCGTTTAATGGGTCGGGCCAGCCCGTAATAATAATACATGTAAAACAAATGAGCAAATGTTTTGAAGATCCACGTTCCTTTTGTGACATTTAAATGCCAAGCTCATTAGTTTTATTTGTTGGATCACACCATCCAAGCCCAACGAACCTCATAACCCAACAATTATCTTTCATTATTTTGTGGAAAGCCCATTTAACCTAATAAATAACCAACACTTATCATATACTCATTTTTCACATTCTAGGTTTTCCATCTAATTCATCAGCCGCTATCCAATCTCAAACCCTAAACTAAAAATTTCGATTCCCCCTCTTTTTTCCATTTTCTGCTACAAACCAAACTAATTTCAAATCACCTTAACCCCACCCATGTGATCAATCCACCCTCACAATCCTTGTCAAAAAAATATGAGCACCTAATCATTTACTTTCAAGAAGGGCCAAGATTGAAGGGAGTTTAAATATTTTCACCAATAGTTGAGATTTAACCAAAGAAGCACAAGTTTAAAATTTCAACTTTTCTCCTCACACAACAAACACATATGGATTAAGACAAGAGGCCAAGGACTTCTATATAAAGACCCAAGATTGAAGACACAAGATATGTAATTTTTAGGGCTCTAAGTTTTTTATTTCTGTCAATTTTTAATTTCGAAAATTTATTGTTTTCTTTCAATTAATTGTACTCGAACATCTTTTAAGTCTCAAGTTAATTAAATTGTTGTTTGAAAGCATTTCAATTGATATTTAATTTTCTGTTCTTAATTTATGATACAAAATTTTTTTTTTTTTGGTTAGTTACTCTTGGTTTGATTCGAAAATTAAAAAAAAATGTGTTAGTATTTGCTATTGTTATCTGTTTGGTTAAAAGAAAGAAAAAAAGTAGTACTACTGTACATGAAAAGAACCACACACAAAAAAAATGAAAAAAAGAAAGACAAAGTGGGTTGTTGTTGTTGTTTGTTGCTACTGTTGGTTATCAAAGAAATAAAAGGAGCTTATTGTTGATGTGGGTTTTGTGATCTACAACAGAAAGAAAGAAAAAAAAGTTATGATTATTGTTGGTGTTGATTAAAAGATTGGGTGTAAGATCTTGTCGTTTCTTATTGTTAATGTTTCGAGTTTGATGTTTCGTTCAATTCGTCTATACCCAGGTTCAATCTCATATACTTCCTTGTTTCTTCTAATTGAAATTTGCTTATAATAATAGTGTTATGTTTTTTAGTCACCGTTATATTTAATTTCACACTTTTGACACTAGTAGTGATTTGAGATTTTAGTTGTAGTAGCAATGAGTTTATTTAGTAGAAGTAGTTTAGTTAAATAAGTTGGGCCTTGCACTTTTATAATTTGAACAACAACAAAAAAAAGAGCGAAAAAAATAGATGAGATGTGTATTTGGTGGTTAAGATGTGCTAGTCAAAAGCTAAAAAAGTAGAGAAAAAGGGTTTGCAAAAAGTATTGCTATAAAGAGGGATTTAGTGGGGTTAGTGCTATTTTTTGTTGGTTTATGTAAAAAAAGAGTTTCATAAAACTTGCCATCTGGGGGATTCGAACCCCAGACCTTGCGTTTCATTAACCAAGGCCTCAACATCTACTACTATACCAACTGTGCTACTTGGTCTTTTGTTACATACTTGTTTTAATTTCTTAATATAGACTGTTTTACTTAAGTCCAGTTTTAACTACTAGCTTTTGAATTTAATAAAATCTGTTTTTATTAATACTAGTTTTACAAAAAAGTTCATTTATTCCGTTTGTTTTTGCTTTAAATAGTTTATATATATAAAAAAAATGTTTTTAGGTTTTTAAATATTAGCTAGGATTTTTTTTAATATAAAATTTTTATTTTATCACTTTTAGATTATAACTTAAGTGTAGAAATTAATTAAAAATAGTTAAAAATAGTTTAAAATTTTCAAATCTTCTTTTTAATAAATTATTATTTTATCATTTTTGAGGTTTAGAAATTAAGTTTGAATTTTTAGGACTTTAGTTGCCTTAATAATAGATTAGACGGCGTTTTAGGATTTTCGTTTTACGTTTTATGCTTTTATCTTGTAATCTTAGCTTGCGTAAAATGTTTCCCGTAGATTTTTAGGTTTTCCCTTGCCTAAATTATAATCCCTTTAGATAAAATAAAAGAACAAAAACAAAATCAAGAACCAATCATTCAAGCATCAAATACCAAAATCCGTACGCCGATTCAATTCACGATTTCGTGAGGAAACGACCCGGGACGATTCGATTATCACTTTTTTCTAATCGTGATTTTCTTATCAATACTTCCCTATCACATATATTTGTTATTTCACATTCGCTTCTTTTCCTAAAGAGCGAACCGTCTAATTACTATATATATATATATATATATATATATATTTTGCTATACTATATCGAAGATATAAAGGAGGTGTCTACCTCAGGAAACGCGCAAGAGCTTTAATCTATCGAATAAGGCTTTTTAACGACTTTTACTGCTTACGAAGTATTTCTAAATTCTAAGCACCACTAGGTCGAGGTTTAACATGCATAAAGATTTATTTAACACTAAGTATCACACTATTAAAATGGTTTGGTTGTTCGAATCAAGATTACGCTTTAGGATGCCCTAATTTGGTCTCGGCTGTGTTTCAACATTTCCGACACGAACACGAACACTAAGACAAATAAAGAACTTGTCTTGGGATCACTTGGAATACCATAACATATACCAAAGAGTTTCGTAAAGTATTCGAACCTGGGTAGCACAAGATAACCAACATTCGATTCTATGGTTTCTCAGAAAACCCTAATTAAATTTTTCTAGGGATTTGTTTCTATCTTTCTTCATGACTTGAGTTTCTAGGCTTGAGTACATTAGTTATTTGTGAGTGTTTAGTATTCCTTGAAAGTACTTGTGATTTTGGTTATGGTGGTGGTTCACGGCAACATACAAGGAACCACACGGGTGTGTGTGTTTTTCATGCGTTGTGGTGAGGCAAGGGCTTTAAGGGCTGAAACATATACTCATTAAACTCTATAATATCAGTTCATTTCTTGTGGAATAATAATTTGATCAAGGATGAGAATAATATGGAGTATGGGAAAGTAGAAATGAGTAAAAGGGAAAGTATGGGCACTTCGTGTTTGTATTAGGCTTGAACAGTGTTTAGACATTATGTATAAGGGAAATAATGTTGTTTAATGTTGAATTTCGTTTGGAAAAAGGTGTGTTTGTAACCGGTTATGGAAAGGGAGCAAGAGAAAGCCAAAGTGGGTGCATTATGAGTTGTGTAGGAACTAGTTGATGTAGATATAGGAATGAATTGGATTATATGAGAAAACTAAGTGGTGGTGAGGGAAAAACGTGTGAAATGAGTTAGTAACATAAGGATGGGAGTGTTTTTAGGGATTTCAAGGATCATGGAGCATTGGATTAGATTGCATAAGTGTAGATTGAAGATAATATGGATATAGTGATAAGAAATGGATTTTTTTTGTAGATATGGTTGTAAACTTTCGGCTACAAGGTTTATTCTTGCTAAAGCTCATCAAATTTAAAAGTATAATTGGTAAAAATAGTTACTTGTTCTTTTATAAATGACGGGTTGGGTTTATTACAAGTTAAACGAGTTTAAATCGGTTACAGGCTTGACATGTAGGGAGTAGTGGTAAAATTAATATATTTGAGTGTTTGATAGGTTTAAGGGGATATTTCATTAGTATATTAATGATGTACACTTGATTTAAAGTGTAGTTTATGTGTCGGGTCACAAAGACATAAGAACGATGTTTTATAATTTAATATAATACGATTACCCCGGTATATTATTCGAAACTTTAAAAATAATTTAAAAGTGAAAAAATGTATGATTTATAGAAATTATATAGTCCCTCATATATTATTTGAAGAAATCTTGAGTTGAAAACATTTATATAACTTTCTATTAATAATTAACGGTGATTCCAATACTTTATGTTAACTACTAAAATTAATTATTATTGACACTTATATGACCTATAAACATAAGATAAGTAATCACACATAAAGCAAATAAAACACATAAGCTTTTAGTTGAATGGTCTCCAGTTAAGTTTAATAACGATTTTCAGATAGCACGATAATTATTTTCTGATTTATAGTTATTAATTTAAACATGTAAATATTGACATCTTTACGAATTATAAATTTTCAAATAGTCCATCGTACATATTATATGTGGTAATATCATTAGTTACTTGTAGGATATCGTCCTTTTAGTGTTTTTAAATAAATAAAAATTTGTAGGGATAATTATTTTATACTTTAAGCTTAACAACGAGTTCAAATTTACGGGTTGTCATAGATTGCTTCTTGGCCAGTTGATTTGGCCAGGGATATGTCATTTTGATGTCTGTCTGCCATAAATTGTATTTCAGGAACCTTCTCATTAAGTTCATCCCCATCATGCTCGTCTTCTAGGATCGTAGGATCAAAACCTTTAGAATCAGCATCCGACTCTACCTCCTTCTCAGTCTCATCCACAAAATCAGGAACCCATCCTGGAACTTCATTAACACGAATCCAAAACGTCCTCCCTTGGAAGATAATTTTGATATTATCCGAAATAATCTTAAGAGGACTTCCTAATAATCCACACACATTTGGAATGGAAATATATTTCATCTTGCACATCAAAATCTAAAAATTCTCCCCATCTAGAAGAAATACGTTTAAATGTATTCATGGACCACAACTTCAACGGAACACCATCAATATCAATCCAAGCTATTCTACCTTCAGTCATAAAGTCCATATGTGCATCCTTCAGCTGAGAAAACCAAGATTTAACCCTACGTAATTGAGAAAATTTTGTTTGCCTGCAGCAGAACCAAGATCAACAGTAACCCAAAGTTCACCCATATAGCGAATATTGAAATCCTCAAAACCTTCATTATTGATAGCAGTTCGATGTTTTGATAAGGATGCGAAAGCTTTCACCCTTCCTAGCACATAATTACTTAGGTCCTCAAAGTGAAGACATTCTGAATCTAAAACCATAGCGGAGATGAATCAGCTACGAATACCGCTGTTAATGTTTCGTTTACCACATGTGCATATGATTTAGTATTAATAGGGTCAGGTTCACGGGAGTTCTGGTTAACGGATTGATGACTTCCTTTCCTAATATTATGTGTTTGCTAAACCGGAGTAACCTTATAGGTGGGTCTTTGAAACTTAGCAATGTTGGCAAATAACTTATAGCTACCAACCCACACCATACATAGATTGTTCAACAGTCTTTCGATATTGAAAACATTGATGGAACGTATAAAGCCAAAACGTTTACCTGATTTAGATCTCTTAAAAGGAATGTAAGAGTCCACTACATGTTCATAAACTTTGCAAGAATCAAAGAGGTTTTTAGAAGTGAAGGAATTTGGGAAATTAGAAACAAAAACCGAAGTGGAACTTCTGGCCACGTCGTCTTCCTTAGAACTGGTCGCTTTCTTTTTCTTCCTAACCACTTGCCAGTCACCCATGAAATCGAAAGAAAGATTAGTGGTTTTGGATTGAAGGGGGGTCTATTTAATAAAAGAACCAGAAAAAACGGCAGAAAAGTAAACCCTAAAACACAAAAATCAAACTGAAAAGAACAATTCGAATAGATTAATAAACTGTATTAAGAAAATAAAAAAATATCCACACCAATCCTCTGTAATCAATTGGTCATAGTGACGATATGGGGATCTAATTAATTGGTAGTTAAAAGATCACAAGACTAGATCCCTCACAAAGAACAGCAGCAGGATTAGTAAGAATAATTGAAGAATCACAATACATGATTATTAATTAGTGAAGGTTCCAAACAGAATTGAAATCATTGTAAAAAGGGAAGAGGATCGCAATCTCTATGGCTTTAGGAATCAGAAACATGTAAGAAAACTCGTTCTTAGGATCAATCACAAAGATCAATCAAAAGACTACAGGCCCTTATGTTGGTGATTTTATGTTACCAATGATGATTTAAGTGTAATGGATTGACTTAGTTGACCAATGTGTAATCGTGATAAATGTTCATCAAGTCAGGGTTGTGCAGAGTGTACACTTGTATAGCGTTATTGCGATTATCATAAAGGGGTCTGAGGGAAGCACCCTGGTAGTAGGGTCCAAAGGGCGGCAGCCCCTGGCAGGGTCCAAGGGGCAGCGCTCCTATCTGGGGTCGAGCTATTTGGCATAAAGTGTTATGTTAAAAACGCACTTAAAAATAAAATTCCCTGAAAACCAGACCCAGTTTTGCCTACCCGGTTTGCCTATTATATTAACTGGTTTTGTTGTTGCAACTGTCTAGAGTGTTTAAGTGATTGAAAGGAACCATGAATTTTGGTTTGACTTATAGCGGTTACCTTTCTGTTATAGAGGGTTTTTCATATGCCAGTTGGATTAATAACATGGAGGATCACTCGTCTACGAGTGGTTGGGAATTCCTTCTTGGAGGAGGTGCTATTTCTTAGGCTTCTAAAAAACAGACTTGGATTACAAGCTCCACTATGGAGTCTGAGTTTTTGGCTTTGGTTACAGTTGGTAATGAAGCTGAGTGGCTAAGGAATTTGGTTTATGAAATTCCTTTGGGGCCTAAACCGGTATCTTGTTGGGAATCTAAGTTTGTTAGATTTCCCTTAGTCATACATTTAAACGTAAATCAAGCTGTTTGATATTAACTTGCCTGTGTCAAGGTAACAGGCAATTCCCATAAGAATAGCATCGATCTTAGTCGATGTGAGAAACCACAGTGGAGTCCATGTCAGAGACATTGTCAAGGAAGTCGAAGATTACTTGAAAACATACTCATTGGTTTTGTGATGGATAACAGCCAAGATGTATCAGGGACTCTTAGTGGTTGAGTGTTAACAGGGGTGGCAATACCCTGTTAACACTCGGTACACTTTAGGCATACCTAAGTGTTTAGGCGGGAAGTAATACAGCCTAAAGTACGAGGTTATGAAGAAAATGGAAATTGTGTCAGCTCTGTTTCCCTAAAGCATTGTGGCAGACTACCAAGAATAGAAGAGCATCTTGTGACAGATGTATGACATTGTCTGTTTTGTGTAGTCACCATCTACCAGCTATCAAAGTCAACCTCGTACCACTATAAATAGGATATGTAGCCTAGAGTTAACGTTGTTTACTTTGTTAGATTTCACACATTAACTCTCTTGAACTTATTGAACAAACAGTTGTGCCTGTGTTCTTAAGTTAGCTTAAACTTGTAACTTGTGCAAGTTTACTTGTCCAAAGAGTACACAACACATTGTCATCAAACTATGTGATCCATGACACTTGTAATACTTGTTATACAATAATAAAGTCTTACGTTTAAAAAGTATTTACTTGTGTTATTTATCTTTCTTAATCGTTTCAAGCTAGGATTAGGGACTTTCAATTGGTATCAGAGCGGTGTTTGATATTAAAACCTTCATAAACATCGTTCAAAGTTTTATAATCAAGATCCACCATGCCTGAAACGAGCAACACACCACCACCACCACCATCGCTTTTTGGGAACAACCAAAACAATACGCCACCACCTCCATCTTCACAAAGAATAACCCCCACTCAGAATGAAGATGATCTTCCTCAACTTCTCGACTCAAGAGGCGGATCTCATGTCACAAACGTGCCAGTATTTGATGAAGATGATTTCGCAAGTTTGAAAAGTCAATTCCTTGTCTATCTCGATGGACTTGAGCCATTTCTTCTAGAAATTCTAGAAAATGGACCATATGTTCCCATGGCGCTTACATCCACTGATGAGAATCCTCTTCCAAAACCCCTCAAGCAGTGGACACCAGCTGATAGGAAATTGGCAAACCAAGATAAACGTCTCAAAAGCATTATTAAATCTTGTCTTCCAAAACACATCATGAAATCTGTTATTCAATGTCCAACAGCCAAACAAATGTGGACATATCTTATCCTTGGTCACGAAGGACCCTCTGAGACCAGAGAAACCAAGATTCAAGCACTTAGGCTTTAGTTTAATGCTTTCAAGGCACTTGAAGGTGAAAAGGTTCAACAGACATACACAATGCTGAAGATTCTTCTCAATGACCTTGCAATGAATGAAGTCACTATTGCACAAGCTGAAGTAAATGCCACTTTTGTCAACAGCCTTCCCAGAAAATGGCTGAGCATGAATCAGACCCAGAGAGCGAACAACTCGATCAAGAATGACACGTTGGCTCAGCTATATGGAAAATACAATTATGAAGAAGGGCTGATTGATACCATACACAAATCTGAGTCTGAAAGATTTGTAGTTCAGGGAGCAACATCCAAAGCCTTGGTTTCTACTCCACATCCTCATGATAGCGACACAGATGTTGAAGAAGACACTCGTAGCAGCCAAGAATTCATGATAGACCTTAATGTTGAGTTTCATGAAAGAGATTTACTAGCTAATCAAAGAAGATTCTATAAAAGATCAGGGAGAGTAGGATCAGCTGGTAAACAAGCTGACAAATCAAAAGAGACTTGCTTTGCCTGTGGAAAACTTGGACACTTTCAAAAATACTGTCCATCCAGAAACAAATCCTCACCATATTATCCTTCATCATTCAAACCTTACAAGTTCAAATCACAATATAAGAACTCATCTCACCAATCCAATTCCTCTGATAATGAGAAAAAGGATTACAAAAACAAATACAAGGCACTAAAGGCTGAGTTGGAACAGATGAATTTGAAGCTAGAAGCTCTGTCTAAGAAGAAAGGGGGTGATAAAAAGACAGAGAAAGGGTTGGTAGCTGAAGCTTATGATTGGAATGATGAGCCGCTGACATCAGATGAAGAGGACACTACCAGGGTCAGGGCATTTATGGCAATTGTTGAGGATGAACCAGTTGTTGGAAAAGGAGATGCTATATCAGGACAATGGGTGGACATCACGATGAAAAAGGTACACATGCTTATTTCTATGTCTAAAATTGATGAACGTAAACATGTCCTTGATTATACCATAGTTGATTTACACTTTGTTGAAGAACAAAGAAAGAACCTGCTTGATAAATTTCACTCTGTTAAACTTGAATTGTTAACTGCTAAGGCAGAATGTGAAACGTTAAAACAGGTTAATTCTGAAAGGATAACTCTTCAAAACGAAGTTAATAAATTAACATTAAGAATCGGTGCCTTAAATGATCAAGTGACTGAACTACACAAAGTTATAGAAAAATGGTTGTGTAGTAGGTTCACTATTAATGAGTTACTTGATGATGAACTTCCAGCTGACATAACTAGGGTTGTAACTGCTAAGAGAAAAAAAATCAAAGCCCTTAAAAATCCCAAAGAGATTGTTTCCAAATCTATAGAGACTATACATTCTTCTGACCCACTCTTACAAAATGTCCCTGTCTCTAAAGATGTGATTGAAAGCACTGTACATTTACCATCTTTACCTAAACTCTTTGGAGTTGAACCCAGCAACTCTTCTAGAGGAGCTAAGGTTGAACCCAAACCAAAGGTTGAGACACCACCAGCTAAGACTTTCGTTGTGCCTGTTAAACAACATGTTAAGAAAAATGTTTATAAGCCTGTCTCAACAAACAATGTGAACACAGTTGAATCCTCAACTGAAGAACGCCTGTTGTCTTTAATTAAAGAAGTAGAACTCTTTAAAGAACATATTAAGCCTTCCGCTGAATGCTCTACTTCCTCTGAACCTTAGTCAATTTTAGGCGAACCAACAGCTGAAAATATTATCAAACCTTACGGTAATATGTGTAAAAACTCTCATCACATGACCATAGATCGTGATGAACAAATAGATGTTAAGAAATCTCAGGCACCTATTAGGGGTATACCTCATGCTACTAGGATACCAACGGGTACTTTCAGACCTTACCCTCCCTGCAAATATTATGGGTATACTGACCATCACTCAAATGAGTGTAGTTACTTTCTAGGATGTGACATTTGTGTAAGGTACACCCATGAGACAACCAACTATCCTTCATACAGCCACAAGTTCTATAGGAACTCAAGAGTTGCTAATCAGCAATTCAGGTAACTCACTGGAAAGTGGGTTCACCATAGGAACTAACTTGTTTCTATATATCTGTGTAGAAACATCTCAAGGAATCGGTCTAGTATCTAGACATTGGTTGTTCTAGACACATGATAGTAGTTCAACAATACCTGCACATATTCAAAAGACTCGGGTCCTAAAGTGGTGTTTGGGGATAACTCTTCGGGTGACACAAAGGGATATGGCTCAGTTAACTGCTATGGAATAACCTTCACAAGGGTTGCATATGTGAATGGTCTTAAGCAAAATCTCATCAACATCAACCAATTGTGTGATGCTGAATACAAGGTTTTGTTTACTAAGACTCAAGGAACCATATTCAACAAAAACAATGATGTGGTGTTAATTACACCAAGAAGAAGAGATGTGTATGTCTGTATGGCCTCTTGCTTAGAAGACAGCTCAAATTGTTTTCTTGCCAAAGCCTCTGAAATTATCAATTGGCTGTGGCACAAAAGACTCTCTCATCTCAACTTCAAGAACATCAACAAGGTAGCCACACAAAACTTGGTTACTGGTCTACCACCTGTGACTTTCACAAAAGACAAGACATGTTCAGCTTGTGTTAAGGGAAAGCACCACAGGTCATCCTTTAAGACTAGGCAATCTTTCTCTATTAACAAGTTCTTACATCTCCTTCACATGGATTTATTTGGACCTGATAAACCACGGACCATCAATCACAACAAATATACCTTGGTCATTGTTGATGAATTCTCAAGGTATACATGGTTTTTCTTCCTCAAAAGGAAAAGTGATGCATCTGATGCTATCATGTCCTTCATCAGGCAGGTTGAAAACATGAATGAAGTTAGAGTAAAAGCTCTAAGAAGTGATAATAGGACTGAATTCAAGAATCAACAGCTTGAAGCTTTTTGTGATGAAAAAGGCATATCACAAAACTTTTCTTCAGTTGGTACTCCTGAACAAAATGGAGTAGCTGAAAGAAGAAACAGAACTGTTGGAGCATAATTTGGCTAGGCCGGTCTGATGAATCTCCTGGGCCGTTCGTCATCTTCCCGGGTCCTGAGTAATGCTGCAAACAAGGGTAAACCGGTTAGACGTAGACCCGAGGCCGGAGCCCCGGGGTCCACCTCCGACGGTCAAGTTAGTATTCGGTCGATATATTGTAAAGAGGTGTGAATGTGAGAGATAACATGTTGTAGAATGAGACCCCTACCCTTGTATTTATAGGACTAGGGTTTCTTGAAGGGTAAGTTAGGTATGTGTGGGCCGCGGGCCTGTCGGGCCAGGCCGACTATAGACTATACGTCGACAAGAACACTGATTGAAGCAGCTAGAACAAAGCTAAATGGTGCAGCTTTACCAAAGAAATTTTGGGGAGAAGCTGTCCACACTACCTGCTATACTCAAAATAGGTCAATCATTGTTAAAAGACATGAAAAAACCTCCTATGAATTTTTTAGAAAAAGAGCACCAGATGTCAGCTACTTCTATGTCTTTGGTTGTCCTGTGTTCATTTATAACTACAGGGATCAACTTAGAAAGTTTGACGAAAAAGCTGATGATGGTTTCTTCTTAGGATACTCTCTAACAGCCAACGCATTTAGAGTATTCAACACTAGAAGATAAGAACTAGAAGAAACCTTTCATGTCACATTCAATGAGGATGATGACGCGCTGCAAAGAACAAGAACAGAAGGTGATGAAATTGATTTCAACGAAAATAGGTCTTTCCCAATAGATGAGTTCTCTGAACCAAGACCTGTCTTTCATCATCATCCACACACATGTACTCTTATTCCATATGTTACTGCATTTGATCCGCTGTCAACTCACAACATTGATGTTCCTCCTACTCAAGTTCTAATTGAAGAAGAACATCAGCCTTCCACAAGCCCTTGTTCCACCTCAGCTGAAGATGACTCACCTATGTCTCATAATCAAGAAGATTCTCATGTTGCTTGTAAATAATCACCTCTTGAAATAGCTGATGTTGACACAGACATAGACGTTGTTTTTGAAGAGAGTACTCCTATTCAACATGATGAAGCTGAAGTTGTACTCTCATCCTCCATACATGTCCCTGTCTATGATTCCCCAGCTCCTCAAAGCAAATGGTCAAGATATCAGCACATTCTTCTTGTCAACATTATTAGTGAACCAAATGCTTGGGTCGCAACTAGACAGGGAATTCATGACTCAGAATCAGCCTCAGCCAATGAATGTCTGTTTGCTGAATTTCTATCACAAATTGAACCAAAGCGTGTAGCTGAAGCCCTTGTTGAAGAAGGTTGGGTAGCTGCCATGCAAGAAGAGATCAATCAGTTTAAAAGGAACAAGGTATGGACTCTAATGCTAGCTCCACCTGGTAAGAATATCACAGGCACTAGATGGATTTATCGAAACAAGATGGGTGAGATTGGAAACATCATAAGGAACAAGGCATGGTTAGTTGCACAGGGGTATACTCAGACTAAAGGGATTGACTTTGATGAAACCTTTGCACCTGTAGCAATACTTGAAGCTATCAGAGTCTTCCTTACTTACGCTGCATATATGAACTTCACTGTGTATCAAATGGATGTTAAAAGTTCCTTCCTCAATGGAGATTTGGCTGAGGAAGTGTATGTCAGACAACCTGAAGGATTCGAGAACAGCCAGTTCCCTAATCACGTGTACAGGCTACACAAAGCCATGTATGGGCTGAAACAAGCTCCAAGGACATGGTATGAAACGCTGTCTACTTTCTTAACATATATAAATTTGTTACTTTCAAGGATAAAAGTGATTCCATCATTGTACAGATTTATGTGGATGATATCATCTTTGGGTCAACACATGTCAATCTTAGTAAACGTATTGCTAAATTAATGACCAAGAAATATGAGATGAGTATGATGGGTGAATTAACTTACTTTTTGGGTTTTCAAATTAAGCAATGTCCTAAAGGAATTTCTATATGTCAAGAAAAGTATGTTAAGGATTTACTTAAAAAATATGACTTGGCTGATTGTGCATCAGTGAAATGCCCTATGCTTCCACCCAATAACTTGGGTCCTGATGAGTCAGGAGTCTCTGTTAATGAGACTATATATAGAGGCATGATTAGGTCACTTATGTATCTCACAGTCAGTCGCCCTGATATCCATTTCTCCACATGTCTCTATGTAAGGTGTGGAAACCTTGGTTTCCGGATCTTTGAAGCTACTAGGAATGCATCATGTTCATATGATTATACAATCAAAGCGGAATTAGAACACAACACATTAACAAGGTGTTTAGGCACAATAACATGAATTAAAACAAATGGGTTGCTCATTATATTAATAATAAACAACCACTAGACGTGTATACATTGAATCCACGTCTAGTGCACACACGCTTTAGGTTTACATTGTGAATGAAAGTATATTAAAACCTAAGACCCCTTGGTTCCTTTTATAGTGTAAGGATTAGGGTTTACAAGAGATAATAACAAATAAACAAGTAAATCTTCTATTTAAATAAACTTATGCAGAATATATCTTGCATGTTTATCTAAATAGAAGCTTCCATAAGCTTCTTGTCTACATTTCTGTCAACTCTTGAATTGCATGTGACAATGCTTAGATTGCACATGACAACTCTTGAGCCATCAATGCTTAGTTTTCTCTTGTCAACGCTTAGATTGCTCTTGACAACGCTTAGACAATATCTTCATGTTTTCTTCGTTTTTGAGTTTCTGCCACATCAACTTTTTGACCCAACAATCTTCCCCTATTTGATGTTGGCAAAACTCTATGTGTATCTCTTGTAAGTTGTTCATGATCTTCAAATTGCTTCCCCTCAAGTGTAGCATGTATATCTTCCCCTTTTTGTCACATCAACAGGGAAGTAAACAATGTATGCAATCTTTGAAGATTCTCCGAATGTAGCTCTATGTAATGATCTTGATGAAAAATAAATAAAGTATTCTTGATGTAGAAGTAGAATAACCCAACCTTGTGTTCCATGTCTTGTACTATCCATGTGACAAAGAACTTATACTCATGGTACAAAGTATAAGTAGACCTCGATCCGTTTGTCAAAAATCCTCATCCTATGTGAGACACTGAGCACGATAATGTAACTCCTTCAAGTGATAGCAACCACACTTGCTAGATTTTGACAAGTCTTCATCACCAACCATGTAAAGCACGAACAAGTTATCTTAAAAGTCAATGACTGGGAGTTCACGACTTTAAGATATGATAGAACACAAACTCGCAAAAATCTTCTTCAATCATCAAACTTACCATAAGAATTCTTCCCCTTAAGCTAACACCTCTTCATGAAGACTCTCATTACCTCACGAATTGTTGCTAACTCGCTTTAAAATCCTTTATTGCGTTTAAAAATATCCGAGCCATAATTATCAACATGATATTCTAAATTAAAACGGAGAATCCATGTACCTTCGTGTGTAATTTCCTCCTTTTTGTGTGCTAAAAACGTACCAATTTTCTCAACAGCAGCAATCCTTGTGTTATCCGAGATCCTCCTTTATCCAACATATCTGAAATGTGTATTGTCACATATCGGACAACACCTAACAGCGTTTGAAAAACCATATCCCGGACAACACTGTCAACGCTGTCAGCGTTTGACTTATTCTGTCAGCGTCAAAACAATACTTGTCAGCGTTTACTTCATTCTTGTCAGCGCCTTTTTAAATATTGACAACTTTTGTGGCTAGCAACATATAAACGTAGCTAGAATATCCATCCCACAATTAATCCATGAATGAAGGCCCATTGAAAGAACAGCCCATGTAGAATGCGTGCACCAAGGACATCAGCAAATAGACGAACAATAACTTTCTAAAAAAACTTGGAAGACCAAATCCCTAAAAAAAACAGGAAGTGAATATTTCACACAACCTATGTCTCTTTTTCCACACGTCTTTTCTTTCAAAAACTTCATCCAATAGAAAGTTAAACAAAATCCCTATAAATAAGGTTTTTATTTTCAGCTTCCATATTTGTTGAATATAATCACGCATCTTCCATATTTATCTTGTAACAAATCAAGATATCCACCAGTTAGAATGATAGAACCGTGTGAACATAGATCTTCTTTAACCATGTGAACACACAATAATCGTGTGACCACATAGCTTTTCCTCTAATAAAAACGAGTGGCCCAAGCTTTTTGCAACATATTACTTTCTTCCTTCTTCGTGTGAATAGAATCTTTGTATTCGTGTGAATGATCATAGCATGGTCATGTGAACATACCATTTTACACCAATAAGAATCGAAAATCATTCAAATAAGATGTATCTTGGTATGAAAAGATCTTGTCTGTTTTAACAATTCACAAATCAGACAGTAACCATTGAATATCATGTACCTTAACTCACGTCTTTAAAGATTTTGTCTTTTGGGGATCAGTAATATTTTTGACGTGATTCTGTTTGCAACCATATCTTTACATTGCTTTGTCTTTTCTGCCTGGGACCCCACGAAACAAATAAGAAGTAACATAGCCACGCTGTGTACAATGAATAGCAGATCTGATTCAAAAACGTCCAGCAACATATCTTCATAGTCACAGATCTAGGGTTTGTTTTTACAAAACCCTAAAAACAAAAATTATGCATAAGAGCCATGACTTCACGTTTTCATCCCTACTGAAACATCCTTGAATCACACAACATCATTCTTTCTCTGTTTATAAATGATCCTAGGGTTTGACATAAACCCTAATTCATTATTTTATGTGAAACAGAAAATCTGAAAATCATCTCTACATCCAACTTTGACGCTTAATAACTTTTGATTGGGGATAAAACTCGACAATCCCTCCTGTGGATGTTTAGATATATGTATGTAGAACACACATATAAAATTTCGTGACGATCCAACGGTCCAATAAAAAGTTATGACCTTCTGAATACTGCTGCGCACACAAAATCGCCCAGAAAAACCCTAGACGGATTTTTCTTCTTTTCACCATACACGAACACCATGTCGGTCCTAGCATCACGAGCCACGAGTCTCTGATACCAATTGTGGAAACCTTGGTTTCCGAATCTTTGAAGCTACTAGGAATGCATCATGTTCATATGATTATACAATCAAAGCGGAATTTGAACACAACACATTAACAAGGTGTTTAGGCACAATAACATGAAGTAAAACAAATGGGTTGCTCATTATATTAATAATAAACAACCACTAGACGTGTATACATTGAATCCCACGTCTAGTGCTGAAGAAGTGTAAATCTTGCTTATGTTTTAGAGAGAGAAAGAGATAGAGAGATGGTGGATTAAACACAATTCTAGAGAGAGAAACAAGAGTAAACTATGTGAAAAATGATTAACCACACACCCTCTCCATCAAAGGAGAGGGTTTATATACCCAAGCCTATGAGATGGGCTTGGGTTTACATTAGGCCGCCGGCCCATACATTTCATGGGCTCGGTTTTGGGCTTTGTTTAATAAATGTAAATAACTAAACTACGAGCTATAACATGGACTATTGTTGGAGTGACCGATCCTTTCTAATACGTAAAACGTATTTCTAACAATCTCCCCCTAAGGGAGGTCACTCCAAACAAGGGCGTTACCCAAGTTACAATAACCTAGCATACTATGATTGTCTTGAGCTCGTAGTCTTCGTCTTTCTTTTTCTTTTTCTTTTCTGGTGAACATGCTGATGTGATCTTTGATATCAATCTTTAGCATCAATTTCTTGCCTTGATCTCGTGCATCCATCACTTGTGATCTTCGCCTCTTCATGACACCATATCCCACATACTTATACCTTCGTAATTCTTGAAAGCTTCAGAGTTTGATACTGCGGAAGACTTAACTTTTAGGCTTTCTTGAATTTGATGAGGTATTAAGTGCATAAAGTATAAGCATGCGGGGACGACTTCTTCTTGGATCCCGCAACGCCACCGTCTTCAAATGCCGCAACATAAGTAGACATGAACGAAATGGATTTGAACATTTCATTCTAATTCGATAGCATTTTACCTCCGGTCGGTGAAGACCGTTGGACGATATTAGATATCGTACCCGTGACGGATAGTTTCAATTAAGTAACTTCCTGACAGGATTTCACGGGTAAACCCGTTCTCTTTATTCGACCGTCCAAAGCTGACTGCGAACATAAAGAGTGAATCATTTGGATAATAATATCCGCATGATTTGAAGCCGTCAATTCATGTTCCTGGAACAAGTGAAATTCAATTAAGAACCGAACCATCGTTGCTTTCCAGTTGTCACGAGCTTGATTCGTATAGAATCTTGCAAGTTACCTACCAAGTGCTGTTTGAGGTTAACACTAGAAGGATTTCCACTCATCACTATGAACACTAAGGTATCACTCTGAGTGTTCTGGCAAGATCACTAAGATATTGCGTAGAGGCCTGGAACGTGTTTAAATTCAGTTAAGAATTAAACAGTTGTTGCTTTCCAGTTATCACAAGTTTGATTCATAAAGAATCGCACAAGTCACCTACCATGAGCTTTTTGATATTCGCTAAAGAAGGATTTCCATCTTCATTGTAAATACTTTCGTATTACTCGGATGTTCAGGCAAGATCATGAAGATTTTGCGTAGGACTCTTAAAATCTTTCTTACTTTTCACAGTGTGTGAAGAAGCAAGGAAATATGAAAGTGTGTCCCAATGAGATATTTGATGATCTCAAATGGCTCTAGACTCGATCGTGCATTTTGGATTTTAGTGATCGGAGGCTGGAGAGGAGTGCCACCATTTCAATACCAATTTATTCGGAGTGAATAAATCGATAGATAACTTGTTGTCTCTGTGTGATTAAAACAAATATCTTTTAAGAGATATTTGAGTTAGCTGGGATGGGTTGTACATTGCATCACTGGGTCCATGATGTCTATCTTCAATATCGAGCATCATTAAAATTATCTCAATAGCATATGTGTTGACCCGGTTTCTGCGTAAAGTTGTAAGGAGGGCTTCTTTCTTTACACCCTTTATCTTTACAATTCTTTTTCATTCTTCAACCCCTTCAATGCTTACCAATACGTCATAATTAGCACCTTGTTGTGATTGTTCCAGTGCTAACTTAAGTACTTGGTCGGCATTCAGCTACGTTCACAATCTTTCTCCAACTTTCCTAAGGACTACTATTTCTAGCTATGGAATGTCCTTGGGAAGATTCCTCCGGTTCTGGAAGAATCATAGGACTTAACATATCCTACCATCCTTATGTCACCACAATCTTCATCGTCATGAAATAAATGGGTTTTGGGTAAGTATATGTCACCATGAAGATCCATTTTGATATGCAAATCCGTTTTGCTCCCCCTTAACATATGCCACGATATTCAAAAACATTTCGCATATGTCGGGATGAGCCATCACGTTAAGTCAAACCATTTTTGATAATTTCCCATATTGAATCACATTTTCTCCCCCATATTAAAAATTATTAACCCAATCGATGTTTTTAATATCAGTTGATTTAATGAATTTTTAACAAAGGTTTTGGGAAGAAAAATGCAAGTCCGTTTTATCTTCATGATATCAAACGTATGAGATATGATACTGATTTGTAACATGATCACATATTCACCATATTAGAAAAGAATTGACAAGGTTGGACCTGATTAATGAGAACATCATATGATAAGATCAAATGGTTCTTGTCAGCATATGTTGGTCGCCTCGTCACGTCTGAATTCATCTCTTGACACCACGTGTACGATTGGTATTGTAGTCTTGACACCAACTTGTGAACTTGGCACGTTTGGCATCAAAGATTCTGAATGCTTGACAGTTGCTCCGCCTCAATTGTTGACCCGTGTTCTATTGAAAGAGCTGTAGTCGTTGGTTGAGTAGTCGCATCGTCGAGGATGTAGATACCAATTGTAGATTGCTATGGTAGTAGAGATGATAGCTTCATAAAAACAAGACTTCTCTTGTTTTAACAAAATAAATGCACTGAAACGTACATATATTTGTGTTAGACCAAGTTATAAAGTAAACTTGATCCCTTACAAGGTTTTAAAGTAAACCTTGCCCGAGAAAATTAATTCCCTTTGAGAGCCAAAGCTTTCATAAGAAATACATGACTTTAATATGAAAACCGGGTTGTAGTCAGAAATAACTACAAGCCATAAGGCATGTTTTATGAAATATTTACAACTTTTGTACGAACTCTATTTATGGCGCCGTGTCGATATTAATCAACATTTCTAAGGCCGTAAATATTATCGTACCAAAAGACATGCCTTTGAAAAATAAAGTAAAAATATTTTTGGATCTTTATGAATTTTTCAATTTTTATGGTTTTTATATGGTTTTATATTTTTGTATTTTGCTTTTGTGTATAAAAATATAAACAATATATACATATGATCACCAAGGATACGGAGAATAGTTTTACCACCACTATTCTTTCGCTTCATCTGCTAGTTCCTTAAGAGTCTCAGGCGAGAAGGTTCTCATTCCTAGCTTGTCGGCCAAAAATTCAATTCGAGCACGATCTAAAGCCTTCGTGAAAATATCCGCCAATTGATACTCAGATCGGACAAAGTAAAGCTCGATTACTCCATTTTCCACTTGCTCCTTGATGAAATGGTAGCGAATGTTAATATGCTTCGACCGGGAGAACTGAACATTGTTGTAGCATAAGGCAATTGCACTCTTGTTGTCACAGTACATCGGAATTTTGTTGAAACCTAGACCATAGTCCTTTAATTGCGATCGCATCCAAAGAATTTGAGCACAGCAACCGGACATAGCTATGTATTCTGCTTCCGTACTTGAAATTGCAGCACTTTTCGGCCTTTTCGATGCCCAATTGATTAGTCGATCTCCTAGTAGTTGCAATGTTCCACTCGTGCTACGCCTTGTATCTTGACAACCCGCTTGATCCGCATCTGCATATGCCATTAGTGCAATAGAAGAGTCCTTCGAATACCAAAGTCCCCGATTAATGGTTCCTTTAAGATATCGAAAGATCCTTTTAACAGTAGCTAAGTGTAACTCAGTAGGCCTAGTTTGATACCTAGCACACATACATATAGCAAACTGAAGATCAGGTCGACTGGCTGTGATATACATAAGAGTACCTATCATTCCACGATAAAGTGTCGGATCAACAGCAACTCCATGTGGATCTGCATCAAGCTTAGTTCGTTCTCACCATTGGAGTATCCACGGGGTCGCAAGATTCCATCTTATACTTCTTAAGCGATTCAAGGGAATACTTGGATGGATTGATAAAGATGCCTCTGGGACTCTGAGATATCTGAAGACCTAAGAAGAATGATACCTTGCCCATCATTGACATCTTAAACTGTGAAGACATGAGTGTCCCAAACTCATCCGATAAGGTTTGGGTCGAGGCTGCAAATATAATATCATCAACATATATTTGTACCATAATCATATCTTTACCTCGTTTCTGAATGAACAGCGTGGGATCCACCTTGCCTTTAGCGAAGCCTTGCGTAATGAGGAATTGTGACAAAAGATCGTACCATGCGCGAGGAGCTTCCTTCAACCCATAGAGAGCCTTCTTAAGCTTATACACATGATTAGGATAATTAGGATTCACAAAACCATCCGGCTGTTGAACATAGACCTCTTCCTTGAGTTCACCATTAAGAAATGCCGTCTTCACATCCATCTGATAGACGATCATATTCATATGGGCTGCACAAGCGAGGAATAGTCGAATAGCTTCCAAACGGGCAACAGGTGCAAAGGATTCCATAAAGTCGATGCCCAATAATTGCTTGTATCCACGAGCTACTAGTCTAGCTTTGTTCTTCAATATTCCGCCTAACTCATCGAGTTTCACCTTGTAAACCCATTTCAATGTGAGTAACTGCACTTGATCCGGGCATGGGACAAGTTCCCATACTTCAAGACGTATAAATTCATTAAGTTCTTCTTGCATAGCTTCTATCCAACAGGATTAAGTAAAAGCTTGTTGCCATGTCTTAGGTTCAACTTCAGTGAGAAAAGCATCAAAATGACAAAACATTGCATTTTCTTGTAGCTGACTTCGTGTGGATACTGGACGATTAGGGTCACCAATAATAGAGTCTATAGGATGATCCTTTGTCCACTTGTTGTCATGTTCACGAGTTCGTGGATTGGAGTAAACTGTAGTAGGAGCTTCCTCTGAGGTGGATGACCCGGCTTGATTAGGGTCGGGAATTGGTACACCAAAGAATGGAAGTTCACGCATTTGAGCGAATTCCAAATCGTGATCATCATCATCCTCTTCATCATCAATAGGCATGATATGGGTAGTTGAAACACGTCTTGGTTGAGAATTACTTGTTGAAGGTATATCTTGACCAATAATAGGTGCAGATGTATCTGATTGTGCAACGGTTGCTGGAGCGACAACTTCGGTTACCGGAGCTATTACCTCAGGTACTGGAGCAACAATACTTGAAGGAGTAAAGAATTCATCAAAGAACGGTTGAAACAACGTATCCCATTCCTTCCTAGTAGGTGGTGTAAATGATGATGAAGTAGGGTTGTTTGGCACAAGACTAGAGCTAATGTTACTGGGTCCTATTTCATGAAGTGCGGGTTCAGAGCTGCTTTGCTCAGAAGCCATTGTTGTCAGCTCATCAAAATCAACATTCATAGTTTCGAGGATCTTGCGAGAGTTACGGTTGTAGATTCGGTATGCCTTCTTTGCGGGTGCGTAACCAATGAAAATACCAATATCAGCCTTAGGTTGAAGTTTTCCCAAATTGTCACCATCATTATTTGGATAGCAAAGAGAACCAAATACATGAAGATATGATAAATCTGGTACTTTTCCATGGAGAAGCTCATAAGGTGTTTTACCATGGCGTTTACGAATTAGTGATCGGTTTTGGGTGTACACTGCTGTAGATACTGCTTCTGCCCATAAAAACAATGGAGCCTTTGCGTAAATTAACATCGTTCGAGCAGCTTCCATAAGTGTGCGATTTCGCCTTTCAACGACACCGTTTTGTTGTGGAGTGCGTGCGACTGACGTTTCATGAGATATGTCAACTTCTTCATAATAATCACGCAAGATTTGATTCACAAATTCGGTTCCATTATCTGTACGAATGCGTCGGACAGTAGTGTTGAGACGCACTTGAATCATCTTGAGAAATCCAATGATGAATTTAGGTGCCTCATTTTTTGCTTTAAGAAATTTCACCCATGTAAACGGAGAGTAATCATCGACAATGACGAGGATGTACTTTTTGTCACTAAGACTTTCAACACGCATTGGCCCACAAAGATCCATATGCAACAGATAAAGTTTCTCTTGGTTGGTGTCTTCCGTCTTGGGTTTGTAAGATTTCTTAGTACTTTTCCCCATTGTACACGCGGAACACAAAAGATCCTTGTGAAATGAAAGTTTAGGAAGACCACGAACAAGTTCGTTTTTCGCCAAATGATTAATAGCGTCAAAGATAAGATGAGATAACCGTCGATGCCATAACCATGACTTAGTCTTCGATGCTTTGGAGAGAGACATACAGGAGAGGCGGCCATCATGTCTTGTAGAGACAAAGTATACAAATTATTCCCTCGAGTACCTTTCAATAAGTCAACCCCTTCCAAATTACGAATGAAGCAGGTATGCTCTCGAAAAGCAACTTCTAGGTTTGCATCACAAAATTGTCCCACAGAAAATAAGTTGTGACCGAGACCTTCCACATAATACACTCTTGAAATTATAACATTTCCAATATGATATTCACCATAACCCATTATCTTTGCAATATGATCATTTCCAAATCTAACCGTACCAAGAAACTTGCTGACGAAATTTCTGAGCTGAGAGCGATCTCCGGTCATATGCTTGGAGCAACCGGAGTCCAAATACCAGAGAACAATTTGGACCACCTGTTTTCAACAACAACAGTAGACAATGCATTGGAAACTATTGGTTCCAGAGTGTTAGCAGATACAGATATAGAATTATCAGAATTGCTAACATTTTTGAGACCCTTAGATTTCCTGCGTTTTCTAATGTGAGTTTTAGCACTAACAAGTTTTACTGTTCCAACTTTCTTAGGTTTTGGATTATTCGCGGGCACTACAGTGGGAGTAGACCTATTTAAAGGGCACTTAGTTCCTACAGTAGTGTCGGTGTTCCTAGTTAAAGGACACGCTTGTGTTTTGGTAGCCTTAGTACTCCTAGTTAAAGGGCACGCTTTCTTCACTTCAGTGGGAGTGACCTAGTTAAAGGGCACGCATTTCCTACTATAGTGAAATTTCTACCAATGGGGCGCCACATCCAACCAACTTGGGTTAACACTTTCCCAGTCGGTTTCCATTCTAATCCATTTTTCCGGGCATGCATCTCATTCACATAGTCAATAAGGCAAGAATCATGACGACTAGAAAACATACATTCATTGCAATTCCAACATTTTAAAATAGAATTCACAGTAGGCTTAGAACGCTGCACAACCGCAGAGCCTTTAGGTTTAGCTACATGATTCTTTTTATTCAAAACAGAAATAATATTCCTAGGATGGGCTTCTACTTTCTTCTTCACTTGACTACTAGATGGGGGCAAGATCCTATCATTCTTCTTGTTTCATTTAAGCTTCGATCTTTGAGCCTTAGTAGTGGTGCTTACTCCTGTAGAAGGCAACACGGGAATATTAGAAGCTGGTTTTGATTCCGCCTTATCTTTAGTGACCAAAGTTTGAGATGGTTTAGTCCTAGGGCCCTTGTTAAGTGGTGTGACGGCTATTAGGTTCCTTTTGTTTGCACTAGAGGACGAAGCTGAGACAGTGGCTGCGTTATCCACAACATTCTTACCTTTTAGAGTACGAAGTGTTTCCTTTAACTCAGCCAAGACCAGATTCTTATCACAAATTTGTTCCCTCAAATCAGATATTTCCACCGACTTTCGATTCAGTTGTTCATACAATGATTGATTCTGTGCAGTGGTATTAGCACATGCAGGCTTTACTGAATCGAAGAGTCGTGTATTTTTCTGTTTTAAGTTATCAACTTTGGACAAAATCTTGGAAACTCGATTATCTAGATCAAGTTTAAGATTCTCAGCGGCCTCAAGTACGGTCACACAGTTAAGCTCCTTAGATTTCTCTATTTCTATCGGCAAAGATGTAGCAACTTTGTCACTTGGCTGACGCTGTTTTGATTGTAAATTCAATCGAAAATTCTTTTCAAAGTTTGCATCATCGATATTAACACCTTCGAATGACGTTTCAAAGATTTCTTGAATAAATTGTTGCTTGCATTCAAGCGAAATACAATGTGTTTGAATCTCATCAAAACGTTTTGAAAGCGAAGAATATGAATCTTGAAGCTTTAAAATTTCAGCGTCAGATTCGTGACAAGTACTATCTACCACATTATCCACAGATTCAACATTATTCACAATAGAATCATTATCAACACTTGTATTCACACAGACATAAACTATATCATGAGACATCACTTGATTCAGAAGCAGATCATTATGGCGTGAAACCCGTTCTATTTCAAGTAAACTATTTTCATAAGCATTATCTATTTCATTGAAAACATGTCTAACTTCTTCTATTTCCAAAAGTAAATCTTGATCAAGATTACGAAGACATGCCTTAACATTGTCTACAAGCGGAACAATTTCATTTCGGAACGCAGCTCTAGTGTGCTCAAAGTTCCATTCACCTTCCGTTATGGCCGAGGCCGTCGTACGTTCCAAAATGACCTTGTCAAAATCGGCTAAGTGTTGGTGTATCGCATTTAAGTTAACGGGCGCCTTGCTTACCGGTGGAATTAACTTTGTTAAATCCATTTTGACAAGTGTAGGAGACGTACTAGGAAGGTTTTCATTTGACAAACTTTGGGGCACAAGAACTGTCAATTCTGCTAATTCCTTTTGTAAGCGAATGCGTGTCTTTTTCGAAAATTGATCTTTGTTATGTTGATCATAATCAATTGTATGGAATTTTGAAAGCATTTTAGAATGAGTTTCATCCGCAAGTGATTGTGTCTCCTCAGTACTACGAACATAAGGTGCTTCCTTCGATTTGCCAATTATGGTCATATCATAAAGACCGGGAATATATTCCTGAGCTTGTTTTACATAACCGGGATTAGGTGGTAAATCTTGAAGACGCTTAAGTTCGAGTTCTTTAAATGATTTAGTTAAAAGATGAACCTTTTCTGTGGAAGCGTATTGTTTTAAAAGCTGTTGTTCTTTAAATTTAAGAAGTTTGGTAGAATTAATTTCCGATTCAACCTTTTTATACTCGAGAGTTTCGAAATCCATTTTAAGTTTCTGAAAATCATTCACAACCGACTCTTTTGCTTTTAATTCATTGGAAAGATTAGCTTTTAATGATTCTATTTCTTTCAAGTGTTCAATCTTTTCAAAATGAAATTGGTCAAATTCAGAACATGTTATTTTCTCTGCTTGAGGGACCATTTCAAAAGTTTTGACCTTTTCTTTATGCAACGCAAGCTCAGCAGTTAGGGTAGAATTGGTATCTACGGATTGTCTGAGGGCCATATGCATTTGATCAATAATATGTTTAGGCACCATGACCAAATCATGTTGAGCATAAGATTCCATACCTGTCGTAGCATTTGGTTGAGGTTCACTCAAATGTGTAGGTTTGGGTACCACATCATTTGAATTACTAGTTCCCGAATGCTGTTCGAGGTTGTCATTTTCATGCCCAACTTGATGTTGGTTATCATCAATATTATTAGATGTGGTTGGTACCTCACTAATGACATCAGAACCGTAGTGAGAGAGATTAGCAACGAGAGCAGCTTGGGCAGAGTGAATGTCATCACAATCAGAATCATATGCGTCAAGGTCATCTACTTGATAAGCTGCATTAGAAGTAGAAACGACTGCAATGCCTTCAGTATCTGCTGCCCCGGGGTCTGCAAGAAATGCTAACTCCTCTGAATCCAATATCTTCCCCTTAGACTGAGCATCAACCAAATACATCTTCTCACGAAACCATGCATCATCCCTTCTCCTTTTCGGCTGAGTGCATTCCCTAGTCATATGACCTTGTCCTCGGCAATTGTAGCAAGTCACAACCTTTTTAGGACCAATGGGGCTTCCATTTCCATTAGCTTGAGAATTCACAGCTTGATTGTTCCCAGTCCTTGTAGGATGTCCATATGAATTTTGCCTTCCCTGAATAGGTTGCACCGTCACTTGACCATCTTGAACAGTGGCTTGTTGTCGAGGATTTGATGAGGTGCGGAGCTGATTGTTTGTTGGTGGAAATCCTCTAGTTGCAACAAGTTTTGACAAGTAAGCGGTGAGATGGTTTAGTACATTAGCTGGCGTATCATTTGGAGTAAAGACCGGTGCTTGGATTGGTGGAAGTTCATTAGAGTAGAAAGCTTGTGCTGGTTGTGCTTCTATTGGAAAATATCCTTGCTGGGGAGTATAGCCCAATGGAGAAGTGTTGGCTTGTGATGGTGATGTCTGATATGGTGGTTGCTGTGGAAAAGATTGTTGATGAACACTTTGTTGATATGCTTGCTGTGGCATCATTAGTGGTTGAAAAGATGGTTGCTGTGGTTGCTGATAGTTGTGTGGTGGTGGCTGCTGCAAGTATGATGGTTGCTGATAACTATAAGCCATGTTTTGTTGAGAAGCATACATGGCAAGTGGATCATGAACTTGAGGTGTAGACAACCGAGCCTCGATCACATGTCATTCGTGTTGTTGAAGAAAAGCTTGAAGTTGATCCACATTGGTGTTATGCAAGTCCTTAGCCAATTTAACATCCGCCACGTATTTTTTCCATTCTGGAGGAAGAGTGTTCAAATACTTGGTGTTAAATTAAAAGGTAGGAATTGCCATGCCATAGATATTTAGCTCATTCAACAATAGGGTAAATCTCAGATAGTAGTCATTGAGAGTCTCCCCTGGCACATAGGCAAACTTATCAAACGCATCATAAAGCTTACACTCTCGTTCTTGTTTAGTTAACGAGGTGCGTTGCATTAGAACTCGAATTCTATCCCATAACTCTTTGGCAACTTTATGTTTGCTGACGAGTTTGTAGACATCTGGAGGAAGGGCTTGGAGAATGATGTTTGTAGCATACTTATCACATTTATCTTGAATCTTCATATTTCCAGTCAATTCACCCGTTGTGCGAGGACGAGTGGTCGTACCTTCCGTTACTGTACCATAATCTAATGGTCCATTGAGCACCGATGCCCAAATAAGATGTCCGTTCTCCTTGTTCAACATATAAAGTTCCATTCAGGAAGTCTAATCCTCGTACATAGACTTCTCCAACATTTGTGGACGATTATCCGTACCCGAGAGGATGGACTTATCCGTAAGAGATGTGTACTCCATTTCGATAAGTTAAGATTTACAAACAATGATCGAACAATGAGAGAAAGTAAATGTGCTTGTTGTCGTGTGTTGAAGTCGAGAAACTATGTTAAAATCCCCTAAAATTGTCTTCTTGAGAAACCAAAAAATCCACTGCAAAAATACACACGAATCCACAAACTGCAAATTTGTACGAAATTTTCAAAATCACGTTTTTTCGAAAATCTTGAAAAATTCCAAAGAATTCGCAATGTGAAGATTCCTCAATAAGGTTCAATGATTTCGAAATCCCTTTGTGGATTTAATTTTGCAATCACTCAAAAGATTCCGTAACACTTGAATGATTTCGCAATGCACAAGAATTCGCAACATTGAATGTTTTCGCAATGCACAAGAATTCGCAACTTTGAATGTTTTCGCAATGCACAAGAATTCGCAATAGACTGACAATTCCGCAATTAATCACTTGCAAGATTTCGCAATGGCACAAATCCGGAATGATGCCAAGATTTCGCAATATGCTAATTCCGCAACTTTTGAAGATTCCGCAATACTCAAGATAGAACAATTCCGCAATGCTGTAAATCCGCAATTAAGCCAAGAATTCGCAATATTCTGAATAGATCAATTCCGCAATAGGCAGATTGTGCAAGATTTCGCAATAAAACAAACAATTGCAAATTTTGACCAGAAATTGCGAAATTGTGAGAAAAACAAGGAAATAGTATTGTACTTGAAAATGACAAATCTTGATGCCAAAAATGAATCCAAACACTAAAAAATTTTGCGTTTTTGAGCGATCCAAGTAACCCAAATCACTAATACGTGTATGTAGATGATATTGGTGAAGATCAAACCACAAAAAAACACCAAAAAAATTTTGGACGTGGGATTTAGGGGTAAAAAAACACACGAATTTCTATAAACACAAACACAAAAACAATACACTCATCCCATGGCTCTTGATACCATTTGAAGAAGTGTAAATCTTGCTTATGTTTTAGAGAGAGAAAGAGATAGAGAGATGATAGATTAAACACAATTCTAGAGAGAGAAACAAGAGTAAACTATGTGAAAAATGATTAACCACACACCCTCTACATCAAAGGAGAGGGTTTATATACCCAAGCCCATGAGATGGGCTTGGGTTTACATTAGGCCGCCGGCCCATACATTTCATGGGCTCGGTTTTGGGCTTTGTTTAATAAATGTAAATAACTAAACTACGAGCTATAACATGGACTATTGTTGGAGTGACCGATCCTTTCTAATACGTAAAACGTATTTCCAACAAGTGCACACACGCTTTAGGTTTACATTGTGAATGAAAGTATATTAAAGCCTAAGGCCCCTTGGTTCCTTTTATAGTGTAAGGATTAGGGTTTACAAGAGATAATAACAAATAAACAAGTAAATCTTCTATTTAAATAAACTTATGCAGAATATATCTTGCATGTTTATCTAAATAGAAGCTTCCATAAGCTTCTTGTCTACATTTCTGTCAACTCTTGAATTGCATGTGACAATGCTTAGATTGCACATGACAACTCTTGAGCCATCAACGCTTAGTTTGCTCTTGTCAACGCTTAGATTGCTCTTGACAAAGCTTAGACAATATCTTCATGTTTTCTTCGTTTTTGAGTTTCTGTCACATCAACTTTTTGACCCAACATAAGGTACCAAGTTAACCCAAAGGAATCTCATCTAGTGGTTGTTAAGAAAATTTTTAGGTACCTCAAAGGAACAACCTTTCTAGGTATGTGGTATCCCAAAGAATCAGGCTTTGATCTCAAGGCCTACTCAGATTCAAACTACGTTGGATGCTGCATTGACATGAAAAGTACCTCGGGGAGCTATCAAATCCTAGGAGGAAAGTTGGTTGGCTGGAGTGCAAAGAAGCAAAACTCTGTTGCCATGTCATTAGCTGAAGCTGAATATGTTGCAGCTGCTAGTTGTTGTGCACAAGTACTTTGGATGAAGAGTCAATTAGTTGATTATGAGATTCTGTATGACAAAGTATCAATCTTCTGTGACAACACCAGTGCTATTGCCATCTCAAACAACCCTGAGCTTCACTCTCGAACCAAACACATTGATATCAGGTATCATTTGATCAGGGATCATATAATGAAGGGAGATATTGAGCTGCATTTTGTTCCCTGCAACTAGATGATATTTTTACCAAGACTTTGGCTGAACCATCATTCAATAGGCTAGTTGCTTATTTGGGTATGCTTAACATCTACAAGCCTGTGGCTAATATTTAATTTAATTTAATGAAGTCTGAGTCGATATTAAATGTTTTTCACATGAAACTAGGTAGTTACATTTCTAGTAAATGCTAAAAACATTCTTAATATGTAATTCATACTTTTTTCGATAAACGAGGAGACAAACAGTTCTTGAAAGGTCAAGGGACCCACTTGTGAGCAGTCTTTTTCCCACTACCCATTTAATGCGGTTGAATGACTGTTTTCAAAATTTGAATATATATATATATATATATATATATATATCATTTCAAGATTGTTTCACCTACCACTTTCATCACTTTTCACAATTTTCTCTCTCTCTCTCTCTCTCTCTCTAAACCTCTCTCTAAAAAACCCTCTCAACATCTTCATCATCTCAACTCTTGCATCAATGGCATTTCCTGTACCAAAGGCATCCAATGTTTCATTCGATATCAACGACATTATTTTGGCTTCTAACAACTCAATAGGATGGCTCAAGGCTCCTAATGACTCGTACCTAGATCTGGTGAATTTTATGAAGAACTGCGACGTTGGGGAAGCTTTCACCAAATCTCCATCTGTTTTCTACCAAGAATACCTTAGGGAATTTTGGTACTCTGGGTGAAGTACTTGATGATAACACCATCTCCTTTAAACTTTCTTGCAATGAACACCCATTTGCCTTATATGTTGATGATTTCTCTTCCTTGGCTAGGCTCAAACATAGAGACGGATGCTTAAAGACATTCGACAAAAAGGTTGTTAAGGATGCCCTTGCCATACTCAACCCTGTATCTGACACTCACCCAGCCCTTTTACCCTCTGAAGTTGTTCTCATATCTCCTTTGAAAATCAAGTTCTTTTCTTCTATGTAGAAGGTGTTGTTCTCTCACGTCGTCAAGTCCTTGGGAGGAATGCAAGGCTCTCAAGATCAGATGCCATATAACCATCAGACCATTGCATATAGGCTGTGTTAGCCTCAAAATATTGAGTCAAACAAGAATGTTCGGTCATAGGTTTATATTGTAATATTTATTAGAATGTTGTAATAGATAGTTAAATAGTCGTGGTTTACGGGCTTGGATTCAAACTAATTAAAGTCCAAAAGACAAGCCCGGCCCAATATATAGCCCATTAAAGCCCGCATGTGGGTGGACTATATATACTACCCTCCTAGCATGTTAGGAGGGTGGATGGTCATTTGTAAACTCATTTTATTCTAATCTAATATTCACCAAGTTAATCATCTCTCTCTCTCTACTTTCTCTCACTACTTTCTCTCTCTAGGAATCCATCTCTTTTCATCTATTTTCTATCATTAATCATCTAAATATATGGGACAACATTTGGTATCAATCGCCAAGGGGTAGATTGTGTTTGGTTGTTTGGTTTTAGTTTGATTCGGTTGATTTTTCTATATAAATCATCCCAAATTAAATTTATTTTTAGTATTTCGGGCTAGAAATCTTGATATAAATCATTTATATCGATTTGGTAGGGATTTAGTTTGGTTTTTGTGGTAAAAATCGGAAGATTTTGAGGTGTTTGGATTCATTTTTGAGTCACGGTTTATCATTGATTCAAGATCATTCCGAAATAATGTTTTCAGAAAAGGGTTAATTATTCCGAAAAAACAGTTTTTCGGAAAAGGGTTTTCTATTGCGAAGAAGTGAATATTCTGAAAAAGTGAATTTTTCTGAAAAAGTGGCTTATTCCGAAGATTTCAGGTTTGTTGTTATTCCGAAGATTATCCTTTATCTGAATTTTGTTTATTCTGAAAAACCCATTATTCCGAAGAAGTGAATTTTCTGAAAAAGTGTTTATTCCGAAAAAGTGGGTTTTTTCCAGAATTTTCTCTGAAAACATCAATATTCCGAAAAAGCACTTATTCCGAAGAAAGTTCTGAAAATCCATTTATTCCGAAGAAATCTCTGAAAAGTTCCTTTATTCCGAAGATTGGTTCTTTTTCTGAAAATCCTATTATTCCGAAGATTTATCCAAAGATTTCTCTGAAAAATCAATTATTCCGAAGATCCACTTTTTTCTTAAAACTCATTATTCCGAAGAAGTGATTTATCCGAAGAAGTCTATATTCCGAAGACTATTCCGAAGAATTGCGTATTCCGAAGAATTTCTTATTCCGAAGATTATTCCGAAGACTTGCTTATTCTGAAGATTATTCCGAAGATATAGTACTTATTCCGAAGATTATTCCGAAGATAGTACTTATTCCGAAGATTTGCATTTTTCTGAAAACATCACTATTCCGAAGAAAGATTTTTCTGAAAACCTCATTATTCCGAAATACCCAATTTTTCTGAAAATGTTAGTTATTCCGAAAAAAAAACCCCAACAGTGAAAATTTTTAACAAACACGTGTGATTTTTCGCCTTCGATTTTTTGGTTTCTTGTGAAGACAATTTTTAGGGGATTTTAACATTTTTCATCGACAACAACAATCAACACACATCTACTTAAGATCCATTTTCAATTCATCGATTTCAAGTCTCTAGATATGGATTCTACTCAAGAGTATCGTGTCACAAACAACAATATCATGGTGGCGGGTAATAAAGAGAGACCACCAATGCTTGTGTCTGGTCGGTATGCTCAATGGCAATCTCGCTTCATACGATATCTTGATACAAGACCCAATGGTGACGCCTTGAGGAAATGTATTACTCATGGACCATATGTATTCAAGAAAATCTCAATTCCTCTAAGAGCAGCCACAGATACTACTGATCCAATTCCTGCAAGTGAACGTGATGAAACAAGAGCTGATCTCACACCTGAAAATTGTGCTTGGCATGATGCGGAGAAGGAAGCCATATATATGGTTCTAAGTGGGATTGGAGATGACATTTATTCCACGGTTGATGCATGCCCTACAGCACATGAAATGTGGACTGCTATTGAACGCTTGCAACAAGGAGAATCACTCAACAAACAAGATGTCAAAACAAACTTGTTTTGGAATTTTGGCAAGTTTACTTCAAGGGATGGAGAATCAATTGACTCTTACTACTCCAGGTTTTATAAGATGATGAATGACATGACAAGAAATAATCTGCAAGTCTCCACCATGCAAGTCAATGTTCAATTTCTTCAACAACTTCAACCCGAGTGGACACGGTTCGTCACTTTGGTGAAAAAACAAGAAAAGTTAGATGAGGTCTCATATCATCGACTCTTTGACATCTTGAAGCAATTTCAGAATGAAGCAAATGAGATTCGAGTTGAACGTGTTGCAAAGACGGCTAATCCACTTGCTTTAGTGACTACCACTCCACATGTTCAAGATCCTCACTCTCGTGCTCCTAAGCCATACTCCACTACATCATCTTCACCATGATATTCCACTACACCATCTTCACCATGATATTCCACATCATCTAAGTCTTCATCTTCCACAAAATCTCGAGGTAAAGTGCCAAGAGCACCATCACCACCATCTTAATCATCATCTGAAGAAGATAGTGATGAAGACCAAGCTCAAAAGAATCGAGAGATGAAACAACAAATTGCTTTCATAATGAAGACTTACAAGAAAATCTACAAACCCACCAACAACAATCTTCGTACATCATCTAACACAAAGAACCGATATGTTGAGAGTCCTCCAAGGTATGACACACGTCGACGTGGTGAAATTCCTTCTAGGTATGATCGACATAATCCAACACATGTTGAGGGTTCTGCAAGGTATGATCGACAAACTGCCAAGTATGATACTTAGAGGATTGCTGCTGCTACTGGGAATAAGGACACTGTTGGAAGTCAAGTGGTTCAGCAGAGTGGGATTCAATGTTTTAATTTCCAAGGTTATAGGCATATGGCAAAGGAATGCAGGAAGCCAAAAAGGGTTAGAGACTCCAGCTATCACAAGGAAAAGATGCTGCTATGCAATTAAATAGAAGCAGGGGTTAAATTTTCAGCTGAGGAAGGAGCAATGCTTGATGATACTGATGATGAAGATTCTGATCAAGAGCTCGATGCACATTACTCGTACATGGCAAAGGTTGAAGAAGTTCTCAAAGTCACTTAAGATGACAATGGCCCTATCTTTGACACTGAGCCAATCGATAAGGTACATACTACTGATGAGTATAATGTGTTTGGTGATATTCCTGAGCATAGTGATCTACCCAATGCCATTACTGACACGTGTATGATGGAAACGGTTGATAGCAATACCACACCCGATTCATCAGACATGTGCAATAATGAGTCTGAGAATGATCAACATGCAAATGAATTTGATGAAGAGGAACGTATTGCGCTTGCTAATTTAATTGCTACTTTACAAAAAGATGTCACTGAAAATAAAAAGAGTCAAAAGAAATTAAATAAGGCAAACGCTATGCTCACCTAAAGTTTTGAAGAATGCAAAGCTGCTCTTATCAAATCTACTGAGATGACTGAAAGCTATAGAGATGAGCTCCTTCGGAAAACCAAAGAGCTTGAGGGGTACAAGGGAAGTGCGTTAAAAAGTCAAAAGGACAATTTTGAAAACAAATATAATACCAATCTTGAGTTATTAGCCAAATAGAAGCGTCAATATAATGTTTTCTTAATGGATGAACGTCAAAAACGTACCTTGCCAATACCAAAGTTAATGAACTTGAACAAAAGCTCTCTATGACCACTACAGATTCTACTAAAATTCTTGAGGATAAGAAACAAGAGGTAGATGCGTTAAAACAAGACTTCAAAAGTAGATATGATAAAGAAACTGACAAAGTAACGAAACTAGAAGCACAAGTCGAATTTTTGAAGAACGTTGTTTATAAAACGCATGATTCTATTCAATCCGTAAGAATGCTAGCACCTCTGTCGATGTTTAAGGGTCAAGCTAGCTTTGCAAGTCCTGAGTACCTTGCCAAAGCTCAAGCTGCGAACCCGCATCTTTATCTTGATGAGACTGAAAGGACTGATCTTGATAGCATGCCTGTTAGTGCCGATAGTGAAGAGATTGCCCTTTGGGATGATGATAGTCAACCACTTGTCAATAAGGAGTTTGTGAAACCATATAATTATGCTTATGAGAATAGTCTTTATGGTCTTTTCAATAAACAAACTGAGAAAACTCATGAGGAAGTGTTTCTAGAATGCAAACAAAAGAGAATTCAATGGAAGAAAGCATTTGCCCCTAAGAAATCTAATGTTTACAAATACATAAACTACCTCCCTCTAGATGAATCTAAAAGCAAGAGTAGGAAAACATTAGGTATTCTTAAACACCACATAGATAATGTTAAATCTATTGTTGAAAGAGACTGGGCAAAACGTGAAAATGCTGAGTGGACACGTCTGATTCCTCAAGAAATTACATTGCTTGTGAAAGAACTCTTAATTCCTAACACGACTTTGATTAAAGAAACTGTTCTTCAACTTGAGGAGTTCATTCGGACTGAAATGTATGATGATTTAAAATATGTTGAATCTCTTGAGAAACACATTGAAGATCTTCAAATGGAGAAGTCTGATTTTTCAGATGAATATGATTTACTATTGCAAGAATGTGTTTCTAACGATGTTATGTGTGCTTATTTTACATCTTGTGCTGATATTGATGAATATTATGATGTTGCATGCAAATATCTTGATATGATCAAAGAATGTGAACATCTTGAAATTGAGCTTTCGAAACGTAAAGAAAATGTTGATAAAAAGGCTTTTGAGTTACTTCAACACAAAACTGATTTCCTTCAAAAACATTGTCATTCTCTTGAAGTTGCTTTGCAAAAACACGTTGGTAGTTTTCCACATGATAATAAATTGCAAGAAAAACTTTCCCAAACGTTTCGAGAAATGAATGAACAGAATTTGGAAATTAAAGGGTTGAAAGCTCAGTTACAAGACAGGGACAGAGCAATAGCAGAGTTGCAGAAACTCGTTGCTAAAATGGGTGGGAAAATCGTGGAACCTAGCATTAAGAAACATGTTGTTAGACAACCCAATGCCTCTAAAGAGAATAGATCCTCTATCTTGGGAAAACCATCTGCTTTATCAAATTCCTCGTTTGCAAAACCTGTGTTTGCCCCCAAGATAGATGGAAAGGAAAGGTTACCACAAAAACAACCCATAAGGAATGCAATAGCACCAAGCGTTAAGCACAATAATGTGATTAAACCAGGAATGTATAGAATGACCACTAAGCCCACAAACAAAGTTACTCAATCACATCAAACTTCTAGAAACACTAATATTCGTGTGTCTTCTACTACAGGAATAGTCTCTACTACTAGTGTTAGCCGGCCTCAGCTTAAGAGCACTCAAGTGAATGATAAGGTCTGGAAACACAAGAATCAAGCGAAGATGAAGGAAGTAGAAGCACACCCTAGGAATTTGAATGTTTTTAAGAATAAAAAGTCTGTAATCGCATGTAATAACGATATGAATGATGTGAATGATTTGAATACTATGAATGTGAAATTTGTTTGTGTCAAATGTGGAAAGTGTGCTAATGCTAATCATTCTATGTGTGCTATGAATAAAGTCAACGGCGTAGATACTATAACTAAGAAGCAAGTTGCGATGCCTATTAGAGCTAGTAAACCCAAACGCAAAGTGAACCATTCTGGTGCAACCCCCACTAAGAAAAGTAATACATCAGACTCCACCACTAAGAATCCTAGAAGCAAAATTAAGGAATTATATGAGTCTGCTAGCAAGTCTTGGAAATGGTGGTTTGCTAATCAATGTCCTCCATGATATAAATGGATGCCTAAAGCTAGGACAGAAAATGTGAAAACGAGTGTTAGTATGCCTTTAACTGTTGATAAGGACACTCATGATTCTACTATCACAACTATTATGGTATCCAATTTAGCAAATGCTCCATCGTGTTCTAACTCTTCTGCAGGTGATACAAATAATTATCTTCATACTAGACTCCGGATGCACGAAGCACATGACGGGGAATCTCAAGCTTCTAATTAACTTCGTGGAGAAGTTCCTGGGTACGGTCCGATTCAGAAATGATCAATTTGCACCGATCCTAGGATATGGAGATTTGGTTCAGGGGAATATCACGATTAAAAGGGTATACTACGTCGAAGGGCTCAATCACAATCTTTTCTCGTTTGGTCAATTCTGTGATGCGGATTTGGAGGTTGCTTTCAGAAAGAAGACATGTTTTGTTCGTGATTATGATGGGAATGACTTACTTACCGGTACAAGGGGTACTGATCTTTACACAATTTCACTTCAAGACACAACTTCATCAACTCCAATTTGCTTCATGGCTAAAGCTTCAACGACTCAGGCATGGTTATGGCATCAATGTCTTTCTCATCTCAACTTTGATACCATTAACTTGCTTTCCAAGAAAGATATTGTGAGAGGCCTTCCAAGCTTGAAATTCATCAAAGATCATCTTTGTTCTTCTTGTGAACTTTGTAAAGCTAAACGAAGTAGCTTTAAAACAAAGACAACACCAAGCTCTAAAGGACGGTTAGATCTTCTTCACATGGATCTGTGTGGTCCCATGCGTGTTTAGAGTATCAATGGAAAGAAATATATTCTGGTAATAGTCGATGATTACTCAAGGTACACATGGACTCACTTCTTAAGGTCCAAGGATGAAACACCCGACGTTCTCATCAGCTTCCTTAAATTGATACAATGTGGTCTTCAAGCTCAAGTTAAAGTGGTTCGTACTGACAGCGGTACATAATTTTTGAATTCAAATCTGAGAAAGTATTTTGAAGCCGAAGGGATTGAACATGAAACATCCATTGCTCGAACACCCGAACAAAACGGCGTTGTTGAAAGACGAAACCGTACTTTAGTTGAGGCTGCTCGAACTTTACTATCCGCTTCAAAACATCCACTATACTTTTGGGCCGAAGCCGTGTCAACCGCATGCTACACACAAAACCGCTCCTTAATTATCCCAAGACACGAAAAGACACCATATCACATAATTCATGATCGAAAACCTTTACTCAAACACCTTCATGTCTTTGGATGTACTTGTTACATTATACGAGATGGTGAAAATTTGGATAAGATGAAAGAAAAAGGTGATGCATTTATTCTTGTGGGATATGCAACTCATTCTAAGGGATATAGAGTATACAACAAGAGAACAAAATTGATTGTCAAGACTATTCACATCCGATTTGATGAATTACAAGAAATGGCACTTGAACAAAACAGTTTAAGTCCCGATCCACAATGACAAACGATTTCTGTTCACAACCGCACGGAACTCGGAACTCAAGACCACAGCAATGAACCGTCAAGTTCAACGCTGGTTCCAGAAAATGTTCCTAGAGCTGATATGACAGTCGACATGACAATTGAAGAGTTGGAAATGTTATATGGACCAATGTATGATGAATATTTCACGGGGGAGAAACAAGTTGTATCGAAGTCTTCCGCTGTCACTCATGATAAAATGATGATACCGATAATCGTCAACAACCAGATACAACTTCATCTACTTCAACACGGGTTGCTGCAGATTTACCTCCTCAGAATACCACTTCAACAATCGATCCTACAACATCCACGACTACTGTCATTGCTCCAGAGAACACAAATCAAGCAGACGATGCATTATCTGACGAAGACGAATTTATCAACGCATTTGGTACACCGGTACACGAAACTGGAGAGTCTTCTACTCGCCATGTTTATCCATAAAATATGCATACGTTCTACCAATGACATCCTTCAACACATCATTGGACCCGACATCATCCTTTGGTTCATGTAATTGGAAACCCTTCACAGCCCGTTCGTACAAGACGACAGCTTCACACCGAGGCGATGTTTGTATGTTCGCACTCGCCGTGAGTTCATCCGAACCGAAAAACATCAAAGAGCCATGGCTGATCATGCTTGGATTGAATCGATGACGAATGAACTTCAACAATTTGAAAGACTTAAAGTCTGGGAACTTGTTGACAGACCATACGATGTAACACCATTAAATCTTTGATGGATCTGGAAAAACAAAATGGATGAAGAAAAAACGATCATCAAGAATAAATCTAGGCTAGTGGCTAAAGGGTATGGACAGAAAGAGGGTATTGATTTTGAAGAATCATTTGCACCAGTAGCTCGAATGGAAGCGGTCCGGATTTTCCTTGCTTATACTGCACATAAGGGATTCATCGTTTATCAAATGTATGTAAAGATGACGTTTCTTAACGGTCCTTTTAAGGAAGAAGTTTATGTCACACAACCGGAAGGATTCGTCAATCCTCATTATCCTGACAAGGTGTATCGTCTCCAAAAAGCACTTTATGGACTCAAGCAATCTCCAAGGGCGTGGTACGATGAGCTCTCGAAATTTCTGGTCTCCAAAGGTTTCTCAAAAGGTTCCACTGATTTAACTTTGTTCACTTATAAATATGGGGATGACATTTTGCTTGTGCAAATTTATGTTGATGACATTATTTTCGGGTCTACAAACCCAAAACTTTCAAAATGGTTTGAAAACGTAATGCACAACAGATTTGAAATGTCTATGATGGGCGAACTAAAATTCTTTCTAGGAATTCAAGTTCACCAATCCCCAAGTGGTATCTTTATTAACCAAGCTAAGTATTGTCAAGAGATAATCACAAAGCATGGTATGACATCATGTGACCCCGTTGGGACACCATTATCAATCACATCCCTAGATGCTGATTTGGAGGGATTACCCATAGATCAAACGAGATATCGTTCCATGATCGGGTCCCTCATGTACTTGACAGCAAGCAGACCTGATATACATCATGCTACATGCTATTGTGCATGATATCAAGCACGACCCACTGAAAAGCACCTCAAGGAGGTTAAACGGATCTTTCGGTACCTTAAGAATACCATTCACATGGGACTCTGGTATCCGAGGAAAACCGGTTTCTTTCTAACGGCCTATTCAGATTCTGATCATGCAGGGTGTCTTGATACACGTAAAAGTACTTCTGGTCGTGCACAATTTCTAGGTCAAGACAAGCTTGTGGGATGGTCTTCCAAGAAGCAGGATTGCACGTCATTTCCTCAGCCGAAGCGGAGTATGTGTCTCTATCTGCGTGTTGTGCTCAAGTTCTTTGGATGAGAACACAACTCACGGATTATGGCTTCCATTTTGATAAAGTACCTATGTACTGTGACTCAAAGTCGGCCATAGCCATCTCCTGCAATTCGGTACAGCATTCCCGCACGCAGCACATTGATGTCAGATATCACTTCATTAAGGAACAAGTTGAAAAGGGTATTGTTGAATTATACTTTGTTGGAACTGATTACCAATTAGCTGACTTGTTTACAAAAGCTCTTTCGAAAGAGAGGTTTGTGTATCTTGTTAGGCAAATTGGTATGAGATGTTTGACTCCAACAGAACTGGAGATTCTGGCAAAGAAGCCTGCTTGATTCATCTATCAAACATCTACTTGTAAATATTAATGAAAAAGCAAAATACAAAATTAAAAAATCTTTGATAATCCAAATATATTCTTCTCGACATGTCTTTCAGTATCGATAATATGGACGTACCTAGAAATGTCGCTCAATAACGACACGGGTGTGTACATAAAGCTCGAATGAAAGTTGTAAATATTTTTCAAAACGTGTCATTTCTATCTTTTCAAAAGGAACTTGTCTATTTTGGACAATAATAACTAGATTTTGCTAGGTTGAAAGTTCGTTTCTTGGTATCTTCTCGAATTGATTTCCGGTTCAAAGTGTGACTCAGTCGTTCTTGGTAACAAAAAAAATAAAGTTGGATATCTATTCTATTTGAAAAGGTAAATGCGAAGCGAAATAAAAATAAACAAAGACAAATAATAAAGGAGCAATGCAAATAATAAAACGAAAATTAAAGAAAAACAATAAATAAAAATAAAACTAAAAGACGAGATTAATTAAAGACTGAAAAATAAAATAAGACAAACTTAAACTCAAACTAAAAGGAAGGCAAGTAAAATAAAAGTGCGACTAAGGAAAAAGATGGGAAAAATAAAGTTTAAAACTTAAAAAAACATAAACTTAAAATAAACTAAAACTGAAGTTACAAAACTAAGAAAAACTGCTCATTCGGAATAATACCTTCATTCAGAATAACCCTTCGTTCGGAATGTCACCTTCATTCGGAATATCATCTTCATGCGGAATAAGAAAACAGCTCATCCGGAATAATTCCTTCATCCGGAAAAACATGCTCATTCGGAATAAACGTTCATCCGGAATGACTCGTTCATCCGGAATTATTGCTTATTCGGAATAAATCGTTCATCCGGAATAAACCTTCATTCGGAATAAAGGTGCTCATCCGGAATAAAGTTTCATCCGGAATAATCTAGTTCGTTCGGAATAACTACTCATGCGGAATACTTGCTTGATTCGGAATAATTTAAACAAAAGCTTCATCCGGAATAAAAAGGCTCATCCGGAATAAATGAAAGAAAATGCTCATTCGGAATAATAAGCTGATCCGGAATAAAATGAGAGGGAAACTGCTGGTTCGGAATCTGGGTACAACAAACTTAGCGAAGAACAAGGGAATAAAAAAGGGACGAATTCAATTAAATATAACCAAAATAAACCAAAAGATTAAACCAAACTAATCAATAAACATCTACCAATCATAAAATAACAATCCTAATCAATAAAAACTAACAATTATAACCAAAATAATCAAAACCCACTTGATCAAAACTATGAAACTCAAGAACACAAACACAAAGATTAAATCCAAACAAGAAAGGTAGATGAGAGATTAACAAGAAGAGTAAAGATTCAACAAACATAAAAGTAACTTACATGGAATTAAATGAATTAAATGCAAAGACAAGTATTAAAATTTCAAGAATTTAAGGTGCAAGAAAAATAAAAATGGAAGAGCATAGTTTGTCAAACTAGCCAACAAAACTTAAAAATGAAGTTAATGACTCTATTTATAGGGGAGGAGGTGATTAGTGGAAGGAAGCTTCCTCCTCTCTTTCTTCTTTCTCTATTTCTCATTTAGTCCTCATCTTCTTAATTCTTCGACTTTTGACTTTGTCTCGGGATTAATAAACTCGTCTTGCAATTTCTTCATTAATTTAGACTTGAGTTCTTCGGCTTTATTAAACTTCCGTCTTTGGACTTTTTCTTCGATAAATCTTCAGAATAAGCCTTGGACTTCCGTTCTTTTTGCACTCTTGATTTCTTGACTTCGTCTTTTGTCTTTTTCTTCGATAAAAGACCGTGAAAGCCGTGTTTTCTTCCCTTTTAACATTTTGATCCTAAAATCACAACAAAAACACAAACCACGCATAATTCCGACATTTACGACATAAAATACACGTTATGGTCTTGTTTTTATTATAATTAAGTGGTAAAAGGATGGGTGTTTACACACCTATCGAATCCCCTACACTTGAGCATTGCAATGTCCTCATGTAATGCATTAGTTACAAAACACGTTTTACATTTTCCATCATAATCAATCCATATTGGCCTTTATTAAAGAGATAGAAAATTATAAACATTCAAAGGAAGAAAGTAAGTAAAGAAATCAAAGACATAACTTAGGGTTTTGGAAATGTCATGAATGATCATCATCCTCAAGTTTTAACATTCTCCAAACCAAGCTTAAAAACGAGATCACTGTTATTATAAGTTAGCAAACTAACACGAACTCATGTGGGCCAATTATTTACTTAGACTCCCTTATTCCTAGGTGTATCTCTTATATTTTATTTTTGTCTTGAATGATCACGAGGATGCATTGTTGACTTATTTCGATAGTTATTTAGGCTAAAAATAAAGTGGGACGATTTAATCATTAGTTAGCTAAAGGACAAAATCTTTTAAAACTGCTTCTCGGGACCTCATAAAGTTCATATCTTGGCATAACTCGCTTCACGATTTGAGACCTTTCTCGGACCGATATTTGGCAGCGACTTCATACTTTAAATCTTTGAGAGACGTTCATGAAATAATGGTCTTCTCTTCATAATAGGAATTTCTTCACTTGAAGTTTTGAGAGATTCTTCATACTTGGACCACGACTTCTTCATTTTTCTCCAATCTTTATTTTGGACTTTGATATACAACGATCCGTCTCCTTTTAGTACTTGAATCTATTTATCCTCATACCTTGCTAGGGTCTTTTCGGAATACTTTTCCATGATCTTTTGGGGAGTACTTGCTTTTCGTCGTGTGTCTCGATCCTTCATATTGATTTTCGATAAATGATTCTTTACATCACTTTTGGATCTTTAGCAACAAAATGTAGCCCTCATGCCTTGTTAGGGCCTTTTCGGACTCGTCAATCTTTGCATCCCGCTTCAATAAGTTATGCCTTGGCTATGAACTCTAATCCATACCGAGCAACTTTTAAACTATCTTGGGCTAGAAGCTAAGTAACTTTTCAAATCGTACAACCTTATTTATTGCAGATAAAATTTATTAGCAAGCGATGGAAGAATAGGCTTATAATTAACTCACATAAATTCACGAAAGAATACCAAACTTATAATTGACTCTATCATCTCTCGTTCTCCACAATTTAAAATCTCAAGGAATGAGACTCGTGGATGCTTAGCCTATTAAATCAAAGTTTTGGGTTTTCGAGTCATCTATAGGATCTTGCATCTTCTTAGACTCTTTCAAGTTTAGAATTTTCGTTTTAAAGTTCCCTTGATAAACGACTCTCTAGGATCAATAATAGGAACTTACAAAAAGTTCTTGTTCTTAACCCGTGAGAGTTAAGACTTTCGCGTTTTAAAGTTCTCTATATAAAAGCCTAGCAAAACTTGACTTAAACACGTTAAGGATACTAGCTAGAGTAAACTTAGATAAGTAAACTCGGGTTGAGTCAAAATATTTATTGACTTTGAAAAATTTAAAACCACTTTATTGAAAATTTATTCTGGCAAAGAAAGTAAATAACGATAACAAAGGAAAACTACAAGGCAAAAATAGATTAAATATTTTTTGAAAAGTGTCGAAAAATCAATTTTCCGGTTAAAATAAGGACAAATACAAGGAAAAGGCCACTTAACTTCGATAGAAGTCCCCCCTACACTTAATATAAACATTGTCCTCAATGTTTAAGTATGTGGGAGTGAACTCCCCTACACTTAGGACATTGTGCACTTTGTTTAAATATTGCTAAGGAAAGGACAACTAAAGTGATTCCTATTTTAATATTGAAAAATATAAAATAGAGAATCACAAGAGTTTAGGATAGAACCGGGAAGACGGAAACACGGAATCACGGGTCGTCAAAATTCATCAAGAATGGATCTTTGAGCGCTCGAATCCCTGCACATGATAAGAAAGAAAACAAGAAACACCAACGGGGCTCCCCCTACACTTATGGTGAAAATAGGTAAAGATAGATAATCGGGTTGCCTCCCGAAGAGCGCTTGTTTTTGGTAACCGAGTCACGAGCCTGACTCGTCCCCGAATTAAATGGTCCATGGGGAAGCCTCGAATGTATTACCGGGATCAAAGACCTTGTCCTTGTTCCCGGTTGACATCAACAAAGGGGAGGCGGGAGGATAAGTCTTAAATGGGAGAAAAGTCCTTTCAACATACGAAAAGTATGTGAAGTCGTGAGCCACGGGAGGTGGGGTGGGTAAAGGAATCAAATTGTCATCTCCCAAAGACAATTGATGCTCAGAAAGCGGCAAAGCCGTAAGGTTAGCAATCATATAATAATCAATGTCACCTCCCGGGTCAAAGCACTCATCCTCCGTAATAGTGGCTAAAGGAGTGGATGAAAGGTGCTCGGGAGGGGGACTTGGGTCAATACCTTCCTGCAACAAATTATCAAAAATAATATCCCCCTCCGTGTCATCATCATCAATACCCGGAGGTATTGAGTGAATGTCGATTTCTTCTAGCAATGGGTCATTATCTTCAACGGGAGGAATAGATGGAGGTAAGGACTCACAAAGAGGAGGAGAAGTCAATGCTTCAATTTGAGCAATAAGAAGATGCACTTTCCGTAATCTGTCGCGAAGAATCACGTTGTCCACCTCATCTACAAGAGCAAGTTCATCGGTGAACTTCTCGTAAGCCGGGGAGAATAAATCGTCATCGCCCGCATCTCCCGGTGGAGATTGAGAAATTTCAAAAGTGAAATTCTCATAGCGCGGAGAAAAATCGGTATCAACAGGATCGACCTCCTCCGTAAGAGCAACGTCGTCCTCAAGCTCCATAGCAGTCGGTATGTCATAAACCTCATCATCAAAGAATTTGTCGAGACCAAAATCACTAATCTCACTCAATGAATCACCATCCTTAGACGCATTAGGAATATCGAGAGTAGGAGTAGCAACTTCAGAAGATGGGTCGAGAGCGTAGACATCATCGTCGTCATCATCATCATAATAGACGGGACCATTCCAATTAGGAGTGACATAGTCGGCTAACTCTTCCTTGATAACCTCCACATCTTTAAGAAGCTCATGAAGCAAATTTTGTTGTTCATATCCCCGAGTATGTTCAATTAAACCAATTCTATCCCACGCTGTAATTAAACGTTTTGGTGTAGAAAAGAAGGGAAAATGACTAAATTGGCTCAAAAAGGTGTTGGTGGATTTAAAGATTTGTCACCATCAAGCCAAGGTTGCCTTTCCTGATGCAAGTCAGCTCGGATTTGAGCTAAACTTTCTAGAACATCATTCAAAGTAGTGAGTTGTTGGTCAAGACTAATTTTCTGAGAGGATTGATGATTGAGGGTGTGATGTGGGGGCTCAAAGTTATACACACTGGGATGATAGCACGAAATTTTCTCAAAGATCTTCGACGGTTCACAAGAAGAAGCATCGTGAGGGCCCCCACAAATATAGCACCACGGGTATGGAGAAAAACCCGGTGCATTTTGAGGATAAGGATTGTCATAGACGGGAGAGGGTGAGAAAGTATTGTAAGAGGAGAAGTACGAATTTGTTGAATTACAAAATGGACAAAATCCAAATTGTGTATCGTCGGTATTAGAACCGCACCGCTCACAAGTATACCATTGACATGTTTGAAAACCATGCCATGGTCTCCCACACCGTACGCAAGACGAATCCATGAAGAATTATAAATAAGAGGGGTAAAGAAAAGAATTAAACACAATAGAGGATAAAGAGGAATATTTTTGGTGCAAAACTTTGAAAAAGAAATGCTTTTTATGATTTTTCAAATTTTTTTAGGATTTTTGAAAACTTTTGACAGGAAAATAACGTTCACGAGTGAACGGATCCCAAAATCCAACGCGTCTCTCACAAAAAACCGTTAATCTTCACGAAAAGAGCCGGCAGCAGCGCCATTTAATAACTAGATTTTGCTAGGTTGAAAGTTCGTTTCTCGGTATCTTCTCAAATTGATTTTCGGTTCAAAGCGTGACTCAGTCGTTCTTGGTAACAAAAAAAAATGAAGTTGGATATCTATTCTATTTGAAAAGGTAAATGCGAAGCGAAATAAAAATAAACATAGCCAAATAATAAAGGAGCAATGCAAATAATAAAACGAAAAGTAAAGCAAAACAATAAATAAAAATAAAACTAAAAGACGAGATTAATTAAAGACTGAAAAATAAAATAAGACAAACTTAAACCCAAACTAAAAGGAAGGCAAGTAAAATAAAAGTGCGACTAAGGAAAAAGACGGGAAAAATAAAGTTTAAAACTTAAAAAAACATAAACTTAAAATAAACTAAAACTGAAATTACAAAACTAAGAAAAACTGCTCATTCGGAATAATACCTTCATTCGGAATGTAGAATATTGATAACCTATGAATCTATGAAGTGGGTTGATGTTTTCTAGTGAGAGAAACTAGAGAGAGAAAGTGAGAGAAAGTGTGTATGATTTTATTAATATGAAAGTGTAAAATGGAACAACAACCAACCCCTTTCCTTAGTGGAAAGGGGTATTTATAGTACCAAGCTAAACATGGGCTTGGGCCGGTCCATGACAAGCCCATGGACCGGTTCTTACTTAAGTTAATAAGTAACTAACAACTATTATCTAACTACGAGCTATTACAACATGAATATTATTGTGGAGTGACCGATACTTCTAATATACGTAAAAACGTATTTCTAACAATCTCCCCCTAAGGGAGGTCACTCCACGTTACAAAGTTCTAAACCTAGCATACTATACTAAGTCTTCGTTCTTTAGCTCGTAGTCTTTTCTTCTTTTCTTTCTTTTGTTGTGAATATGTTGGTTTGATCTTTTTGGCTTTGGCTTGAGAGCATTGTTCTTTGGCCTTTCACGTGCGATCTTTGCCTTTCTTGTGAACTTTGCCTCCTCGTGACTTCATGTTCCACACACTTACGTCTTTTTGTTGAATTCTCGAAAGCTTCAGAGTTTGGTACAGCGGAAGACTTCATCTTGAACTTTCTTGAATTTTTGCTGAACTTTGTTGCAAAAGACATAAGCATGTGGGAACGACTTTTACAGGTACACCGCAACACCACCGTCTTCACTGGTACACAGCAACGCCACCGTCTTCAACAGGTACACAGCAACGCCACCGTCTTTAACAGGTACTCAGCAACGACACGAATAAAATGGCTTTGAACATTTCATTCTAATTCGGTAGCCTTTTACCTCCGGTCGGTGAAGACCGTTGGACGATATTAGATATCGTACCCGTGACGGATAGTTTCAATTAAGTAACTTCCTGACAGGATTTCGCGGGTAAACCCGTTCTCTTTATTCGACCGTCCAAAGCTGACTGCGAACATAAAGAGTGAATCACTTGGATAAATTATCCTTGTGATTAAAAGTCGTCAATTCATGAAACCTGGAACAAGTGAATTTCAATTAAGATTTTCACCATCGTTGCTTTCCAGTTGTCACGAGCTCAATTCATAAAGAATCTTGCACGTTACCTACCAAGTGCTGTTTGATGTTGACACTAGAAGGATTTCCACTCGTCACTGTGGTCAATAAAGAGTCACTCTGAGTGTTCTGGCAAGATCATATGATAATGCGAAGAGGCCTGGAACGAGTTTAAGTTCAATTAAGAATTAAACCACTGTTACCTTCCAGTTTTTCACAAGATTGGTTCTAAAAGAACCGCACGTGTAACCTACCATGAGCTTGTTTGATGTTGGCTCAAGCAGGATTTCCATCTTCATTGTAATACTTGCGTATTACTCGGATGTTCTGGCAATATTACAGGAATACTGCGTAGGACTCATGAAAATCTCTTACTTTTCACAGTGTGTGAGAAAGCAAGGAATAAATGAAAAGTGTCCTAATGAGACTTTTGATGATCTCTTGGCTCTAGACTCGATTGTGCGTTTGATTTAGTGAGCGATGGCTGGAGAGGAGTGCCACCTTTTCAATACCAGTCTATTCGGAGTGAATAAACCAATAGATAACGTGTTGATCTCCGTGTGATTAAAACAAATACCTTTTGAGAGATATTTGAGTTAGCTGGGAAGGGTTGTGCATTGCATCACTGGGTCCATGATGTCTTTCTTCAATACCGAGAATCATTAACAAAAATGACCTCAATAGCATATGTATTGACCCGGTTTCTGCCTAAATTTGTAAGGAGGGCTTCTTTCTTTACACCCTTTATCTTTACATTTCTTTTTCATTCTTCAACCCCTTCAATGCTTACCAATACGTCATCACTAGCACCTTGTTGTGATTGTTCCAGTGCTAGCTTAAGTACTTGGTCGGCATTCAGCTACGTTCACATTCTTTCTCCATCTTTCCTAGGACTTCTAATTCTATCTAGGGAATTGTCCTTGGGAAGATTCCATCGGCTCTGATGAATCATTGGACTAAACCTATTCCTACCACCCTTTTGTCACCACATCCGTCGTGAATTAAGCGTGTTTTGGGAAGGAATTGCCACCATGAAAAATCATTGAAAATCACCTAAAGTACTTGTGATATTGAAATCAAAAGTTTTGTACCTTAGGTGTTTTGTTCATCAAAAACGCTCCCCCTTAACACGTGCTTTACACATATTAAGTTGGATAATCTTTAAGTCTTTTTCATCTTTTAGCCAAGTATCACTTACGTCTCCTTAATCCCATTTTCTCCCCTTATCCAAAATGTTAACCATTAATATTTGGGATATTGAATGGATTAACCGGTCTTTGGGTAAAAATGAAATTGATGTTTGGCCATAGAACAAGTTATTGCTCCCCCTTAAGTTAATAAGGGATAGTTGTAGTGCTTTAGTATGATATATTTTGAAAGATTTAGAATCTCGTGAGAAATTCTTGAAAAATTATCATACCTTAACACTACAACAAGCCATTAAAGCACATTATTCACAAATATACATATTCACAAATAATACCAATATAGAGTGACCTGAAATGTACAACCCATTAGATGGATCGTTGCAGTGTCCTGTAGTGCACTCCATATGGTCTACCACCCACGAATCTTTCCAAGCTCCTCATAAATCTACGTTCACGGAGCTTTTGATCGATCTTCTTGATCACGTACTTCGCCATCTGCCGGTAACCTGGATGCCAATCCTCCGTCATTTCTGGCAAAGTCCCACCCGAGTTCAGATGCTCCAACTTTCCTCTGACTTGTAGAAGAGTGCCATCACTATACTTGTGGAGCTCCCCCACCCTCATAAACTTCATCAAACCTCGACTGTTCAAGTAGAAAATGCCGTAATTCGGAACAGAAATGCCGGTATAGGGACATCTTTCTACATGTTGAGGTAGCACTTTATTCACTGGACGGGTCAGGTTGAGCTTCCTTTGATAGCTTTCGACTCCCAACTGAAGGTCTTCAACTCGTGTCTTGATAACAATGCTTCGTGTGAACATACGAAGTGCTGTATTCAAAGCAATGAGGTCCTCACGAGGAATATGTGTGAGTTGATCTCTGGTCATCAGAAGCAGCATATCTTCGATATCCTCAAGGCGAATGATGGAAAAATCTCCCTGCTGGATTTTGTATTCCCTGTCATCCTCCCTTTTCAAACGAATCTCCGTCACATGATAATAGCCATTCTTGGCTTCAGTTTTCATCCCTAAAATGCTGGAGATGCGGATGTCGGATCTAACCTTGCTTCCAGAATTGACCAAGCAGCAACCCCTGTACGCCCTTCGGACTCGTTCGTCCCAATGAGATGCACCTATGACAGCATACATATCATAATTACGATTTATCTTAGGGACCCAGAGTCGGTTTACCTTTTCCTCGATGAAGGGTATTGTCCCCCAGTTGGCAGCTTTCAGCAAGGTCAGGGAGGTTGCGTACTTTGATGACCCCTTCAGTAGATACACAAGATCATTGGAGACGAAGAAGTCAAGAGCAATCTGATTATCTTGAGCAGGATCCATTGGAGGTGGAGCTCTTTCTGATTCATGAAGACCTAGCCGTTGAACGGTATTCAGAGCCTTCAGGATCTCCTCGGCATAATATTCGAACTCCATTTGGGTCAACCGGGTTTTGGCGCGAAGTCTTTTATCCTTCAGTACTTTCTTCACCAAAGATGGAGTAACCGAAGTCTTATACTCATGAGCAAGAAATGCACATAAGTCAATCGGACTTCGGATACGAAGATACAAGACATCTTTGTCGGCGTCGGTGATCGGATCATACTGTGCCGCTGCCGTGATCCAAGCCTGTGGTGGAGCAGTCTCGTCGATCTCCAACGTGTCCTCCCAGTTCCTTGTGCTTGGTTCAGGAATAGTAGATTGTGGGTTTTGTTGCTGAGGAGTGGAGACGTGAACATCTGGTTGTTCTGATTCAGGCATTTCAGCAGTGTCATGGACGGGTGAGTGTTGTGCAGCTTCAGGTTCGGTTACTGATTCTGCAATCACAGGAGTAACAACACAAGAACTAACGGGGTTAGTGGTAACAGGTATTGATGCATGGATAAATGTACCAGGAATAGATGACCCGGTAGTGGCATTCACATCATGGCGCCACTTCGATCATCTGGATTCCGTGGATGTGGATTTTTCCTTTGGTGCTGCATCTTTCTTGGATTTGGTGCCAGACTTAACCACTTTCTTTGAGCTGGCGCCCTTATCCCCTTTCTCACGCTGTTCACCTTTATCCGCATTGCTCCCCTTAACACTCTCCTGGTGACCATCACCACCATCATTACCATCATTATCATCATCATCTGCATCCGCATCATCATCATCCTCATCCTCATCCTCATCCTCATCATCATTTTCATCATCCTTATCATTATCATCATCCTCATCATTCTGATCCTCATCATCCTCATCCTCATCATCATTATTATCTTCTTCTTCTTCTTCTTCCTCTTCTCCACCTGTACCCTCTTCTTCGTCACTCTCTTCCCTTTCTTCCTCAGGGAGAATGTGGTAGGGTACCACACTTCCAAACGTCTTGAACAGCTTATCATCCTCCATGATAGCATCATTCAGTGATTTGTATAGAGCCCGTTGAATCCTCGATTTATCAAACGATCCAAGTTCCACCATACGAGCCTTAAGGATCTTCTTTAGTTCAAAATCCGTCAAGTCATATGCGATCTTGTAGGCGGCTTCTGAAGGATTGGATGATTTGATCATCAAGTTATCAGCAGCAAGCGTCTTCAAATCATCACGCAGTTTAGGCATTAGGGATTCAACGGAGTCTTTCACTCTTTGCTCAATAGTAGCTTCAAGAGCTTCTTTTTGCTCTTTAAAGTCATCCTTAATAGCTTTAAGTCTTGCAATTCGTGCTTTATGCCTATCAGCTTCATCCTTTTTAACCTGAGCAAGTTCTTCTGCATGAGCTTTACGTGTAACTTCCATGTCTGCAGCGAACTTGGCAATCAACTCTTCTTGAGCTTTCCTTGATGCTTCTTCACTTTGAGTTCTTCTATTTAACTCTTGGCGAAGTTCATCCATTTCTCTCTTTTGATTATCCACGTGTTTATCCAACATCTCGGCCATCACTATTGCTGCCATTGCAGATGTTGCAGAGCTGCTCTGGGTTGATGGAATGGGCTCGGTTGTAACTGCGGTGCTGAGGATGGGCTTTATTGGTGGTGGAGGAAGTGGTGTAGAAACCGGTTTGGTTGGTAAGGGTTGAGTTGGTGGAGGTTGAGTTGTTAAAGGTTGAGTAGATGCCTTTTCAATACCAGCTGAAACAGGGATTGATGGCTCCTTCGAAGTGGAATAATGTTCAGGTGACCCAAACTCATCAACATCATCAGGTTCCATGTACTCATCCTCAACGTCTACTCTTACACCTGAACCACTACCGCCAGTATCTTTCCTACTCCTTTTAATGGCGATCTTCATCATTTGTTTCTCGGTTTTATGAAGAGTAGGATCATCAATGCCTTCTTCGTCACGTAGACGCATCTCATCAGCCTTACCCTTTCCCTTCTTACCCTCTGTCTTCGTCTTCTTGGTTTTGGGTTCAGGTAAATCTGTTTGCTTCCTTTTACCTTTGCTCTTAACCGTGGTGGAAGAGTCTTCACCTGCTAGAAGGCTTGCTCGTTGATTCTCAATTTCTGTTAGCAAGTTCTTGTAATCCTCAGATGCAATAAGCTCATCGGTCAGAAGGTGGTTGGGAATGGGACCAGGAATAACCGTATTCGAATGAGTCTCCTGCCTTAAGTCTACCAAATCATCATCATCGATCGTGTGTTGACGTCTGCCTGCACGCTTATCAATGGATGCATCGTTTTCCATAAAGTAATGGATGATTAGCTTAATAAACCTAGGATACTGGTAACATTTAACCTTACCCTTCGTGTTTGTGAAGAGTTGAAAAGTAAACTCCTCCCATAGCAGTGATGCATAATCAATACCCATACCTTTGAACATACCGTAAAACATCTTGATGATTGGTGGACGAACAGCATCATACCCAGTTGTTTTGGGTGTTAAACATCGGCTTAGAATCCCAAAAATAGCTTTCCATGGTTGACCAACTTTGGCAGTAGTAAACTCAGACGGGGTTCGTATGTCCAGACATCCAATGGCGGTGAACATCTCCATGATCTGGTCCTTAGTTGGGTTGGCTGAGTATGATGTTAGACCTTTGAGTATCGGTCGAAAGCCAAAAATCTTCATGAAGTCTGACACAGTAAGCGTCTGCTGCTTGTTGTCCAAGGAAAAAGTGATTTTGTTCGACGTCCTCTCTTTAGTAGCCCAGAACTCGTAAAGGTAGTCATAAGGCACTGATGCACTTCTCCTTAGCGCATGCTTGAGATGAGATTTATCAAGCAAAGCTGTACCTACCTTAAATCCATTATGGGTTGAGTGAGATACCTCCTTCAGACGGAAGTTGTTTGGAATAAACTTTAGAGTCTTGGCTTCAGCAATGGCGGCGGCTCTGTTGTCTTGTAGTTGTTGTACGGTAGGGTTAGTCATCGTCTCTGCTTAAGATAAAACACAAATGTTGATACAAACCAGTATGAATATCATTATGACTTTAAACCTAAGCATTGTACATATGACATAATCCCTTAAGCTTTGAAATCATTCAAACATCTTCTATTCGGAATAATCACTCAATTCGGAATAATAGGCCTATGCGGAACATGAGTCTATTCGGAACATATAGCCTATGCGGAAAAACATCCCTATTCTGAATAAAAAGGCTATTCGGAACATTTGGGCTATGCGGAATAAATTCCCCATTCGGAACTTTGGCCTATTCGGAATAAAGTCGTTATTCGGAACATTTGCCCTATTCGGAACATTTGCCCTATTCGGAACATTTGCCCTATTCGGAACATTTGCCCTATTCGGAACATTTGCCTTATTCGGAACATTTGCCTTATTCGGAACTTTTGACCTATTCGGAACATTTGCCTTATTCGGAACATTTGCCCTATTCGGAAAATTTTCCCTATTCGGAACATTTGCCCTATTCGGAAACATTTGCCCTATTCGGAACTTTTCCCTATTCGGAACATTTGCCTTATTCGGAAAAATTTCCCTATTCGGAACATTTGCCCTATTCGGAAAATTTTCCCTATTCGGAACATTTGTCCTATTCGGAACATTTTGCCCTATGCGGAATAAAGTCTTTATTCGGAACATTTTGCCCTATGCGGAATAAAGTCTTTATTCGGAACATTTTGCCCTATGCGGAATAAATCCTCTATTCGGAACATTTGGTCCTATGCGGAATAAATCCTCTATTCGGAACATTTTTCTATGCTGAAAGATTTTGGCCTATGCGGAAAACTTTTTCTACTCGGAAAAACTGCTTCTATGCGGAAAATAGCTTCTTACTCGGAAAGTTTCCAACACTTATTCTAATTAGGCATGAAATCGATTAATTCAAGTGTACCAAAGGCCAAATCTGTGCAATTAGATCTATTCCGAATACAACCCAAGCAAAACCCCCAATTTAATTAACCCTAATTAAGCAGTAATTTCATTCAAGTGATTTGCAATTAAAAAGAGTTAATTGAATCGTTTTTCATGAAAGATTAAGCCGATTTTATACCTTTTTAGAAGATCTTGATCTGAGAAAGTGAATGATTTTGAGATGATTGATTGATTTACGTGTGTTTGTTTTGTGTGGAAGGTTATCAATGGCGGCAAAGGGAATGTAAACAGTGAAGGATTAGAAAAAACGGGGGGGGGGGGAAGGTTTTGACTAGGTCAAATTTTCCACGAGTTAGACCTATTGTCAACTTTGCCCCCTCAAATTTTCTTTTTGCTTCATTCAACATTCTTTTGTGTACCAAGTTTTAACACTTGTCACTTTGACCCTATCTTATGTTAACTATCCGAGCCTTAGTGATTAACTTAACTTAACACAAGCACAAAACTATCCACGACAAACTTATAAGCAACAACAATACAAATGCCAAAGCAATCCAACCATTAACTATTAAGCGTTGTGAGTTTCCTTGAAAACTTTTGAAGATCTTTTTGATGTGAAAGATGATGAAACATTTTCTCCCCCTTAAACGATGACCCGTTTTCTATTTAAAGAGCTGTAGTCATTGTTTAACGAGGCACATGATGATGAAATACATTTCCCAATTGATATCTTGAAAAAGTTTGATTCGTGGTGTCAATAAGATTTCTCTTATTTTAACAAATTAATGCACTGAGACGTACACAAATTCGTGTTAGACCAAGTTGTAAAGTAAACTTGATCCCTTTGCATGATTTGGCTTGTAAATCACGCCCGAGAAAATTAATTCCCGTTCTGAGCCAACGTTTTCCAAGGAAATACGTGACTTTAATATGAAAACCGGGTTGCAGTCTGAAATAACTACAAGCCATTATGGGCATGTTTTAAAAAATTTCAACTTTTATACGGACTCTATTTATGGCACCGTGTCAATATTAATCGACATTTCTAAGGCCGTAAATATTACCGTACTAAAAGACATGCCCGTTTTAAACGAAAAATATTTTTGGTTTTTCTTGATTTTATAATTTTTATAGTTTTTCTAGGTTTTATATTTTTTATGGTTTTTCTTGGTTTTATATTTTTTATGGTTTTTCTTGGTTTTATATTTTTGTATTTTCTTTTGTGGTTTATATATTTACTATAATATACATGATCACGAACCAAGGATACTCTGAATAGTTTACCACGACTATTCAGCTGATTCTTCTGCCAACTCTTTGAGAGTCGCTGGGGTGAATGATTTCATGCCAAGCTTGTCGATCAAAAACTCGATTCGTCCTCGATCTAAGGCTTTGGTGAACATATCCGCCAGCTGGTACTCAGTAGTGACAAAATACAGCTCGATCACTCCGTTCTCCACCTGCTCTTTAATGAAATGGTAACGAATGTCTATGTGCTTGGCCCGGGAGTGTTGAACATAGTTGCAGCAAAGGGCAATGGCGCTCTTGTTGTCACAATACATCGGGATTTTGTTAAATCCAAGACCGTAGTCAGTTAATTGTGATCTCATCCAAAGGACTTGAGCACAACAACCGGACATGGCGATGTATTCAGCCTCCGTGCTAGAAATTGCAGCGCTTTTCTGCCTTTTTGAAGACCAACTGATCAATCTATCTCCAAGGAGTTGCACAGATCCAGAAGTGCTACGCCTCGTGTCTTGACATCCAGCATGATCGGCATCTGCGTATGATATTAAAGCAATAGAGGAATCCTTCGGATACCATAGACCACGATGAAGTGTTCCTTTTAGATACCGAAAGATCCTTTTCACAACATGTAGGTGCTTTTCGGTAGGCCGAGCCTGATACCGGGCACACATGCATACAGCAAATTGCAAATCAGGCCTGCTAGCAGTCAGATAGAGAAGGGTGCCGATCATTCCACGGTAAAGTTTCGGATCGACAATAATCCCATCCCTATCTTCATCTAACTTGGATTTCTCCACCATTGGAGTGTCTACGGGGTCACAATTCTCAAAGTTATATTTCTTAAGAGATTCTAGAGCATATTTGGATTGATTAATAAAGATGCCTCTGGGATTCTGAGAAATCTGTAATCCTAAGAAAAATGAAATTTTTCCCATCATCGACATCTGAAAGCGTGTGGACATTATCTTCTCAAATTGTTTAGACAATTCTATGTTAGTGGCAGCAAAAATTATATCATCAACATAAATTTGTACCAGAAGCATGTCGTTGCCGTCCTTGAGAGTGAATAGAGTGGGGTCCACTTTGCCTTTGGAGAAGCCTTCCGACATGAGATATGTTGACAGGAGATCATACCACGCGCGTGGAGCTTGTTTCAACCCATAGAGAGCCTTCTTAAGCTTGTACACATGGTTAGGAGACTCCGTACTGACGAACCCATCCGGTTGACTAACATAAACTTCTTCCCTTAGTTCACCGTTCAAAAATGTCGTCTTCACATCCATTTGATAGACGATCATGTTCATATGAGCAGCAAACGCAAGGAATAGTCTAATCGCCTCCAATCTAGCCACAGGAGCAAAAGATTCTTCAAAGTCTATACCCAAGGCTTGTTTATATCCTCTAGCGACCAATCTAGCCTTATTCTTCAATACCGCACCCATCTCATCAAGTTTAACCTTATAAACCCATAACAAAGTAAGGATGTTAACCTTGTCAGGGCGAGGAACCAATTCCCATACTTCAAGTCGTTGGAATTCATTTAGTTCCTCCTGCATAGCTTCAATCCAAGATGATTGGGTCATAGCCTGCTGCCAATTTTTAGGTTCAACTTCAGAGAGAAATGCATCAAAGTAGCAATAGAGTGCACTCTCTTGTAATTGATGGCGTGTAGAGACGGGTCGATCTAGATCTCCAATAACATTCCTAATTGGGTGATATTTTGTCCATTTAGTGCTATGGTTTTCAATCCTAGGTGGTCTGGAGTGAACAATAGAAGGAGCTTCTTCTGAGGTAGACGCGGCTGAAGGGTTTTCAGGGATCGCTACACCAAAGAAAGGAAGCTCTTGCAAGTGAGCATATTCCAAGTCGTGATCAGTAGAATCCTCTTCCACATCATTAGGCACAAGTAGGGGTGATGATTCAGGTGTAGTTTAAGAATCACTTGGTGAAGGTGCATCCGGTTCAATGTGAATTGTAGATGCATTAGATAAAGGTTCATTAGCTTGAGCAACCACTTCAGGTATTGGAGCAATTACTACAGGTGCTTGAACTTCATCAATCGGGGGATCGAAGAATTCATCAAACAACGGTTGAAACAGTTTATCCCACTCGGGCCTTGTTGGTGGTAAAAATGATGTAGAAGTAGGATTATTGGGAATTAATCCGGAACTAATAGCACCGGTTCCCATCTCATGAAGCGCGGGTTCAGAGCTGTGTTTCTCAGAAGCCATCGCTGTCAGCTCGTCGAAATCTGCGTCCATAGTTTCTACAATCTTGCCAAGACGATGGTTATAGATTCGGTATGCTCTTTTGGACGGTGAGTAACCAATGAAAATACCTATATCGGCTTTTGGTTGAAGCTTACCCAAGTTCTCACTATTGATGTTTGGATAACACAAAGCACCAAACACATGAAAAAATGAAACATCAGGTTTGCGGTCATGTAGAAGCTCATAAGGTGTTTTTCCATGGCGTTTCCGAACGATAGAACGGTTTTGGGTGAAACATGCAGTAGAAATAGCCTCTGCCCACAAGAACAATGGAGCGTTCGCATAAATAAGCATGGTCCTAGCAGCTTCCATAAGTGTACGATTCCGTCTTTCAACGACACCGTTTTGTTGTGGAGTGCGTGCAGCGGATGTTTCATGTGATATACCAACTCCTTCATAATAATCACGAAGAGTCTGGTTGACGAACTCTGTACCATTGTCTGTACGAATACGGCGGACAGTGGTATTCAAACGTACTTGAATGAATTTCAGAAAGGTGATAATAGCCTTTGGTGCTTCATCCTTTGTACGTAGAAATCTAACCCATGTAAACCTGGAGAAATCATCCACAATTACCAGAATGAATTTCTTACCGCTCACACTTTCAGTTCTCATCGGCCCACAAAGATCCATATGCAAAAGATGAAGTTTTTCTTGATTGGTGTCTTCAGCTTTGGGCTTGTAAGATTTCTTGGTGCTTTTCCCCCTTGAACACGCGGAACATAAATGGTCCTTGTGAAATTTAAGCTTTGGAAGACCACGAACTAACTCGTTTTTAGCCAGATGATTAATAGCATCAAAATTAAGATGAGATAATATGCGATGCCATAACCATGACTTGGTCTTGGATGCTTTAGAGAGAAGACATACTGGAGAAGCGGCCATCATGTCTTGTAAGGACAAAGTGTAAAGATTTGCACCACGAGATCCCTTCAACAAGTCTTTTCCTTCCAGGTTGCGGATGAAACAAGTGTGTTGTCGAAAAGCAACCTCAAGGTTGGAATCACAAAACTGTCCTACTGAGAATAAGTTATGACCAAGACCTTCTACATAGTATACCCTAGAAATCGTCACGTTTCCAATCTGATATTCACCATACCCCATAATCTTTGCTATATGATCATTCCCAAATTTAACCGTACCAAGAAACTTGCTGACGAAATTTCGGAGCATCGAGCGATTTCCGGTCATATGTTTTGAACAACCGGAGTCCAAATACCACAGGATGATTTGGACCACCTGAATATATCACCACACAAAGACAATGTAGAGGTATCGGAATCTGAGTGTTCCTTGTTATTATCAGGTACAGATTTATTAATCTTAGATTTGCTAACTCTAGGTTTCTTAGATTTCCTAGCCTTTCTTTTCTTCTTAATTGGTGGTGTAGATTCTAGTTGGCTCAAATCCTGAGGTATTTCTTCACTGATAGGCACTATAGTGGGGGCTGACCTAATTAAAGGGCGTTGTTTCCATACTTGAGTGCGAGTGTTCCTAACTAAAGGACGCTCAGACCTAACCTCAATGGATGCATCCCTAGTTAAAGGGCACATTTTTCCATCTAATGTAAAGGTCCTACCAGTGGGACGCCATTGCCAGCCAACTTGGACACGAGTTCTACCCGTTGGCTTCCATTCAAGACCATTCTTAATAGCATTCATTTCATTAACGTGATCAATCAGACACAAATCATGACGCTTGGAAAACATACATTCATTACAATTCCAACAATTTAAATCAGAATTCACGAATGGTTTAGGCTGCTGCACAGGCGCAGAGCTTTTAGTCTTAACATGATTCGTTTTATTTAAAACTGAACTAGCATTCCTATTGTGGACTTCTACTTTCTTCTTTGTGGCACTACTAGTGGAGGGCTTGATCTTAGCTTTCTTGAGTGGCGATCCTTTAGCCTTAGTAGTCGCTTTTAATCCTGTAGAAGGCAAAGTGGGAACATTAGCAACAGATTTTAAAGGTGTCTTACTTGATTGTGCCAATGACGGTTTCGCTCCTGGAGTCTTATTAAATGGAGTGACATCAATGGGCCTATTATTAAGTAGTGCAGAACCTGGTGTACCTATGTATTGCAAATAAGCCAAGCAATATTGAACTCGCTTAACATATTCATGAGCCGAATAATGGTCGCTACTTGAGGGATCTAAGGCATAAAGATCGTCTAAAATATCCCTAAGAAGATCGACATGCTTAATGGCATTCCTCATATAATCATCATAGGTAACCTGGTTTCTCTTATGAAGCGGATTCTTATAAAGCACTACTGACTTGGTTGTTGGAGCACTAGTGGACGGTGCAGAGTCGGTAGCTAAGTTATCAACAACTTCTTGTCGGGTGAGAAGAAGTGTCTCCTTTAACTCAGCCAAAACCATATTTTTGTCTATGAGCAGGATGTTCAAGTCAGAGATTTCTTCACACTTTTGGTTCAGTTGTTCAACATAATATTGTTGCTGTGCCGCATTAAAAGCGAAGCGTTCTTCTAGTGAACCATAAAGAGCGGATAGTCCCTGCCTTGTCCGATCCATCTCCCCTAGAACAGTTGATAGTCTGATTTCTAAGACCTGGTTTTTAGACTCTGCAGCCTCTAGTTCCATTCGTAATGTTTCCTTAGATGATACCTCTCTCTTCAATTTCATGATTTCTTCCTCTAATGTCTTAACAATTGCAATCATCTTGTCACTATTCTCAACACCGTTTTCACAAACATTTGATATCAAAAGATTTTCATTTTGATTTTGTTGTTTTAATTCTAAAGATATACAATGTTGTTCTAGTTGATTAAAGCGTTGTGAAAGTAAATTGTAAGAATCTTGTAGCTTTAAAAACTCAGCGTTAGATTCGTGACAAGAATGATTTTCTACCTCATTTACAGTATCAGCAACATTTACAGAAAGATTACAAACATCATCACAAATATCCTCACAAATATTCACAGCATCACAATTAATCGCAGCAGATGTAAGCTCATTCGAATAATTAGCATTTACAGTAGTAAGCACATCACATGAGATTACTTCGGACAAGAATCGGTCATATTCGGTTAAAATCTTTTCTTTTTCAATTAGTTGCAGTTCGTAAGCGGTGTCCATTTCATAAAACACTTTTTGAACTTCACCAATTTCAAACTGAAGATTTTCCTTAAGAGATGCAAAACTTCTTTTTAGACTTTCGACAAACGGATTGATCTCAGTTTTAAACACCTCGTTCATGTGTTCGAAAGCCCATTCTCCGGCGTTTAAGCCATTTGAAGTCGTACATTCCAAAATGACCTTGTCAAAGTTAGTAAAGTATCGGTTAATCTCTTTCAAGTTTAACCATACAGTGCTAACAGGTGGAAGATTCTTTGGAATTTCCTTAGGACCTTCCATGTTGACAAGTGTAGGAAATGTACTAGGGCTTTCTTCCTCTATCATGTAGGTTGGTGCTGTGATGAGATCTTTATCCATATGGAAGCGAACTCTAAAATCAGTTTTTGCAAGCTCCTTGTTCATTTTAAAATAATCACATTCGGGATATTTTGCTGAATTGTATGACCGATCCTCATCAACTAGAACCTTACTTGTTCGATCATTGGGAAAAACAATCGGGTCTAAAGCCAATCCTAATTGAGTTGCATTATAAAGTCTAGGACTATGTCTTAAAGCTTGTTTTGCATATCGTGGATTAGGGGGAAGGCCTTTTAGACGTGATAAGTTAAACTCTCTAAACGAAGCATCAAATAAGTGAACTAGTTGAGAAGCAGCGTATTGTCTTAACAGCAAGTAATCTAGACTTCTAATCTTATTAGTGGCATTAATCTCCATTTCATTCTTCTTAGATTCGAGTAATTCAAAATCAGTTTGAAGTTTTTGAAAATTAGTGACCACTAACTCCTTTTCTTTAAGTTCATTAGACAGATTTGCTCTTAAGTTTTCGATCTCTTGCAAGTGACTCATTTGTTTGTTTCTAAAATGATCATATTCGAGATTTGTGAGAACACTAGACGAAGGCACTAATTCCAAAGTTTGTACTTTCTCATTGCTTAAGGCAAGCTCATCAGACAAATTCTTATTCTTAGCTAAGGTTTCTAAGAGTGCAGCATTCATTTGGCTAAGTAATGTAGCAGAAACCATGACCAAATCTTGTTGAGCAGGAGTAGGCGTATGCGAACTGGATCCCGGTTGTGATTCTCTCAAAGTCTGGGGACTCACATTGATATTGCTATCATTGTTTGTCTCCTCATTTGAAAGACTCACCACCGAAGATTCATTCGAATCAGCACTCTCTTGCACAACTTGATGTGGTTGAATACTAGCATCAGTGGCATTATCGGTGGTATTAATAAGTACCTCAGATCTCTTTTCTGGCCCTAAGCTGGAGATAGTTGCCATGAGAGCAGCCTTTGCAGATTGAAAGTCATCACAGTTGGAGTCATACGCATCAAGATCATCGGCTTGGTAAGCTGCATTCTGCGTAGTGACAACGTCTTGTTCAGCAATCCCTGGGTCAGCAAGAAATGCAAGCTCCTCTTCATCAAGTTCCCTTCCTTGCGCCTGAGCATTTACCAGATAGATCTTTTCTGCAAACCACTGTCCATCCCTTCTCCTCTTGGGTTTCTTACAATCTCTGGACATATGACCCTCTTCCTTGCAGTTGTAGCATGTGATCATTCTCAACTTGCCTGTATTAGCCCGTGGAGGATTGTTGACCATTGGAGCAGGAGCAGGAGTAATCGTGCGAGCATTGGTTGAAGTGGAAGATCTCCCCTGATATGGTTGAATTGGCTGAACCATGACCCTGCCATTCTCAATAGTAGCTTGTTGGCGAGAATTGGATGAATTCCTCAACTGATTGTTGGTAGGAGCTGATCCTCTGTATCCTCGTTTGCTTAAGGTTCGTGTGAGATAAGCAGACATAGTAGTTAGCATTTCAACTGGGTCAGCTCCTTGTTGGAAAACAGGAACGGGGACTTCCTCATCATCACAATACAGTGCTTGATCTGGATGAGCTGCATAATCAGTAGAAGGAATACTCATTTGATCAGGGTAGCTTGTTGGATATGCTGCATTCTCTTGATAAGAAGAATATGAAGGCTGAGCATAAGGTGCAACATTTGCTGGATGAAGTTGTGAAGCATACTGTGGTGAAGGTGCATTGAACCGATATTGTTGCTGATGTGAGGTGGGAGGTTGCGGTAGAATCGAGTATTGTGGGAAGGTTGGTGTCATATAAGGTGATGGATGATAGGCTTGATGTCCCAAGATATAAGGTGTGTTGTTGTGTGACAAGCTTGGTTGATTCGCCATCAAAGCTAAGGAATCTGGGTACATACCGCGAGGAGAACGGTGCATAATCACATGCTTCTCATGTTGCTGAAGAAAAGCATAGATTTGATCTAAGTTGCACTTATGCAAATCCCGGGTTAACTTCACATCGGTAATATACTCACCCCATTCAGCTTGAGGTAAAGTATTCAAGAACTTGGTGTTAACCTGGAATGGAGCAATCACCAGATTGTATACATTCAGATCATTCATTAAAGTGGTGAATCTGAAGTAATAATCGTGTAGTGTTTCCCCTGGGCTGTACGTGAATCTATCAAACAAATCATACAGCTGACACTCCCTTTCTTGTTTTGTGAGAGACGTGCCTTGTAACAACACCTTTAGACGTTCCCACAAATCTTTGGCAACCGTATATTGACTAACCATACGATAAATATCATGCGGAAGAGCTTGAAGAAGTGTCTGTAGAGCCTTTTCATCAGCATCAGCAATGAGTTGTTGTGCCGGTGTGAGTTCTTCATATTCTCTTGGTCGAGTCACGTCGTCAACCACAATGGTACCATAGTCGAGTGGACCATTCAAAATCGATTTGACCATAAGCCTTCCGTATGTTGGTTTTCCCTTCAAGTATTGCATCATACGACCCTGCCATGCCTCAAACACCTCTTTAATAAGCATCGGTGGACGACTATCAGTCCCCGTTATGATCGAGATATCCGTAAGAGATGTCATCTGAGGCATTAATGAACTTGGATTCATTGTGATCACTTAACAGACTCAAAGATTATCGTTTGATCGAGCAGTGAAGAAAGGTTGAGAATTTGTGTTGTGTTGGTTGAACTCAAGATTAAATCCACTAAAGATCGTCGAAAAAACTCAAATACCCCTTGAACTTGCTTATACGGAATAACCCAAACTCAGAATAAACCCTTATTCGGAATAATGCCTATTCGGAATAATCCTATGCTGAAAATACCCTATTCGGAATAAACTCTATGCAGAATAACCCTTATGCGGAAAAACCCCTATGCGGAATGTTTTCTTCAATTCGGAATATCTTGGCAATTTGGCTTATTCGGAAAAACACCTCCTATTCGGAATGATGGGCAATTCGGAATATTTCTCCTATTCGGAAAAATTTTGGCTATTCGAAAAATTGGTGTCTATTCGGAAAGAATTTTGGCTATTCGGAAAATTGGTGTCTATTCGGAAAAATTGGCTATTCGGAAAGTTTTTGCTATTCGGAAAAAACGGCTATTCGGAAAAAATCTTCTATTCGGAAAAAATTCTTCTATTCGGAAACTTCTGCTATTCGGAATATTCTCCTATTCGGAATCCCTATTCGGAATAAACCCTCTATACTGAAAATACTTCTATTCGGAATCCCTATTCGGAAAATTCTGGAAAAAATGTTTCCGAGACTTAAAAAGAAGCTTTTAACCCCGATTTTTGATCCAAAACCACAAAAAGTTTTATGATTTTTACCAAAATAAGCTAAACCCAATCCTTATCAATCAATCCCAATAACAAAAACACCAAAAACAACAAGATTCAAGATTGATTTTTTCTAAAGATCACTAATTGATTCAAAAACTAAAAAAGCAACACAATCCTTACCTTAAATCACCCCATAGCTCTTGATACCAAATGTAGAATATTGATAACCTATGAATCTATGAAGTGGGTTGATGTTTTCTAGTGAGAGAAACTAGAGAGAGAAAGTGAGAGAAAGTGTGTATGATTTTATTAATATGAAAGTGTAAAATGGAACAACAACCAACCCCTTTCCTTAGTGGAAAGGGGTATTTATAGTACCAAGCTAAACATGGGCTTGGGCCGGTCCATGACAAGCCCATGGACCGGTTCTTACTTAAGTTAATAAGTAACTAACAACTATTATCTAACTACGAGCTATTACAACATAAATATTATTGTGGAGTGACCGATACTTCTAATATACGTAAAAACGTATTTCTAACACGGAATAACCCTTCGTTCGGAATGTCACCTTCATTCGGAATATCATCTTCATGCGGAATAAGAAAACAGCTCATCCGGAATAATTCCTTCATCCGGAAAAACATGCTCATTCGGAATAAACGTTCATCCGGAATAACTCGTTCATCCGGAATAATTGCTTATTCGGAATAAATCGTTCATCCGGAATAAACCTTCATTCGGAATAAAGGTGCTCATCCGGAATAAAGTTTCATCCGGAATAATCTAGTTCGTCCGGAATAACTACTCATGCGGAATACTTGCTTGATTCGGAATAATTTAAACAAAAGCTTCATCCGGAATAAAAAGGCTCATCCGGAATAAATGAAAGAAAATGCTCATTCGGAATAATAAGCTGATCCGGAATAAAATGAGAGGGAAACTGCTGGTTCGGAATCTGGGTACAACAAACTTAGCAAAGAACAAGGGAATAAAAAGGGACGAATTCAATTAAATATAACCAAAATAAACCAAAAGATTAAACCAAACTAATCAATAAACATCTACCAATCATAAAATAACAATCCTAATCAATAAAAACTAACAATTATAACCAAAATAATCAAAACCCACTTGATCAAAACTATGAAACTCAAGAACACAAACACAAAGATTAAATCCAAACAAGAAAGGTAGATGAGAGATTAACAAGAAGAGTAAAGATTCAACAAACATAAAAGTAACTTACTTTGAATTAAATGAATTAAGTGCAAAGACAAGTATTAAAATTGCAAGAATTTAAGGTGCAAGAAAAATAAAAATGGAAGAGTATAGTTTGTCAAACTAGCCAACAAAACTTAAAAATGAAGCTAATGACTCTATTTATATGGGAGGAGGTGATTAGTGGAAGGAAGCTTCCTCCTCTCTTTCTTCTTTCTCTATTTCTCGTTTAGTCCTCGTCTTCTTAATTCTTCGACTTTTGACTTTGTCTCGGGATTAATAAACTCGTCTTGTAATTTCTTCATTAATTAAGACTTGAGTTCTTCGGCTTTATTAAACTTCCGTCTTTGGACTTTTTCTTCGATAAATCTTCAGAATAAGCCTTGGACTTCCGTTCTTTTTGCACTCTTGATTTCTTGACTTCGTCTTTTGTCTTTTTCTTCGATAAAAGCCCGTGAAAGCCGTGTTTTCTTCCCTTTTAACATTTTGATCCTAAAATCACAACAAAAACACAAACCACGCATAATTCCGACATTTACGACATAAAATACACGTTATGGTCTTGTTTTTATTATAATTAAGTGGTAAAAGGATGGGTGTTTACACACCTATCAGACAATATTTCCAACAACGGGTAGAGCAATCTATCTTGGGTTGAGCTTATCACAAAACATTCAACGTTTTTTGAGCTCAACACAGTGGCTTGTATTCACTTTCAGATTGCAACCCGGAACTATATTCACGAAGGAGTGTACGATTTTGTGCCCTTACCTTTAGCAAAAGAAGTTAAATCTTCTTCCACTTGAGTGGATTCGTCAAGACATTCAAAGTCTATGAACTCAAGTTTATGCTTTAGAAAAACCTTTTCGTCAAAAAGAATTGATTTTTCAAAAAGCGTTGAACACAATTTTTTCAAGAATTTCTCAATGATATTCAAAATCTTTCAAAAATTGTGTGTTCAACAACTCCTATCCTCAAAATTTTAATGTGGATCAAATCCTCGTAATGACAATTCTATTGGATCAATTTTTGAGGGGGATCTTTCCAAAATTCATGCTAAGTTTGACACATCTTTCTCCCGAAGATTTTCAAGACTATTTTTCAAAATATATTTTAATCAGATTTGGTATCTCTAATATCAAAAGATTTTATATATTAGAGATAGGGGAGAAAATGTGATTAAAATGTGATCTAAAGACTCAAGCACTCATGGTTACGATCAAATACCCATAACATCTTTAATTCACGACGTTATTGGTGTCAAAAGGGTGGTTAGGTTTAAGTCCTATGATCCAACTAGAACCGGAGGGATCTTCCCAGGGAAAATCCAATAGATTATTAGAAGTCTTTAGAAAAGATGGAGTAGAATGTGAACGTAGCTGAATGCCGACTAAGTACTGATGATAGCACTGGAACAATCACAACAAGGTGCTATTAATGATGTCTTGGTAAGCATTGAAGGGGTTGAAGAATGAAAAAGAAATGTAAGGATAAAGGGTGTAAAGAAAGAAGGCCTCCATACAACTTAGGCAGAAACCGGGTCAACACATCATGAAGACAACTCATCATGGACCTAGTGATGTGAAGCACAACCCTTTTCCTAGCTACTCAGGCTTCTCTCAAAAGAAGTTTGTTTTATTGTCATGGAGATCAACACGACTTCTATTTACTTTCTCACTCCGAGATAGTTGATATTGAATAGGTGGCATCTGCTCCAGCCTCCGACCACTAAAAGTGCACAAATCGAGTCTAGAGCCAAGAGATCAATCAAATCTCGTTAGGACACACAGATGAAGATCAAGAGACTCCTACGCTATATCCTTGTGATATTGCTAGAACACTCAGAGTGATACTACTAAGTATTCACAATGATGAGTGGAAATCCTTCCAGTGTTAACATCAAACAGCGCTGCGGTAGGTCATGTGTAAGATTCTTTATGAATTGAACATATGTAAAACTGAAAAACAATAGTGGTTTGATTCTGAATTGATTCAAACTCGTTTCAGGTTTCTACGCACTATCTTTATGGTCTTGCCAGAACATTCAGAGTGATATTCATTAATATTCACAGTGACGAATGGAAATCCTTCTAGCGTCAACATCAAACAGCGCTACGGTAGGTGACTTGTGAGATTCTTATGAATCAAACTTGTGTCAACTGGAAAGCAACAATGGTAAGATTCTTAATGAATCAAACTTGTTCCAGGTATTTGAATTGATGACTTTAATCAAGCGGATATTTATCCAATTGATTCACTCTTTATGTTCGCAGTCTTGCTTTGAGACGGTCGAGTAAAGAGAACGGCTAGTACTGCCGCGAAACCCTGTCAAGGAGATTCTTAATTGAATCTACCTAATCACAGGTACGGTATTTAATATCGTATAACGTCCTTCACCAACCGGAGGTAAAACGCTACCGATTTAGGACGAATGTCAAAGCCATTCAGTCCGTGTCTATGTTTTGTCTCGAGAAGGTGGCGTCACGGTGTACTCAGCAAAGTCAAAGATTCAAAACCACATATTCATGCCCAAAGACTTATTCAACAATTAATAGTGTGAGCATGCGGATGGAGACACAAGATCGCAAGATGGCAAAGACAAGTCAAGAATGATTTGAAGATCTCAAGATAAAAGACTAAGTCGAAAGACAATGACAAAGGCTCAAAGATCACAGCATGAAGGAACAACACTACTATTACACGTTCAAGACTCATTTATGACGAAATTCATAAATCTCCACTGGAATCCAAATATCGAAGAGGAATGACCTTACATTGGGGGAGATTGTTAGCCTCAAAATATTGAGTCAAACAAGAATGTTCGGTCATAGGTTTATATTGTAATATTTATTAGAATGTTGTAATAGATAGTTAAATAGTTGTGGTTCACGGGCTTGGATTCAAACTAATTAAAGTCCAAAAGACAAGCCCGGTCCAATATATAGCCCATTAAAGCCCGCATGTGGGTGGACTATATATACTACCCTCCTAGCATGTTAGGAGGGTGGATGGTCATTTATAAACTCATTTTATTCTAATCTAATATTCACCAAGTTAACCATCTCTCTCTCTACTTTCTCTCACTACTTTCTCTCTCTAGAAATCCATCTCTTTTCATCTATTTTCTATCATTAATCATCTAAATATATGGGACAACAGGCTGATCTGGGGTACTGATGTAGATGTAGGAAGTATTTTTTTTCTCCAACCTTGTGGAAAAGGTGAAGGGCACCAATCAATCAAGGGAGAAGAATATCTGCTATGTTTGCTTTCTTTCTCTTATCTTCGAAGGTCCTCTTGGTGATCGTTATAACAACCCTGAACTCATAGCCATGAAGCCATACCATATCACAGGGGCTATCTACAAAGTGATTGGACCAGATGATGTGCCTGCAACTACCCATATGAAGAATATTGATGCAAATCAACCATATGTTGTTTAGTCTTTGATCCCTTCCTCTATGAAGGTGATTACAGCTAGTGTGTCTGGTAAGTCTGCGTCTTTGACCTCTGGGGAACACACTACGCTGTCCAAATGTCACACCCTACCATGGCGGAATATGGGGCGCGATGTATGGATATCATCACAACATGGCGTGTCTATAGAGATAACTATATGAAATAAGAAATGTCATAAAATGGAGACACAAAGTCATGACAATATCTCATCAGACTCAGGAGTCTAGGTAAGTAGGTAACAGTCCTACCGCTTACCCAAGACAAACAAATAACATAACAAAACAAATATATGTGTGCCACAGTATCACTTATTAAAAGAACAAATAAAGACTAGGAAGGAAACGGGGATTCTCCTTCTATATGCATTCCTAAGCTTCTCCAATCCTAGCCACTTATGTTCTCATGCTTAACCATAGTATCACCTGAAAGAGACACTAAAACACGTCAACATAAAGTTGGTGAGAGTCATAGGTTTAGACTCCAACGCTAAATCAATTACAAGCTGTGATTAACAACCATCAACACAATAACATATGGACAATGCGCTGCAATTATGTATTAACACTAGCATTCAAGTTCAATCAATCATCACAATTCCAAGGCATCACGCCTTACCAACAACCACAATTACCAAGGCATCACGCCTTAACAACAACCATAATTTCCAAGGCATCACGCCTTACCAACAACCATAATTTCCAAGGCATCACGCCTTACCAACAACCATAATTTCCAAATCATACACAAACAATAATCACATAGCAGTTAATCACATAATGTACACACAAGTCCATCTCAAACCTTAAAAACATTCACAGCATCAATTTATAAATAACTCAACACAGTGTCTCTCCCATCCCATCTGGAAGTCAAAATCAATAGTAAACATGGGACTATGAAACTCACCTGATAGCTTCTTCACAAGTCCTCGCACTAGCAACAAGCTAACAAACCAAAAACACGAAATCAATACACGAACCAATCACTAAGATGGCTCATCAACCTATGATGGACATCTAGTCTATTCCCGTATAATTACCTCATTGTTAAGCTCTAATCACCCCATTACCCTTCCTTAACAAGTCCCTAACTTGGTTAAGTTTAATAGCTATCCCGTTCATAATTTTACACAAAACAGTCCCAGTTTTAGGTCTCAAAACTTTAAGTCAAACGTCCACTTAAACATACCCATGGTTTCTGTAAAAGGAATATTCACACTTTTATACATGTTAGCTAAAACCTCCCACTTACCCTAACCTTAAAGCTACTGTTAAGGCCCAGATATATGTGTATATATTGCTACCTATCTAGAATTCACTGATTTTAAACGTATGAAAAGTTCATTACCATTAGAGGGTCTTACCCTAAACCACAATCTTATCCCAAGTGCAGATCCTTAGTAAAATATATAAACCATCTCTCATGTTCGTGAGAAGATCCCAATGCAACCCTAAGTACCCCAAACAACCCAAAACTTAAAAAGAAAACAGGCTGAATTCAAAACTGTTTTGACCTCCGACTGTTGTAACCTGTTTTTGACCCACTTCCCGACCTCCAATTTAGTTCTCGTTTCTTGATTTAGAAATCCAACTCAATTACCTATCCAAGGCTAGTTTGATCGCATCTTTAATGTTCCTAGAACTCGAGATATGATCAAAACAATAGACTCAAAATTCTGCCCAGTTTTTAAAAACGGGTTTTAAACAAATTGATCTAATTAATCACCTATAACCCTTCTAATACAAGCCCTAGATTATATGATCATCATATTATGATTAATACATCATTAATCTACTGTTTTATATAAACCCTAACCCTTAATCCATCATAAGAATGATTAATTAAACATAAAAACAATTTAATTAAAAAGGTTAATGAAGGTTTTTACCTTAAATCAATGGAAGATGAAGAAAACCTAATTCTTTTTGAAGAACCCTAATTCTTCTCTATGAAACCCACGAATTTTTCTTTGTCTCCAGGGATTTATATTTTATTTTATTTATTAGATAACCTTATATAGTGTGTACATAAAATCCTAGTCCAAGTATAACACCCAACTTTCCTTTTTTTTCCCTTTTTCCCTTTTTCTCTTTCTTTGGTGCGTCTAAACCGACCCAAACACCCAATAAATTCGTTTTTTTTAATTTAATATTATGGTAATAATATTACCTTAATTTTTCTTAATTTATTTCAGCTCCTAAAGCTTCCAAAACCTCAAAACCGTAAAACTAGTCAAATTTACGCGTTTTACCGTAAAAGACGTAAAATATATACTTTTATAAAAAATCTCAAATTTTGAAATAAACTTTATAACTAAGTCCTAAATGACTTAAAACCATCCCGAAAAATATTCATATGGATAATTACCTCACCCGAGACCTCTAAATGCTAAACCGTAAATCCTAAAAAAATACTATTACTATAATACTTATACGTATACGTAAACACCACAATATCACCATTTTCATTTCATAGTCACCACTTGTGAGCTCATGAACATGAAATAACCGTTCCTCGATTTACTTATGAGTACTCTATACTCATAAACGATAACCACACCAACCTCGTTCACACAAAATAAACACGTAAACACACAATTCAAGTAAGCACACATAAAATAACCTAAAAGTAAGACCAAGTGACAAACCCAAAACCACGGTTGTCACATCACTCCCTCCTAATATAAGTCTCGTCCCGAGATTCACTCCCAAACTCAAACTTATTCTCAGCAAACAAACGCGGATGCATATCCCTGATAAAACCTTCACGTTCAAACGTGAACTCAGTCTACACGAAAATAATCTCAACCAACAACACATGAGCCTTAACCGTCCGCGAGGAAACTTATCAAAACCATAAAGTTATGTAACCAACCTAACTAAATCTCGCAACTCATCAAACAAGAACTGTCTTGAAACCAAGTTAGGAGCCGTCACATAACTCAACGGGTTTAAAACTGTCACCCCGATTTCAGTCTTACTCATAAATACCATAAATCAAAACTCATCAAAATATAACCACGTATAATAAGGTTTAAAGAACTCTCAAATTCCTTCCCAACTCATCTCTATGTTAACCCTCCAAGTGTTCATTACCGAAAATTACCCAAAACACGAGTTTAAACCATGTTGTCCGAAAATTAACCTTGAACTTAACACTTGTACAATTAATTCGACCAAGCTACTGACTTCCAATTACGAAACTTTCTGAATATTTAGAAAGTATGTTCCGAGTACATAATTTTAGGCTTTTGAATCACCCAAAAACCTTTAAAAACGAATAAGTTATGACCAAAACGATTTTTCTCAAAATCTGCCTAGGCATTAGCGACAGTTTCTGACAGTTAGCGACATATTTTGACAGTTTAGCGACAGTTTCTGCCTACTCCGATTTATACCAAAAAAAAACGATTTTTAAACCCTAAAACCCCCCATTAATTACCAAAACTAGAACCTAATTTATTTTAGTTCCAGAAAATTAAAACTCTATTAATTACATGATTTTAACATATTTCACTAAATAAGAACAAAATTTTTAACTTAAGAACAATAACTTTAGGTGATCAAAACCAAAATATTTTAAAATAACCGAGTCATGCTTATATGTTAAAGAATTTATATTCCACCTTATTTGAAACATGATCCCGACACTTCCTTATTTCATCGACTACCAACAACTATTTTTTTTTTCAATTTGCAAGTTCTATTATTTTTACCATGTATAACTCGAAACAAAAGACATCGTTACCCCAAAAAGAAATCTCCACCATCTCAAAATCCTTCACGCCAAAAGTACCGTACAAACAAACACGTGAAATGAGGACCCGAGAAATGCGTTACTACAGAAGTTGAACATCTCAAAGAGAAACGAGCTAGCAACCATCCCAAGAATACAACCGGTAAGTAGAAAATAATTTTACATACATAGGCATAAGCGTACATACACTCAAATCCATCCAACATATACTATACAAGCATGTATTAACTCACTTTCATGCAATCATACTTGAAAGTCCAATGGTGTTGTGGCACATATATAATTATGTAGGCCTCCATAATTATACATGTTCCCTTTTCAACAATGTACTCCCTCCTATGATGACACTTATAAGAAATTAATACTACACATAACACATAATCCAACAACTCACAAGCACATAACCACACAAGATAAGATCCAAAACCCCATGTATTAAAATAACATAGCCAATGCACGAAACACATAAACTCGTAGTCCAGCTGAACCAGCGTAGACAAAATTCAAAATGTATAAAGAACATGAAAACATAATTAAGCGAAATCCAACAATGACTAGCGTATATGACCATGGTTCCACCCGCACTAATAAAAACTCGTAAAGAAAATAACATGTAGTTAAGTATGAACCATAGTAGTTCATAACCTAACAAATACTGTGAAAATAATATTCAAACACATCAATTACTATAAAATGCACACATACTCCTATGCCGCCTATATGCAGGGACCCTTAAGCTATAGACTAGGCTACACGACTAGGCAACCTAATTCTCTATAACCATTGTCTCTGATACCATTCTGTCACACCCCACCATGGCGGAATATGGGGCGCGACGTATGGATATCATCACAACATGGCGTGTCTATAGAGATAACTATATGAAATAAGAAATGTCATAAAATGGAGACACAAAGTCATGACAATATCTCATCAGACTCAGGAGTCTAGGTAAGTAGGTAACAGTCCTACCGCTTACCCAAGACAAACAAATAACATAACCAAACAAATATATGTGTGCCACAGTATCACTTATTAAAAGAAAAAATAAAGACTAGGAAGGAAACGGGGATTCTCCTTCTATATGCATTCCTAAGCTTCTCCAATCCTAGCCACTTATGTTCTCATGCTTAACCATAGTATCACCTTAAAGAGACACTAAAACACGTCAAAATAAAGTTGGTGAGAGACATTAGTTTAGACTCCAACGCTAAATCAATTACAAGCTGTGATTAACAACCATCAACACAATAACATATGGACAATGCATTACAATTATGTATTAACACTAGCATTCAAGTTCAATCAATCATCACAATTCCAAGGCATCACGCCTTACCAACAACCACAATTACCAAGGCATCACACCTTACCAACAACCATAATTTCCAAGGCATCACGCCTTACCAACAACCATAATTTCCAAGGCATCACGCCTTACCAACAACCATAATTTCCAAATCATACACAAACAAGAATCACATAGCAGTTAATCACATAATGTACACACAAGTCCATCTCAAACCTTAAAAACATTCACAGCATCAATTTATAAATAACTCAACACAGTGTCTCTCCCATCTCATCTGGAAGTCAAAATCAATAGTAAACATGGGACTATGAAACTCACCTAATAGCTTCTTCACAAGTCCTCGCACTAGCAACAAGCTAACAAACCAAAAACACGAAATCAATACACGAACCAATCACTAAGATGGCTCATCAACCTATGATGGACATCTAGTCTATTCCCGTATAATTACCTCATTGTTAAGCTCTAATCACCCCATTACCCTTCCTTAACAAGTCCCTAACTTGGTTAAGTTTAATAGCTATCCCGTTTATAATTTTACACAAAACAGTCCCAGTTTTAGGTCTCAAAACTTTAAGTCAAACGTCCACTTAAACATACTCATGGTTTCTGTAAAAGGAATATTCACACTTTTATACATGTTAGCTAAAACCTCCCACTTGCCCTAACCTTAAAGCTACTTTTAACGCCCAGATATATGTGTATATATTGCTACCTATCCAGAATTCACTGAATTTAAACGTATGAAAAGTTCATTACCATTATAGGGTCTTACCCTAAACCACAATCTTATCCCAAGTGCAGATCCTTACTACAATATATAAACCATCTCTCATGTTCGTGAGAAGATCCCAATACAATCCTAAGTACCCCAAACAACCCAAAACTTAAAAAGAAAATAGGCTGAATTCAAAACTGTTTTGACCTCCGACTGTTGTAACCTGTTTTTGACCCACTTACCGACCTCCAATTTAGTTCTCGTTTCTTAATTTAGAAAGCCAACTCAATTACCTATCCAGGGCTAGTTTGATCGCATCTTGAATGTTCCTAGAACTCGAAATATGATCAAAACAATAGACTTAAAATTCTGCCCAGTTTTTAAAAACGGGTTTTAAACAAATTGATCTAATTAATCACCTATAACCCTTCTAATACAAGCCCTAGATTATATGATCATCATATTATGATTAATACATCATTAATCTACTGTTTTTTATATAAACCCTAACCCTTAATCCATCATAAGAATGATTAATTAAACATAAAAATAATTTAATTAAAAAGGTTAATGAAGGTTTTTACCTTAAATCAATGGAAGATGAAGAAAACCTAATTTTTTTGGAGAACCCTAATTCTCCTCTATGAACCCACGAATTTTTCTTTGTCTCCAGGGATTTATGTTTTATTTTATTTATTAGATAACCGTATATAGTATGTACATAAAATCCTAGTCCAAGTATAACACCCAACTTTCCTTTTTTTCCCTTTTTCCCTTTTTCTCTTTCTTTGGTGCGTCTAAAGCGACCCAAACACCCAATAAATTCGTTTTTTTTTATAATTTTTATTATTTAATATTATGTTAATAATATTACCTTAATTTTCCTTAATTTATTTCAGCTCCTAAAGCTTCCAAAACCTCAAAACCGTAAAACTAGTCAAATTTACGCGTTTTACCGTAAAAGACGTAAAATATACACTTTTATAAAAAATCTCAAATTTTGAAATAAACTTTATAACTAAGTCCTAAATGACTTAAAACCATCCCAAAAAATATTCATATGGATAATTTCCTCACCCGAGACCTCTAAAAGCTAAACCGTAAATCCTAAAACAATACTATTACTATAATACTTATATGTATACGTAAACACCACAATATCACCATTTTCATTTCATAGTCACCACTTGTGAGCTCATGAACATGAAATAACCGTTCCTCGATTTACTTATGAGTACTATATACTCATAAACGATAACCACACCAACCTCATTCACACAAAATAAACACGTAAACACACAATTCAAGTAAGCACACTTAAAATAACCTAAAAGTAAGACCAAGTGACAAACCCAAAACCACGGTTGTCACACCAAAGCATCAACTGGCCCACACTTTAAGAAGAAGCCAAACCCCTCTTCTTCCAAAACCTAAACTGTCATTAAGGCTAGGGTAAAGAAATTGGTGACCATACCAATCCCTCTGTTCATAGGACTTCTGTGGATACATAGACTTCAGCTAAAAGACAACCAGAGTCTAGTGTCTCTAATTTAGCAGAGACAGTAGGAAACCAGCCTAATTCCGCTGATATCTCACAGGTAACTAGTTTAGCATTTTTAGAGCTACACAACCAGCCACTCTCAAATTTCTGTAGGTGAGAGTGGTGAAGTTAGGGTTATCCTCGACCTATAAGAGTCGGTGTCAGCACCTAGAAATCTTTTAAGACTTCCGTACACCCTGTCTTTGCACCAGGGAGTGATTCATTTGTGTTTATAAAGCACCCCGATAACCCCGCACCCTCTAGACAGTATATAGACAAACAACAACCTGTATACATATATGTCTCAACCTAGAGTAGTTGTACCTCACACGGACTCTAGGTTCCCTTAGAAAAAGAATCCCAAAAGTTTAACTTTTAGATGAGCTAAATAATCATCTTCAGCTTCTCTGGGACAGCGTAAAATGACAATCTTTAACTACATCTTTTTCACAACTAAAATAATCCCAAAGGATTCATCCTTTAAGGGGGAGCTGAATAATCACAATTAACTTTCCTAGAGGCAGCGTAACAGGTGATCCTAGCCCACATCCAATTCATACTTAAAAGAGTCCAAAAGGATTTATCCTATTGGGGGGCTGAATAATCACACTCAGCTTTCCTAGGGGCAGCGAATGGCGACCATTACCCTCATTATTTTTATAGTTAAAAGAATCCCAAGGATTTATCCTTTAGAGTGGCTGAATAATCATCCTCAGCCTCTCTTGGACAGCGTACTGGCGACCATTCCCCTTATCTATTTCTCTGTTACTAACTCACATAAATTGTAGGCTAATATAGAACAGCCAACTGTAGACTCTCATACTACAACATATGAAGCTGATAATATCATTCAGGAATAGCCAAAAGAAGATGAGATTATGCTTGATGTTGAGGAGGATGTCTTAGCTCTTATTGAAAGCTTTTGTGAACCTAAATCGATGTCTGATGATGAGATTCTCCCTAAAGGGATGATTGAAGAAGAGGACGATGAACAGCCTCCTCTGTCACCTCCTAAAAACACAGCTGAGTCTACACCACCTGATGCCACCACTCCACCTCCTAACGAAGCTGATGTGACACCTAATTCTGCTGTCTCTGTCACTACGGAACCTCCAAAGGCTAAGTATGATCCCACAGCTGAATTTTTACTGTTTGATCATCCACAACAGCTCAACTTTGACATCTTACCAAGGGAGGATGATTATGAACAACAAAGCCTAAACATTCATAACTTACAGCCTTACCATCACCCCTATGATATTGAACGGCTGTCACACAAGCTGGATCGCATGGGTTCTGAGATGAAGTCATTTACATCCAACTTCCAAAAGATCATTACACAGGCAGTCAAGGATGCTATCACAGATCCTATTCAAGATGGCACTCGTAAAGGAGTTTCTCAGGGACTTAGCCATCTGTCCACTCGAATCAAAGATGCCATTATCATAAAAGTCCCTGATGTGTTATCATCCCATGAGTTAGTCATGCACAAGGCGTTTGAAGCTGTGTATAGGCGACAGAAACATCACACACACTACTACTTGGCTACGCATGTTGATAGATCTGTCAACAGAAACTGCAACAGGCTACTCCGAATTGCTAGAGTCTTAAGAAACATGCAAAGACAAATGGCTGCATCTGGTGAGTAAGTTGCTAAGTATATTCAGTCATGTTCAGCCAACGTTTGGAGCGAGAGGCTAAACGTGAAGTTCAGTTGATAACACCATCTCTACACCCATCCCTCTCCAAGTCATCACACCTGTTGTTATACCTGATGATGATGCAACTAAGGGGGAACAATAGCCTAATAAAGGTGCTGATACATCAAAATCCATGTCTTTAGTTAACATCAAGGAGACTGTGGACAACGATGAACCAGCTACTATGAAACTCAAGTTTGATGTTAGCTCCCTACCAAAGGCTGTGCAAACTCAAGCTCAGATGGCATTCCTCAAAAATGCTGAACAGCTTAAGAAAGCAAATGAATCATCCTCTGTATCGAAGAAAGGAAAGGAAATAGTTTTGGTAGACTCAAACGGCAAACAAAAGAAAATAGCTGCGATACTAGAGACAGGAGGATCCACAACAGAACGCTTAATTCTCAACCTTCAAAGTCGCTGATGAGAAACCTCTATCAGCTGAGGAAATTGAAAAACAGGCACTTGAATTCAACAGACTGAATGAATCAAGAAGGCCAAAGAGCTAAATGAAGCAAAGCTGAGAAGAATGTCTCCCCAAAAGAGAGAGGAGCAAAGAAAACTCATGAGAGAAATGGAGTTAAAACGCAAAGAGGCTTTGAAGAAAGTTAAAGCTGACTATGATGCCTGCGTAAACTCAAGATATGCACCAGGAAATATCACCAAGTTTAAATACACCATTAAGAAGTCAACTCACACTCCACAGATGGTCAAATGGAGAGACAATCAAGTGGCTAACATGGACATATTTGAGGACTTCAAACTTAAGACACTTGGTTTGTCTGAATGGTTTGAACTAGAAGCATTAGCTGAGAAGAAGTCTGGACAGGCAAATTTCTTACTTCTAAAGACTATGAAAGCTAAGTTTAAATGGGTGAAAGAAACAGCTGCCAAGCTCAAAATTGATCCTCCCCCACAGCTGTTTGAACAAGAACCTACAAGGCTGAAAAGAAAAGAAAGAGGCTGAACCAGTTCATCAAAGAAACCTTTGTAACACATGCGTTCAGGTTGATGGAATGTTCAGGGATCTAATTCTACCAAATGGGATTGTGGGACCTGTTGATGGATAAACCTACACTGAGCCTGAAAAAGATATGGCATTCATGAACGGGGGATGTCAATATGTATTTCAAAGAGAAAGTAAGCTAGGGATAGATTCTACCATTCATCTTCTAGTCTTCAAAAAGGTGCTAAAAATCAACTATGAGTATTCCAAAGTGTTTGCCCAAGATTTGCAAGCTGAATTGGATACCAGAACAGACATTGCTGAAGCTGAAGAGAAAATAAAGAATGATGATTACTGATGAATTCACAGCTAAATTTTACTTTCATAATTTTGTTGCACTTATGCTTCGTACTTGTAATATTCTCTAAGTCTTAATAAATTATGAAGTTTGTTTGTTAGATCTGTTATGAGTAAGAAGAAGCTGTTATCTCACTTACTGTAACTTATTTAGATCTAGCTGTATTTATGTTTAAATAGGGGGTGATTGTTGGGAATCTAAGTTTGTTAGATTTCCCTTAGTCATATATTTAAACGTAAATCAAGCTGTTTGATATTAACTTGCCTGTGTCAAGGTAACATGCAAGTCCCATAAGACTCACAGCGATCTTAGTCGATGTGAGCAACCACCGAGGAGTCCATGTCAGAGACATTGTCAAGGAAGTAGAAGATTACTTGAAGACATACTCATTGGCTGTGATGGATAATAACCAAGATGTATTAGGGATTTTTTAGTGGTTGAGTGTTAACAAGAGTGGCAATACACCCTGTTAACACTCAGTACACTTTGGACATACCTAAGTGTTTAGGCGGGAAGTAATACAGCCTAAAGTACGAGGTTATGAAGAACAGGGAAATTGCGTCAGCTCTGTTTCCCTAAAGCGTTGTGGCAGACTACCAAGAATAGAAGAGCATCTTGTGACAGATGTCTGACATTGTCTGTTTTGTGTAGTCACCATCAACCAGCTATCAAAGTCAACCTCGTACCCGTATAAATAGGATATGTAGCCTAGAGTTAATGTTGTTCACTTTGTTAGATTTCACACATTAACTCTCTTGAACTTATTGAACAAACAGTTGTGTTTGTGTTCTTAAGTTAGCTTGTAAACTTGTAACTTGTGCAAGTTTACTTGTCCAAAGAGTACACAACACATTGTCATCAAACTGTGTGATCCATAACATTTGAAATACTTGTTATACGATAATAACGCCTTACGTTTGATAAGCATTTACTTGTGTTATTTATCTTTCTTAATCGTTTGAAGCTAGGATTAGGGACTTTCATATCTACCATTTCTATCAGATGTTATAGTGCTGCTACCTTGGCTAGGGCTTATAGTCAAGTGTACAATGGTAAGTCTAGACACTTAATTAGGTGTTAGACATAGTATGATTCGTGAGCTTATCATGAATGGTGTGATATTTGTGGAGTTTGTGAAAACTCAGTTGAATTTTTGCCGACCATTTAACCAAATGGTTAGCAAGAGATCTCGTACGAAAGGCGGCTATTGGGATGGGTTTAAAGTCCCCCTAATAAAATCCTTGTATCAAGATACCCAATTCTCATCTAACGTAATGTTAGGTGTTGAATTCAATGTGGAAAGCTTGATATTTTGATTTGGAACACATAATTACATCATCCCACGGTATGTGTTCAGAACTGCAAGATAAAGGAGGTTGAAATTATATTTCTTAATGATCTTTTGACAAATTACATGTGCATGTGCAAGACGAAAAGATCACTTATATAAGCATGAAGTTTAGCTGCTTTAAGAAGTTTAGGACTTGCCTTTGATATGCTTATTGAATGATAGGACACAAACTAATAAAATATAGTGTCAAGTAGAACATGTAAATGTGTAAACTGTTGTGTATATTATCTTCAGGTATTCATTAGGAATAGTAAGAGTTCAATCCTTAGTGACACTCTGATATTGGAATATTTGGAATGCTAATATACTAATGTGAAATTCAATCATGTCAACATTTCATTTATTCATCAGTTTGTTTGTGTTATGATTTTATTTAGGTTAATCAAGATTACACTTGAATGGGGTAAGATTGTTGGTGATTTTGTGTTACCAAAGATGATTTAAGTGTAATGGATTGACTTAGTTGACCAATGTGTAATCGCGATAAATGTTCATCAAGTCGGGGTTGTGCAGAGTGCACACTTGTATGACGTTATTGCGATTATCATACGGGGGCGCAGCCCCTGTACGACGGGGGTTCGGGGGCAGCGCCCCTGGTAGCAGGGTCTAAGGGGCGGCAACCCCTGGCAGGGTCCAAGGGGCAGCGCCCCTGGCTGGGGTCGAAAATTTTATTTGGTATAAAGTGCTATGTTAAAAACGCACTTAAAATTAAAAGTCCCTGAAAACCAGACCCGATTTTGCCTACCTAGTTTGCCTATTAAATTAACTGGTTTTGTTGTTGCAACTGCTATAGCAGTTACAAAACGATTTTCAATTTTATTGGTCATTATCTTCTTCATCTTTTGGTTCTGATATCATAACAATAATAGCATATTCACTATTCGATTCTGAGTTTTATCCGATTGAAGATATCGATAGAACCATCAAAATAGTTTAATCTGAAAGTGTTTGACAGGACTCTCTGATACTCTGATCCACCAAATTTCTAACACCTTATACATATGGATTACGGAAAGGGTATTGGATTGCGATCAATTAGAAGGGATTGATGTTGCCGCCATTGATGTTTTTCATTAGTTGGCTGATGTTAAACGCATACTTGTTATATGACTCCATTCGAAGCTTACATGGTAGTAAATAGTGATAGAGTTTTGTTATAGAGTAGAGTTATTTTGTATCTTTGTTTTTAACTATATATTGAAAAATCAATCATTATTTTTCATTTGGTTTTTTATTTAATGATGTATATTAACTTAAGATTTAATAAAAAATACGGAAGAACTATTTTTACTAAAATGTTCAAAGTTGCAAAAAAAACAGAGGGACTAAAATTAAAAATATGACGAAGTACTCATTTATCACTAGTGATATCTCATTAGTAAAAACAATGACATATCACTTCATTAGTGATAAAGTAAAGAAATATCACTCGCATATAAGACAATAAATATATTTATAAAATATCATTATTGATATTTTGTTGCTTTATTTTCTATGATTTTTGATTGTTTTTATCATTAGTGATTAATATTTTTCTTCATATTTACAATTTCACTAATGATATTTCATTAATGAAAGGAATGAAATATCACTTCACTAGTGTAAAGCAATAAACATCATTCAATATAACACATTAAATATGTTAATGAAATATACTGATATTTTGTTTGTTTATCACTAGTAATATTTAATTATTTTTATCACTTTTTACAACTTTTTAATATTTTGATAAAAAAAATAGTTTTTTCGTGGTTTTTTTTAATCTTAAATAATAAATAACTAAGATTAATTTTTTAGTATGTAGAATGAATCGTGTTTCAGTATATATGGGTTCTGATATTTAATAGAGAAATTTCTTTGTTGTTATTTGTACGTTTTTGTTTTAAAATTAGTGTAAAAAGGTATTTTTAATACTAACATTTGAGATGCTCTAAGAAAAAGTATCATACTCTTTTTTTATTAAAAAAAAATAATTAAAAAAAATAGAGTATCATACTCATTGTAGTATGTACGGTTTTTCAGTAACGAACGGCATTTTTTTTATTTTTGTTTATCAAAATGGAGTGAAAAGAGAGATAGGGAACGTGTGGAAATTAAAGGAGATGCAAGCACCTGAGAATGAAAGCACAAATGGTCAGATACTCTCAGGTGGTATTTTCTTACACCCACGTGTGTGTGACCCGAACCCCAAAAATTCTACTGGACCATATATCCAACTTATGAATGTGGTCCATGCTTTAACCCTAATCATAATAAACCTGTACAGTAATATCTCAATTCTTTTGCATTTAAATAAAGTGATGTGATATTCATAATATGTTTAATATTGAGCTTACATTTAGGCTGGTGAGAGCAAAAAACGCATCCTCATCTTAACTTTCTTTCATTACTTTTTACGGTATCATTTTATTTATCTAATTATCAAAAAAAAAAAAACGTAAGTTAAAAACTTTTATTCATAAAATTAAAAATGTTACATGAATAATTAAAAAATAAAATACATGAAAAATTAAAAACGATACACCGACAATTAAAAAACTTAAACATACGAAATATAATATTTATACGTGAATTAAATTGTGGAGAAGTTTGCAAAACCTCTCAACAATAAAAATGCTTAAACCACTTCCCCTTTTCAGTTTCATAGTCACGAAGGGCGTTATTCATCACACCGGTGGCGCCATTCACCCGTGTATACCTTGCGTAATGGTAAAATCTAGCAAACAGACACACGTTTCACATTATGTTCTTTCATATATCGTGTATGTTATCGTACGATCGTTTCCTCGACCCAATAATTTGTCCTCTATGTATTACACAACCTCAGCCCAAAAACTACGATAATCCTTGTGTAACATATCACGTTGTTTGTGGAAACAAAGTTTCAAGCGTTACACAATGTTATTTCTTCTTCGAGTGTCCATAACGGTGTCATTATTGATAAATAAATGAAGTTGTGAGAATTTTAAGTTTAGATAAATTGATAGAAATGTTGTTTGTGTGAGTTTTTTAAAATGGTAAAAAAGTGAGTTTTTATAGATAGAAAAAAGATAATTGAACGTTTATTTTAGAAATTAAAGAAAACGGTAAGATATAAAAATGGGCTCATATTTTGTGTAACCGAATGGCGGGTTTTTTTACCGTTGACGGTTTTTTTTTTTTTTTTTAAAACACACCTTACGCGTGAGGTTTAAATGAGGTTTATGAAAATCAAAACGCGATTTTTGACCACATAAAAACCCACTTGTGAGTTTTTCTTCCTCTCTTCAGCTTTAGAGTAAAAAGACGTAACACGTGATATTTACATTATAACATTATAACGTAATATGAATTTTTGTACTATGTACCAATAAACAATTTATGTCCTTTAAGTTCAATATTTTTTTTATATCCTCATTTACAAAGATAAATTCAAGTTTGATTTATTAATTGTGTGAAGTCATTTTCATGTCGACAATGAAATCATATCCAGATATTGACAAAATCATATCTAGTCTAGACATTGACAATTATTGTATACAAGTAACTTGTGAATTATATGCACTATATACTATTTGATATTAAGAGATAAGATCACTAGTAAATAGTTCACGAGAACACACGTGAAGTAAGAGATCCGAGAGGTAAAAATAACATTAACATGTCGGATATAGTTTTATAAGTTTAAACATAGCTGTAAAGGTAGCGGACGAACGGTAATGAATGCTCGTTTGTGTTTGTTCGCCCGTTTAGCCGTGTGTATAAACTGCACACGAACTTTTAACAAGAATTGTTTTTGTTAATATCCGTTTATTAAGGTGTTAATCAAAACTAAAAGGAGCGCATATAAATTAACGACAAAAACAAACACAAAATCTCTCTAAAACACAAAGAGCGATAAAAAAAGAAAAGTAATGTTATAACTTAGAGCATCAACAATGGTTAAATTTTTTAAAGGTTTGAAGCACTTATTGCATTTAATGCATATCTTCTTTAATAGTTATAATTTTTATCAAATACTTGCTATATGTCAAGCTTTTGTGAAAAGCTTTATAAAAAGCTAATCTTACAATACAAAAAACACATTCAAACACTTTTAGAATAGTGAAAAGCCTTTACTAATTTTTAGCATTGTGAATGCTCTTATAACTAAAAAGTGCTAACACATAAGTTATTACTAGAGGTGACAAATCTTGCCCGATATGTAAATAATGGGCATTTTTTTGACACTAGTTGTAAAATTAGGGGCACCTTTTGGCCCATTACCCCCTTATTCATTCAGTAGAATGGAAAATAGAATAAAATACAATATAACTTTGTGAGACAAATCAAATATAAGCCGTTCAAATTAACATTGTCCATGCCTTCCTTTCACCATCTCACCGTTCATTGTTGAGTCGCCCATACCTCTTCCCATCCCACAAAATTCCACACACAGTTCATTATTCTTATCTCTAAAAGAAAAGAATATCTCTCAAATTATTGATATCTCTCTCTAAAAGCATATCACTCTCATCCGATCTTTCTCATTTGAGATTGTTAAAGGGCCGATTTGTTAGGTCTAATTGGAGGCAGAAGCTGCGGAGTTGGGGGCGGTGGACGGTGGTGTAGCTACGATTTAGGTGGGTCGAGAATACCTTATACAACCTAATAAAGTACATATATATGTTAATTGTCTGTTATCTCAATGTTTAATCTTTTTTATTGTTAGAAGTTTATTAAGGTAAGTCAGTTTCAGATTTTAACTTGCTTTTCAGTTAATCCATTTTTTAGGCTTTTGAGTTTACCGTCAAAACACCATCCTTGACAAAACGTAAAAAACCACCCAGATCCAAACTCATTTTTCCCCAAAATTTTATAAAAAACCAAATCATATTCCTCATTTTTCCCCAAATTTATAAAAAATCGTGATCCCCCCTGAGAGGAGATAAAATCAAAATCCAATTAAAAAAAATCCTAAATTCAAATCTCCTCTTGGGAACAACATCATCACTGACAAACAATGGCTTCATCAGATTCATCATTCACCGAAAAAAACGTTGTTTTTAGGAAGCTTAAATCCAAATCAGAAAACAAGGTTTCGGTTTTTTTTTATAATATTATATGCCACGTTTGAATTTACAATAAGTTACGGTTTTCCCGTCATCAGATAAAAAACCTTGAATTTCGTATAGTTGATCCAAGTAGTCGTACAAAGATAAGAAGTCATGTTTTTACATTATTCAGGATTATTGTTGTTGCAAAAGGAGATACAAAAGAGAGACCAAGAAGGCTTAAAACAACCACATTGGTCGAATCAAGGGGGTGCGTGAGGTTGTAGTTTTTAAGCTGCCATCTATGAGAATAGACTAACGACACTATTATTGTGCTCAGGTATATGTTATTTCCATTAGTCTTAGCACTTCAATTCTCAACATCGTTGGAAAACAAAGACGTGTTGTTAAAATAGCGGGCTTCTATAAATTTAATGAAAATTTCACGATATTTGCAGACAACATGGTTAAGTGTTGAATTCTAAAACTATATCATGTTGGTGGTGGTATGGTAGATGTATTTTCTTAAGCTATGTTATTATTTGGTTTCATTTGACTATGACGCTTCCATTGTGGTGGTGGATCTTCCAGGTTTACTCAATGAGCGCACACTCACAAAGGGTTTGGTCTAGCGCATGAATTTCTCCGGCATACATAAATATGTTCTGGTCTGGTATAACTCTTTATGCATTCACTTCACATCTTTTATTTTAAGTTGTAGTCATACAAGCTTGACACAGAAGGTCTTAGCCCATTTAAATAGTTTTTATCTAGGCTAGCTAACACCAACCAGTTATCACTAATATGCTTCTATTTTATAAATTAGCACTACTCTAACTAAGTGGATTGTTTGAGCGCTCATTAAAAGTCTCTTGGTGAATCATGGGAACGAGATGCACATAAGGCAAGCAGATCTGTATATTGAGGAAGGCGACAAATTGAGTTTCTATGAACATAAAAGGTATGGAAACTGAGCATGATTTTAGGACTTTTAATTTCTTTCGAGTAAATTATATGTAAAGGTTTTGGTGTTATTTTTATTAGGCTTATATTACCTGATAACGGTTACATGGTCAGACTAAGTCATATTGATATTTGAAGTTTTGTTTCTTTTCTGCTTAAATTTGAGTTTCTACCCAAAACAGAATATAGACCAAATTTGTTAACTTTCCCATAGCAATCAATTATGATTGTTCGGTTATTATACCAAGCTTTCCCATGAGTTTTCTCAGTTTGCAGCAAAAGATAATCATGTGAAGTCAGTAAAGCAAAGTAAAATGAAAGATAAATCTGTGAAGTGAGTAAGCGAAAATCATAGCTAATCATACCCGACATTCTCTTTGTGCAAGTTTTATTCTTTAAAAGTTCACAAGTCAATGAGTGTAGCCATGTTAACTTCCACATGATTACAATGAAAATACAAGATAACACTATAACTTCACTCATCTCGCTTCACAGTTTGGGTTATGGTCAGAACGTAGACTTTCATATTTGAAGTCAAGATGTTGTTTACATATAATGAAGTTGGATTGTTAACAAAGGAGTTTTATAAAAATAAAATATTTTCCCAGTTTAAATTATCTGTATTAACGCTGTCTTTTTTTATTGTAGGTGCTCTGCGGCGTTCTTTACAAAAAAGGTTTGGTATCAAGCAAGAGTAGTGATGATATATTTGAATCTTGATTATAGTCTCATCCAGATAATTCACTCTTTGTATTTGAACCTTGGTTATAAGCTCATCTCGCTTGGGTCAACTACAGGGGGAAAGAACGAGGCAACCATCCGCCAAGATGGATTTGTTATGTTTGCTGAAGGGTACGTTGGCCTAACTAGACCTTTCATACTATGTGCTTTGTTACATTATCTGAAATAGACTTGACTAGGAAAAGAGCCATGTACAACTCGATTGATGCATTGTAGTCCTAATATAAAAAAAAAATAAAAAAAATACATTAAGTAACCTACTGAGAGTATTTAAATTGGTTGATGGTCAAATTTTAAATTAAATATGTTGGTGTTGACGTATTTAACTGGTCTCATATAACCTGCATATAAATTTCACATTTTGACCTAAACCATTTATCTGTCAAAAACGAGGTGCATAAAGTGTAATTTATATCTTTGCTAGATCGCATTTATTATGTAGTGAACCTAATCAACCACGCAATTCATCGCAACTCATAGTGAAACATGATTGTTATCCAATATATGAAAACATTTGTTGCATAAATGATTTATTAGTGTTGTAAATATAGGCTTACTACTTATATAGATAAATAATCAGTTTCTTTCATTATCAGAACACGATAGGTTGCCTTGAGTAACCGACCAGTTTGTAGCCTAACTCGCTTATTTAAATTGCATAAATGTTTTATAGAAGTCATAATCGAGGAGTCTATCTAGAAGAATTTACACTGGTCATAAATTATTAAGCTCACAAGAATTAGCTTAATTAAAAAAAAAACTAATCATTATACCTACTTTGGCTCATCAGTTTATAAGCCCATTGGAAATGTTTAAGTGAGCTGTTTTGGAGTAGCTTATTTGTAAAGCTAGACAAGTAGATTAATACAAGATGTTGGAGTAGCTTATTTGTAAAGTTAGACTATTCAATTAAGACTATATGTTATGCATTATATTATGAGATAGCATACCAAGCTGATTAGTTGTTGTATATAATAAGCCAATAGTTCTGTTAGCTAAGTAGCTATTTTATTTAATTAAGCCAATGGTTCAGGTGGCTAAGTAGTTATTTTATATAATTAAGCCAATGGTTTATGTAGCTAATTAGTTGTTTAATATAATTAAGCCAATAGGTAGCTAATTAGTCCATAGTTTTGTTATATAATCCAGTAGTTCAGGCAGCTAATCAGTTTTCTTACATAATTAAGCATAAGCTCATTAAGTATAAGATTTTTCACAAAGCTCCTAACTTATGCTAGAAAAAGAACAACAATAGAGAATGGAAGGATTGGCTGCATGTTTAGTGACTAGACATTATTTTGTTTTGTTGATGCCCGAATGTATATGTATGAAATGCACTTAAAATCACAAAAAATCTAGAAGAAACACTCGAGTTTGTTTAGAGTTAGTCGATGTTATATCGTGTACTTGCAGGATAGAACTTCGAACCTGCATGATGAGCCTGAAGCGACAACTCCCAAATCACTGAACTCAACAGCTGCCTCTAAAAAGCTGCTGAGTTCCATATTTTGGCAAAAGTTACAGCCACACACATTCCACTATCCACAAGTTTTAAAGGTAATAAGACGCTCTGTAGAAAAATCATATGTTATACACTATTGCAACACATTCCTTCTTTAAGTCTCCCGAAACTAGTAAATTAGACCACTACTAACCTACAAATACAAACAGTGTTTGCCTAATTTTATTGTTACCCTAACTATCTTATTCGTCTTCGTAATCAGGTACCCTGGCATCTGATGTCGTCGTTAATGTTGCTAAAACGATTGTTGATATAATCAAGGGAGAAGAACCAAAACAAAAAACAACCAGTTCAAAGCGGTTCACCCCTTCCGGACCTAAAAGCAGCTGGGAAGAAAAGCAAATTAGCATAGGCAGATAACAATCCTACCAAACTTATCCTTTTGTTGTAACCTGTATGTCATGGCAGGTTATGGCTCATGTAACAATACATCGCTACCTGTATGTATTATGTTTATGCCTCACAGGCTACACGGGAAGTACCTTTTGTAAAAAACTATTTGCCGGATTGTCTAATGCTACGCCTACAGAATATGAGATCTTTTGTTATATATATTGTCTATGTTTAAACTTCCCCTAACATGCATTGGAAGAATAAACCCGCGGCAACGCGCGGGCACCAATCCTAGTCAATATCAAATAATGGGCACTTTTGGCATTAGTTGTAATCTAAGTTGTAATATAATGAGCACCTTTTGGCACTAGTTGTAAACAAATGAGCACTTTTTGGCACTAAGTTGTTAAGTTAGACTTTTTACTCATCCATAATTAATTTTACGTTTTTTCAATAATTTTACGTTTTCGTCAGTACTTTTATGTTTTCGTCAATAGTTTTATGTTTTCGTCAGTAAATTTACGTTTTCGTCAGTAAACTTACGTTTTCGTCAGTAAACTTACGTTTTCGTCACTCAACTTACGTTTTCGTCAGTGAACTTACGTTTTCGCCAGTAAACATACGTTTTCGCCAGTAAATTTACGTTTTCGTTAGTAATTTACGTTTTCGTTAGTAATTTACGTTTTTGTTACGTTATTGTTAGTCTATTAACGTTTTCGTCAGTAAATTTACGTTTTAATTAATAAACTTACGTTTTCATCAGTATACGTACATTTTTGTCAGTACACTTACGTTTTAGTCAGTAAATTTACGTTTTCGTCAGTAAACTTACACTTTCGTCAGTTAACTTACGTTTTCGTCAGTTAACTTAATTTTTCGTCAGTAAACTTACGTGTTCTACATTATTTTTACGTTTTCGTCAGTAAATGTACGTTTTCGTCAGTAAACTTACGTTTTTGTCAGTAAACTTACGTTTTCGTCAGTAAACTTACGTTTTCGTCAGTAAATTTACGTTTTCCTCAGTACATTTAAGTTTTCGCAAGTAAACATATGTTTTCGCCAATAAATTTACGTTTTCGTTAGTAAATTTACGTTTTTGTCAGTCTATTTACGTTTTCGTCAGTAAATTTACGTTTTGATCAGTAAACTTACGTTTTCGTCATTAACTTAATTTTTTTTGTCAATAACATTACGTTTTCGTCTGTAAACTTACATTTTCGTCTGTAAACTTACGTTTTCGTCAGTAAATTTACTTTTAATTAGTAAACTTACGTTTTCGTCATTAAACTTACGTTTTTGTCAATAAAATTACGTTTTCGTCTGTAAACTTACGTTTTGGTCAGTAAATTTACGTTTTCGTCAGTAAATTTACGTTTACGTTTTCGTCAGTTTACTTACGTTTTCGTCAGTTAACTTACGTTTTCGTCAGTTAACTTAAGTATTCGTCAGTAAACTTACGTTTTCGTCAGTAAACTTACGTTTTCGTCATTATTTTTACGTTTTCATCAGTAAACTTACGTTTTCGTCAGTAAATTTACGTTTTCCTCAGTAAATTTACGTTTTCGCAAGTAAACATACGTTTTCGCCAGTAAATTTACGTTTTCGTTAGTAAATTTACGTTTTTGTCAGTCTATTTACGTTTTCATCAGTAAATTTAATTTTTAATCAGTAAACTTACGTTTTCGTCATTAACTTATGATAGGTGTGTAAACACCCATCCTTTTACCATTTATTTCTTGCTAAAACAAGACCAAAACACGTATTTAATATCATTTGTTTGGAATTATGCGTGGTTTTTGTGTTTATTGTGTTTTCAGAGTCAACCGGATGAATATTGAAGAAAACATGGGATTGCACGGGTTTTATCGAGGAAAAAGACTCAAGACGAAGTCTATTAACCAAGAGATGCAAAAGATTTGAAGTCATTGTGCCTATTTAAAGGTTTATCGAAGAATAGAGCCAAAGATGGAGGATTCATATATGTCGAAGAACTCGAGTCTATTAAACTAAAGATTATAAGACGAGTTGGAATTATTCACCGACACTTCTCAAAATCCCTAGTCGGAAACGTTTATTTAAAGAGACGAGAAGACTAAAGAAGAAAGAAGAAAAGAAGCCCGATACCAAAGCCCATTTACAAGCCCATATCACACGCCTATATAAAGATCCCACTTCACAAAAATTAGACACCTAGTTAGTTTTTAGTTTCATTTTTCACTTTGTAGTCTCTAATTCTAAAGAGAGAAAGCTTAACTTTCTCTTACTAGAAAATCCTTCATCTTTTATCTTTCTTGTTTTTAATCAAACCTTTACCTTTTAAGCTTAATCTTTTATTAATCTTCATCTTTTAATCTTTCTTGCTAAGTACAATCTTGTGTTCATCATCTTTTTAATCTAGTTCTTATTTAAAGTTGTGATCTTTTTGAATTTCGTGTGATTGGTTTGATGTTTTTACAAGTCTTGATCTTTTCCTAAGCTTATTCATAGCTTATTGGAGTTCCTCTTGGCTTATTGTCTTGGAAAAGTTGCTAAAAAGTTGCTTAGAATCATCATTTCACGTCTTCCTATTTTTTAGGGGTTTCTGTTTCAATTTCGCAACCTTTTCCCCCATTGCGAATTCTTACTTGTTGCGGATTCATATCAATTGCGAAATCAATCTTCCTTATTGCGGATTTATGTTCTTTCTGGTATTGCGAATCTGAACCTGCTAGTGCATTGCGAAATCTTGCCTTAAAAGTTGCGAATTCTTCATTTCGAAATTATTGCGGAATCTTCAGTGAAAGTTGCGAATTTGAGTGTTTCAGCAATTGCGAATTTACTCTTTAAAGCATTGCGAATTTGTGCTTCCCCCAATTGCGAAATCATGTATAAGTCATTGCGAAATCTTGGTTAAGATTTCGCAATTATCCTTCTTCATTGCGAAATTATTTAAATTTTCTTAATATTGCGAAATTAATTCCTTTTATTTTAAATTTGATTTTTGAACTTGTTTTTTCCCGCCAAATTTTCTTAGTGTTATATTTACTTGTTCGTCTTAGTTTAATTTTCGAGTATTCAAATTTTCAAAGTTTTCATTTTAATTAAGTTTTCATATCTACGTTTAATTAGTTTAATTTCTCATCATTTATTTTTTAACGTCTTTAATTTTAGTTTAATCTTTCCTCACTTTATATTTTATTTAAATTTCTCAACGACGCTCATTTATTTCTTTATTAGTAGAATAGAAAACAAAATCCCCTATTTGTCTCCAAGAACAATCATTCCACTTAGAGCTGTGATCAATTCGAGAGGATACCGAGAATAAATCTGATCCATAGCAAAAACACATATTAAAATGGCGCCGCTGCCGGATCTTCTCGTTAAGATCAACAGTTTTTTGTGAGAACTTGGATTTTGGGATCCGTTCACCGTGAACGTTACTTTTTCATAAAAATTTTCAAAAACCCTAAAAAATATAAAATTTTCAAAAATACAAAAAAATTAAAAAACCCTAAAAACCAAAAATATTTTTGCTTTGTTTTTTGCCTTGTTAGTTCTTTTGCAGGTGTATGCGCACTCGATCAACGTCTTATCAAGAGCCCGAGCCTCTCGATAACTTAGACATGGCCGGTGTACAAAACAACAACAATAACCCACTTCAAAACAATAACAATAACAATAACAACCCACCTTTCAACAACATGAATAATAACAACAACAATGAGCCTCTACCAGAAAATCGCCCGATGATTGAACTTCTGCAAGCACATGTAGATGGCAACACTGATCCAATTGTCATACCCGCGTTTGCAGCCAACAACTATGAGCTCAAATCCGGCTTTATCCAGATGGTCTCTGCTCAACCATTCTTGGGGCGTACCATTGATGACCCACATGACCACATCAATAGATTCTTGCAACTCACTAACACGGTCAAATACAATGGTGTTCCACAAGAGGTAATCCGTTTGCAACTTTTTCCCTTTTCTTTAGAGGGACAAGCCCGGCATTGGCTTGCTAAGGAACCGCCACAGAGTATTCTTACGTGGACGGATTTGGAGACCAAGTTTATCAACTACTTTTTCCCACCCTCTCGTACTACCGCTTTACGGAATGAAATCATTAATTTTAAGCAAAAGTACGATGAGTCGTTTAGTGAATCTTGGGACCGTTTCAAAGATCTTTTAAGAAAATGCCCACAACATGGTTTTACCAAAGTGCACCAAATTAACACTTTTTATAATGGTTTAAGCATGAATGACCAAGATTCACTAAACAGTGCCTCGGGGGGTAATCTTTTGGCTAAGACTTCCAATGCTGCTTGGGATATCATTGAGAATAAGTCTCGTGTGCAAACCAAGAGTGTGAGGACCAATGTCGCTAGTGCTAGTACTAGTGACAACGACAAGCGAATTGACAAAATCACTGCGCTTCTTGAATCACTTGCTACCCAAACCGCCAGCAACACCAACAGCATCAACGCTAGAAACGCTAAAGACGCTCAAGTCAATGCTGTTAGCCAACAATGTGAAATCTGCGGGGGTCCTCATTCTTATACCACTTGTACCGCTACCCAAGACTACCCTTCTGAGAATGTGAATGCAGCATACGGTACCTATCCTCAACCCGCTTATCAAGCTCGTCCTCAAGGAGACCGTAACTTGCTTAGCTACCGCTCTAACAACTATCTTTCACCACCCGATTCTACTCCTAACAACCCAAACCAACAACAAAACCTCAACCGCCCTCCTCAACAACAACAACAACAACAATCTCGTGGACCATACATACCACCTCACAAACAACAACATCCACCTCAAAGAAACAACCAAGTTTACCAGCAACCTGCTTATCAACCACCCGCATACAATGCTCCTTCTAACCAACCCACCGCATTACACCAAGACATTGGAACCTACATGAGGACTAATGATGTGATCGTGGACAATCTCCAACAGGAAGTGCGCAACTTGAAAGCAGACCTGGTGAAACAAGGGAACGATCTGAGAGCTGATATGAGAAACACTTTGGATAGTCAAACGAATGACTTAAGGAACATGATGGCTAGTTTCTTCCAAGGTAATCAACCCTCTTCTTCGGGTACTCTTCCGAGTAACACCGTTGGTGGTCACTTTGGTCCCAACTACACCGCCAAAAAAGTGTTTGACTCGGGATTTTATTGGCCCACCATCTATCGTGATGCTCACGAGATGGTTAAACGATGTGATGCTTGCCAAAAACAAGGCAAGATCACACATAAAGATGAGATGCCTCAAATTTCATACAAGAATGTGAAATCTTTGATGTTTGGGGTATCGACTTTATGGGGCCATTCCCTTCCTCTAAAGGAAACAAATACATCCTTGTAGCCGTTGACTACGTTTCAAAGTGGGTTGAAGCCAAAGCTTTCCCTACTAATGATGCAAGGGTGGTTTGTAACTTTTTGAAATTGCTGTTCGCTAGATTCGGCGTTCCTCGTGCTATTATCAGTGACCGCGGGACTCATTTTTGCAACGATCAATTTGCAAGAGTCATGGCTAAGTATGGTATCAATCACCGTCTTTCCACCGCCTATCATCCCCAAACCAATGGGCAAGCCGAGATATCCAACCGTGGATTGAAGCGAATTTTGGAGCGTACTGTGGGAGAGCATCGTGCCGCGTGGGCCGATAAGCTAGATGATGCTCTGTGGGCTTTCCGTACTGGTTTTAAGACCCCGATCGGTTGTACACCTTATCGTCTTGTGTACGGGAAAGCATGCCACATTCCCATCGAGCTGGAACATAAGGTGCACTGGGCCTTGAAGTGGGCTAACCTCGACATCAATAAAGCCGGTGATCATTGCAAGATTCAACTCAACGAGCTCAACGAACTGAGGAATGAAGCTTATGAGAACTCGCTGATCTACAAGGAGAAGACGAAGATCATTCATGACGTAAAAATCAAGAACCGAGAGTTCCACGTTGGTGATCAAGTCTTACTTTTTAACTCTCGGTTGAAGATCTTCTCTGGCAAGTTGAAGAGCCGCTGGTCTGGTCCATTCACCGTCGCCAAAGTCTTTCCATATGGGACCATTGAGCTTTCTCAGCCAAATGGGCCCAATTTCAAAGTGAATGGCCAGCGTCTGAAGCTGTACTTTGGTGAGGACATCTCTCATGAGATGATTCCTGATTGTAGTGTTTTACTACTCTTTAGGAAAAGAGCGTAAATAGCGGTAAGTATTAACGAGTGATTTAGGAAAACCACAAGTAATGACCCTTGATCACTTAAAAAGAGAGAAAGTTCGTTTCCCAAGGAGGTATATGTGTGTGTATTAACTTGTAATTATTTGAGATTAATATTGAGAAGAATGGGGATGAGAGGATGAAAAGACGGATATGCTAAAATTAAACTACGACGTAAAAGACGTAAAGTCGTGAAAAACTACCCAAATTAAAAATTATTAATACTAAGACCAAAAACAAAATCAATAATTAAGAAGACTAAAAATAAGTCCAAAATAATATAAATAAAGACAAAAATCCAACAAAGATATTTTAAAACCTTTTATTAATTAAATATTTAATTTTAAATGCTAATTAAAGCCCTAAAATTAAATATAACTAATTCAAATGTCTAAAATATGATTTTATTGAATAATCACTTAACTTATATTATTAGAAGACTAAAAAGTAATTTTCTAAAAATTAAAAGCTATTAAAACTATTTTTAAAACTCTAAAAATGATTAAAAATGATTAAAACCTAATTAAACTTAAAATAATTATAAAAATAAATCTAAAAGCTATAAAAATAATCTAAAAATGGAAATAGTCTTAATTAATGGTAAGGAACCTAGGAAAAATGGAAAAGAAATAAAAATAAAACTTTGAAATTTAATTAATAAAATAATATTAAAATAATGCTAAAAATAAAAAGTTTCTAAAATTAATTCTAAAAAATTTCTAAAATCTTAAAATATTCTAACTAAGAGGAAAACACAAATTAAAGTTCCTAAACCTTTTTTAATAATTTTATAAAAATGTTTAAAGTTTATAAAAAACCTTAAAATAATATAAAATTAAAAATTAAAGTTTATAAAACCAAAATTAGATGTAAACCTCAAAATATTTATTAAAAAGCTAAAAACTATTTTTCCTAAAAATTAAAACTATTTTTTTCATTTTTTAATGATTTTATAAAAACGGATAATAAATAAATGCAAGGAAAATAATTAAATAAAAGGAAAAATATAAAAATTAGCTAGAAAAGTCACAAATCTAATAAGGGTCCTAGGAAAAATGAAAATAAGCAAAAACGCTTAACAAATAAGCTGAAAATCCAAGAAATAAGCCACGGCTTATTTATTAAGCTAGAAAGACAAAACGTATTAAATAACTAATGAAAACAAACATAAACGTAAAAAGGTACCTAGATTAGCGGTAGAGCTCCTAACCCTCCTACGAGAGGTCTGGGGTTCGAGTCCTGCTACGGGTATACTTTTTACTTTTATTTTCTTTTTTATTTTTTTCTTTTTCCAACCAAATCAATGACACTAATTAGCTTATAATCCAATCCAAACTCTCTTTTTTAGCTAAGATTAAGCCAAATTGATTCCAGAAACGTGCCAAGTTTGAGTTGAACACTTAGCAGTTTGCTATGTGTTCTTGCTTTGATGAATTCAGCCAAGAGGAGCTTGGTATGAGCTTATTTGGTGATGAATATTGGACAATGGGGGCACCCTTGTGCTTATTGAAGCACAAGGAGTCAACACAAACAAGAATTAAACAACTAGCACACCAACAGATCAAAAACAAAGCATACACAAGCTATGTCAAGTTGCTGATGCACAAATGGCTAGGTCTGTGACTGTTTAGCTAAACCAAATGCACTCCAATGAGATTCAAGCTTCAAGCTTATGCACACACAATCACCAATCAGCATACAAACCAAAACAAACCTTAAATCACCCTAGAACCTACCAGATTTCAAAATCAATGCACAAATTTCATGAAAAATATACAGAAAAGTGAGTATGCAGATTTGAGCTTGACTTTTTCTTTTTAAGTACACAAATTTGCTTCTAATCAGTTCTATTCTACTCTTAAACTAATATGCAAACTACCTCAATCCTATTCAATGACTCTAACACATTTTAAAATCACTCATCAAGGATTTTACCCTGCTAATCCACTTATCCAAACACCCTGTTATATTCTGAAAACCAAACTTTTTCACATCAAAACACCTTAAAACCTATTCAAACTGATTTATATGATATCTAACATGCAAATCAACATATAAGAACACAAAAAAATCAGCTTAAACAACTAATATCAAACAATCAAACAAGATCATATAGGCTTACACTTTTTCTGAAATTTTTCAAAAGGGAAAAGAGAATTACCTCAAGGGCTTACATCCAAGCCTTGGTGGATGAAAATCCACTTCCTTATGCACCCGGGTGCATGCAGATCTATAATCAACAACCTTCAATACCTGCTTAAATCAAAACAAAAGAAGAACACACAAAAACAAGCAATAATATATTTTTCTGATTTTTTTTTCCTTCTTTCTTAAACCTTTCCAAAAAAAAACTTTTAAACCTTAACAAACACGTTTTATAAACACTAAGTAACCAATCACATCAAACCTCTTAACAACAAAACCTGAAACAGATTATACCAAATAATCTCAATTTCAGAAACTTTTTAAATAACTTTGAAAATCAAAGTTACTTAACCAAATTAAAGATGGAACTCAGAATCAAGCTTATACACAACACACAACTTTTTATAAACCTAAAAAGGAATTATACTTGTTTAAAACAAAAACCAAACTTTTATTTCATAAAAAAGGAATTACATGTGCAAAGCTTTAAAACTGGAACAAGGGACATCCACAGGTTGGAGTCTCCTTTTATACTAGTCTAATGAACAATCTAGAATGCTAAAATCAAAACCCTAATCACTAGAAAATCTCAAAAATGCCCTTGACGCGTTTTGAGTGTTGAGGTGTCCTTTTTGATCCTGGACGTTCCTTTTGGCGTTGTGAGTAAGCAATACATCTCAGTTGTTGATTTAGGACACGTCAGTATGCTTGGGGACCAAGGTGCGTTTTGATTGGTGGAAAGGGGAATTGGGGGTAGGGTCCACAGTGGTGGGATTGGGGGTTTTAGGAGTGGGATAGCTTTCTGCATGTGTGAATCACACATGTGCAAGGTGAATTGGTTTTTAACCCATTTTTAAGTGAGGTGAAAACTGGGAGTGTAAAAGGATAAACAGTAACTTGTTTGATCCTATTTTGGGGGAAAAAACTTGTTAGGCGCGTGTTTTGTTTGAATCTTTCAAATGGTGCACTTTTGGTCCTTATGTTTTGGAAATTTTGGCAAGTAAAGTTTTCCAGCCCTAAAACCGTTTTGCTTTGTTAATATCTTTCCCCTTTTGACATTTTTGGCACCAAACTTAGGAAAAAGGTTTCAAAGGATTGTTTTTGCCTTTTTGAATAATTCAAGGGCTGTTTTTGGACATTGTTGATCTTCAAAGGTCTTCAATGCTTCTTAATCTTCATGAGGGACCATAATTGGCAATTTGAAATTGTTGAGGGACTAATCTTGCCATTTCTTCAAAGTTGAAGGACCTTTTTGCAATTTTGACAAACTTAAGGGACCAAACTTGTAATTATCAATATACAAGGGTTTTAAGTGTCATTTCTTCATTCTTGGATGATCAATCTTGTTTTTTCTTCAAGTCTTCAAGGGTATTTGATGAGAATTCCATGATTAGGGCCCGGTTCTTTGTACGGCTTCGTTTCTCGTGTCCGTTTTTCCTTGTAACTTGTGATCTTTTGTCTTTTTCACGATATCCATACCTAAAGTACACAAGTAAACAAACACAAGCATATATATGGTATTTTATGACATTTTAATGCATTTAAAGCCCGAAAAGAACGATGAGATCATGTATAAATGCCATCTCATCACTCCCCCATACTAAGCCATTGCCGTGCCCTCACGCAATGCTAGAATAAAGTATCTAAGCATCACCAAAGTTCCATTTTATTAACCTTTATTGAAGAGTAAAAGACTTGCAACATACTACGATGATGTGTAAAGACATAATGTATGATTTTCATCACCAAAAGGTGACTTTTAGGGTTAAAGAATAGAAACAAGTTAATGTCCCTTAGAGTAAACTTCGTCATCCTTGATTGTCATACATTCCATGCTAAGTGCAAAAACAAGATCATTGTTGGTACAAGTCACAATGCTAACACTACTCATACGTCCAAATTGTGTAATACTTTTTCTCCCCGCAATCCTAGTTATTATAAAAGGAAATGGGTTACTAGCATTTTTTATCTATTTGTCATGGATCACAAGTGTTTCATATTGACTTATTTGAGTAGTTATTAGACCGAAAGCAAAGTAGCACGATTTGATCAATAGTTAGCCGAAGGACAAAATCTTTTAAAACGGCTTCTCGTGTATCTCCTTAAGTTCATATCTTGGCATAACTTGTTTCACGATTTGAGACCTTTCTCGGACCGATATTTGGCATGTACTTCATACTTCAAATCTTGGGAAGACGTTCTTGAAATAATGGTCTTCTCTTCATATTTTGGAATTTCTTCACTTGACGTTTTTGAGAGATTCTTCATATAGGACCACGACTTCATCATTTTTCTTCAATCTTTACTTTGGATTTTGATATACAACGATCCGCCTCCTTTTCGGACTTGGATATATTTATCCTCATACCTTGTTAGGGTCTTTTTGGATAGACTTTCTCCATTCTTTAGGGGAGTAATAGCTTCTCGTCGTGTGTCTTGATCCTTCATATTGATTTAGGAATAATGATACTTCACATCATCTTTGGATCTTTAGCAAAAATAGAGCTCCTATTGCCTTGTTAGGGCCTTTTTGGATAATCGCCAATCTTCGCGTCCCGCTTCAATAAGTTATGCCTTGGCTATGAACTCTATTCAACCCCGAGCAACTTTTAAACGATCTTGCGCTAGAGGCTAAGTAACCTTTCAAATCGTACGACCTTACTTATTGCAATTATGTTTTATTCCTAATGCATTGATCTTATGGGAAGAAAAAGCCACAATTAAAAACATATGAGTTTTTGAAAGAACATTTTCATGTTCTACGTTTAGCATGATCACTTGTCTAACTCTATCATTTCTCGTTCTTCACTATATAAAGACCTCTAATTAAAGAGACTCGTGAATACTTAGCCATGCAAGTCAAAATTAAGCCAAATTTGGATTAGCTTTCATTAAGACTATATCAAATCAAAGTTTTGGGTTTTCAAGCCACCTATAGGATCTTGCACTTTCTTGGACTTTTTCAAGTTTAGAGAATGCGTTTTAAAGTTCCCTTGATAAGTGACTTTCTAGAATCAATTATAGGAACTTGCGAAAAGTTCTTGTTCTTAACCCGAATGAATTAAGACTTTCGCGTTTTAAAACTCCCTATATAAAAGTCTAGCAAAACTTGAATTGAGCGGGTTAAGGAATGTAAATGGCTCCAAATGCCCATCAAGTCAAAAATTAACTCTTATTCTATCCATCAGAAAATATACATTCGTGTCTTAAAAACACTTATGAAAAACTAAGAAAAATTTTAAAATTTGGCCATTTTTAGCCTTATTAGCAAAACAAAACATTGAAAATTGGAAAACGTGACGGCGTAGCAAAGCAAGTATCTATTCACCCCCCCCCCCCCATACTAAAAGTAAACATTGTCCTCAATGTTTCGAGTCTAAAGGTGGAGCACCCCCATACTAGAGACGAAGAATCGAATGCTTAGGATCTAGCATGGAAAGGGTGATCAACAATATATCTAAAGCCGTTTATTAATTATGCTAAAAGATAATTGTTAGAACAATAAAGGATATGTCATGGAATCGTGAAGACTTCTTCAAACGAACGATGGAGGCTCACGTAAACGAACACGAGAGTCTTCAATCGTAGACGATGATGATGATCTAGATAACACAATCACAAACAACCACGAGACAACGAGTTGGAAGGGTACAAGTCCCCTTATTAGTGAATATAAAAGATAAGCATGGGATCTCCCCCACGAGGCACCTCGTTTTTGATTACCGAGTCATGAGCTCGACTCGATCCCCTCAAAATGTGAACATTTAGGGAAAATCATGGTGTGGTCAATTTTTGGTGGGGCTTACATGATAAACAAGGCCCAAAAAGCAACCGGTATAAAGGACTAAGTCCTTAAATGATGCAAAATACCGGGGTCGAAAATGGCGTTCTCGTTTCCATTGGAAAAACAAATTAACGCCACTTTAACATGTGCCATAAACTCAAAGAGTTTGAAGAAAATAGATGAGAAGTAGAAGGGTGAGACAATTGGTAAGACAAACTTTCGAGCTACTCGAGGTAGACTCGCACCAAGCAAATAGATATAGTTTCCATTTATTGCATCGGTGGAAGACCGAGATTTCCCTTTACATGAAATTCCGGGATCGAATATCTCGTCCTCGGTGGACAAGGATGAGGGAACATAGGGGGCTTCCCCCATACTAGAACCACACAAAACATCGTCAAAAGGAGTAGACGAGTTTGTAGCACTCAAAACACGTGGTGATGACGGAGTTAGATTTGTAGAAAAATCAATTAAATCACATTTAAGATCTTTTCCTTTGTTATCTTTTAAACTCTCCTTATGAAAACCCTTTTTGATTATGTCGAAAATATCCGGTGTTTCTAAGACGATGTTAGTCACACTAAAAATTCTCACATTTTGAAACCGTTTTGGTGGTGGCAAGTTCTCAAAACGTTTATCGATGAAGAAAACCTCCCCATTGGGGTCTACATATTCATCATCCGAAAGATCTTCCGTAGAAACCGGCAACTTATCAACACTTTTCAAGAACGAAGGTGAAGGATTTTTCGATTCAAGTATTGATGGTTTCTTCTTCGTAGGTTTAGCACTCATAACCTCCACCGGCGGAGGAAATGGTAAATTGTTTTTGGCGACATTCCCTAAAACTCTTGGTGAAAATTCTTTGCAAACGACATTGGTCGAGTCACCATGGTTTAAAGTTGCAATAGAATAGACATGAGAAAGATTGGAGTTTTGTGTTGCATTGATGACAAGTTCTTCCTCATTAAAACGAAGGGTGATTTTTCGAGCATGAACATCGATAAGTGCTCTTGATGTATCCAAAAATGAACGACCCAAAATGAGAGGAACTTTTCGATCGATGGGAATGTCTACAACGATAAAGTCAACGGGATAGTAAAACTTTCCGACTTTAACGAAAACGTCCTCGGCTACTCCACATGCCATGATCGTAGAATGATCGGCCATCTCGATGGACATGTTCGAAGGAGTAAGAGCCGTAAGCGAAAGTGATTTGAAAATCTCGAGAGGCATTAAGTTAATACTAGCACCAAGATCGGCCAAGGCGTAGCATTCCTCCATATCTTGAATAGCACACGGAATCAAAAATTTACCGGGATCACCGACTTTTTGTGGTATGCGGCTTAGAAAAACCGATGAACAACTAGACGATTGTTGTAACTTTTCTTTGTTGTTTAGCATACTTTTGAAGTTTGCGGCAAATCGAGGCATCATGATTAAAGCATCGGCAAAACTTATGTTAAAATGTAGATCACGAAACATTTTCATAAATAGCTCAAATTGATAATTGTTCCTTTCTTGTGCTTTCTCTTTGTTACGTCTCGAAGGGTAACGTAAAGGTGGTGTGGGTTGGTCATTAGGCAACGGCCTTAGAAACTCGGGTTCCACAATTGGTATTGGTTCAACCGTAGGTGTGGTTTGAGCGGTACTTCGTGGGATTGTAATATGCTCCTTTTCGACCATCACCTCGGGTTCTTTCTCGATTTCCTTCTCCTTAGAAGTACTTGGACGAGAGATTGGTTCCTTGAAAGTTTTACCACTTCGTGTAGCAACAACCTTCAATTCTCCCCTCGGGTTGTTAATGGTATCACTAGGAAGACCACCAGAAGAAGAGGGCTTACACATGATTGCTTCAAACATCTTAGCCATTCGGTCCTCAAATTTTGATTGCCTAGCATCCGCTTTTAATAACTCTTGCTTAATCTCATGTTGTCCTAATTCCATCTTTTGTTGGTTTTGTTGAAGACGTTGGACATTTCCTTCCATTTTGTTTGCATGAGTTTTAAGTTCATTAGCAAGTTCATTTTTAAGCTCGTTTTTCAACTCGGATCTTAAGCTAATCATCTCACGTTGCATATTATCAAATTTAGCATCATTTGCTTTTGCATAATCCAAAAATTCTCCTTGCAAATTTTTCGTGTGAGCATTTTGAAAACCTTGTGTAGTGTTTTGAAAATCACGGTTTTGATTTTGATTAGAGATTTGTCCATTCCCACTTTGATAATTCCCTTTGTTGTAATTGCGTGTGTTGCCTTGGTAATTACCTTGGTTGTTGTTTCGATAATTGTTAGCATTTTGGTTTGGTGGAGCTTGATTTTGGCGGGAACCTTGGCCGTTTTGGTTGTAAGTCCCCGTTGCTACATAAGCACTCGAAGTGTTACCATCCGCGGTAATGCACTCGGAAAGATCATGAGCTCCCCCACAAGATAAACAACTCTTAGCAACCGCTTTAACCGAAGCGGAATTGGAAGCTTCTTGAGCCTTCCAATGGGACATTAGATTAGCAAATCTATCAAAAAACCGATTTTCCTCATTAGCTTCATCATGTAAGGCGTTAATGCTACGAGACGATTGTGACGAAGATGACGAACCCATATTGGCAACACTCGGTGTGCTACGAGGGCTATAAACCTTAGATCGATTTTCAATGATTTGTAAAGCCTCGTTTGTCGTCTTGCACAAAAAATTACCACCCGCGGCGGCATTCAAATAATCTCGTTCATGATCATTAAGCCCATTATAAAAAGTATCAATTTGATGCAATTCCGAAAAGTCATGGTGAGGACATTCATGTAACATCTCTTTAAATCGTTCCCATGCCATTGAAAAACTTTCATTGTTACGTTGCACAAATCGTGAAATCTCATTTTTTAAGTGTGTTGTTTTAGATGGTGGAAAAAACTTGTTCACAAACTTAGAAACGAGATCGGCCCATGTCAAAATCGAATTTGGCGGTTCTTTCTCGAGCCAAATTTTTGCGGGTCCATCCAACGAATATGGAAACAACATCATCTTAATGGCGTCATGTGGAACATCCTTAAATTTGCTAGTAGCGGTGAGACGGTTGAAATTCCTAATGTGGTAATGCGGGTTGTCTTTCTCGTGACCTCTAAACTTGTTTGCTTGCAACATAGACATTAAACCCGTCTTAATCTCGAAATTCTCCGCAAGGATGGCGGGAATAACAATAGCCTCTCCAAAACCCTCGATGGGTGCTTGTAGCAACTCCATCATAGTACGATTAGCCATGACGACTTCTTGTTCTACAATAGGTTCAACAATTGGAGGTTCTTCAACAATCAACGATCCTTGATTTGCTTGTTTTTGAAGACGTTTACGAGCTCGTTTTGCTTGATTACGAGTGATCATAAACTACACGAAGAATGGGAGGTGAGCAAAGAAGATTCTTTTTGGTTGTTTTGTGGATTTTCAATTTTTTTGTGTTTTTGATGATATTTAATTTTTTTGGATTTTGGTGTATCTTCGTAGACAACAATCTACAAAATCTCTCCTCGAATCAAACTCTTGATTAAAGAAGCCTCAAAGGAATGAAAACGATCACGTGGAGTGAACGCCTTCGAATGACTTTAGAACTTTGGTGAAAACCAATTTGTTCACGAGGGTTTAATCACAAAGAAAACCAAGCAAATATAGTATACGTATTAATACTTTGGGCGGCAAAACCCTCGATTAGCCTTCAATCTTAAAATACTCACAAGCAAGCGGGGAAACGAGGCGGCGCGAAGCACTTAAGAGCCTTTTTCCTTAGGGTATATTTTATAATACCCGCCTTATACCCACCTTATAGTTTGTATCTTTCAAAATCGAGCTTCACGAAAGTATTTATCTATTTTTGCCTTTTCTTTTTGTTTGAGATTCGAATACAATAATTAGGAGATCAAATCCCAATTAAGGTTGTGTTTTCACACTTTTGGAGATATTGTGTATTGATTGTGATACTTAATACAATATATTAATAATATTTGTATAAGAAAAACCAAGAAAACCGATAATACGTGTTAAGGGAGTTCCACTTAACACAAATACTTATTATGGATAATATCAAAAACAAAAGCTTCCAAATTAAAGCACAACACACCTCCCCGGCAGCGGCGCCAAAAAATGATTGTAGTGTTTTACTACTCTTTAGGAAAAGAGCGTAAATAGCGGTAAGTATTAACGAGTGATTTAGGAAAACCACAAGTAATGACCCTTGATCACTTAAAAAGAGAGAAAGTTCGTTTCCCAAGGAGGTATATGTGTGTGTATTAACTTGTAATTATTTGAGATTAATATTGAGAAGAATGGGGATGAGAGGATGAAAAGACGGATATGCTAAAATTAAACTACGACGTAAAAGACGTAAAGTCGTGAAAAACTACCCAAATTAAAAATTATTAATACTAAGACCAAAAACAAAATCAATAATTAAGAAGACTAAAAAGAAGTCCAAAATAATATAAATAAAGACAAAAATCCAACAAAGATATTTTAAAACCTTTTATTAATTAAATATTTAATTTTAAATGCTAATTAAAGCCCTAAAATTAAATATAACTAATTCAAATGTCTAAAATATGATTTTATTGAATAATCACTTAACTTATATTATTAGAAGACTAAAAAGTAATTTTCTAAAAATTAAAAGCTATTAAAACTATTTTTAAAACTCTAAAAATGATTAAAAATGATTAAAACCTAATTAAACTTAAAATAATTATAAAAATAAATCTAAAAGCTATAAAAATAATCTAAAAATGGAAATAGTCCTAATTAATGGTAAGGAACCTAGGAAAAATGGAAAAGAAATAAAAATAAAACTTTGAAATTTAATTAATAAAATAATATTAAAATAATGCTAAAAATAAAAAGTTTCTAAAATTAATTCTAAAAATTTTCTAAAATCTTAAAATATTCTAACTAAGAGGAAAACACAAATTAAAGTTCCTAAACCTTTTTTAATAATTTTATAAAAATGTTTAAAGTTTATAAAAAACCTTAAAATAATATAAAATTAAAAATTAAAGTTTATAAAACCAAAATTAGATGTAAACCTCAAAATATTTATTAAAAAGCTAAAATCTATTTTTCCTAAAAATTAAAACTATTTTTTTCATTTTTTAATGATTTTATAAAAACGGATAATAAATAAATGCAAGGAAAATAATTAAATAAAAGGAAAATATAAAAATTAGCTAGAAAAGTCACAAATCTAATAAGGGTCCTAGGAAAAATGAAAATAAGCAAAAACGCTTAACAAATAAGCTGAAAATCCAAGAAATAAGCCACGGCTTATTTATTAAGCTAGAAAGACAAAACGTATTAAATAACTAATGAAAACAAACATAAACGTAAAAAGGTACCTAGATTAGCGGTAGAGCTCCTAACCCTCCTACGAGAGGTCTGGGGTTCGAGTCCTGCTACGGGTATACTTTTTACTTTTATTTTCTTTTTTATTTTTTTCTTTTTCCAACCGAATCAGTGACACTAATTAGCTTATAATCCAATCCAAACTCTCTTTTTTAGCTAAGATTAAGCCAAATTGATTCCAGAAACGTGCCAAGTTTGAGTTGAACACTTAGCAGTTTGCTATGTGTTCTTGCTTTGATGAATTCAGCCAAGAGGAGCTTGGTATGAGCTTATTTGGTGATGAATATTGGACAATGGGGGCACCCTTGTGCTTATTGAAGCACAAGGAGTCAACACAAACAAGAATTAAACAACTAGCACACCAACAGATCAAAAACAAAGCATACACAAGCTATGTCAAGTTGCTGATGCACAAATGGCTAGGTCTGTGACTGTTTAGCTAAACCAAATGCACTCCAATGAGATTCAAGCTTCAAGCTTATGCACACACAATCACCAATCAGCATACAAACCAAAACAAACCTTAAATCACCCTAGAACCTACCAGATTTCAAAATCAATGCACAAATTTCATGAAAAATATACAGAAAAGTGAGTATGCAGATTTGAGCTTGACTTTTTCTTTTTAAGTACACAAATTTGCTTCTAATCAGTTCTATTCTACTCTTAAACTAATATGCAAACTACCTCAATCCTATTCAATGACTCTAACACATTTTAAAATCACTCATCAAGGATTTTACCCTGCTAATCCACTTATCCAAACACCCTGTTATATTCTGAAAACCAAACTTTTTCACATCAAAACACCTTAAAACCTATTCAAACTGACTTATATGATATCTAACATGCAAATCAACATATAAGAACACAAAACAATCAGCTTAAACAACTAATATCAAACAATCAAACAAGATCATATAGGCTTACACTTTTTCTGAAATTTTTCAAAAGGGAAAAGAGAATTACCTCAAGGGCTTACATCCAAGCCCTTGGTGGATGAAAATCCACTTCCTTATGCACCCGGGTGCATGCAGATCTATAATCAACAACCTTCAATACCTGCTTAAATCAAAACAAAAGAAGAACACACAAAAACAAGCAATAATATATTTTTCTGATTTTTTTTTTCCTTCTTTCTTAAACCTTTCCAAAAAAAAACTTTTAAACCTTAACAAACACGTTTTATAAACACTAAGTAACCAATCACATCAAACCTCTTAACAACAAAACCTGAAACAGATTATACCAAATAATCTCAATTTCAGAAACTTTTTAAATAACTTTGAAAATCAAAGTTACTTAACCAAATTAAAGATGGAACTCAGAATCAAGCTTATACACAACACACAACTTTTTATAAACCTAAAAAGGAATTATACTTGTTTAAAACAAAAACCAAACTTTTATTTCATAAAAAAGGAATTACATGTGCAAAGCTTTAAAACTGGAACAAGGGACATCCACAGGTTGGAGTCTCCTTTTATACTAGTCTAATGAACAATCTAGAATGCTAAAATCAAAACCCTAATCACTAGAAAATCTCAAAAATGCCCTTGACGCGTTTTGAGTGTTGAGGTGTCCTTTTTGATCCTGGACGTTCCTTTTGGCGTTGTGAGTAAGCAATACATCTCAGTTGTTGATTTAGGACACGTCAGTATGCTTGGGGACCAAGGTGCGTTTTGATTGGTGGAAAGGGGAATTGGGGGTAGGGTCCACAGTGGTGGGATTGGGGGTTTTAGGAGTGGGATAGCTTTCTGCATGTGTGAATCACACATGTGCAAGGTGAATTGGTTTTTAACCCATTTTTAAGTGAGGTGAAAACTGGGAGTGTAAAAGGATAAACAGTAACTTGTTTGATCCTATTTTGGGGGAAAAAAGTTGTTAGGCGCGTGTTTTGTTTGAATCTTTCAAATGGTGCACTTTTGGTCCTTATGTTTTGGAAATTTTGGCAAGTAAAGTTTTCCAGCCCTAAAACCGTTTTGCTTTGTTAATATCTTTCCCCTTTTGACATTTTTGGCACCAAACTTAGGAAAAAGGTTTCAAAGGATTGTTTTTGCCTTTTTGAATAATTCAAGGGCTGTTTTTGGACATTGTTGATCTTCAAAGGTCTTCAATGCTTCTTAATCTTCATGAGGGACCATAATTGGCAATTTGAAATTGTTGAGGGACTAATCTTGCCATTTCTTCAAAGTTGAAGGACCTTTTTGCAATTTTGACAAACTTAAGGGACCAAACTTGTAATTATCAATATACAAGGGTTTTAAGTGTCATTTCTTCATTCTTGGATGATCAATCTTGTTTTGTCTTCAAGTCTTCAAGGGTATTTGATGAGAATTCCATGATTAGGGCCCCGGTTCTTTGTACGGCTTCGTTTCTCGTGTCCGTTTTTCCTTGTAACTTGTGATCTTTTGTCTTTTTCACGATATCCATACCTAAAGTACACAAGTAAACAAACACAAGCATATATATGGTATTTTATGACATTTTAATGCATTTAAAGCCCGAAAAGAACGATGAGATCATGTATAAATGCCATCTCATCAATTCCATCCCTCACCACGTTCCCCATGAACTAATTTTGGGTCGAGTCAGGCTCGTGACTCGGTTATCAAAAACAAGCGCTCCTCGGGAGGCAACCCGAGTATCTATCCTTTTCTGTTTTAACCTCCTAAGTGTAGGGGGACCTATATAGGTGTTTGTATTTGTGTGGTGATGTGATTACAGGGAAGAATGCACTTTTGGAACCTTTGAAGAACCGTGCTCCCGTGTTATCCGAAATCCGGTTCTATCTCTCAACCATCGTGATTCAATTTTCTTCATACTCACCTTTGAAATTGATCACTTTAGTCGTCTCTTCCTTAACTTGAGTTAACCAACGTGCACAATGTCATAAGTGTAGGGGAGACTTTTCCCACATGCTTAAACATTGAGGACAATGTTTATCTTAAGTGTAGGGGGGATTTCTATCGAAGTTTTAAGTGGACTTTTCCATTAAAATGCCTTCATTTAACCGGAAAATCATCTTTTTCAGCATTTTTCAAATTTTTAATTAACTTTGGCCATTTAGTCGTAATTTTTAAATTTTTATCGTTGCTTTCATATGTATATATCCCACAATAAAGTCAAAAATATTAATAAAGTGGTGTAGCTAGTTTAGAAGTCTTTGACATATTAGGCCTGTTGCGATTATTTTGACTCAACCCGAATAGACTTATTCAAGTTTATTCTAGCTAGTATCCTTAACCATGTAGACCTTAATTGGTTTATTAGGCTAAGCATCCACGAGTCTCATTACTTGAGATTTTAAATTGTTGAGGACGAGAAATGATAGAGTCAATTATAAGTCGGTATTCTTGCACAAGCTCACTTGGTGTAATTATTTGCCTATTCTCCCATCACTTGCTAATAAATTATCTGCAATAAGTAAGGTCATATGATTTGAAAGTTACTTAGCTTCTAGCCCAAGATCGTTTAAAAGTTGCTCGGTAATGATAAGAGTTCATAGCCAAGGCATAACTTATGAAGCGGGGCGCGAAGATTGGCGAGTCCGAAAAGGCCCCTAACAAGGCATGAGGATTCCATTTTATTGCTGAAGATCCAAAGTGATGTGAAAAGCATTATTCCCAAAATCAATATGAAGGATCAAGACTCACGACGAAAAGCAATCAACTCCCATAAATATCATGGAGAAGTCTATCCGAAAAGACCCTAACAAGGTATGAGGATAAATAGATCCAAGTCCGAAAAGGAGGCGGATCGTTGTATCTCAAAATCCCAATTAGAGATTGAAGAATAATCATGAAGTCGTGGTCAACAAAGTTGGAGTACCCCTCAAAAGTCTCCAAGTGAAGAAACTCTATTAACGATGAGAAGACCATTATCTCAAGAACGTCTCTCAAGATATGAAGTATGAAGTACATGCCAAATATCGGCCTGAGAAAGGTCTCAAATCGTGAACCGAGTTATGCCAAGATATGAACTTTTTGATATCCCGAGAAGCAGTTTTAAGAGATTTTGTCCTTTAGCTAACTATTAATCAAATCGTCCTACTTTGCTTTCTGCCTAAATAAACTATCGAAATAAGTCCAAAAATGCATCTTCATGATCATTCTAAGACAAAAATAAAATATAAGAGATACACCTAGGAATAAGGGAGTTTAAGCATATAATTAAGCCATGTGAGTAAGTGTTTGATTTGCTAACTTATAATAACAACGATCTCGTTTTTAAGCTTAGTTTGGGGAACGTGAAATTTGAGGACGATAAATCTTCACAACACCAAAGCCCTAATGTAAGTCCTTGATCTCTTTGCAAGTTATTTCCATCCTTTTGTTTACTTTAAAGTTTTAATTTCTCTTAGGACTTTAATTTTTGTTTAGTAGTATTTTAATAAGGCCAAGGTTGATTGATTATGAGAAAAGTGTAAACTTGCTTTATCACTAAGCATTGCATGAGGGCATGGCAATGGTTAAGTGTAGGGGATTTGATAGGTGTGTAAACACCCATCCTTTTACCACTTATTTATGGCTAAAACAAGACCAAAACACGTATTTAATATCATTTGTTTGGAATTATGCGTGGTTTTTGTGTTTATTGTGTTTTCAGAGTCAACCGGATGAATATTGAAGAAAACATGGGATTGCACGGGTTTTATCGAGGAAAAAGACTCAAGACGAAGTCTATTGTCCAAGAGATGCAAAAGATTTGAAGACATTGTGCCTATTTAAAGGTTTATAGAAGAATAGAGCCAAAGATGGAAGATTCATATATCTCGAAGAACTCGAGTCTATTAAACTAAAGATTATAAGACGAGTTGGAATTATTCACCGACACTTCTCAAAATCCAAAGTCGGAAACGTTTATTTAAAGAGACGAGAAGACTAAAGAAGAAAGAAGAAAAGAAGCCCGATACCAAAGCCCATTTACAAGCCCATATCACACGCCTATATAAAGATCCCACTTCACAAAAATTAGACACCTAGTTAGTTTTTAGTTTCATTTTTCACTTTGTAGTCTCTAATTCTAGAGAGAGAAAGCTTAACTTTCTCTCACTAGAAAATCCTTCATCTTTTATCTTTCTTGTTTTTAATCAAACCTTTACCTTTTAAGCTTAATCTTTTATTAATCTTCATCTTTTAATCTTTCTTGCTAAGTACAATCTTGTGTTCATCATCTTTTTAATCTAGTTCTTATTTAAAGTTGTGATCTTTTTGAATTTCGTGTGATTGGTTTGATGTTTTTACAAGTCTTGATCTTTTCCTAAGCTTATTCATAGCTTATTGGAGTTTCTCTTGGCTTATTGTCTTGGAAAAGTTGCTAAAAAGTTGCTTAGAATCATCATTTCACGTCTTCCTATTTGTTAGGGGTTTCTGTTTCAATTTCGCAACCTTTTCCCCCATTGCGAATTCTTACTTGTTGCGGATTCATATCAATTGCGAAATCAATCTTCCTTATTGCGGATTTATGTTCTTTCTGGTATTGCGAATTTGAACCTGCTAGTGCATTGCGAAATCTCGCCTTAAAAGTTGCGAATTCTTCATTTCGAAATTATTGCGGAATCTTCAGTGAAAGTTGCGAATTTGAGTGTTTCAGCAATTGCGAATTTACTCTTTAAAGCATTGCGAATTTGTGCTTCCCCCAATTGCGAAATCATGTATAAGTCATTGCGAAATCTTGGTTAAGATTTCGCAATTATCCTTCTTCATTGCGAAATTATTTAAATTTTCTTAATATTGCGAAATTAATTCCTTTTATTTTAAATTTGATTTTTGAACTTGTTTTTTCCCGCCAAATTTTCTTAGTGTTATATTTACTCGTTCGTCTTAGTTTAATTTTCGAGTATTCAAATTTTCAAAGTTTTCATTTTAATTAAGTTTTCATATCTACGTTTAATTAGTTTAATTTCTCATCATTTATTTTTTAGCGTCTTTAATTTTAGTTTAATCTTTCCTCACTTTATATTTTATTTAAATTTCTCAACGACGCTCATTTATTTCTTTATTAGTAGAATAGAAAACAAAATCCCCTATTTGTCACCAAGAACAATCATTCCACTTAGAGCTGTGATCAATTCGAGAGGATACCGAGAATAAATCTGATCCATAGCAAAAACACATATTAACTTACGTTTTCGTCTGTAAACTTACGTTTTGGTCAATAAATTTACCTTTTCCTCAGTAAATTTTCGTTTTTACCAGTAAACATACGTTTTCGCCAGTAAATTTACATTTTCGTTAGTAAATTTACTTTTTCGTAACGTTTTTGTCAGTCTATTTACGTTTTCGTCATTAACATTACGTTTTCGTCAGTATATTTACGTTTTAATCATTAAACTTACGTTTTCGTCAGTAAACTTACGTTTTTGTCAGTACACTTACGTTTTCGTCTGTATACTTATGTTTTGGTAAGTAAATTTACGTTTTTCGTCAGTAAACTTACGTTTTCGTCAGTAAACTTACGTTTTCGTCAGTAAACTTACGTTTTCGTCAGTTAACTTAAGTTTTCGTCAGTAAACTTACGTTTTTGTCATAATTTTTACGTTTTCGTCAGTAAATTTACGTTTTCCTCAGTAAATTCATGTTTTCCTCAGTAAACTTACGTTTTCGTCTGTAAACTTACGTTTTCGCCAGTAAACTTACGTTTTCGTCAAGAAATTTACGTTTTCGTCAGTAAGTTTACGTTTTCGTCAGGAAACTAACGTTTTCGTCACTAAATTTACGTTTTCGTCAGTATTTTTACATTTTCGGCAGTAATTTACTAATGGCGAAAACGTAAGTTTCGTGACGAAAACGTAAATTTACTACCAAAAACGTTAAAAACCTGACGAACTGACGAAAACATAAATTTACAGACAAAAACGTAAAAATACTTTCGAAAATGTAAAAATAATGACAAAAACGTAAATTACCTGCCGAAAACGTAAGTTTATATATGAAAACGTAAATTTACTGACGAAAATGTAAGTTTATATACGAAAATGTAAGTTTACTGACGAAAACGTAAATTGACTGATGAAAGCGTAATTTACTGACGAAAACTTAAGTTTACTACCGAAAACGTAAGTTTACTAAAAAACGTAAGTTTACTGACGAAACGTAAGTTTACTGATTAAAACGTAAATTAACTGACAAAAACGTAAATTTACTGACGAAAATATAAAGTAATGACGAAAACATACGTTTACTGACAAAAACGTATTATTGACGAAAACGTAAGTATACTTACGAAAACATAAGTTTACTGACGAAAATGTAAGTTTACTGACGAAAACGTAAATTAACCGACGAAAACGTAATTTTACTGACGAAAACGTAAGTCTAGTGACGAAAACGTAAGTTTACTGACGAAAACATAAGTTTACTGACGAAAACGTTAATTTACTGACGAAACGTAATTTTACTGACCAAAACGTAAGTTTACTGACGAAAACGTAAGTTTATTGACTAAAACGTAAATTTACTGCCGAAAACGTAAATTTACTGACGAAAACATAAATTTACTGACGAAAAAGTAAATTTACTAAAGACAACGTTAATTACTGAAAAGAACGTAAATTTACTGACCTAAACTATAATTTACTGAAGAAAACGTAAATTTACTGAGGAAAAGTAAACTTACTGACAAAAACGTAAATTTACTGACGAAAACGTAAATTTACAGACAAAAACGTAAGTTTACTGACAAAAACGTAAGTTTACTGATTAAAACGTAAGTTTAATGACGAACACATAAAAATAAGGATGAAAACGTAAAATAATGACGAAAACTAGCGTTTACTTACGAAAACGTAAGTTTACTGACGAAAACGTATTTTTGCTGACGAAAACGTAAGTTTACTGACGAAAACGTAAGTTTACAGACGAAAACGTAAGTTTACTGACGAAAACGTAAGTTTACTGACGAAAACGTAAGTTTAATGACGAAAACGTAAATTTAATGACGAAAATGTAAATTTGTTGACGAAAACGTAAATTTACTGACGAAAACGTAAGTTCACTGACGTAAACGTAAGTTACTGACAAAACGTAAAAA